>JAUKTV010000007.1:0-630693 GCA_030549205.1 Apiosordaria backusii
AAAGTTGCTAAGAAACCTATACCTATAGTAGTTAAGCGGGAATTAAGCGATTCTAAAGTCTAAATTCTAAGCAGTTTAAATAGTAACTCTGAAAGCCTAAAGGACTAAATAATAGGTAAGTCTTTTAACGACGACTATAACTATTTAAAAAGGAGGTTTTTTTACCTATTTAATAAGGAATAAAGCTTTTATAATGTACTTTTTTATAAGGTTAATAACATTGTAAAGCAATTAGATCTTAATATTTTAAGAATCTACTTTTGTAATTTTATCGGCTAAAGTAAGGTAAAGTATATTACTTACTACGACTTTATTTATTTAAAAGGTAAAAAAACGGCTTTTAAAAGTACTGGTAAGTAGGTAGTAAGGTCAATTTAAAAAGACTGTCTTTAGAAAGTAAAGGCTATTAAGTAAAATAGAAAAAAAGGTAGGAAAGTAAGTAATATAGCCATTCTATTATAACCTAGCTGCTTATAGGTAATTAACTTCTATATAATTAAGTATAGAATTTTATTATTTAATAGTTAAATTACTATAATTACTTTAATTTTAAACTTATATCCTACTTTATTATTTATCGCTACTTAGGCTATATTAATAATATAGTTAAAGACGTTTTACTTTTTAATAAGCAGTCTTTTATTAACCTATAGTATATTAAAAATACCTTCTGTTAAAAAAAGCCCGAAGTTATTTTATATAACTATAATATTTACAATTTAATAAAGGTAAGTAAGAAAATGGATTTTAAACTTTATTAGATATTTCTTAACTACTTATATTAAAAAGATAACGTCGTTATTAAGGAATATATCGACTTAGTTACTTTTTATTATACTTGTTTTTTTTAAATTTATAAGTAGTATATTGAAATATAGAAAAGGTACTTTAAAGTATAGGTATTTAATTGTATTTATAAGGTTAATTAATATAATATACTACTTCTTTAATATATAAGCATTACCGAAATAAATATAACCTTTAATATAGTATATAGTTTAATTAGCGATAAGACCGAAGAGATATTCCTTTAATTTTTATAATAGATAGAAAATATCTTTAATACTAAAAAGATTAAATATCTAGCCGTTATTATTACTAATTTCGATAAAGCTTTTAAAAAAGTATACCGTTAGGCCTTTAATAATAGTATATAATATTAAATTTACCTATAGTATATTATAAAAAACGTCTTATAGAATATTAAGAAAAAGTAAGTTAGGTCTTTTAATAGTACTGCTTTAAATAAAAGAAGCTTAATTAGTAGTTACCTTTATAATGCTAAAATTATTAACGGTATTAAGGTTAATATTACTATCGGTTAAATCTCTATTCGATATTTACAATAAGTTAATTACTAGTAAATTTATTTAAGTATAGTTAATAGGCCTTTTATAAAGGATGGTAAAACTGTTAGTAATTTTATTTATAAATAGATTAATAACGTTAATAACTTCCTTTTTACTTAAGTAGCTATAGTTTACTTTAAAATAGAGGATAATTTTATAGAGAATTGGCGTATTTTATATAAGGAATTTAATAATCAATAGGGTAAGTTTTCTTAATATTTGACATTTTATATAGTTTTTAATATATATTATAGGCCTAATCGACTACTTAACTACCACCTATTTACTTATAAGGTATAAGTTTTACTAATTTACTATTAAAAGGTATTGTAATTTTAGAATTTACTTAACCTTTTATACTAAAAAAGCCTATAGCTTTTTTAAATGCTATATTATTAACTGGTATATTAACCTTTAAACCTTTATTTAAGTTATTAAAAAAGCCCTTACTATAATAAAAGCTAAGTATTTTAAGAAACTTACTAATTAGGTTTAATAATATAGTAGAAAGTATAAATACTATTTACTTAAGCTGCTATAGTATTTGGTTAAGTATAAAGAACTTAATTTATTAAAGCAGTAAGTCGATCTATTAGATATTACTATTAAAGATAGTTAAGCAGCTATTTAAGTAATAACCTATAGTAATGACTTTCGGTACTAGTATAGGTTACCTTATTAATATAAGCTATATTAACAGTAATAAGGTATAGTACTGTTAAGCTTTTAGGATATAGATCTTTATTAGTATTTAAAGCCAAAGAAAGTATATCTTTAAACTATACTAAACCCTTACTTTTTATATAGAAACTAACCTGATTAGATATATACTTAAGACTTCCTTACTTTAAAGTATATACTTCTATTTACTGTTATTTTTAATAGTTATAATTAAGCTAAGCTTACTATTAAGGTAGTAGCAGTTAACAGCGTTTAGCTAATATTACCTAACGATAATTCTATATACTATAAGCCCTTCTATAATATACTTTAGCTTAAGTTTAAGGCTAAGCTAAAGAAGCTTATAGTAGCTTAAAAGCGAGATTAAAAGATTATAGAGTTTAGGGCTACTATTTAAAGGCAAAGTAAGTAAATAGTTTAATAGAACTAATAGATAAGTTAAATACTTATACTTTAATAGTCTTAAGTATAGGCTTAAGTATTATAATTACTACCAGTATTACCTTTATTTTAAATAATAGCTCCGCTAGTAAAGACCTAATAACCTACTTAATATATTAACCTTAGTTAAAATACAGTGATAATGATATATTAATTATAGTAGTTAATTTAGTAGCTATACTATATGCCGGTTTAACAGTTTTAATATAAAGGGACTGTTAATAGCTTATAAATGTACCTAATTTAAAGTAGGCCGTTAGTACCTACTTTTATAGCTTCTATAGTTTAAAGGCTTTAAAAGGTACCTCTTTTAAATTAGGGTATTTAGTATAGGACTTAATATAGAAGCTAATAGTAGTAATTGTAATTACTATAGGGCTAGTACTAGTAAATAAAGTTGATTATAGTATAGGTTAGGGTTTTATATAGCTATAGAATTTAACAGTAAGATAATTAAAAAAATACTATTTTTAAGTATTTTAGGCTATATCTATAGATTCAGCTTATAACCGTTAAAAACCATCAAGTCTATATAGAACGGTTGTCTTGGCTATTTGCAGGATTTTTATAAGTCTTAATTTAATGCTTATTACTGTAAAAAATAGGTATGGCTGATATTGTAGTACGACACTGCAGAGTCTTTTCTTCTTTAGGCTAGTCAAGTGGGCATACTGTAGATCTAAGAATCCTATATAGTAGATATAAAGAACCCGATGATTTGCATGTGCGAGTCAATTCAAAGATTGTGGTAGTGATATGTGAACATACCTTAGATGCTGAACCCGGCGAACTCCGACAGACATATCAAACCGTCCCACGTGGGATTATCAACGGCTGATAACATTCCTCCCTCGATCTGGATAAGTTGATAATTTTGATAAGGCCATACCGGTCAACTTCCTCATCAGTACAAATGGCATCTGCTAGCTCTATGTGACTCTTGTCAGGGGTTGGCAGCCCACCTGAAGCGTTTTGCCAAGATGATTCGCTGCTGAGCGTGATGCTGCTGCAGATCTGCCGGCGCTAGGGACTGAGTTGCATGGCTTGCATCAGAGGTCCAAAAGGGGTCGGGGGGAAAGTGGGCCAATCAGTGATGGGGGTATTTGCGCGTGTTAAGTGGTGATGCTTGAAATGCCCACAAGAAACTTCACCGAAGGGTGGGACTTGTTGTTTTAGAATGCGGGGAGTACACCTACTCCAGGGAAATAAAGCTTAGCGCAATACAAGCCCTATAAAACTGTAATAAATCTGGGATAGCAATGTTGATCGTCAGCAGCTACATATGTAATATCGAAATTTATCGAATTGTAAGTCACTTTACTACCAATTTCTATGGCAGGGGTACTTACCAGCTTTTAAGGAAATGCAAACCTGCTCGCGTTGCATTACTATGACCATACCCACACCACTACCTACTACTATGGAAATTAACGCTCTTATCAACCACAATAATATTCACAATATACCTACAGCCAAGCGATTTTACCGGCTACAGCTTCAAAGGTTCTTATAGCCTTAATTTCCTACTAGCCTTAGGCTAATTCGAAGAAAACTACGGGCAAAAAAGCTCTTGTACGATGAAAAAGTAGGCTTACTAAGTACCTACTTCTACTACCTACTTAGCCGTTAACTGACCGACTATAGTATATAATTTAGGTTTTATAAACTAAGGCTAAATAGGACTACTGGGCTATTGTGACGAACCCCTGATCAGAACCTCTGAAAGGGATACACAGTTGAAGGTAACTTCTGATAATAATGGTTCGGTGCAGCTAAACAGTGCACAACAAGATGTCTCAATGTAAACACAAGATACCGTGAATACAAGCTGTGATTGCATACTGCGGAACTATCTACAAGCTATCTAGTTCCTTCGTATATATAGACCATAAATCCCTAAGTACCTCCGTACCTGGATCACTCCGGATCACCAGCGACCGGTGGTGATCCTCTGGCGCTCACCACGCTCACCAGGTGATCGTGGTGATCCGGCTCACCTTTGCCAAGCAGTGAGCCTTCCTTGACCCTGCAGCCCTGCTGCCGTGTCTCCTTCCTCCGATTGGCAGGCATGGCTAGCTGCAGTCCCCACCTGGCCTTGCTATATGGTTGGTCTGTGACAGCTATTTACCGGGCTATAGGTATGTCGTAGAGCCAAGTTCAAAGTACCTATAATTCGCTGTTAACCCTGTAAACCAACCATCGTAGCCGAAAGCCTTTGCAGTTCATACCTGATAAAAAAGACCGTATTACCTATGCTCTTAATAATAACCCAATCGCTTGTAAGCTAAAATAGAAGGATTTAAGGTAGTATTTAGAAGGATTCAAGCGTTTTTAAAATTAAGCCTTCACTACAGTAATAAGAAAAGCCAGCTTTAAATATAAGGTCTTACTATAAAGGATTAAGCTTACTACCCAACACTAAGAGGCCTACCTAGCCTTTACTTGCAAGCAATTAGCACTTTAGCCTTATCTGGAAGACTGGAAGAGGGTATTATTTAATAATAAAACCTAGGCTACTAATAGCTATATATAGAAAAGGTAGCTTACAATATATGACATTAAAGATATCGGGACCTAGGCTTCTATACAGTAAAAGCCTTATAGTTAGATGTTTTAGGGGTCAATATGTGGCCCTATAAAAGGACCGTCTTTTATATAGGAAAAGGAATATAGAGGTATTAACAGTAAGAAGTATTAAAAGTATATTATCCCTCTTATCTACTAATTTATTATAAAGAAAAGGGATTAAGGTACTTATATAGTCTTTTAGCAAGATAATACCGCGTTTTACTTATCTAGGACTACATAGGCTTATATTACTAGCCTAAGAATTGAACAGCTGAACTGGCTGACAAAGAGCCCTGATTTAAACCCTATCGAGAATATATAGTTTTAGATAAAAAATTAGATCGAATTACACTATAACGTTAAAAGGCTTAATTCCAGGGCCTTATGTCTAGCCGTTTAAAGAACGTAGGAAGTAGTGCCTACTGACTACCTTTAAATTCTGGCTTATAGTATGCCCGGTAGGTTAAAGAAAGTCATTAAAGCGGAAGGCCGGAGCATTGGGTACTAGTATAGGTACTTCGTTTTATATGGGAAAATGGCTGTTTTGTAAGTACTGTGACTTAGAAAGAAATAGATTAAATGTCTGGGTTTTTTTCCTTATATGGTTAGTAAGTCACACGCTAGGCTCAATTACCCCTGGTATAGGTGTATTCAGGGGCTAGCGGTATCTTACACACACAAGCGCGGTTTATGGTCTTCATCCCACGAGGTTGGGTGAGATTGCCACACTTTATCGAATGGGGTGCAGGAGACACCATGGGGAAGATCGGCAGTGGTTTGTCAGGGAGGTGTACAACCTTCCAGATGTGGCCGGGTTGCCGTTGTGTGGTGGTAGTGGGACAAGATCCCGTGAGCTTGTGAACATGGTGAAATATAAAGATGGGTTCTCTCTCTCTCTCCTGGATATCGTGTTATTTCTGTATCCCACGAGCTGAGCTTGGTGTTTGTACATAGTTTCTCCCGGTCAAAATGGTCCAGGTAAGTGATGAGATACCAAAACGCCCTTTGCTCTGAGACTGGACTGACCATAACAGCTCCTCTCCGCTCTTGTTACCCTCCTCTCGGTGGTCGCCGTGGCTGCAGCGCCGGTCTCCACCGATTCAGAGGTTGCCCCAGTGATCGAAGCAAGAGCCTGTGCCTACACTTGCGGCACGGTATGCTACCAGACCTCCCACATTACTGCCGCTCGCAACAAGGGGCACACCCTTCGCCTGGCCGGTCAAACCATCAGTCAGTCTTTTCTTCCCGCCCCGCAACACCCAAGATATTAACCACCCAACAGACAGTTACCCCCACCGCTACAACAACTATGAGGGCTTTAACTTCCCCACCCCAGCACCGTGGTACGAGTACCCCATCATGTCGTCGTACAATGTGTACACTGGTGGATCTCCAGGCCCGGACAGAGTCATCTTCGATAGCAATGGGGCGTTCGACAAGTTGATCACGCACACCGGGGCGAGTGGCAATGCGTTTGTGGCTTGTACATAGGGTAGAGATAGGATCCCAGGAGCTGAAATTGCGGTTGGCTCGTCGCGTGAAAATTGAATTGGCCGATGTGAGGGGAATCAGTCGTCCGCTGTGACTCCATAGTCCCCGTTTTCATAGAGCCTCCCTATCGGAACGCCCTGGTTCTCCGCGATAAGGCCAATGAGCTGCTGCCCGATGTCTTTCATGTCGTTGTATTCCTTGAGAAGATCGATGTGGGCCTGCACTGTAGTTTCGGCGGGATGACTGTGTCGATGTTAGCCTGACACGCCAGAAACCTGAACTGTAAAAATCATACCTCAATTCTGCCTCCTCGGACTTTAGCTCCCGGCACCGACGAGCGTAGGAAACGAGTTGATCTAGAGATTGGGCGAATCCACACCACTAACAGGGTTAGCCTCCCTCGTTCAAGCTATCTGGATATCGCTTCATACGAAACTCACAACTGTGGTCATGTATCCGAGGTATTTATCCTGTATGGGCAGCGTTAGAATCCATTTTTCATGAAGAATGGCAGTGGCATACACTCATCAAAAAGTCTAATTCAGCTTTGTCCTTGGCATTTATCACAATGTTTTCCTTCTCTGGCCCTGGTATGGTGACGATAACCGTTAGGTCATCTTTGCCGACTCCAACTTGGGCTTGGGCATGCATGTGCCATGAGCCTGCGTCGACATCAATATCGTCTAGAGAAAGAGACATGAGTATCTGTTTGAAGTGTATGAGTGAAACTTTCAGTTTGGAAATGACTCTCTGGTGGTCTTTCCCGCCGTCGAGTTGCTGTTGGAGCCACTCATCAAATAGGTCGGCATTGGTCAGCTCGGTTTGGACGTAAGGCTTGAAAAGGTCGAGATTTGTATCATGTGGATCATCCGAGTCTTGCTGCATTATGTAAGTGATCAAAAGGTTTTTGCAAAAATGAAGGAGTTACGAGTCTTGAAGGTGTTTGGTGAAAGAGGACACAACCAGCATGGGTGGAAGCGGCAAGTGATTAAAGATCAAAGCACAGTGTCAATACTACAAATTACACAGTAAAGGCACCGCGCTCGACGTGATATCTGTATTGACAGTCGCTACTCCGTACTGTTACCGTATGCCCTGAACGCCCAACCATGTATTCCATAATCAATGCTGATCGCTGTAGCAAACCCAATACCTGATGCCCTCAAATGCTGTAGTTTCAAAGCTGAGGCGGAACGTATGCCAATGCTCTTTACTTCTTCCCAAACAGGTCGTTGATATCGATCTGTCTCCCAGGAGCAAGCCCAATAGGCTGTGGAGCTGGCGTCTCAGCCACCGCAACTGGAGCGCCCTGACCTTCATCGTCTGTCGGCAAATAAGCCGACCCAGCGGTGCGAGCCTCCTGCCAGGCGCCCATGATGGTGTTAAAATTCGCGGTGCGCGGTCGGGTCTCGTCCTCGTGCATCCAAATGCCAATCGCCTTTTGGGCGCCTTCTTCCGTCTCGTTGCTATCGATCGTATAGCCATCCTCCAGCTGAAAGACAATGAGCTCCTCCACGACCTCACAGTTGCTAATCCTTGTGAGATCGACGACGAAGTTGTTCATGCCACGGCGGTTCAGGATGAAGATAGAATACTGTGGCAGATATTGCCCACTAGAGTCGGCACGGGGTTCTTGCTCGCAGACAAACAATGTTCCTTCGACGCCATGCTTCTCCCAGCCGGCTGTAGCCTCTCCAATGGTGTAAATCACAGCGTTGGCGGCGATAGCGAGCACTGATTTTATCGTCTGGTCGTACCGGCGGAGGACGGTCAGGTTTACCTCCATATCGGAGCGTGTTTTGGATGGGGCTTGGGGCGCCATGTTTCGATTTTCCATGTAGTAAGCGGTGTCGGATTCGTAGTCGGAGGCATGGATTTGTTGGCGGTGACCGCTGTTGCTTGGATGTTGGCGGTGCCGTGGTTTTCGAGGCGTGGCCTTGCTCATTTTTGAAAGCATGCAAACACAACTCCTCGTACAGGTTCGAAGGGAGTGAAACAGATGCAGGTGCCACCGCGGGGCTCGGGAAGATACAGGATCGGACGATGGAAGGTCAAGATTGGACGCAAGATAGTCGCATACACTGGAGGGTCAGAGACACAGCAAATAAATAACAGAAGGTCGCTGGTATATGGTACAGTGTGGCAGTCGCACCCGATAGTAAACTCAGCAGCGTGTTCAGTCGGTCGCAAAAAGGAGCAACGCTTTAGGATGGTGATGCTGGAGCTTGCATCCCCGCTGTGGGGCGCTTGGCGCAGCAGGGCCACTCCAGGGTTGGGGTTCGTGCCACGCTGCCTGCAGTGGTTGAATGCGTCAACTTCCCTACCATTCGGCGGGTTTGATGGAGACTTGTCCCTGAACTGCCTGGACCTGGTCTTTGATCCTTGTGTTGACTTCTATTACCTCGAGTACCTTGACGGCCTCTCGCCCACAGACAGCTTTGCGACAGTATTCCTCCGAAAATCACATCATGCGCCCATAGACATTGTGTTCCGTTGGTGGCTTGGCTTATTTCGTGCCCCTCCACGTCTCCTGTATATATAATCACCCCGCCTTCGATCCCTGATTGTCATTACAGACCCTCGAAACCTAATCTCCATGTCCAAGACAGCAGCCACACGCGCCCACGAGACACAAGCTACGCTTCCGCAATACAAAGGTTGATTGATTCACGAGGCCAACTCAGTTCTCTCTGCTCGAAGAACCAAACCATTCTCCGTCAAGATCCCGCCTGGCCTCCTCGATGGAGCCCTCGGATGCCGAGCCAGCGCCTCGTGCTGACTCCACGACATCCGAACCTGTCGACCTCACTTCTACGAACCCGCATTCCTTATCGAGGGCCGTATACGCACGTCGCTCAGAATACACCCGTCGGCGTCGGATACGCATAAAGATTGGAACATGGAACGTCGCTGCATGCCCAGGCACGGATAAGGACCTGGCCAGGTGGTTTGTGGACGGCGAGGGGCTTGATGCTACACAAACGGAGGTAAAGAAAAGCTCTAAAAATGGAAACGAGCAAGAAAAGATCGATCTCTACGTTCTCGGCCTCCAAGAGATCAATGAGCTCACGGCGCCCTCTCAGTACATGACATGGATCTATGCGCCAGACACCAGGGCCGCCGACAAGTGGAAGGTCGCTTTGGAGTCAGGGTTGCCAGATGGTTACCAAATGATTGCTACGGAACAGCTTGCGGGAATGCTGCTCCTGGTTTGCGCTTCCCCTGAAGTAGCTCCTATTGTCAGCAATGTCAGTACCACCAGTGTTGCAACTGGTGCGCTCGGGTACCTAGGCAACAAAGGGGCTGTATGCGCGCGCATTGTTCTGGGCGAGGCCACGAGCTTGCTGTTCGTCAACTGTCACCTTGCCAGTGGAGTCGAGAGTTCCTACATCGAGCGACGAATCTGGCAGGTTCAGCAGGTTCAGCAATATGCGCGGTTCGAACCTATTACTATTGGTGGTGTCACTGAGGATGAGAAGGGCAAGATTGGAGATGAGGACTTTGCGTTATGGTTTGGAGATCTGAACTCTCGGTTGGATCATCTACCTGGCGATGATATTCGCCGCCTGTTGATGTTGCATACCCAGGGAGAATACGATTTGTCCAAGAAGAACCTACGCCGTGAGGACTCTCTTGAAGGCGAAGGTGTGGTTGTGCAGCGGCTATCGGACAGCAGTGAGGACGGGAAAGAAGATGACACGACTTCAAAACAACCTGCCGAACAGGAGCCGAGCAAATCCGCCAATAGTGGTGCCGATGACGACTCTTTCGACCTTCCCGATCCTGACGAGTTCCCATTGGACCCAAGTGAGGATCCTGCTTCGCTTCAAACAACACTCACCTCCTTACTACCCCATGACCAGCTTAGACGGTTGATGAAGGACCGCAAGGTCTTCCATGAGGGCTGGCGGGAGGGTCCGATCACGTTCCTACCATCCTATAAGTATGACGTCGGCACTGTCGCCCTCTTTGACTCTAGCGAAAAGCAACGTCCTCCAAGTTGGTGCGACCGCATCTTGTACCGTACACGCAAAGACAAGGAAGCGTATGAGAGAAAGATTCAAGAGGAGGAGGAATCGCGGAAGAGGGACGAAGAGATGAAAGCCCAGGGCATGGAGAATGCCGCCGATGATGATCAAGTTCTCTTTTCCTACGATCCAGATAACGACGGTGACGACCACCCCAGCTCTTCAGTTTCTCCATACGATGCGTACGATGAGAACGACGATGCGGGCGATGAACAGGATCAGGAATCTGGCGAACAGCTACGTCTCGACCTTTATACGTCACACCAACGAATCACATCTTCAGATCATAAACCTATAAGCTCACTCTTCACCCTGGATTGCGATGCTGTGGTACCAGATCTCAAAGCCAAGGTTCACGCGGAAGTGGCGCGCGAGCTTGACCGAGCGGAGAATGAGGGGCGACCAGTAGTCACTATTGTCGTCGATTATCAAGGCTCTCGACCCCGGAGCGAGTCTAACGTTTCCGACAGGCCTGAGCTGGCGATCGATTTTGGGCGCGTGAGGTTCCTGGAGAAGGTGACGTCCTCACTTACCTTGGCCAACACCGGTAGCGTCCCGGCAACCTTTGCCTTCGTTGAGAAACCCACAACCGAGGACCCAGACGTTGAAGGGTATTTCCCATGGCTGACAACATCTTTTGTTCGGCATGACGAGAGCGACGATGGGTCAGAGCCAGTGGACCTTGGGAAGAAAGTGACGCTCGAGCCTGGAGAGACTGTCAATGCGCATCTAGAAGTTGGTATGGACAATGTTCATCAGGCTCGGATGCTCAACGAAGGCGGGGCGACACTGGATGAGGTTTTGGTGCTGCGTGTCATGGATGGCAGAGATCACTTCATCCCTGTTCATGCAGATTGGGCACCGACATGTATTGGGCGGTCAGTCGAAGAGCTCATCCGCGTTAGGACCGGTGGTATAAGAGAGTTCTGTAACACGCTGGCCATGAAGAATGGGAAACTGGGCGCAATTCCTTATGACTTACCAGCACACCATGCCGCGCCGAAGGAATTGTTTGAGCTGACTGAGGCGACCGAAACACTGACCGAGCGGGTCATTGCCGACGCCCAGATGTTGGATGACTGCGAAGTTCCGACTGCCCCTGGATGGCCTTTCGAGGAAGCCACCTGGATGGCTACCGACAAAGAGTCGCGTACCGCGCAAGTCATCAATATTATTGATGCCCTGGATCGAGATGAACGAATTCTGTCCGTGTTTGCACCAGAGGTTACGTCTATTCAACGTCTAGAGGCAGTCAGCGAAGCCTTCCTGTTGTTCCTTGAGGGTTTGATCGACGGGGTCATCACCACACCGCTCTGGAACCGCATCGAGCAAGCGGCTCTGCCTTCCCTAGCCCAGGCAGTCGCAACGGCAGTCGACAGTCCCTCGGCTGAAGACGACAAAACTACCATACTTGATATTCTTGCCACCACCCCGAACCACAATATTTGCTTCGTATTCTTGACGACTACACTTGCTAGGATAGCCGCTGAAATAGCACCCCTCACCAAAGCCGACTTGGAGGCCATTAAGAGCAACGAGGCAGCATCGCGCCCTGGGCTAGCCGCATTAGGGCGCAAGTCCCTCAACTTCAGGAGGTCGACAGGTCCAGGGATCCAGGCGGTCATCTCTCTCAACAAGCGCAGGGCCAAGGAGAGGAAATTTGCGGAGGTCTTTGGTGGGTTGGTGTGCCGTGGGCCAGTCTCGGAAAAAGACAAGGATCGGAAAGCGCTTGAGGAGAAGCAGAGGGCACTTATCGGGTTGTTTTTACGACGTAGAGGAGAGTAATCCGTTGTCCATGTTGATCATAGCATTGGGTGTTTGGGGGGCATTCGTGGGTTACTGCATTATGGCTTGCTTGGGGTGCGTTGGGTTTGGGCCGAGTCGGCCGAAGCAGCTCATGGAGCGGGAGTATACTGCAAAGGGTGGTGATATCAAGGTTGGAACAGGTTGCTTAGAGATAGAGCCATTGGATATTGTTGGGCTGTTACTGCCTTCAGTGAACGGGACTGCAAACTCTCATTTGATGAGTCGCTAGGCCAACGCAGCGACGTCTTTCGTGACTGGCCATCAATGTTCCCGCCTCACGAGGTTAATTGGCGGAGAGCTCTGGTAGAGAGTACTTGTATTACTTCCAGCACACAGCTTTCAACAGCAGCCCCAGGCCCCTCCAAGGGCCTTGTGGCTAAGTGGTAAGCCTGCTGTCCCCCACCCACCGGGACGCACCGAGAGCTCCCACGTTCGATTTGACGTAAAACCCCACGGGTTTTCGTCGCCGGCCACCTCCCTCAACAGTGAAGGGGTTGGCTGGTGAGCTTTTGCGTTTCTTTTTACCTCGGCTTCTTCTGCTTGGACATGGCTTGGCTGTCGTCGACGCTGTCCTCCTGTCAATTGTCATCAATACCAAACGCGGCAGGTCCAAGGTGTTTCATGCGCCAACAATCTTGCTCAATGACACAGCCTTTATCCAAGTGATCGTGAGAGCTTTTGTCAAGACTGACAAAGCACACACAACAGGAATGCTCATGAGCTGAGCTCTTGATGCAGGCTGTCGTCGTCAGTTCAGGCTTCCAGCAACCCCACAGCCAGCACTCCACTAACACATTAACGTACTAGCGCGGCGGAGGCAAAAGGCGGCGAATCGGCGTGCAGTCCAGCGATCAGAACCGCCCCGGATCCGAAGCTTGGCGATCGCAGATGGGTCTTGCACCCTTGTCGCCATCTGCTGAAATCGGGGCTGTGTCTTTCTGCTCTGGACAGGATCTTGAACAACACCACACAACAACGACCAGTCAATGGGCAAGCCGAATAGACGCCAAGAATGGCACAAGGCAAGATGCCAACGCGGTGCCGTGTTGTTGTCGCTTGGCTTCAGACACCAGAATCGAAATTCGAAGAACTATCGATGGGGGACTGAGGGCAGATCGGCTTCGGGTAGAGCCTCGGCCGGATCGCCGGGATGACTGATTCTCCGACTCACAGTGGGATAGTTAACTCCGTAAGAAGGAAGGTTTGGCTACTGCTGTAGAGGGGCAGTAGGGACCTTCTACATCATGCAGGGACGCGTATCCTATTTACATACCACAACAGATCAACAGAGTATTCCAAGCTATTATATCCCATCGTCTCGCTCATCTGCGGTCAAGGGGTGAGACTGGGCTGATTTCTGGAGGCGAATCGTAATATCTCGATTCGACGAGGGAGTCTTCACCGAGTTGGAACGTTGGATGGATGGCCACAACGTGCCGATTAGTTACAAGTCAGAGGCTGCCAAGCAACGGACCGCTGCACCGTGACGACATTGCTTGTTTGTTTTCTCTCTCTTGTTCTTTGTCAGACGTGGACTGACGGGTATGCCAAGCTTGAGCCCAAGGGCGTGGAGGATTGTTGGATGGAGTCCAACTACTCGCATTCGGGTTGGGAGTTCCTGCAGCAATCCTCATGTTCTATGCGGCTTGTCGATGCAGCAAGGGCTGGTGGTGACTGTTCGGATCGGTCAGGCACTTGAGGAAGTCTTTGGATGTGTGCAGAAGCCGAGGGATGCATTGCCTTCACCAGCGCAGCTTAAAGTCTCGTGGTCTCCCCGTGATTGTTCGAGACAGGATAGACAGGCAGACAGACGGACATCTACCAATTTACATCCGCCCTTACCGTTCAAAAGTGCCACCGGGCCATTACTGCTGACGAGTCCTTTTCCCCTCCATATTCTCTCAGCTATCTCCCCCGTTCCCTCTGTCTTCTCTCTTTCACAACAACAAGACAAACTCCAACATGCAGTTAAAGACCCTCACGCTCCTGGGCCTAGCCTCAGCAGCCAACGCCCAAACCCTCGCCGACATCCTCGCCGAAAACGCAGCCACCCTTTCTTCTCTCACCACCTTCCTCCAATCCGAACAGGTCATCTACGACCTCTTCGCCAACGCCCAAGACGTCACCATCCTCGCCCCCTCCAACGAGGCCCTCGCGAGGTTGAACACCACACCTCTGGCCAATGAGCTCCTCGCCGATCCCAACTACCTCACCGCGTTTATCGCCTACCACGTCCTGAACGGCACCTACTACACCTCCAACCTCACCTCCTCCCCCACCCAGTTCGTCCCCACCATCCTCGATATCGCCGCCTACAGCAACGTAACCGGAGGGCAAAGACTCGAAGTCCAGTCCTCGGACGGAGGCGTGAGCTTCCTCTCTGGGGATGGAGACCTAAGCACAGTCCAATCCGCCAACTTCAACTACTCTGGCGGGACGATCCACATTATTGACAACTACCTCACTATCCCTGCGCCTTTGCCCACTGCCTTGCTGGAGCAGAACCTCACTGCCCTCGTTGGGGCGGTTACCCAAGCTGGATTGGTAGAGACGCTGACCAACGCGAGGGATATCACCCTTTTTGCTCCCAACAACCAGGCGTTTGATGCCATTGGGAACGTGGTTGGGGGGTGGACGATAGAGCAGTTGACGAGTATTTTGGGGTATCATGCCATTGTCGGGCAGACGATTTACTCGGATCAGATTGTGGATGGTGCTACTGCTGCTACTTTGCAAGGGGGGGATATTACGTTGAGGGTGGAGGATGGGGGGGTGTTTGTGAATAGTGCGCGGGTGGTGAAGGCGGATGTGCTTTGTGCTAATGGGGTTATTCATGTTATTGATGGGTAAGTCTCCTTTCCATTTTCACCGAGAGGATAGATGATAACAATAATGGAACAGTGTCCTCAACCCCGCCAACCCCGACGTTCAGCCTGACCCAGAGGCGTCCACCCAGGCTCCTGCTTTCAGCGGGGCGACCACCACCGGTGGCGTTCCTTTTACTAGTGGTATCACTATCCCCTCTACTCCTACGGCTGTGCCTGCTCCTACTGCTGGTCCTGGCGGTGGTAGTGGTGGCAACGGCGGTGGTGGTGACACTCCTGTTGAAGGTGGTGCTGCTGCTCAGAGTGCTGCGCTTGGCATGGCGGCGCTTTTTGGCACTGCTATGCTCTTGGCTCAGCTTTAAGGTAGATGGATTTGATGAAAAGTTCTTGTTGATGTTATGAACTGGTGTTGGTGGACATACTAGTGGAGTGGAATGTCTTGGGTTTTGTCTTGCTATTTTGCTTGGGGTTTCTGTGTTCAATTTTATTTACTAGATGGAGTTGTGCTGAGTTGTGGTTATCACCTATTCCCCCTGAAGGAGCGTGTTTTTGTTGGTTGGTGCTGGGTTTAATGGCATTGGTTATTGGGTGAAGGTTGTCGTCGTGTACTGTATATACATAATGGCACCAAGCTTGTACTTTTTACGCTATGTCTTGGATATCTCCATACATCTCCTGAAGCTTTCACCCTTGCACCTGTCAGGCGGAAATATGCGGACTGGAGTCAGCGGGAACCACGGGGTTCGTCATGGTGTTATTAGTATGCTATCTGGTACCAACTTCGAATGTGGCAGCCCTTCCAAGCTTGACCTGATTGGTTCTGAATTTGCAGTTATCAGGAGAGATATACGGATGGTACATATGCCATACGTCAAGACCCTTCCGTCCTCTCATTGGATCCTTTCATATCTCAAATATTGTTGTTATTAACTGGACTGGATGGTTTATAAAATGTCATACGTTATAAGTCTTTCCCTCATCAGCGCATAGAACGACAAAAGAAATGCAGATATTGTTTATCCAAGACTCTTATTTATTACCCATGTCATGTATGGGTGTAGTGTACCTGTCTGCGGCCTCCCGATGGTACCTATGCAGGACATGCTGACATGGGATTAACCGATGTAACCCACCACGAACTCTTCCACATGTGACACTTTTTCCTATCACAACATAGATATCGACGTTCAAAGTCTAAAGGCGGCTCAGCGTGTTGATGCCTGTTGTCGGCGAATCATGATCAGGTCTGCACGGTGGTGGTGTCACACGACAAGACAAGACATGCATGCATGGCACCTACCTGGTATTTTCTCGGGGCTGGCCGGACCCCAATGAGCTGAAGGTAGAGATGGAATGTATATATACAGTCACGAGACCAATGTTTCTGTTCTTCACTGCAAGAACATGTCTTGAAAAATGATGTCGAAAAGACGATGACCACGCCGTACTTCTCAGTCTCCAAAAGTCAAACAAAGAAAGTCCAATACGGTACCTCAGCTCCCAAGCCCACCAACGAACCATGACTTGTCCTCGCCCACAAACCTTTCCAATAGACGAAACCTCAGCGTTAGAAAAACAACGGCCACCGCCATCATACACTCAGTATCCAACCCCACGATCACCCATGTCTAAAACCATATCCAAAATTCACCACAAAAAACCACTACAGCTCCCGCCCCCAAAGGCGAAAGAGCCCCTCCTCCCAACCACAACATCACACCAAACGCCAGAAGACCTCCTCAAACAATCCTGCGCCAACCTCGTAGGCTGGCTCGGCGGACCCTACGCCGTCCTCCTCCAAATCGCCTCCCCAGGCATAGCCCTCGGCTCCTGCACCCACTCCCGCTTCCAGACCCATCCCATCTCCCGGTTTCGCCGAACCGCAGTCTTCATAATGGCTGTCGTCCACGGAACAGAAGAGCAGAAAGCTCTCATATGCGGTGCCATAAAAAAGCAACGTATGTAGCACCTGCTCTTTGCTTTCTCATTTGATCACTTTCTCTTGTTCGTCTCATGTGCCCCTTACTCTTGTTCTTCTTGCTTGCTCGGCCCTGTTGATGATCCCATTATCCCTCGAGATAAGACTAACAAAGTATGAAGACTCCTACATCAACGGCCCAGATTACACCGCAACAGACCCCCACCTCCAAAAGTGGACAGCAGCCACCATCTTCGTCGCGGGGCAGCTAACCCACGAGCTGTTCTCCCTTGACCGCAAATCGTTGCCCCGGGCTGAGAAAGAGGTACTCTGCTCTCAGTTTGGGAGGTTCGCTACGGCGTTGGATATGCCGGTTGAGATGTGGCCTTCTTCACTGGAGGAGTTTGAGGCGTATTTTGATGAGCAGATACGGACGCTGGAGATTACGGAGGCGAGTAAGAAGGTGGCGGGTGTTTTGCTAAGGGGGATGGAGTTGCCTTGGTTTTTGATGTGGGCGTTGCCGGCGATGAGGGCGCTGATGGCTGTTTGGTTACCGGAACGACTGAGAGTTGGGTTTGGCCTGCCGGATCGAGAGGGGTGGTTGGTTTGTTTGGGGTATTGTGTTGTTGTTTGGACGATATGGACTGTGAATTGGTTGACGCCGGAAAGGGTGAAAGTCTTGGTTGAGTCGTAGATGAAGAGGGATATGGCGAGGGCGGCGGAGGATATTAGGGTTAATGGTCGGTGGATGATATGAGAGGTCTAATCGATAAGACTTGCCCATTTGAGCTCCGGGTTGTTCGGGTCGCGAAGTTCTATTCCATAGTGGGAGTAAACCACCATCCCACGCTCCGGGTCGTCCACATAGCAAGGATACATATTTCGCAAAAAGACCTTAGAGATAGACAAGCCCTTGATTTCTGGAAACAGTACCAGGTTGGGTGCTGGCGGCGGAGGGCTCCATTGTTCCAAGTCGAGCCCGAACGATTTAAGAATGTCGAATACTCTGGTTTTGTCGGGCGCTGCCTTCTTTGCTTCCCGGTTGATCAAGGGCAAGAGTTTAGGAAACTCATCTGGGAACAGTAGGCCGACAACATCAGAGAAACTCAGAAGCCCATCCTGTTTCGAAGCCATATCTACCACCACGTTTTCTGTTCGCGGAATGAAAAGCGGTGTAAAAAGGTCCTTCTTCTCCTCCCCAAAAAGCCCGATAACGCTGATAGCGTCTTGATACACAACGACTGAGTGATGAGGTTCAAATTTTAACTCGAACTCAATGTCTGCGCCATATGCGAGAAACAAGACCCATATTGGTAAAATGGAAGATAGCCGCTGTCTTCCTTTGAATGGGGCTGCGTCCAGATCATCCCATCCGCACAAGGAGGACCAGATCAATATCTCCCACAATGTTGCTGGTGTCTCCATCATTGAGTCTTTCTCAGGAGAAATTTCAGGTTGCTTCCAGTCGGCCGCAATTGCAATATTCGGGGACGCACCATCACGTAGGCACATAGCCACGCACTTGAGAAGGCGGTCGTACTTCAAGTGATCAAACCCATCCCGATCGTACTTCGGCATTTCCATCAAGTTTAGGAAGGCACGAATCAATAAAAACTGTGGCCCAAGGCTTTGCGCAGTTTGAGCAAGTAACCCTGCTTCGAGCGCTCCATGGGGGGCCAGAAGTTCGGGCACCCCATATTCCAGTGCCAAAAAAATGATAAGATCAGCAACTGTGCGATTGTCATAAGCCGTGACGAGCCTATGAGATGTGCATCCCCTTCTCCAAAGAAACGGCCAGGCGTAGTCACCCGAGCGATACCGCTTTTGGTCCGGGACTTTAACTGGGGATAAAAGAAAAGGAATTATCTCCAAATCTAAAAGGATTTGCGTTACCGCGGGTGTGCTCATGGTACCAGTGCGCCATGTCATCTTGAAAAGCGCCGTCAGGTCGGTGTAGAGGTGGACTTCCTGCACCAAACTAGCATCTGGTTCCGTTACCTGCTGAGCGACGAAAGATCGACAAGTAAACTGTATTGCGTTGAATCCTTGCGTCTGTAGTTCAATAACTGTACGGACCTCGGTTCGGGAAAAGAACTCCAAGAGTGAACGGTGTGTAATCGTAACAAACTCGGCTCTTCTTGTCGGCGGCATGACTGCCTCGGGGTTGGGGGAGCTTGAGGCAGTTACGCTCACAAGTCCTCTGCATCGTCCATTGACTTGCTTTCGACATCGTCTTAACCTTTCTTTGTCATCCTTCTCCTCTGTAGGGCCCGGGATCCTGAGTATAAAGTTGTAATCTGCCTCATACTCGTCTAGAAAGGAAAGCTGATAGAGAGGAAGGTCTGAGAGGTAGTGCTTTGTCCGTGTCAAGCAGAGAGATAGAATGATCATAGCCCGACGCCTGTCGATAGGGTGAGACTCCAACTCTATTCCCTTGAATATTACTTTGAATAGTTCCTCGAGTTCGGTAGGCAGGCCATCAATTTTGGCCTCTAGGTCTTTGGGATGGTCCTCCTGGAGAAGACCTCGTTCAACAATCCGCAGTACCAAGGAAACCCATAGAAAAACACCTTCCGCTTTTGCGATAATTCTCTGACCAAGCCGTAGCGTAAGGTTATGGTCGATTGTTGCAGACAAATCCTCATTCTGTTCGAGCGTGCTCTTAACGTAGTCCATGATATCCAAGCTTGTAACTTCATGTAGGCGAAGCTTAGGATAAGACGAGAATCGCTCCTGAAACAATGGAAGCTCACGACTTGAAACACAGATTTTGATGCCGTCAGGTCTGAGCCGTGTCCAGTCGAGAAGTGTCCGGACTAAACCTGTGTCATCCCCTTCGAACTCATCCAAACCGTCGATGATCAATACAAATTTCCGATGTGTGAAAACTTCATCTCGTCCAATCAGGTCAAGGAAAGTGCTGCGTGCCTCCGAGTCCGTCAACTCCACGTTACCTCCTTGTAGGCAGAGTTGCCAGTGTGAAGGGGCAATTAGGGAGACCAGCTCCGGGCATTGCTTGAAGACAGAACAGAGAAGGGAGCGGTAAAGACCGGAAAGGGTCTTTTGACCATCCGAACCACCTTTCCAAAAGAAGAATGAGGATTTCACCAATGATTTGTTTCCAGCCCAGGTTTGTAGTAATTCATGAGCAGTAGGATGTTTGAGGAGGTGCTTTAGTAGGGTCGACTTTCCTGACCCTGGCTTTCCAAAGATGTGGAAAATCCCATAACCCTCCGAAAGCCACAACGTCAACGAATCCCGTGAGCGCTTGCGATATGCATCTTGAACTTCTGTGTAGCGAAGCCACTCTTGGGCTTCCAAAGATTTCGGGTCCCCCAGAGTGGCCTTAGGATCGACGGCGTCTGAATCGTCTAAAAGCCAGTTGAAAGTAGTCGCATGTGCATCAGCAATATTTTCAAGCCGATCTGACATCTTCTCGAATCCAATGGAGGCCAGGAGTCTGGAAAGGGCTGCGCTTTCAAAGGCCTGACCGCAAAGCTTGAGCAAGGTGTTTAGGCCTTGGAGGGATGTAGAATCGAGTTTGGTGGTCGTCGTGGTAGACTGTAGGCTTTTTAGGCTGCCCTTGATGACAGCCAGCTCGTTGGCCTGGTATTCACCAGTTTCTGCAATGGCTTTCAGGCGTTCCAGTGACTTGTCACTACATCGATATCGGTCAATCTTCTCCACTTGTTCTCTCGTAGTGCTGGAAACTTAGCTGCCAACTTACTTCGTCCGCTGGAAAATTTCAAGTTGAAGCTGATTCCTGCATCTATCCAGACGTGCCTCCAACTCATCTCTTTGGCTCTTCTTTATGAAGTTCCTTAGCGCGATGCCAAGAACATGTCTCCTTGAGCCCAGTTTTTTGACTTTCAGAGAGCCCAGTAAGCGGAGGAGCTCCTCTGATAGACGCTGGCACTCATCGACGAGCTTGATCAACCGTATTTCATCTGGTGTTGAATCACCAGTGAGATGGGTTTGCTTGACATTGGCGGCAATTGCTTGGAAACTAATGGCAAGAGTTTCGGCGTTGACATTGGTTGCAGTCGTCCCAGTGGTGGACCCTTTCACCTCGCGAGCAGCAGCCACAATCTTGAAACCGAAATCGATGAAGGCGGCGATGTTGGCGACCAAGCTGATGGATGTGAGGGGATCCATCTTGCCTCAGTCGAGGTGAGAGTTCACACAGCGCGAATATTGCCGATCTGGTCGCTTGGCCAGGGCATCGAGGTCGTCGTGAAGAGAGTGGTGGAGAAGCATAACTGCATGATTGAGGCACAATTGGTTGGTTACATTATCAGGCAGAAACCGTAACCAACCCCACCTTCAGGTGTTGGCCTCGAAGTGTTCCTTCCCTAGACTAGGTAAAAGCTGTATGGTGCATGATGAGTGTGGCACAGCAGCCTGTGTTCGTCCGACCGTTGAGGAACTCGACAGGCATTGCCCATATGTTGATTCGGAATCTGAGTTTCTCTTAGTAGCCACCACACACCCACCTACTAAACAGGGCAGATACCAAGATTATTATTACCTATAGACGAAGAGTGAAGCCTTGGCGTGAACTTGCAGCTTGCAGTAGATGGCTCGGCTTCCTCGCATTGCTCGGAATTGGATTACCCCGGTGAGTCAACGGCGAGTAACGATTCATGCCAGCTCTAACAAAGAATCTCAACCAAGCAGGATGGCCTCCAATCAGGGGCTACCAGCGAATAAACTCGGATTAATAACCCCGCTACCTTTTTCATAAATAGGGGCAACCAGTGTGCAGTCAACTCACCTCAAACCACCAACAGTTTATTCCCGGCCGCAGACACATGAATCCCTCACCACCGTTCCATTCACTTCCACCTTTAACCCATCACTATAGCCTTAACAACAATGGCTAACGAAACAATTGAGCCTGCCTTTGAAGTCGCCATCTCCAACTCCAAAATCAACGGCGTCATCATCTGCGCAACCAACACCTATGGCACCTTCACCTACAACCACACCACCGGCACCCGCACCCTTCCTTCCGGAGAGTCTCTTGCCCACGAACTAAACGACATCCTCTACCTCGCCTCCGGCACCAAACTCATCGCTACCATTGCCGCCCTGCAGGCCATCGACGATTGCCATCTCTCACTCGACTCCCCCGAGACCATCTCCCAATTCGCCCCGGAACTCCTCAACAAACCGATCTTGTCTTCGGACGGCGAAACCTTAACCCCCTCCACTAACCCTATCACCCTCCGCCAGTTGCTATCCCACACCTCAGGCCTAGCCTACCACTTCCTCCTCCCATATCTCTCCTCCTGGCGCGATAAGAACGAAGTCCCTCTGCAACCGGGCCACCGACGTCCCGTAGAAAAAGCATTTGCCTACCCTCTCATCTTCAACCCCGGAACATCCTGGTCCTACGGCCCCAATCTCGACTGGGCAGGCCGTATCCTCGAGCGCGCTACAAACACCACCCTCGGTCAGCACGTTCAGGAGCGTATCTGTAAGCCGTTAGCTATCCCACCCCAGGATGCCCAGTTCTTCCCAGTCAAAGGTGATGAACCAAGGTCCAGGATGGTAGACCTTAACCCTTCTGACCCAGAGGGGTTAGGGTTGGCTGTCGTGGGCGGGACAATGGACATGAATAAACGGAGTGACGGTGATTTTGGCGGACATGGGTTGTTCATGACTGCTGAGGGGTACATCAAAGTCTTGCAGTCGTTGCTTGCGAATGATGGGAAGCTGTTGAAGAAGGAGACGGTCGAGGAGATGTTTAGCAATCAGATTGCTCCTGCGGCGGAGGAGAATGCAAATGCGGTTTTTGATGGTCCCACTGGGGCTTTCTATCGGGTGGGAACGGAGGGGATTAAAGCAGGACATGGACTTGGAGGGTTATTGACTTTGGAGGGTGTTGATGGCTGGTATGGGGAGAAGACACTTACTTGGGGCGGCGGGTTGTCGTTTGCTTGGTTCATTGATCGGGCCAATGGGCTGTGTGGACTATGTGCGATACAGCCGTCAATGCCGGTGGATATGCAGACTTTGACGGATTTGAAGAATACCTTCCGGCATGATATCTATCGGAAGTATGAGGCGTGGAAAAAGGAAGGGCAGGAGAAACTTTAGGTGCGCTTGAGATCAAAATCGTCGGAATCTCATGCCCGCGGCAACACCACTTACGGATGTTACTACTCGCCGTTAACCAAAAAAAGTAGACAATGCAAAATATGAACCTGAATTCCATATACTTCAATATTGAACAAGAAGCATAACGCTTTACCGCGCGTCCGCCCTTCCCCTTGCGGCATGGTCTGAAGTTGGTTACGCGTGCAATGACGCCCAACAACTACCTAGGCTCCAACCCCGCAAATTTCTTCTCTCCGGCTGACCCACAAAGGTTCAACTTTCATCAAAGCATGCCCAGCATCACCGCTCACGTTGTTTCTCCGTTTGATCGACTTTGTCCCCGACCACACCTGAAAAGACTGGCAGGATGAGTGTTTCTCCATCTGGTGCACGAAGCGGATGCCAATGCCGAACAGCAGTGTTTGAGGGCAACGAACCGAAACGTCCAGCTGAGCCACGATGTCTGTCTTCCCCTGGAAAGACCAAGCGCAGTGACTGACAGCATGGTTTATCCAGTCATTGTCCCCTATTCGAGAAACACCAAGTTTGTGGGTCGAAGATCGATCCTCAGTCGCCTTCCTTTCCTAGAGAACGCCTCCAATGAGGCCGACGACGATGACGCACCAAGAAAAAAGTCAGTCCTGGATGAATTTCATCACGATGATAGCACTATTACCACCCATAGGAGAGTTGCGCTGTTTGGCCTTGCTGGAATGGGGTGAGTAATATTAAGCCTGTCTCGCACCACGTCAAGCCTGGTTTTGGGTGCCAAAATTGGGACTGACACAACGATGAATAGAAAAACACAAATAGCGATAGAGTATGCCCACCTCGTCCACGAAATTCAACCAGACGTTTCCGTATATTGGGTTGATATCAGTGACCGGCTATTATTTGTCGACCCGTTCAGCCCAATTGCTGAAGCCTGCGATATACCTGGGTACAAAACCAATCGCTGTTCGGGGTGGATCTATCGGTGGCTCGAAGACCCGAGCAACGGTCCCTGGGTCACGATCATCAACAATGCCGATTCCAGCGATACCAATCGATCGATATCAGATCTTTCCAAGTTTGTGAGGGCCCTTCCGCGTTGCTCACATCGGTCGATTATCTTCACCACTAGGAGTAAGAGTATGGCTTCGAAACTTCTGGAAGGCGACTCTCCTGTTCTTCAGCTTCATGTTGGCCCATTGAGGACGTAGGAGTCAGTGGAGCTCCTCCGAACCCATCTTAGTACGGATATCGCAGAAGCGAGCGAGCCTTGGCTAGAGTCGGTCTGTCATCAGCTCGGTGGCATGCCCCTGTCAATTGTTCAGACTGCGTCCTTTGCAAACGAAAACAAAATTCATTCTGGGGTTTTGTTAGAGTGGTGGAAGACAGACAGGAGCACGATGATTGGTTGGCCGAACCACGAGATCGATCATTACGGTACGGCCTGCGCCCTGTCAAGATGGCAATACATTTGTCAGGTCAAGAAGAAGTGCTCGTTGGCTCTCGATCTTATCTGGCTGATGAGTTTCTTTTGCACGAAACCGATAACAATGACACCGTTGCTGGCATATCTATTTTATCGGGACTATCGCGCGGCTCAATCTCAACCAAAGAATTCGCTAGGAAATATCAAGTGTTTACTCAACATTCGGAAGAAACTGTGGAAGACCGCTGAACCATCAACGGATACTGCTCATGGTTTCCTCTCCTTCGACGACGAGTTTGCCAACAGGTCACCTTACTGGGACACTCCATACAAGTCACAACTGCAAGAGGCTTTGGGAATTCTCAATGACTTTTGTCTTTTAGAGACCGACAACGCTGGGTCATTCAGGATGTATTGGCAGGTTCAGCTCGCAATCCAACAAATGTTGCAAGGATACCAGCATGTGCAGTACCCGCGTGGGAACCCTCCCCGATGCCGGAACATGCAATGATGTGTGTGGCAGCGGCATTTCCCGACGTATCAACGCTTTCAGAAAGCAACAACGCCTTGGACCATGGTGACTGCGAGTACTTACAGCATCACGGCGAAAGCCTCGAAAGGACAGTGATAGCATTGCTACCGAAGAGTCTCGATGGGAAACTCGCACGAGCCAGCTTCAGTTACAGATATGGGCTATACTGTTTCACTTATGGGCTGGCGAGCTCTTGTCAATCATGGGACAGGGTGGAAGCACTGCTTCGCAGCTCAGCCGAAATTTACACAGAGATATTGGGCGAGAAGCACCCTCGTACCCTGAAAAGCCGACACCAACTCATCCTTGTCCAAATCGAAAACCAAAAGGATGTCGCTGCCCGCACCGACCTGGACAAGATTCTGATCTTGTTTGTACTCAGTCAAAAGCATTTCCCGCTGCTGTCTGGGCCGACATGATGTGGGGCGATAGGATCATGCTCAACACTACACACCATCACTACGAAAGCTGGGTGGTGGCTGCAAGAGAGTTCTTTCTAGCTCTCAAGGAACTCAGTCGACTGCATGGACACGACAGCGTGCATGTTCTCAGAATTCTGCAGCGACTCGTGGTGTTTTATAGGCTATGGGTCCAGTCTGGAGACATCGACGCGACTCGGCCAGTTTGGGAAGCGTTTCAAGCCATCGACAGATTCGGCATCATATCCGACAGTCAGTCCTTCAAAGTAGCTCGTGGAATACCCGCTATTGAAGCTGTGAGGGAATTCGGCAGGAGCGTATATTACGCTGAAGCAAATGGCGTGACGATCACTCAGGCTCCCCCAAGAGAGCACCACACTGTCCTGGACGAATGGGAACGGCTAGCGCAAAATGTGTTTGATCAATATAAAATGCATTCCGGCGAACGACATCCAGATACCCTCCGGAGCTTGTCCGAACTGGCAACCGCCAAGGGCTGTCAAGGTGGGCAAGGGCAAGTTGAAAATGCCCTCCGGCTAGCGGAGACTGTTTATCGCCTGCATTTCAAGGTGTTGGGGGAGAGTCATCGCGATACGCTAGAGACAAAACGCATCTGCGGGGAGCTGCTTCTCAAAGCCGGACGCCCCATTGAAGCAGTGAAGCTACTCAAAGAATGTTACGACACCTTGCTGGTCTCCTGGAAGGAGACATCAAAACGTACCCTTGAGTGCGCATATTCACTAGCAGAGGCATATCACGCCGTTGGGCGGTTTGGCCGGTCACAAGAGGCTGACGACCTAATGGAGCAAATGATTAAGGTCAGGGAAGCAGAGTTCAAGGCAAAGAATGACTGGAAACCTCAGAGCTTGTGCTATGCTTTGGAGCTGACTGCAGTGCTGCAGAGGAAAGAAGGCCAGTTCAGCAAAGCTGTCGAGACATACAAGCGGATTTTCGCACTGAATAAGTATGCTGATCCTTCATACTGCGATGGGGTGGAGATGATGCACGAGTGCAAAGTCAAGATCCGGCACTCCATAGCGGTTTGCTACTTTCAAGGTGGAAACTGGGAAGAGGCAGAGAAGTGGGGTCTGGAAGTGCTGGAACAGAGAAGGAAGGGGGAGGTGGAAAGAACCTTTTATGGTGTGAATCATGTGAATACGCTTTGGAGTTTGTTTTTGGTGGCGTTGGCGCGTTGGAATTTGGGTCGGCGTGAGGAGGCAAAGGGTATGCTTGAGGAGTGCTGGAATGGGGCAGAAGCAAGATTGGGAATAGAGCATGAGCTGTCGAAGCAGGTGTTGGAGTGGTGGAAGTATGCGCAGAGAAGTATGGAGCAAGACGAGAAAGATGGGCAGCGGTCGAAACAGGACACTCCGGAGCCAGAGCAGGAAGGAGAAATGCCGCCCCCTCCTTATGTGGAGTTCCCATGTCGGAGACGAGCTTATCGGAGGTCATAAGTGAGCTTTTTCAAACAGGCTGTTAGTATGGAAACATGGATGACACTGAAACAAAGCTTGAATGCAAGAAATTCGACACGCTCTGTTAATCTCTAGATACATCTCGCAAGGCTGTAATTTCCTACTTCAATCACCATCGATAAGACATAGGTAATCTTACATACCTTACCAGTAACCACAAAGCCTTGTCATTACGGTCTTATATAATCCTGTCAGGTTCAGCCGCAAGTCTTGGAAAGTGATCAACACGCCTCCACAAAAGCCTCTCCAACGGGGCTGGGTCTCGACCTAACCACGCATCAGGGTCAACTTCATCTTCCATACGGTTCCCAGCACCTTCAGCTCTTTTCCCAAGCTCTGCCCTGCAATAGGGGCAAGTGAGGTCCTTTCTCAACCAGGTAGCAAGGCACTCTTTGTGAAATTCACCGTGAGAGCAGACCTTGATCTTGGCCTCCTCCTCACCTGGTGCGAAGTCCTCAAAGCAAATGATACACCTCAGATTCTCATCAGAGGCGACCTTCCTTATGTCTAGGTCGTTAATGGCAGCTTGCTGCGGGGATAATTTCCTTGTTTTGTGTCCATCCGGAGCGTCAGGATCATCGGTACTGTTGGGTGTGGCGGCGCCAGTGGGGTGCTCGTCTGTTTGCCTAAGGATGCTAGGCAATTCCTCCGGCCGGACGTCTGTTGGCGCAGGGATGAGCTCCTCCATGGTTAGGAAGATGTCTCCGCCTACTCGGTAAAGGATGTAGAAGAGCATAGTCTCCTGCCAAGTGTAGAAGTTGGGGAAACCACCGAGGGCTTCGACGACGGTGGAATGTTGGAGGCCGAAGCGCAAGCGCTCCCTATCTGGTGGGTGTAGATCATAAAGGGCCTGGAGGCGTGGGCATATGACTGGTGCGGTGGCACGGAGAGTTGTGGATTCCTGCCCAGGCCTCAAGTAACGGTCGGCAAATCTGGGCATCAAACTTCTAACGCTCTCCCCAATATTCCTGTCGCGGCTGGAGAAGGAACTTTCGACGCCGGTGAGAGGACCTTCGGCGATTATCATGTGGAACATGAGGTAGGGGGTGTCATCGTCGATCCGTTCAATGGTGAGGTTGAGCTGGAACGAGGACGTTACCTCGGGAAGGTCCGAGTCTGAACCGAAGCCACCAAAGAATTCTTCTTCGTGATGGTCGTCAGACCAATGTACTCCGTTGTCTGAGTCGGAGTCGTCGTAGTCGTAGTCGGAATACCAGTAGTCATCCTCATTCCTGATGTACATATCTCCAGATCGCATCCAGACATCATCTTCACTTTCCGAAAACGCCCGCTCGCGCTCTTCGGCCGGGGCGGGTGCAGCCGCCAGAGGGCCGTCCGCACGCGAGGAGGTCAAGTCCACATCGCTGGCCCCCAAGCGCGAGGACGGGGCGGCGCGCTCCTCAGTACGTGAGCGAGAGCCGTCCAGTGTGTTCGACATTGTCGTGCTTTGTCGTTTGGAAGAGATGTCTTTTTTTTGGTACGGGTTGCTTGTGATTGAGGTCTGGTTGACTTTGACTTGATCCTTGGACACGATGTTGCAAGGGTGAGGTAAAAGAGGGAAAAGAAGAGACAGATTTCGAGTGCTTGGTCAGACTTTATACTTGAAGAAATCAAGCTCGGGTGAAAAGCTTTTGCAAAGCCTGTGCGCCATGTCCAAAAGCTTCAAGTTGAGATTTATACTTTTCTACAGGCTTATCAGGCTGTGAAATATTGTTATCTTACAAGGTTTGGCGTTTTCAAATATCATCCTTTGGTGCGAGGTCAAGGGCAGCAGCACCTTAAATCGAACCTTATACCGGTGTGAAATGTTAGCTTTGAGATGACATATTGGTGTGGATCTTGAGCTAGGTAAACGTTTCTTAAACTCTTGCACAGTTGAGAACCTGGAAGATTCGGTGCCAAATCCAATAGTGGGTTGGAAAAAGCGTCAGCCTCAATATGCACACTTGCAAGAACCCCATTTGGTATCAGTGCTTCTGGCCCATCAAGGGCAGACGCACAAGCGAATCTATTCCGAGATCTATCTGAGAAATCGTAAACTGCCCCCCCTCCAGTCAGTCCAGCAAGCATAAAATCACCAACTCTCAGCCCTCGATATTTCCATCGTCTTTATTTCAACGACCACCATTAGTGGGGCCGCCTCCAGGCCCGCCAGGTACCGTCTCTGGCTTCAAAGGGTTGTAAATCGTCCAACTAATCGTTGCATCAAAATATTCGCAGGCAAAATCACCCTGTGCCCCAAGCTTTTCCCCCTCACCATCTGAAGCGTGCTTAAACTTGGCGATAGAATCCCGCACCACACGCCGAACATCCTCAATGCCAAGCATCGAGACGGCCCAGTCAGGAGAGGTGTGGCAGCCGAAAGCACAAGTTGAGTAGTTGCCGATCACCCGCAGACCCTCGCCGACGATAGCCCTGAGAAAGACACAAATGTTAGACCCATGCATGGTTCATTGGGCCGCAAAAGCATAGTTGAACATACCAGTCCTGGTCACCCCTGCCCTGACCGTCAACGCCACCGCCACCGGCGTCAGGCACAAGGTTGTCGAGCATCTTTTGACAGTCATCGACAAGAGAGGCGCTGATATAATTCAGGTAGGTTGAAGGGCCGCAGTGAGTGGCGATGGGAGTGTGCTTGGTGCCAGGAGTGGCGGGTGCAGCCTGAACGTTGGCGGCCAGCAGACCGGCCAGGGCGATGGTAAGCTTTGAAAGCTGCATTGTGACGTCGATGATGCAAAGGTTGATGTGTTGGTTGGTGAGTCTGATTGAGAACGATGAGCTGTGTAGCCAAGTCGCGGGGATGGTTATAGGTACCTTATATACCTACCTCTGGGGACTTCCAGATCGCCAACATAAACCGTGCTTCGATATCTGAGGGGAGCTGCGCTTCTCCCGCAAAAGGCTTCTTTGATCAAGGGGCTGTGCCAGCAAAGTGAGTTCATACCGTATCGTTCGAGATCCAGCTTCTGGAATTCTCGGATGAAGGTGAAGTGTGGAGTACGGCCGTACCAAAAAGCTCACCGACATTTCAACACGGGGGGCCTTTGTGATGGATTGCTCCTTCTGCAAAGAACGAGCGGAGTTTCACGCAACTGTCGGATCCAACAAGAAGAAGACACTCTAGAGCAACTGGAGACCAGTTGTGCACCTTCTTTATTCGAAATCGTTTTCGGTTTGGTTGAGCGATGTAAAGCTTACGCCTTGTTGTGGCCCAACTGACTGTCTGCTGCCAGACGTTAGATCGGATGCCTTCGGTAGCACATCTCGCAATGTATAGAGTACACCAAGCGGAGGCTTAGGGAGCTCTATCAGATAAAGCAAGCTATTGCAATGCTGTTGCAGTGGTTCGACGTTCGCATCACATCCACAGCTGTCGTTTTAAAAGTTCTCATGAAAGAGTTGTACCACGGTTAGGACAGCGGGTCACACAAGAACGAGGATATTGGTAGTATCGAGATTTCATAAAACTGTGGCTTCACTGATCTTAACCCATCAAGGGAAGATGCACTGGCCAATTTATTCAGAGTTTAGCCCATCAGAGCTGAAACTAAAACCTTCCAGTCCTCAAGACCGCTCCCAAGACCTCTCAAAACCCTCCCCAACTACGGAAGTGCCACCAACCTCAAGGTTACAATCAGTTAGCGGCCGAACCATATGTCACATCCTGAACCGACCAGTAGATTTGTTGAGCACCATCTGACTGGCAGTTGACCTCCCCATTGATCCAATCAACTCTCTCTACACCATCGAGATCTACACCCGAGTACTGGGTGATGGTGACATTTAGCATGTGGCGAATGTCGTCGATGCCAATCCATACGTGCGCCGTGTCAGATACGACTTTGGCGAAGAACGAGCAAGTGCCCGATATAGCAACCACAACGGCACCCAAGACTGGACTTCCCGAGAGAACCCTATGTAGTGGAGATGGTATTGTCAGTAATCTGAGTAATCAGGAATGTACGTCAGGTACATTAAGGCCTACCAGTCACTTTCCACCGTCACGTTGTTGGATCCGCCCTGGATGAGGTTGTCCAGCAGATACTGACAGTCCTTGAGCAAGGGGTTGAAGTTGTTCATGCCATAACGATCCCAGTAGATCGATTCTTGGCAGTGAGTGGAGTTGTGAGGGCGTGTCTGTTCGGGGGAGAGGTTGGAAGTTTGATTGAGAATGTAGACATCTGGGGCGATCTCAATGTAACCGGTAGTGTTGAAACGAGTGTGGCCAGCACAGTGAACGGTTGCCGTCAATATGCCAATCATGGCTAGCGCAAGATTCAAGAGATACATCGTTGAAGCGGAGAAGTGGTGTTGGTTGATAGGGCACTGGTTCGTCTTTTGTATCGTTGTAATCCTGCAGAGTGCTGAGGTTGAGAAGTAGAAGCCCAAGAGGGCAAAACCTTGCTCTTATATGCTCAGATCTAAAGACCAACAACAGCCCACACTGGGAACTCACACTCAAAGAAAAACATCTGTACGAGCTTATTGACCATTCGAGACCCAGGCAGTGGAGACTTACGTCACAAACCCATGTCGTCCGAAGAAGAGTTGCTCTCTCCTTCCAAGAAATCAAACGCCATTTATGGCCGTATCAGCACCAGTGCGGCATTTTTAGACAACCGCCTTTTTGGGAGCTTTTTTTTCCGCGAGAGGCTGTGTCATTACGTGTTGCTCCTGCCAGTGACACCGCTCTTCGAGTTCTAGCCAGTGTTGAGAGCAATCCTCAAAGCATTGTGACAGACGTGCCAGGATTTTACTCCTGCGCATCACGATAGCCTGCATGTAAAAAGCACTACCTGCAAATCAAGATTGTGCACTCCTCATTGGTCAACAGCCTCGGTAGTGCACAAAGCTTGAACGAAGGTGTAATGCACAATATCAGACATAATCATGGCTTCACTTTAGATAATAAAAGTACTTTTATTGTGCTGTAAACCTCCAGCGTAAGCCGTCCATGCATTGTCAAGCCTACCTGGCCTTCGCTGCTCAAGAAACATCAATCATTACCTAATCATTCGCCCTTCGTTTGTCATTTATATGGCTACATATACAAACAGCACACGAGCCTCCCAACCCTCAGCAAAGAAAGAACTCGACAAGATGGTCAGAGTTGGGAAAAACAGTGGGAGTAACCCTAACCCTGTTTGCTTGCATAAGGATCCACAAAAGGGGTTCAAAGGCGAATGGTGGGCTAGGGCAAACAAATGAAGAAAATTTGTTTGTAAGTAACCTTTAAGCAATGTATAATCTCATTATTGACTACTATAGACGAAAAAGGGCTATGAGGTGATCAAACTGAGAACTTAGAGAATTCTGGATTTTCTAGTTTGCCACCAACCAACCAGCCAGTTGGGGGTCCTGACCAGCGTCTAATAAATGCAGATATGGCTTAAGCAAACAGTTTTCATTTGACAGCACAGCTTCTCCCACTGGCGCTAAACCACAACCTCGCAAAAGATTGGGCACATGCGAGCTCAGCCACACAATAAAACGCCTCATCACTATTTGACCCATGCTTTTCGAGCTGGGCATCGTGGACCTTTCAGACCTGCCTGTTTATCTGACAGTGAGGGGTGTGCTTGGTGATGTTTCAACACTGGCACGATCTACCTCTAGACTCTTTGCGAAGTGCATTTTCTTCACCTTCACTTTTGTTCTGTTCATTGGGTCTGCAATTTCAAGGCCGAAAATGACTTCCTCTTCCTTGTACAACAATTTGCCCTTGCCACCGCCTTCTGCATCAGAGGGGCCTTCAATACGCCTCTTGACATTTTCGAATGGGCTCTGGACTCTTGAAGTCGCGCCGTTGGCAACAAGCAAGTATAAAGCTCTGTCCTATGCATGGGGCGACCGTTACGACATTCTGCCGATCCGATGCAATGGGACTGAAATCCAGGTGACCAGAAATCTTTATTGGGCCCTGCAACGTCTCAGCGTCGATTTCGCTGGTCAGCGCTTGTGGATCGATGCGATCTGCATCAACCAAAATGATGAAGCATATGCAGAGAAGGGACAACAGCTTGACATTATGGGTGAAATCTACGCACAAGCAGAAGAGGTCCTGATTTGGCTCTCCGAGTCGTTTCTGCCTGACAACACCGATCTTTGCTTTGAAGCCTGCAGGAAATACGGTACACGATGGCGATACGCAAGACTGTTGGTTACAGCTTTCAGGCTACTAGAACCGGGGAATAGGGAAGGGGGACGGATTAGTGATGCAGCCGTCCGGCACTCACTGGCAATAGAGAACCCATTCTCCGACGATATCATGGCTGGTCTTTTTCAGATACTCCGACATCCATACTGGACTCGAGTTTGGGTCATACAGGAGATGAGCCTCGCCTCTAAATCCCGCATCCTCACTGGGAAATCTTCATTAGACTGGGGCGACTTCAAGATCTTTCTGATCATGATGGAGCACTGTCTGCCATGGTATCTGAGAGGTATGGGCCCCAACTTCCGTGCCTTAAATGGCGTGACGAGGACGCAGCGAGCCGGAGAGCCGCCTGCCCTTCACAATCTGTCTGACCTTCTAGTGGAGTTTCGCTGGTCGAGCGCGACAGATAGCCGGGATAAGGTATATGGTCTTCTTGGTCTCTTAACAGCCAACGAACGCCAGTTCTTCATGGCTGAATTGGGCGATAAATATCTCATCACAACCACCCACTGCTATACGCAGTTCGCATTCAAACTTCTGCAACAGTCTCAGGATTTGGGCTTTCTGGTCCAATGTAGTGCACCTAGTTTTGTCAAGAGGGATAAGACGCTACCATCATGGGTCCCAGACTGGCAGTACGACGCGACAAGCCTCCCTCCGCCCCGATGGGGCCTGACCGAAGGAAACCCGTACAACCGAATAGGAGATGTTAGACCCACCATATACAAAGGGTATAACGCCTCTGGGGACTCCCAATGCCCGCCGCCGCTCTTACGCGACAGCCGTGTTCTCATACTTCAGGGAATGGTCGTTGGGCGAATTGCCACCATTTGTCGGCCGATAGAGATTCAGCATCAATTTCTTTCAGAGAAGACGCCTAAAGGACTTTTGCAACCCTGGGCTCGTGCTCCCCGGGAAGAGACTCTTGCAAGACTCTGGAACAATGTCATATGGAAAGTGGCCTTCACTCGGTCAGGGATATACAGGTTGGCCTTCGCACATGTCCACAATTCCATTCGGAAAGGCGCAGCGATGGAAATATTCTTGGAGTATTCTCAGCTTGCGCTTTCGAGCGGTACCTGGCTAGGCGACAAAGACAAAAGGGACCCTTTGTACGTCATGTTTGACACCTTGACGAAAGGCCCCCGTGGCCGCGATATTCTCAATCCCCGCTTCACTGATGCTGCACCCGTTGACCTCATCGAGGAGGCGGTAGCGGAATTCCGTATGCAGTCCCGATCCATACGTTGGAACCCTTTTCTTCGACTTTTAGGACTTTTTGGGTTCCCCTACTATTTCCCATCAACCTACCAGCTCTTGCTTGGGTTGAATTACTTTGGCATGGGAAAAATACCGCCTTATCTGTGGTTTCTACTAGTGTTGTACGCTGCAATGACTTTTAGCACCTACTACGTCACTGTCAACGCATACGTGCTGATAGGTCTCGGATATCTGGTCAACACAAAACTCTCCTCTGTCCTCTCGATGCCGTACAATCTGGAAACAGTGATTGGAATACCGCTTGATCACGCGCTGGCACGGCTAGACGATGGAAGATTAGCGCTGGTGCCACATGATACGATGGTTGGTGACGAGATCGCGCTTCTGGCAGGAGGTCGTTGTCCCTTTGCAGTAAGACGGGTGCATTATAACCGTTTTGAGCTCGTTGGAGATTGCTATGTTGATGGTATAATGGAAGGGGAGGCATGGCGAGAGTGGGAAGCTAGAGAAATGGCGTTTGTCTAAGGCAAACTGTCTGTTTGCGCGACGCGACCGCTATGGGTAGGGGATTGATCTGATTGGTAGATTAGGTGACACTTGCAAATAATCGGAAGAAGAAAAGGCTGCTTCCAAAATCTCGTTATTTTGTTAACTGCAACTTCAACCTGCCCAACTACAGCTACGCTTTATACGCCAATCACTTCATCCTACATCATGCCGCCCGTTACCTCCGACAATAACCTCCCCAAATTACTCAACACGCTAACGAAACAAGTCAAGCGTATTAAAAAGCTGGTGTCAAAGCATTTTAGAAGCGCCTCCAAGCGCGTCGATAGGCCGCCCATATAGAGGATATTCAGCCGGACCTTCTTCATTACACTAGCTAACGGACGCAAAGTAGTCATCCAATTCCAAACCGAGAAACTGGATCTCAACGCCTTTAAGGTAGCCAAAGACGCCCTAGGCCAAGTCGTCCCCAATGTTATGGCTCTCGAAAACGAAGAGCTAGAAAATAAGGGCGTTTGGGCTTACTCCCTTAAGCGTCTACTGGGAAGGATGTAGGCCTACGGCGTCGCCAGTAAAGGCACTAAAAGCCGTATAGCTGTCAACAGATCGCTTGGGCGTATACTTTCTAAAGGCTGCCTTACCAACAGTAGCGGCAAGGCTATGTCAACAAAGGTCCGGCCACATCTTGAGGCCATACTGGCCAGCCCACTAAACAAGGTCGCGACATACCGACCCTTACTACAAAGGTTCCTTAACAAGTTGAACGAGATTAGTAAGCTGCCGTTTTGGGTCTTATACTACGACCTTAACGACGTTAACGTCTTTATCGACGAATCCTATAAAGTTACCGGCTTAATCGACTAGGAGTTGTTAACGCCAAAACCCTTTACCGTAGGTCTCGGCCGCATCCACACCCTGGCCAGTGAATATACAGGGGGCGAGTTCTGGATACCGGACGAATTCGAGGTTACCGAACGAGCCTTTTGGAAGGAGCTGTTTGCTGGGATGTCCCAGAAGACTTGTAGGATGTTGGAGAAGAATATCAGTCTCGTCTAAGACGCCGTTATTCTTAGCACGCTATTGGACACCTTTTTCTGGGAAGATGGAAAAGTAGGCTATAGCAAGGTATCAAGGAAGGCCCTTCCCAAATTCCTTACCTATCGGATTCCCCAGGTAAGGGGGGATAAGCCTCCGTATAAGAAGTAAAGCTCTTGATTTGGGTGATTTAGACTGGGAAGTAGGATGTGGTTACGAGAGAGATTTAGATACAAACAATACAGAAACTCTGTTAAATAGTATGATCGCACCTTGTCCGAATCGCCCAGTTGAAAGTCCACACTCAACAGCAAAGGCATTGACCTCCAGTTGTCCCCCAGATGTAGGAAGGTCTTCAGGGTCGAACCCCCACAACCCGAACGCTGCCAGATGGCACAGCTGGCGCTCCGGCGACGACCGAGCGCGATGTTAATGGCTGGCGACAGAATCAATCTCAAGCCCCTGTTTGAGGCGTCTCGTCATGAACAGATTCTGAGAAGCTGAATGATGATGTGTTTCGTGAGTGTCTTGAAACATCAAAAGCCCTATGTGTTTCGTATGAGAACCCACGCGCGATCAGTTCAGGGTTAGGGTCAGTGTGACAATAAGGCTCTGAGGCCGGACTGCCATGTGAGGGTTTGAGCCTTTTGAGATGACTGAAAACTGGACTCCTTGAATGACAGTACCTATGAGACAAATGGGGACAGCTGCCACTGCATGCAAAGCCAGCATGCCAACGACTCTAGTAGGTAAGTAGGGCCGTTGAGGCCGTTTGTCCTCTTGATTGTCTCGCTAGACACAGTCACCAAAACCACCGCACTCATTGCACCTGACAGCAATGTGTCGTGTGTTGCAAATTACCCGTTTCACTTCTGGTCACAGAAGCCGAAGAGCGTTTGTCAACGTCGAATGAAATTGACATTTACCATTCGGAGACCACTTTAAATACCTCAAGCCCTGCCCATACCACCCACTCCAGGTTAGCCCCCGAACCTGCAACAACATCATCACCCAGACACCTATATTCCTACCTGAAGCATGCAACATACCTAACACATTATGTTTCACTTGAAAATGTACTCCATGTTACCTCTCTCTGTGTATCTGCTTCTTCTTTCGTCACAGAGTTTCCTCATTGTAACGGCTCAGCCGTTCACTTTTGTAACTGTCCCGTTGTCTTCCGTGCCTGAGATAACAGCCCAGACAACAAATCCACTCCCTTCAGCTAGTTTCTGTAACGCTTCTACGGTAACCACAACTCACATTTTGACTTCGATTGTTCCAACCGCCTTAGAAAGCGATCTTCCAACTGTGACAGTAGTCACCACCATCACTGCCCCCGATAATGACACCGCAACCGCAAACGCGATCCCTTCTGCAGCGAACGCGTTATATACCAGACTGGCTCCAAAAGACCAGAGGTTCAGGGATCCGCTACCACCTTTCGTCAAGTGGCAAGGAATCGTTCATCCTGACAAAGGCGACGAGAAAATTACAGTCATGGACCTTGATGTAAGCACCCAACATAAACACTTTGTTTTGCTGCCATGGCAACTTGCCTATCTTTGGCTACCTGGAAAGGCTAACACAACAGATCACCAGCATCTGTGGTATCATATCTATTCAGAGAATTCATATACCCAACTGAATCAACAGACACCCAACCCTGGCGACGCCGTCGATGCCGGTACCCTTGCCTGCAAAGTTAACATGACCCAACCGATCGATACTTCCGTTCTTCAAGATTATGTCGAGATCCTTCGGTCCCTCGGTGGCACCTGGGAGATCCAGCCCTATGGATGCCACCGCCTAGGTTGCCGCAACAGTACTGCGATATGGTGGTGCAATGTGGGTATTCTTTTCGAGTCGGTTGCCTGCGGGCTGTGTGATCACAACACTAACCCCCCAGAGTAGACCAATCCACCTGTTAATGGTAGAGGTGGTGCCGCGACGACGGCCGAGTCCCTGTATAACATGGCGCAGCGCGTCATGGACGGATGTGTCAACTCCGGAAGCAAGGATAACAAGAGCGAGCCACGTGCAGGCTATCAGTTCTTCAACGATAATCACCCCCACGCTACCCATACGCGTATGGTTCTGTCATATGCCAACTGTGATGACGCATTGCACAAGCGACCGTTTGAGTACGAAGACCAACAGGAACCTGAAGGGTGGGAACCTCAATCTGTAGTCTAATTCATAATTCACGGGCCTTGTGAGAGAACTACAGACGGCTCTCAGTACAGGTACCTAGGTAGATCGCTAGTTACATGGTAATGAATATACATTTCAGAAAGTCCTCTATCAATCTTGAGTTGTATTTCAAGGATGGCTGGCATTCTCAATGGTGTTCTATACCTTTTGAGGTATCTCCGCATCGTTTGGACAGGAGCATGCCCGGCTTTGCCCCTGCCTACCTACGTAGTAATTCTGGTCCAGGTATTCTCCAGTTGGCAGAAGTGCCTTGGCCAGTGCAAAGCTGACAACGAGCCTCCAGACCCGCACAGAGATACCCCCAGGCGCGCGGCGTTATCAAGACAGCTATCTAAAACAGGCCAGACACCGGAGTGGTAGCAGGTCATTCCCACCACTGAACACAGCATGTCTATTGCAATGGGATGAGAGAAAATTTAAAAAGGCAAGCCGCGAGCGATTCATCTCCTCATAAAATCATCGAATTGCGTGACCAGTAATGGGGCCACTAGGGTATTATTCTGTTGCAGTGTTTGAATCACGTCGACCGCTTTTCTTGTAAGTTATCACAAATTCGAAGGGGCAGCCGCCTGCCCGTGTGCGGTATTTGACCTGAAAATAGAATTGATCATCTGATGGACTTCAAAGCAACAGCGCCCAGCGTGACATCACCCGCGGCTGACCTCCCAAGCTGTCAATTTCAACATTGCTGGCAGGCAGACTTTTTCTTTTCGTCTAATCTGAGGCGACCGATAATGCCGCACATGAACCTGCGAGTTACTTTCTTAAATACATCCTGCGTGCTCTTTGCAAAGGCCTTTTGGTAGTTCTCTAAGTTCTCTATTCATTTATTGTCAGTTAACTTCAACGTTGCATTTGCATAGGTTCCATCAGTATATCTACCCACCTGAGTCAATATGGCTTCCCGGACTCTCTTGAGCCTTGTCAGCCTTTTGAGTCTTGCAGGTTTCATAATACCCGCCTTAGCGCAAAATACCACGTTCAACGGCAGCACTGGCTGCTTGGGAAACGACTCCATGTGGCAGTTCACCACAACAATCATAAGCACAGAATTGATTACAACAACACACTTCACCACCTCGCTTGTACCAGTCACCGATGAGAAGGGTAGGCCCCCAACAGCCGTAACTGTTACTACCACTGTTGAAAAGACAAATGAGGCTGTCAGTGTGACGATCACGAAGTCGGAGACTGTCACCGTGACTGTAAAGTCTACCACCAACTGCGGCTACACCACTGTGGCTCCCAGGACACAAAGGCGCATGGAGCGGTCAGGTGAATCCAACATTGGCTTCAATTGGGATGACCATAGGTTTTCTGGTAGTATATCACTTGAGGAGCCGATCGAAGATCTTGATGTAAGTGCTCATCTCCTTAGATGTTGATCAAGATATCCCGATCTACCATGCCTGCTGTGGACAGATAGAAACTAACATTCTATTATCCCAGTTCATGGCGTGGCAAATCACCGCGAAGCCTTCGAAGGGGGTGGGGGAAGACTTTTACAAGTATCCTAACCAGTATCGTAAGAATATCGTCCAGAGAGACAAAGGTGACGACATGATGGCTGGCGGACATATGTGCTTGACGAAGAAAACGGACAAATCCATAAACAGGGAGGTCTTGGAGGAATATGTTGAAATGATCGGGAGATTCAATGGGTCCTGGTGGATCAAACCAGAGGCTTGTCACCGCCTGGGTTGCCGACAAAACACCGGTATATGGTGGTGTAATGTAAGTACCAAGATTGACGCCGCAGGACGGCTAGTTTAGGCTCGCTTTTGTGCTTCGGAAACTGATCGATCGAGGGTATAGGACAACGCCGAAGACGGCGACACAGCTACTGTGGGCTCATTAGATCTTATTCAGATGTCGTTCCGTGTACTAGACTCTTGTGTCAAGAATGGCTTCCCTGGCTGGCAATATTTCGCCGGAGACCACCCGCGCGGAGCCCGCACAAAGATCGTCATGTCATATGCCAACTGCGACGACTCACCCTCTAAACGTCACGGTCCATTTGAGTATGAGGATCAAAAAGAACCGTGGAGTTAGGAATAGGCATCCATGCCATCAGGCTAGTGGAAATGAGGTAAGGTATCTAGATATACGTTCTTGTCGGTGCTGCATCGTGTTCGGTGCTAGGTAGATACCTACTTGACAGGGTGGAAGTAGGATAACAGGAATAACATATTAAACTGACCTATACAATCTCTTTTAAGCACTACGTGACTTCGTGGCTTCATCTGGTAGGGACTCTTGATTGACAATATCAATTGTTTGTAGACATGCTTAAGCCTCGAAATCTGCCGTCAACCCATTCCCCGTGTCATTTCCCCGGACGGCAAGTAATCTCCCCTCTTTTTCGGCTCCCGGCAAGAACGTCAACCAAGTCATAGCTACCAACAACGCTACATGCGGGTATTATAGACCCGACCCATGCTTATACCATCCATGCAAGATCTGTTCAAAACAACCGTTTTAATATCCCTGTTCGGTAGTTGCCCACATGTTTTGTTTTGGGGTTCTCCACTGGCATCAACGTATCTCGATCCTTGCATACATCTAATGTGTGAGAGTCCGAGCTCACTCTATCTGCTGTCACGTATTGATTAGCCATTAGAGGCCTCACTGTTTCTTCGCCCAGCAAAGTGAAATTTGTCGGTAGCAAGGTTGTTGTGTAACGCTTTCCCGGTTCCAGACTTCCTGCATGTTGTTTGTTGGAGAAGTGAGGGGAAGAAGAGCCGGCAGAGGGTGATTGTCTACCTTAGGTTCCAGTCAAATCCATGTACAGTATGAGAGGTAGCAACCAAATAAAGGCATGCCTGTCCCACATCGGTGTCTTCCACCCACCTTCTTCTCATTGCCGAATTAGGGTGTGGCGTGTCTCCTTCCCCTTTTCCTTCTCCAACCACGACCATCATCATCAACCTCAGCACCACCCACCCACCATGACCTCGCCCACCCCCAACGCCCCAACGGGCATCGCCCCCTTCCGCAGCCACTTCCTCGCCGAAAAGCGGATCATCACCATCTGCTTCCTCATCGCCCTCGGCCAGTTCCAATACGGCTACGACTCCGCCGCCATCGCCGGCTTCCAATCCATGCCCGCCTTCCTCCGCGTCTATGGCTACGAAGACCCCACCAACCCCATCGGCCTCAACATCTCCACCGACGTCCAGCGCTTGATTCAATCTCTCATGAACGTCGGCGGGTTCCTCTCCGCCATCGTCATGTACGCTTCCCATACCAAGCTCTCTCGCCGTATCGGTCTATGGCTTGGGTGCGGCTTCGGGTTCTTGAGTGTGAGCCTCATGATCGGGACGACCTCCCTGGGCGGTTTATACGCAGGTCGGTTGTTGTTGGGAGTAAGCAACGGTTTCTTTGTGCCCTACAGCGTGACGTACATGACGGAATCTGCACCCGCGTTGTTGAGAGGGCCAATTGTGGGGATGAGCACCTTCCAGACATCGCTAGGGGCATTGTTTGGGATATTGGTGGATAATTACTGCAAGATCTACCCCGGGAATGCACCCTGGCAGATTCCATTGGGGGTGATGTACATCGTTCCAACTATCTTGACGGTTTTGGTGCTTTTTTTGCCGGATACCCCGAGATTCTATGTCACGCAGGGGCAAGATGAGAAGGCGATCAAGGCGATAAGGAGGTTGAGGGGCATCAAAGACGAGGCGTATCTCCGGGCGGAGGTGGAGGATATCAAGAGTGCCTTTTTGATGGAGCAGGAACTGCATGCGGGGGTTCATCTCAATGATATGTTCCGAGGGCCGGATTTGAGGAGGACGTTGTTGTGTTTCGCGACGACGATTGGGGGGACGGCGACAGGGGTGACGTTTATGGCGGGGTTTTCGGTGTATTTGTTTGTGCAGGCGAGGGTTGGGTCGCCGTTTGAGTGGGTGATGATCTCGCTTGCGATTGCGTTGACGGGGAATATGGCGGCTTTTCCGGCCATGAGATACTTTGGGAGGAGGGAGTTGTTGATTTGGACATCGGTCATCTCGGCGGGGATGATGTACGGAATGGCAATTTCGTATACAGTTTCGGCGTGGACAGACCCTGCCGCAAGCAGAGCGCTGGTGGCGATGAGTATCGTGTTTACGTGGATTTATGGCATCGGCCAGGGACCAGTCATGTGGGCGTTGTCAACCGAGATCCCTTCGCAGAGGCTGCGGTCGCAGACTGTTGGGACGGCATCGGGCCTAAACTTCATTGTTGGGTGGGTGGTGTCGTTCTGCACACCCTACTTCATCAATCCGGATAAGCTGGGATGGGGGCCCAAGTATGGCTACATTTGGGGATCGAGCAACCTCATACTTGCGCTTTGGACCTACTTTTATGTGCCAGAAACAAAGGGCAGGAGCTTGGAGCAGTTGGAAGAGCTCTTTGAGAAAGGTGTGAGCGCGAGAAAGTTTTCATCATATGTTGTGGAGCGGCAGCTGGTAGACGACGTTGTTGGTGAATCGTCTGAAGAAAAGGGCAAGGCTACGGTTGTTCAAGTTGATGATGCCGAGAAAAGGTAGACTTCTGGGGCAGAAAAGATGACTGTGGTGGAATGTACGGATATCCAACTCGACAATCAACATGTGGAAAGTCTTGTCCAAACTAAGAAAGAAGCATCTGTGGGTGCTATTGAATCAATTGAATGGGGAGTGACCACCTCATTTCTCGTCCTCTGACTCTCTTTCCGCAAACTCGTCATATCGTCCAGAGCGGGTATACGAGACTTGCTTCCCAAGCTTGCTCAAGTGGTGTCGAATAACCATCCCAACAGCACCTTCTTCATCCTGCCGAGCCTTTGCGCGTCCCCAGTCAAAGTCGGACTCGTTCTCCCTGCGCACCCGACTTTGCGCAAAGTCAATCATGACAACCCGATAACTCTCCCTTGACCCATCTCCTTTGTCGGTCCCCTCCTCCCCTCTCTGGCATGCGACGAGGAAGTTGTCGATTCTAACATCGGTATTTAAAACATTGTAGTCTCCCAATGACCGAGTGATATTAACGGCTTGGTCGACAACTGCCTGCAGGTCCTCAGGTGGGACTCTGGAATCGAGGTCTCGAAGTGTGAAGCCATGGGGAAATACTCGAGCAGAATTCCTTGGACTTTGAACAGGGTTTTATACTTTTCGTTGTTCGTAGTCGGTGGCGCAATATCCAATTCAACGGTGCCTATCAGAAGTGGTACCGTACTGCCTTGAAGCTCGTGAAGGCGTCTGTAAACCGTCGTCTCGTTGTTGTACATCGTTCGCGACTGATGGACTAGAAATGCCTCGTCTTGACACACGTCCCAGTCTTCTTCTGTTTCTTGATGTTTACTCCACTGATCCTCAGGCCTCTTGAGTTGGTTGAGAAACTTCTCTGCTTCGCCGCTGACCACGAACTCTGCGTACTGGACGGCAGACTGCTCAGTCCATGGATCGATACCTTCATCAGAACGCTGCTGTGCAGCAAAGCGCCAGTCAAAGAGCTTGAGAAAGGCCGTTTCTGTAACACTAGCTGACGAGCTGCTCAAAATTTCGACAACCATGCAGCAGGAAAGAGTCCATGGCTCCTGGAGCTTCTTGATCTTAACGCGTAGTAGCCTGGATTGGTCGTCATTCTGTCTCGAGCTGCCTGCCGCCAGCCGAAGTGTAAGCACGTTCCCTGCTTCGTATGGACAGGTAACCAAGGTGCTGAGGTCGAGGTTTTGGACAACCATGTTTTTTTCGGGAAACGTGAGGGGATTGAAGTGAGGAGCGAATTTGGGAGATTGCACGTCTGGAAATCACAAGAGACAACCAAGGGCAAGGGCAAGGGGTCCGTGCGCAGTTCCCTCCAAACATTGGTCTTCGATGTCAATTGCACAGGAAGTCATACAACTTGACAAGATTTCATACCAAATACTATTACTATGTTCCCGAAAAGAAAACAACCAAAGCAAACAAGGGTATCTACAAAAAGACATCCACCAAATCCTGACTCCCGCCCTCAAGCCCCTTGCACTCTGAACAACTGATGTACCACTCAGCACTATCTCGCCCCACAGACCAACATCAATCGCACCAAACCACACGCCCATCATCATGCCCAAGAAAGGGCCGGCTTACGGCCAACCAGCCTCATCCTCATAATAGCCTGATCCGCTAGAAGACCTCTTCTTCTTGTCTTTCTTACCCCTCACAACCTCCTCGACAACTGGTCCTGGTCCCACCGATGCCGTCCCAGCAACAATGCCGGTAGTTGATGCTGCTTCATCCTCAGTAGTATCATCCCTATACCTATCCGTTTCGTCTACAAATAGTCTCGCGTCCTCATCCGCCCCCGCTCCAAAGTCTTCACTGCTGCGTTTTCTCGACAGCCAAGCTGGCGTCTTCCACTGCCACTTCGGCATGGCAACCTTCGGAGCAGCAACCTCGGGCAGCGCAACACTTGGCACGGCAATCGAAGGCGCAGAGACGGTCTCATACCAGGGGATATCAGGTGTGTGCTCTGGTCTCAGCCTACCACCACAGTGGGGGCAGTCGGGAGGCAGAACCTGCCATGCGGTGTACTGGATCAAGCCGTGGATAGCCAACCCGGCAATCAGCTCCCTGATGGCCATGTAGAAGTGAATGCCACTATTGTCTTTCGTCAGCCCTCAGTCCTCTCTCAAGTTACACTGATGGAAGGAAGCTCACCAATTAACAAACAACGGAATTGTCCCATAAGCAGCCAACATAACCAACTCCGCCCTCTTCAAGTCATCCCTTGGCTCAGGCTCGGGCTTCGGCGCCTCACCATCATCCCCACCATCCTCCGCAGGTTTTCCACCACGATAGCTCCTCCCAGTAATCGTTTCAATAACCGTGAACCCAAGCACAACCAACAACCCAGCCGCCAAGCCCATATCAACCAGAAAGATCAAGATCCGGTGCGTAAACACCGAGTCCTTCTCTTGTCCTTCCTCTTCCTCATCACCATCAGAAGGGGTGATCCTCTCGCGTTGGCCGTGCCGTCCATGCTGCCTCCCGTGACCCTCGATATCATCGCTATACCCACCTCCACTGACCGCTCTCTTCTGTCTCCTCTCCTTCTTCTTCAACTGCGTCAACAAGAAAACTCCAACTAAAGCCGAGACGAACAGCGGCGCAAGCCCAACAGCAGGAATAACATTCTGGGAAATCACCCCGTGAGCAATCAACAGCGGCAAAGCGGGGAGGAAAGAAAGCGCCGTGATAAGGCGGGGTGTGCGTTGTTGTGGGGACAGGCAGGATGGGGTGTGGTACTGAGGCGGTCTGGGATGATTGGTGGATGCCATGCTTCTATCTCTTCAACGGATCAAAAGATGCCGTCTTCGTCCCTTACTCTCCCATAGAAAAAAAGAGAAATAAGAGCTGAGAGGAGAGGAAGGTTGGGCAGAAAAATATACCTGCCAGATGAGGGGTGAATCGGTCAGGGAGGTTGGTGATGATGCACTTGCGGTGCGGCTTCCTGCGTGGTGTGCTGTTTGGCTTTCCAAGTGGGGGCAGATCCTCTTATCATGGGTTTTCGAGTGTAAGACAGGCTTGGCATGGACCCTTGGAGGGGTCATTTTGACGAGTTTTTGACCAATGAGCAGGGGAATGTTGATCACCGATAACGCTTGGCGCTGTTGTGATTTGCACGTGATTCTGGCCGTTGTGACGCTGGAAGAGGTGGAGATATCAACGGATTTTTGGTCAAGGGCGCTTTCCTTCTTTCTTACCCCCTAAAGTGGACCTTAACAAGCAAACAAAGGTTCGCGTCCCTACAGTAACCATTCAGGGGAAACTTATGATACCACCGGGCTTTCTATCATACAAGGTCTATCGTACAAAGAACGCATTACAAAGCATATCACAGCCACTTGGGCCGAACCCTGTCATACACCTGCTACCCCCGTGCAACATCACCCCTTATACCAAGCCAATCCCGAAGAAATCCACCCCAACAACTGAAACAGCGCAAACCACGAACCAGCGTCAGCAACGACATCCTGCCACTTCATCGCCACATCCTGCCGCGACACCTGCCTCTCAAAGCTCGGGAACTGCACAAACAAGCTCAAGAAGCAGGGGCCTGACGCCCCCTTTGGATCGGAGGTATCGCACTGCAAGTCCATTGACGGTATGGTCGATATCGACAACTGGTAGTCGTACGCTGGTGCCTTGCCGAGTGCTTCACGGTAGTTGAGACCGAGGTTGAGGGCGGTCATGCCATTCGCGTTGATGAGAACCATCCGGGTGTAGCCATTCTCTAGGGCTTCTTGGACGGTCAGTGTGGGGTCGTAGACGGCGATCCAGAGGCTGGGGGAGAGGACGCGGGAGGAGTCGACAAGGGCTTGTGAGGTGTTGTCTTTATTCCGTCAGTACGGTTCAGTTGATGAGTGAGTGGGGTGGTAACGAACAGGTAAAGAAGGCTTGTGCTATCATTTGGTACGTCGGTCTGGGCGATTCCATCGAAATGGACGACGTCAATGTGAAGGCGCGGTAGCTGGTGTTTTGCCACTCGAAGTTCTCTATCCTGCCACTCCATCTATTGCCGCATTGACAAGACCCAGTGTAATCCGAAGCAGTCACGCCGCAGTCAGGAGCGGTCTCGTTGTACCATCCCAGGAAACATTTAGGCGGTGGATCAACCTCGAGGTTTGCCTGTGACGTCCAGTCAACTCGTTGGAAGAGGGTGATGGAAGGGAAATGGACGCTGTCCTGCTCAGTTTTGAAACAAGTTAGCCGAAGAGCAGGGACAGTGGAGGACATTGTGGGATACGTACCACGGTATCTCGATCGAACGTGATGATATTTCGAGTCCGCTCAGGGTCCCAAAGGGTCCAGTAGAGAAACGGCAAGGTTGTTGTAGCCGCCAGCAAAGTTAAGACAGTGCTCCCTAGGTTCTGGCTGTACTCGCTTTTCAGGCGAAACCACAGGGGCTTTTTGCTGTCACTGGGAGAGGCGAAGAGCAACAGGAAGCACACTCCGACAGTACCGATAACTGACAAAAGCCATACGCCAGAGAGCACGGCGATGATGACGCGTGATGAAGGCGCTGTTGAGATGACAAGAGCACCAGTGATGCTCAGCCAGCCTACCCAGCCAAGCACAAACCATCGAACGCGATGGCTCTGCAGGATGGCTATTCGATCACTCTGCAGAGATGCCATGTCGAAATGGGAGATATGGGAGCTGAAACGAAACAATCAAACATTAAAGCAAAGAAATTCGTTGATGATGCTATGGATGAGAGGTCAGTAGGTTATTTGCTCGCACTGCCGTATTTGTACAACCTTGCAATCTTTGATGGCCGTCTAAACTGGCCACATCTTCAGCTCCGAAATGTCGTCTGGGGCCTCATTTATGGTAACCTGCCATAAACACAAATACTTGTGGAAGCAAGGCTAGAATTGTTCTAATATCCTCTTCGAGCCACCGAGCCCCCAAAACATAACTGCCCCAGGTACCAGAGAGATTCAGGGCCCCGCAGGGTCTTACCAACGTCAAGAGCCGCCCGCTTGCGAATTGAGAAATACTCACACAAGGTGAATCTCGGCCTGGGCCAAACGCCACCAATGGGTAAGGCTACCTATGACAACGGGAATTCAAAAACAGCCAAGTCGATTACCCTCTAGCCGAAATTTTATTCCTTTTTTTCTCGTGTCGGCACTGCACGTTGATCATACATTCTTGATCGTATCAGCTCAGCATAAACGGCTAACGGGAAACCAGACCACCATCTTTCAAGCCATCGTCGCTTATTCCCAGTTATTTTGGTCTGGAGACGCTAATGGCTTTTTGAGGCTTCGGTATCTTCCGGTCTATTAAGACTTCAGCATTTGAACGAAAGAAATATTGTCGCCGATGTCAAAGTGTTTAAAACCTACCTCTACCACCCAGACCGATGACTTCATCGTTTCTACCCCCGACATGAAGACCCCAACCACTATCCCCATCCAGACACCATGCGCGCCTCTCTTGTCTCCCTCTCCACTCTCTCGACACTAAGTGTCACAGCCCAAAGAATCTTCATCAACCAAGTCCCCGCCTACTCCCAACTTCCCCCCTGCGCTGCTCACGACCGCGGTATCAGGTGGAAGTGGTAGTTTGGTGACTGCTGCTTCGGCTGAGATTACTGCTGACAGCCCTGGAAGCTCGGTACAGACACCACCGGCGAGGCTCTCACCTACTGTGAGTAGAACGCAGCTTGTTCCTATTCCTTCGGCTACGTAGGCTTGCTCTTTCTGGAGCATCTAGTCTTGGTGGCCAATGGTTGGTGCCTATTTTGGCGCTTTGGGGGACAGGAATGATGGTTCTTTGATGGTTTATCCAGGTGATTGGGGTCAATGCATCGGTTGAAGCTGGACTTCCACAATTCAAGGCTAGCGAGGTCAAGGCTCCTACCAATGCAAATAAAGCAAATCGGCCAGCAAATTTGCCTTGCTTTGAAAGAGGATGAGTATATTTGCGTTGATTTGTTTGAATTGGATAAATTGCCAAGCTGTAATTGAGGACAGCTTACATATATAACCCTAAGGCCATACGGCCCCAACCCTGGCACAGCTATTCTTCCTAACAAGGCTTGGCATTATTTTAGCGGTAGGGTTAGGGTTATATATGAGAAGTCCCCGCTAACCTTGTTTTAGCAAATTGCTCAATGCAAAGCAAATACCTGAAAACCACTATTTGAACCAGTTTTAAGGCTGTTTGCCTTGCTTGACTTGATTTGTATTTGTTTTGCTTGCATTAGTAGGAGCCTTGAGGGAGGTTTGTACTTCTTCTAGATGAAAAGCTCCGTATAAATAGAGTTTATTTCATCTCATGCCACCATATACCTAGATCAATCCTCTTTGATGCATACCCCACCACATGTTGCCTTCCATGAAACGCGTGAGGTATGCCAGATGTAGTGACCACCTCTGACTCTGCTGGCTCCGTCAGCCTTCGTTGCTGGCACAGCACGCTCCATTTTGCAGACGCCCAACAAGCCCGGCTTGGATCTTGAGGCTTTGCGCAGTCTCCCACCGTTATAGCATCAAACAAAAATATTAAACGTGTCAAAGTGTAAGAGGGACAAAAGAGTTGTGACAAGGGTGGGATTCGAACCCACGCCTCTTGCGAGACCAGGAATAACTCTGAAGTTAAAGTTCAAGGTGGGCCTGAACCTGGCGCCTTAGACCGCTCGGCCACCTTGCCGTTGTAGATGATATTTTTGTCAGGAAACAGATCACAAGAGAATTGCGCCCTTGCGCTTAGCCGATATAGGCAACGAGGATATCCATATGAGAGGAAAGAAAGCCCAGAGGGCCGGAAGACTCCAGCACCGTGGTCAATGAACTGTGCCAAATTTAGCTCATCTTATGAGACGAGCAGTGAGCCAAGATAAGCCTTTCTTATTTTATGGTAAGCCAAAACAAGCCCTCGTGCTGGCTCAGTCTCAAGGGCTCAATGAGTCTTAAGGGTAGCTAGGGTTGGGGTTATAACCGTGTTAATAACCCTAACCCTATGCAGTCCTTCAGGTCGATGCTGTGGCCAACTGGCCGGATCGGAATAACCACTTCCGGCCGACTCACCAAGACCGAGCCGAGCCGGTGATGCCCTCGAGCCGAGACGGGCCGAAGGCCGGGCTCAACTCATCCCAACTCAATGATCACACTGGTCACTCCAGGGAAGAGTGAAGATTTGAGAGAGACTCAAACTCCTTTTCCATCTGGTAATACGACAGCACACTTGTGCCTACCTTAGGTAAGGTAGAGGAGCTTTTGGGTGGTTGTCATAGCCGGTGCACGGCATGGGCCTCCATTTAACGGCCGTCTCGTCGGCATCGGTCCTCCCTCGAGTACAAACTGTTCATCATTGATGGGGTAGTTGGTGGTCTCTGGGGCTGATGCAAAGAGACTGCTCGTGGTACGAATAAAGAATCGGCCCATGTCGTGTTGGGATTCGTTCGGATTACTGACAACTCGCTTCAGGGACGGAAATTCGGTGATCGCTCGACCTGCGGTAGTGTTAGCGAGACCAAAGTCGGTTGGGGAGAGGCGGGATGATGGGAAAATTGTGTCGAGGGTTTGATCTTCGGTAACAGAACGACTCGGTCGGCGGACAGCATACGAACTTGAACGCGTGCCAAGGTCGCTTTCTCAGACAGGAGCTCCGAGTTTCCATCGACTATATCTTGATTCAGTCGATAGGAGGCCGCACTTGAACGCAGTAGCATGCCAGGCTCTCGGCATCAAGACAAGAAAAAAGGAGTGAGTAGTGACGACGGTCCTGGGTGACGTGACGGGGTACTCAGAGCAGAAGAAGGGAAGGGGGCTTGACAGCCCAACAGGCTGGGTGTCCAAGCTCAAAAAAGTCCATGGACAGGTCTTTACCCCATGGGATGGCAGCCTGATGACTCGAACATCTTTCCAGGGCATTCTTCGAGGGTCGGTCTGTGGCGGGATTCCCCCGGGGGTGTCAGTGTCTCACCAGACACCCTCGAGGTCAACTTCCAAGCAAGGCACAACCGATGGCAGGTACTTCAAATCTCCGGGGGCGCATGGCGGGGAACGGTTCCGATGCGGGAAAAGTTTCTCTTGGGGGTTCTAATTGCGCCCTGAGCTTTGCATAGGTGCTCCACGACGCAGGAGGTCATGCCCACCTAGGAAACTGGAATTTCGTTCCCCACCGGGGCAATCCAACCTTTTTTTTCCTCGTTGGCCTGCAAGGTGAAGCCCTGCCGACGTTTCAGCTTTTACTTTACTTTACTTTTCTTATTTTTATCTTCGCTCGTTTGTACTATCGTCACCAGAGTCGCTGGCTGCCTCCGTCCATTGTCGGCCGCGAACAGCCCAGAGGTATCTCGCATCAGAAACAAAGCTATAGCCGCTTTATTACCCGCTTCTTGTCCAGCCTCGACAACTGTCCCGGCAGCTTGGTACGCTAAATGTTGGCGGCTGGTGCTGATCTCCAATAGGTGTACCCAGTTAGCGAGGGAGGCTTGCGCAGTTTCGGCCACACTGGGAGGGCAAGTACCTAGTCTAGCCAAAAACGCTGTGCCGCACAACCATTTGTTCCGCTGGGGCAGAATTACACAACGCCGTTCAGGATTTCCAGTTTCAACTTGTCTCAATGACTCATGCCACTACCATTTGCAAGCAAACTAGTGTCATGTACCTAGGTAGGTAAACGGGATGTCATCTGCTTACTGCAACTGTATACTATCTAGGTAGGTAACCGGGAAAGGCGCTACATCTATAACAACGCGGTCTACAATCTCATTCTTTTCGGCAACCCCGAGAACTCGAAACCCCCTTTCATTTGGCGGCCGGGGACAAAAGAGCAATCTCCCGGTGCCGTTTGTGGTGTGAACTGGAGGCATGCGGAAGACCAGAAAGAGCGAGCCCAAGGGGGCATTGGCTGCCACGCCGACGGGGAAACGACAGGGTGACACCACAGAGTACGACGCTGTACACTTTTCCTGTTGGGACTAGTTAATCGAGGTACAGTCGTCTGTAGAAGACTTCTGAGCCCACATGTGCCCAGCAATTATCCCGAGGTCCCACCTAGGTACCTAGCGTCTCAACAAGACAATTCAACGTGCCTATCGGTCAAGGGAAAACGGAGAGAAGACGGTCACCACGATTTTCATCACTCACTAAAAAAGAGAAACCCCACGGGGATTCCTCGAATCTAGCGGTCAGGTAGGTTTCCAGGTTCTGTCAGGACATTGAACCCTGGCAAACAGATGCATGCTTGATGACATTTCTTCTGCCACGACTGCACCCTCTGCCTCCCCGGCTTCGCTTGGAGATCTTCAGTGGCCCTACTGGTCCAGATCGCCGTGTAGAAGGATGGCTGCAGAAACGCAATATGACTTATCAAATGCAACAGTCAACAAACAATCGTGTTTTTCATGTTGAGAAGATCAAGGGTGACAAGGTAAGCAAGCGAGAGACGATATAAAAGGGTCCCTGAGAAGGTTTCCTGCTGGAGTTCCCATCACTCTTCGTTGTCATCACGGGCACCCTTTGACCACGTCCGCTGAAAAAAGGCACAATGAGTGAGTACCTTCGATAAGATTACGGCCGGTGTGTCTCGGTGCTAACGGAATACTCAGCCACAAAAAGCCATCAAGATAACGGGAGAGAGCAAGTCCTGAAGTTTGTGGGTGCCTGGAGCGAAACGGCTGTGCCCATTCATAACGGTGAGTTATTTTCTGTACTCTTTTCATTCACACTGTCTAATATGCGTATTTGCTTGCTCTGGCTGACTCAAGAGTGTCTACCTAATCTAGGACTCCTCAACGAATTGCACGCAGTTCCCGGAAAACCAGCTGCCTCTGTGAGCAGAGTTCCTCAACTTATTTTTGGCTCGACAGACCTATTTTTGTCTCAGGGGTCAGAAGAAACGGCCTTTTGTCCTGGCAGCTCCTTGAATGGCACTCTTTACAGCAGCTTGGCTGTTGAAGCTTCAGAACCAGAGTTTGGGTGCCAGCCAACCTTTACGGAGGGCAGGGAGAAGGCCAAGTAACAAAAGAAGGAGGGGGAGGATGACAGGGGGATAGCAAATCTTGTTCTTCGGCTCGCCATTACAGCTGACGGTCAGCTGTAAGGTAGCCTAGATGAACGTTCGTGGATGTCGGGTCAGAGGGGTGGTGGGCCACAACCTTGGTCTTTTAGCATATTTCTGCATGTAGGTGGCCCAGTTGGATGAACGGTCAAAAGTTCAAATACTTACAGGTACAAGAGGGGGTGGATGAAGGCAGCTGAGGCTTTGTAGCTGGCTTGTATCTAGCACGGTTAAAATAGTTCAAACCTGGGATACGACTTCTCAATCAGAGCCTTGGCGCGGCCACGGCGGCCTTGCATCGAAACTTACGCCCTTCAGTGTTGGCCTATCAAAGATTTTCCACTCACATTTTGCGAAACGTGACGTGAAATTTATCTATATACTTTTTTAAAGTAGCAAATGCCTCATCTTTGACAACATTGAAGTTGGAATGCTTTGTTCGGAAACGAAACGGTGTCTGGTATTTCTAGTAGAATCGAGACTGAACCAAGTCTGGTCTAATCGAACCTGAAGCTTCAGCTCATTGATAAAATGTTGATAAACATGGCGGAGAAGAGGGAGATTTGTGCAGGGATAGTAGGAAGGTGCGAGGCTGACAATTATGGCAGCCGCAGTGCACTCTGCCAACTGCCCAGCACCCAAGCTCCCCATTACGTTTCCCTTCCAAACGATCCATTCCATCAGCGTCTTCTCACTCCACGCTCTCTTTGAATCTTCTTAAAAAATGGTTGATGAGACCGCTTAACACATTGAAACTTTCAACCAAAGGCACCCACCAGCAACGACACCCCTTTTCGACCACGTCCTCAACCACGACCGCCCGCACTCATGCACTCAGTCTGTCCTTAGCACTCGCCCCGACACAGACCTCATCATGCGTCGAGAGTCACCGAAAATAGTCCTTTCGACTGTAGGTGCTGAATACTAAAGACGTTTGCCAATAAATAATTCGGTTCGAAATCATCAACGTCCTCCCCTGCCTTTCGAATCTCCTGCCTTCGCTCTTTGTTTGCCTCACGCTTGCAGCCATATTAACACCAATGACTGAACTCAATGAACACTCACAGATGGAGCGCGTCACAACTGGACATTTTCAGAACCTCTCTACTTTCATGGACGCGGTTAACTAGCTACAACTGACAAGCCCGGCGCAAATTATAACACCAAACCAACCCATCACCCCGACCCAAGCATATTCTCCCTCGAATCGAACACCCCCCCATCAGCGCCCACTCCATAGCATACCCTGCTCCAGCTTATTTAGAAGAGACCCCACTCAGTGTGCTTAACACCGCACGTCATCGCCCCCTTCGCCCCAACCTTACCCCCCGACGCGAACTTGTTGATCGAATCCCGAATAAGATCGCGAATATCCCACGCGCCAACATACTGAAACGAAGCCCAGTCCTGATCGATCTCAACACCAAAGGCGCACCCACCGTACGAAACGAGGGTACGGTGCGCCGAAGTCCAGACTTGCCAACGTCCACCGCCGGCAATGTTGTTATAAATCTTCCAGCAGTCGCTAGTCGAGGGAGAAGCGTTGCTCCGCTTGTTTACAAAGGTCGAGTGGCCGCAGTAATCACCCCTCTTCGTCAAGACGTTGGCCTCGTTCTCGGAGGATCCGGGGGTGTCGGAGGTGGTGTGGCGGAGCTTGAGCTTGAGCTTGGCGGCGGCCGCGGGGGCGATCTCAGCGGAAGCCGGCGGGTTCTGGCCAAGCGGAAAATACTTGACAAACTCGTCGGTGTGGATTTTGAAGTCTTTGTCAAAGGAAGCTTTTCTTCGCAGCGACAGAGGTCTCGGCGGGAGTGGAAGCGGGAGCACACTCAACCCCCATAAGGAGGGCGCCGAGGGCAAGGGCGAGTTTCAGATTCATTGTGAGGCGCATTGTGGTAGTGATGGCGTTCGGGGAGAGGTGTGGATAAGTATCGGTGGGAGATGCCGGTGTTGAGGTGAGAGGTGAGATGCTGGATGCTAATGAGGAGATATTGTCTTTGAGAGACCTTGATGCCCCCTTTGTACTTTCTCGTCCCCCCTCCCCGCGATCCTTTACCCTCGTTGCGTCCCCTAGACCTTTTGCGCCTCTGTCATGGGTTAAACTCCGTTCGCTGATATTTTCCTCACGGTCGTAGGGCCAACACAGCATTTCTTCCAAGCCCAAGACTTGCCTATGCCCCCTTCAGCTTCGACGATTTCATCGCGTACACCTTCAAGAGCACGCAATCAATATTCAATGATACCGATTCGCTCGACAACGACCGAAATTTCTCTGCCTAGAGAGTCACTAGCTTCGATCTTGCCATGCCGCAGCCACCTCCGGTCAAATATCGCCAGTTCACGTCGGCTAGTGCCGAGAGATGGAAATTGCAGTGGCCGAGGGTCGTCCAAAACTCCATCCCATGTCAGGACGATCATGAAGTCAGCTCATGAACGAAGATACAAGCTCTCAGCCTTACTAGGTCCTCCTCGCTAACTGGTATCTACTAGTTCGCCTGTTTGCCGCTACAACCAAGCCAATTGAAGCTGTCTTTGCGTAAGCCTTCGCCTGTCTTGGCGATTATAAAGTCCTATCGCTAGTCACTTTCTGGACTAGACTCCCCGCTAGGCAAAGCATAAACTGACGACATTGAGCCCATGCTGTTTGCTCATCTACAACTAGACCCGTAGAATACTAACGGGTACTGCTAAGAATCATGGTGTAGCATTGGCATATCTCCGACGGGAAGATCATCAGGGGAAGCTCATGACTACAGCGGTGGGCTTGTGCTAAGTATGTCTGACATTCAGAGGCTGGAATTGCTCTTCTAGATATCGCTTCGCTATGAAGTCGTGAGACTGAAGGCAACAACCAGCAATTGGAGGCCGCTTGTAAAACCATTCCCAAGGCCCCTTTTGAGAACGGATTAATCCTCAAACAAGACGGTGCATCATGTAGCCATTCATAAGACGCCTTCAAACCACCTTCAAGATGTATCTCACATGCAGCCAGTGTTTATGACCAGAGAATCTGATGACAATTCTGACATGTCACACCATGCCAAGTCTCTGCCACACTGTGGCTGGTATGTGAGGCTGGTGAGCCAATCACGATAACTTCCTTCAACTCTTTGTTTTTACCTATTTAACAACAAATAAATGCAGCATGTACGTAAAAAACGCCGTTTCTTTTCAGTCATAAATGTCTTGCCTCCCGTGCTTTTGCCAGAAAACGCCCGTGATGCAAAATACTCTGTAGCTTATTTGAAGCTATCACCACACCAACCCCGATCTTCACTCCTCCGGGCCCGGCCTCCCATCCAACCACTTGCTCATATAAGGCCCATCCAACCAGTACCCCAACTTCCTGTAGTAACTCCTCACGCCAACTCCCGAGATAACACTGAGCTTCTCACTCCCATGCTCCTCTCTCGCAATCCTCTCCGCCTCCTCCATCAACAGTGTGCCAAAACCCTGATGCTGGAACTTCCTCGGGTCTCTAGCATGCACTGGCACAGCCATGCCATACACATGCAACTCTCTCACAAGACTCGTCGGCTGCCCCGTCAGCTCCGGCCTAAAGGTGTATTTCTCACTACACTTCCTCAACCGGAGCAACCCCACAAGGATATCCTGCTTGGGATCCTCATACGCCAGGAAGGTTTCCCAGCCTCCATTGGCGGTGTAATCTCTTCTCACGAGCTCAATTTGGTTAGGTCGGATCTTGTTCTTGACTTCGTTTACACCGACCTCGCGGGTGCGGACATCACGGCAGGAGGTGCCAAAGTCCTTCATTCTCGCCAGGGCGAGCTCTCTCAGGTTGCCGTTTTCGACACCGGAGGTGACGAGAGGCATGGGGATATCTCTTTGGACGCGGTAAATGCGGGTCCATGGGGGGACGAGGGCAAGGATGCGAGCGACGAGGTCGATGAGGCCGTTGGGGGTGTACCCCTTGTATCTGCCCGTCCTCCAAAGTTCGTAAAGGCCGGTACCGCGAATGACAAGGGTGGGATAGATCTTCAGGCCGTCGGTGCGGAAGGCGGGGTTTTCGAAGTATTCCTTGAACTGGTCTAGATCGCGCTCCATGCCTACATTGGGGAGATCGGGCATCATGTGGGAGACGACCTTGAAGCCGGCGTCTTTGGAGAGACAGAAGGTTTCTGCGACGGCGGCGACGGTGTGCCCTCTGTTGGTGTCACGGGCGACATCTTCGTAAAGGGACTGGACTCCAACTTCGAGACGGGTGCAGCCGTAGCGGAGCATGTCTGTTAGATGGCTGGCAAGGCAGTAGTCTGGTCTGGTTTCAATCGTAATTCCTACGCATTTGATGCTGCTTTGCTCGCCGGCGCGGACGGCTTCGTCGACGTTGGGGGTGCCATATCCGGAGAGGGCGTTGTGGAGTTGGGAGATGAACTCGTCGCGGTAGGATTCGGGGAGAGACATGAAGGTGCCGCCCATGATAATGTATTCCACCTTGTCGACGGAGTGTCCTAGGGCTTTGAGCTGATCAACTCGGCCACGGGCTTGCTCGAAGGGGTCGTATCGCGCTCGGATGGCGCGCATAGAGGTTGGTTCATAGCCAGTGTAGGATTGTGTGCTGTACTCGAAATCGGAGTCTGGGCCGCCAGGGCAGTAGACGCAGATGTTGCCTGTGTATGCGATGTGTGGACATCTGTGAGGCCTGCACATGACAGCTACCACGGCGATACCTGACGATGTTCTGATGGGCTTTGCGATCAGCCTCGGGAGAATGTACTTCTTGTAGTGCTCGGGGACAGCAGCAATAATGGCTGTAAGTGGTGGGACATTATTGAGCTTGTGCTTCTTTGCGAACTTGGACCGCAGACTGTTGAGATTGATATCCTTCCGGGGCTTGCTCGGGTCTCTGGAGGCTTCGTGATCTTCGATCAGGGCGTTGGCGACATCTGCGCAACACCGAAGATAGCGCTCGTTTTCTGGTGGAAGGTTCGCATCCTTTTTGCGGATTGTGGTGGTGATAGTTGTCGTGGCCATTTTATGTCTTTTCTCCGTCTGATCCAGCCACAGGGGCTATTTAACTATTCGTAATGGTTGTCGGCGCAATATATCGTTTCTTGTCGTTCTTGTGAATATCGTGTTGGTTTGTGTCGGAGCGAGCTTCAATATTCTTTGGCGGGGCAAGATGGGCGATAATGATTGCTTGATTGCACCCCTCCAACCCGTGGCGCGAACGTAACTTCAGCCCCATTTCCCGCTTTGGATCGGCCCAATGTGGGGGGCGCGGTCAGTTGCAACCTGGAATGCCGCAAGGCGTACCCGGATGACGGAAAAACACTACCACCGCCTCAGCAGGGACCTACCAGTAGATTGCCGGCCAATGGGGGCGGTGTGGAGCCATACTGTCAAAGATGGGGATGCTGTTGGTTCACTGAAGCTGCCAAGGCTGGAGACATTTTTGGGACATGGTTCTCTGTTGGAGAAATGACGGTGCATTCGTCCTCGTGAATCGAAGATACCGACGACACTTACCGTTGAATTTCCATTGACCTCCCTCCGTCCCCTTTCCCGCCGCTACCACCACGACTTTCCTCCCGATATTCCTGTCTGCAGCACACACACATCAAAATGCAGGCCTTCAGACAATCAAAGCCCGCGGGCAACCTCCTGCGCCAACTCGCCCAGCGCAGCTACAGCTCTAACGCTACCCCCTACGCCAGCACCGTCAACAACCTTCGAATTAACAGCGACACCAAGGTCCTCTTCCAAGGCTTCACTGGCAAGCAGGGAACGTGAGTTACCTTCCGGACCTCTCTGATGTGATTTTCGCAGCTCCCCTATCGCAGACCGCTTTGCGATGCGCCCAAGCGGGGATAAAGCGGAAGGGCGCCCGACTCATACTCCTCCAAATTTGGAGCTGGTCTACTCAAGTTGCGATGGACTCATGATGCTGACGTCGTGCTCTTGTCTACAGTTTCCACGCGCAGCAGGCGATTGACTATGGTAAACCCATCTTCCCCATGGGCAGCAATGCTTGATAGGTGGAGCCGAAACCGCGAAAACACCCGATTCTGACGCATATTCCCTTCTTTCAGGAACCAAGGTTGTTGGTGGCACAAACCCCAAGAAGGCTGGACAGGAGCATCTCGGTCTTCCCGTCTTTGCCAATGTCCGCGACGCTGTGAAGGAGACGGGCGCGAACGCGACGGCCATCTTCGTGCCGTAAGCAATTCCCGAATGCCATAACCCCCCAGCAACTCCATTATGGCGCTAACACAAGTTGGTGGCAATCACAGACCCCCACTCGCCGCCGCCGGTATCGAGGAGGCCGTTGCCGCCGAGGTGCCCCTCGTCGTGTGCATTACGGAAGGGATCCCCCAGCATGGTTAGTGATCCCCTGGAACAAAGCAAGAAACGCAAAAGGAACAACTTTTTTGACATGGGGATTTTCATACAGACATGGTTCGCATCACCTCGCTCCTCAAGTCGCAGAACAAGACCCGCCTGGTGGGCCCCAACTGCCCCGGCATCATTGCTCCCGGGCAGTGCAAGATCGGCATCATGCCCGGTTTCATTCACAAGCGTGGCCGCATTGGTATCGTCAGCAGATCCGGTACCCTCACCTACGAGGCCGTCAACCAGACCACCCAGGCTGGTCTCGGTCAGTCGCTCGTCGTCGGTATCGGCGGTGACCCCTTCAGCGGCACCAACTTTATCGACTGCCTCAAGGTCTTCCTCGAGGACGGCGAGACTGATGGTATCATCATGATTGGTGAGATTGGTGGTTCCGCCGAGGAGGAGGCTGCCGACTTCCTCAAGCAGTACAACACCGTCAACGGTGGCAAGCCCGTTGTCTCCTTCATTGCCGGTATCTCTGCTCCCCCCGGCCGCCGCATGGGTCACGCCGGTGCCATTGTTGCCGGTGGTAAGGGTGATGCCAACTCCAAGATCAAGGCCCTCGAGGCTGCCGGTGTCGTTGTCGAGCGCTCGCCCGCCAGCTTGGGCAAGGCTCTCCGTGACGAGTTCGTCAGACGTGACCTCCTTTAAAGAGAGGAAGCCATAGGTAAAATGCTATGCTAGTTAAGCTAGCCTTGTACATGTCTTTTTTACTTTTGTTTAACAGCAAGCGGATGCGGTTCAGTACATCGGGGTGGGGGTTTATTAGAGAGGATTAAATTTGGGCGCGGGTAACATTTCGGACGAAGAAATACTGCGTGTGATACAGCCACTTCCCCTTGATGCATTCTATCATATCCTTGAATCTTATAGACTGGTCGGGTTAACGGCGGGCTTGGGGGCATACCTAATTCTGTCGTGTGCATGGCAAGGTTTTTCTTGTTTTTGTAAAGCTGTTAAAATAATTGAGGTTATTGTTATGACTGATCCTTACAAGGCCGTTCAATGCGATAGTACCCCTTTTGGGCCTGTGAAGAACATGATTGGAACGAGGAGTTGTGAGAGAAGGGATCAATATACGCTAATGTTACCACTAACGCCCATGCTGACGACAAGAGACAAAGAAAAACCGCTGTCTGTTGTGGAAAAAGTACCATATAGAATACAGCACCCCAAACATCAAGCCCCAGAGCGGCTCGATGTATTATAAATACCAGAACAATTGACCGCAACTCCGATAAAAGCACACAGATCACAAGCACGTTTCCCCCAATAATACTCCTATAATAGCCGTGAACTCCATTTCCCAATGCAAACGAATAAGAGACCTGGCCCTGCCCTCCGCTTCCACCAGCTCTCCATAGGTTTAGAGTGGTGTTGTTGCTGCGATAGTTCATGTCCGTTACCCTACTACGGCGATTGCCTCAGGACTACTGCTCACCGAGTAATCTCGCCGTGATATCGCCCATGTACGCCTCCTCCAGCTCGTAGTCTAGGCCTCCGTTGCGGTCGATCCCCACAAAGTTGAAGGCTTCGACCACTGCGTCGAGGTCGAAGCCCATGTGCACGAAGCGGTCGATGAGGTCTTTGTTGTAGCCTTGGTACCTACATTCCAGCAAACCAAGTTATTCCGGCAGTTAGCTTTCCAGATTCCTGTAATTCCATACAAATTTTATGTTTGGCCCAGTTGGGAAGGTAGAAAAAAGGTCGTTACCTAGCGGGATCATCACCCCTCGGCGGGGGAGGAGCAACCTGCTGGTAGTTGTGCTTCAGTGATTCCCTCCTCGGCGCACCGGCGTACTTAACGGCCCAGTCGTGGGCCTTTTCGGCGAACTTGTCGGGTTGTTCGAGCATCATTTTGGCTACCTCGGCGTCTTGGGGGTCCTTTGGGTTGGGGGATTCGAGGAGCATGCGTAGGGAGATGAGGGCCATTTTGATGGTGCCGACGGGGGACCAACCTGAGCCGAGGGTGTCGAGGCAGATGGCGCCCTGGTTGTGTTGGGGGTGCAAGTTAGCAAACGGTCTCAAGCAGTGACTTTGGCTTTTTTTGCGTCTTTTGATGCTTCTGGGGGCGTTTTCATATCCTCGGATGTTGAGCCTCGGGCTTTATTCCCCCGTTTCCCGACTTCCGGACTGACGTACCGTCACACTGCTGACGTTTGGATGCCAGATCTTGGTGTCGAATTTCATGATCGGCGACTTGAACGGGTAGTTATCGGGTATCACAATGTCGACCTGAAATGTGCCACCGGCGTATGGGGTGTCGGGAGGACCGGGGAAGACGCCTTTGAGGTGCAGTAAGCTGGTGCCGTCGACGGGGTGGGCGCTTACGCCGGAGTTCGGGTCATTATGGAGGTCGCCGAGCTCCTTTGCGATTCGGCGCTCTCGTGTCGATGACATGGTTGGCGGGGTATCGTGATGTATGTATAAGGCGTGTTCTACACGAGGAAGCTAGGTAAGCAAAAGAGAGAGGTATTGTGCGTTGAGAAAGCGCGATAGTTTATGGTGCAAGTCGGCAGAGGTGGATTTGGAACTTGGTCAGAAAAGGTCGAAAGTTTTGGCGGAGAATCGGCAGAATTGTCATGTGTTGTCGTCTGGAGCAAACATGGAAGGGGCCAACGAAGTCAGAAACCCAACTTTGGAGGGGTAGCAAGCGCAAGGGCCCTGGACGATATTGGTGGCATGCGGCTCCGTGGCTCTGATCGTGGGCCAGCCAGCGTTAAGTCAATTTGAGAGTGTGGCGGGTGCGGAGACGGGAGGAGACTTTGCAAAGTGAACAACGCTGATATTGAGAAGAGGCAAATGGCGGAGAAAGGAGTGGTCCACCAGCCTGCATATATTGCATGCAGCTCCCTACGTAAACAGGCTGGGTGGCAGAAACGTGGGCTTTCTTGGGAACACAGAAACCGTTTGGAAGAAATCCAGGTATCTGAATGTCGAGAGTACTTTATGGGGACATCACCAACGCTTCTCAGCTCCGCAGCAAGCGCCGGAAACTTTCTAGGCTGTTCGTGTTCGGAAGCTTCTGGTTGGTGTTGTGAGTGCCGCCCCACGAGCCGTAGAAAGCCAAAGCTTGAGGCTTGACGTTCATCAATGAGGTGGAATGCCAGCGATTCCAGGGCTGCGTTGTCTTCCATCACCGATCCATGCCCCTCATGCAAGTCGGCTTATAAGTAGGTCTGTGCACTGCCCAGGCTGCCATTGGTCAATATTTCAGCCTGCGTAGCTGGACCGTGCGGCCAGGGCCCAGATGTCGCGTCGCTCTGCCGCCTGGTGGCCTGGCTTGCAAGGCGATTCCCAACACAGCTTCCAGCTTCAACTCCAGCATCACAAATCACCAACGGGAATCAGCGACGCAACTCGCAGCCCAGTCCATTTTCATCACCATCGTCGCAAACTTAAAGCCGCAAATATCGGTTCACAGATAACCCCGAACACATCTTAATCACCATACGTTCACAGCTCCGGCCTGGGGTCCCATCGTCATAATGGTCAGTTTATGCGCTCCCGAAGCTCGAGTCGCTTGACGATTTGCTAACTTTCCGCAGGGTCAAAACCAGTCGGGCATGGGTGGTGGTGGCCAGGAGGGTAGAGAGGATAAGGATAAGAAGGTTAGTTATCTACATTCACCCGTTGCCACCGACTCTGGCGTGCTGACGATGCCGCCGTAACAGAAGGAGAAGCACAAGCACGAACCTCCCCCGAGACCTACCACCCGCATCGGTCGCAAGAAGAAGAGAGCCGGCGGTGCCAGTGCCGCCGCCAAGTTGCCCCCCGTTTACCCGACCAGTCGATGCAAGCTCAGACTGCTGCGCATGCAGCGTGTTCACGACCACCTGCTGCTCGAGGAGGAATATGTTGAGAACCAGGAACGCTTGCGCAAGGCAAAGGCCGCCAAGGACAACGCCGCCCCTGCGTCAGAGGCTGAGGCTGCTGATCGCAATGCTGATGAGCGCGGCCGTGTGGATGACATGCGTGGGAGCCCAATGGGAGTCGGAACCCTTGAAGAGATGATTGACGACGACCACGCTATTGTTTCCAGCACGACGGGTCCGGAATACTATGTCAGTATCATGAGCTTCGTTGACAAGGATCTTCTGGAGCCCGGTGCCAGCGTCTTGCTTCACCACAAGACTGTGAGCATTGTCGGTGTCCTCACAGACGACGCAGATCCCATAGTCAGCGTCATGAAGCTTGACAAGGCGCCTACGGAGTCATATGCGGATATTGGTGGTCTAGAGCAACAGATCCAGGAGGTGCGAGAATCTGTGGAGTTGCCTTTGCTCCATCCCGAGCTGTACGAGGAGATGGGTATCAAGCCTCCCAAGGGTGTTATTCTCTACGGCGCCCCCGGTACCGGAAAGACGCTGTTGGCAAAGGCGGTGGCGAACCAGACTTCTGCTACCTTCCTGCGTATTGTTGGTAGTGAGCTGATCCAGAAATATCTCGGTGACGGCCCCCGGTTGGTTCGCCAGTTGTTTCAGGTAAGCACTCTTCAGGCCAAGATTGTGCATCGCTTGCTGACATAACACAAGGTTGCCGCCGAAAATGCCCCTTCGATTGTCTTCATCGACGAAATCGATGCCATTGGCACCAAGCGCTACGACTCGACATCAGGTGGTGAGCGTGAAGTCCAGAGAACTATGCTGGAACTTCTCAATCAGCTCGATGGTTTCGATGACCGCGGTGACGTCAAGGTTATCATGGCCACCAACAAGATCGAGTCTCTTGATCCCGCCCTGATCCGACCCGGCCGTATCGACCGAAAGATTCTATTCGAGAACCCCGACCAGAACACCAAGCGCAAGATCTTTACGCTCCATACTAGCAAGATGTCACTTAATGAGGACGTCGATCTTGAGGAGTTTATCGCGCAGAAGGATGATCTGTCGGGTGCCGACATCAAGGCCATCTGCTCCGAAGCTGGTTTGATGGCTCTCCGGGAGCGCAGAATGCGGGTCCAGATGGCCGATTTCCGCGCTGCTCGTGAGAGAGTGCTGCGGACGAAGCAAGAGGGCGAGCCGGAGGGCTTGTACTTGTAGTTGACGTGTTTGTATGATGAGACGTAATTACGGTTAGGGAAGCGCAATGAGGATGACAAATAGATCAACTTGCTAGTCGCAATGGCATTAAACAAGCGTTCCTGATGCATATGTGGTAGTGACAACTGGGTGCATAAGTTTGTACTGTGAGATAAGGCAAGGTTGCCAAGCCATTATTCCGTGGAGCTGATTTCCCAACAAAGAAGTGACAATATAACTGCTTGAAGTCAAGGTGCTCGGTATACCTTGTATTGTAGTTCTCTGAGAGTGTCAATAAACTTCAGTCGCGATGTCGGCCTCACTCGCTCTCGTCCAGGTATCTCACTTTTGCTGCAACTCAACGACCCATTTTCCTGCGCAACGAGCAGGCAGCAGTTGTTTGCTCAACTAATTGCAAGAACAGCACAAGATATGCATTACTCGGGGCAAAACAATACCTTGGACAACAGTATAAAAAAAATGTCTAAGGGAGACTAAAATGTAAAAGATATTGGGAACTGTGAGGCTCGAACTCACGACCTCAGGATAACTCTGGTGTTAATACAACCAGATCATACTACCAAGTATGAGACCTGCGCTCTTCCAACTGAGCCAAGCTCCCTGTTTTGATTCGCTACAATATTTTCCGGAAAGAGCATCTAAGTGGGGAACCAACAACACGACACAATAGCAAGAGGTTTGACGGCACAATGCTAGGAAATGACTACCAATTACCTCCCTAGTCAGTTATTCGAAACTGACAACATGGTATTCATGCAGAAAATGCAAAAGAGGCGTGCGGTTTATGGAATGGAGCAATGATGCTGGGTTGTGTTGTTAACAGTTAACTGGTGGTGGTTAGGTAGGGATGGGTTAGTAAATACATATAACTCTCAATGACTTAAATGCAAGACTATGCCTGATATCTCTTAGTCATTGGAGATGGTGCTGACACTTCAATTAAAGACTGGGAGACTAATATTTTTGTACTAGCACCTAAGTACTGCATCTCTCGTAGTAAAGAAAGAATATCCGAAGGTTTGAAAAAGAAATCAAGAGCTTTGCGATGTTAGTAACCAGCCATGCCTAGATAGTCAGCCTGTATCTGCAACATCATATCATCCAAGCAGCAAGATACCATTTGATTCAAACAACTTGAACGAATTTGCACCAAACTAATATCGAACAACGCCGGCCTCCGCTTGATTAGTGGAACGATCGCCAGATCGGAACCAAAAGGGCAGGTCGTAGCGATTCAATGACTCAGAGAATGACAATTTTCATTAGCCAACACCGAAGTTTGTCTTCGCTGTGTATCGCTAATAGGCTTGAATGGTGGATTAAGCTGGGACCTAATGCAAAGTTAGAACGGGCATCTCCTATCGCTTCTCCGAAGTCTCCCCCACCTTCCCGGCAGCGAGGTTATATCCGCCGACGTCGTTACCTCGACGACTTTTCAAGGTTCTACCTCAACATCTACACTTTTATCATCACAAACCTAATTCAAAGGGTAAAGATGTTTACTACCACAGCTGGCACTGTGTTGGGTATGCTGGCTGGAAGAGCCGTGGCTGAGACGGTTCACGGAGTTGTCGTCTTCACCCGCCACGGAGATAGTGCGTACAATTGTCACCTCCATTTTGATATTACATTCATTCACTAACACCTTCTCAGGAACCACCAAGCACTACGGCGCGCAAGCATTAACCAACCTCGGTACCTCGCAGAATTTCCAAGTCGGCAGTGACTACCGCGCCCGATACATCGAGGCCGGCTCCCCCCAGCGTATCCTCAACATCTCTGAATTCAACTACGTCTCATCACAAGTCTACGCCAGCGCCCCTAACCAAGGCATCCTCCTCAACACCGCCACCGCCTTTCTCCAAGGGTTATACCCACCCCTCGTTGACCTCAACAGCGAAATCGCAACCCAAACTCTCAACAACGGCAGCAAATCAACCTCCCCGCTCAACGGCTATCAATATGTAACCCTTCAAGGCGTCTCCCCCAACTCCCCAGACGCAATCTGGATCAAAGGCGACGACAACTGCCCAGCCGTCACCACCGCAAGCCAATCCTTTGAATCCAGCCCCGAATTCACCACCCTTTTATCTTCCACCCGTGATTTCTATCAAAGTCTCTTCCCCGTCTTGAAATCAGTCTACGATTTCACCTCCCCAGAGGATTTAAGCTACGTCCGCGCCTATGACATCTTCGACCTGATAAACGTAGCCCGCATCCACAACTCTTCCTCCCCCACTCAGGATATTTCCGACGAGCAGCTATTCCAGCTGCGAACCCTCGCAGACAGCGCAGAATTCGGCTACAACTACAACCTCACCCAACCTGCCCGGTCCATCCACGCGCAGACCTTTTCCACTGCAGTCCTGAACCAACTCAACCGCACCATCGCTTCCCAAGGGCAGCAAAAACTCTCCCTTTTATCCGGCAGCTACGACGCCTTCCTCGCCTTTTTCGGTCTTGCAAATCTCACCTCTGTCAACTCCAACTTTTACGGATTACCTGACTATGCCTCGACCATGAGCTTTGAGCTCTTCACCCTTGACACCGTGACCTCCTTCCCGGAAGACGCCGAAAATGATCTTCGTGTCAGGTTCCTCTTCAGAAACGGCACAGAGGGAAAGCTGGACTCTTTCCCTCTTTTTGGGACGGGGGAAGAAACTCTTTCTTGGGGGGAGTTTGCCAAAGAGATGAAGAAGAGAGCTATTGGGAGCGCGGAGGAGTGGTGCTCGGCATGCGGGAGCAGTGCCAGCTTTTGCGCGGGTTACAACAAGCAGGAGGGTGTTGAGGCTGCGTCGGCAGGGAAGGGGGGCATGTCGAATGCTGTGGCTGGGGTTGTGGGCGCGGCGGTGACGCTGGGCGTGGTTGGGATGGTAGGATTGGTGGCGTTTGTGTTTATCAGGAGACGGAGGTCTGGCGGTAGTAGTGTGGTGATGGTGGCTGATGAGAAGGCGAGTTTGAGGAGTGGGAGTACGGGGGTTGGGAAGGTGTAAATACCTAGGTTGTCATTAGTAGAGTATGTACCTACGCAGCGTCATGTAGGTACTGTAAATTGCCTTCGTTTAAATGGTCGACATTGAACTTCACCCTATAACGTAATACGTTTTGTGATAGTAACCGAAACATATCAATCCCTATTGTTGTACATACTATACACTATAACACCACTATAACACTACCTACCTAGGTAGTCTCTTCTACACCCGCCTACTTCAGGTGATCTTAAAATGGGCTCTTTCAATTTCTCACTTGATATTGGCACCAACATCTTACACTGACAACCTAAAATTGTGTGGACAACTGAAGCACTAGATATTTTATGATCCAAAGTCAAATAACACCCAAGAGAATGATTTCTAGGCATTCGACAAACCAGCAAGATGGAAGTGAAAGGGATACAAGAAATCCACACTTTTTAAAAAAAGGTAAGCCTTTTGAAACCCACATTGCAGTGTTGAAACTTGATTTCGTTTTTTAGTATCATGTTCATCATTTCAAACTTCAAGATGCCAAAGTCTGGCTACGCAACTCACTCCATAATATACCAATCATAACCTCAGTTGATGTGTTCCCAGAACCTGACCTCATGCTTGAGATACAGCAACTCCCAGTTCCAGGCATAAACCACAGACATCCACATTAATAACTTTGGTCTTGTCATGCCTAATGATACATGGTAAGTAAACCTTAAATTTCCCCTTCCCTTCTCGAGCTCCTAAGAATTACTCACGATAAAAAAGACAGCATACAGGAAGTCTTCAACAAGTCTTGGTAAAATGTATGAATTGGGCTGAGAGGTGGCAATATGCAGCTAAAGACCAGTGTCTTGAGGCTTCAACTGAACAGCCCTTCTCCCAGTGTCTTGAGGCTTCAACTGAACAGCCCTTCTCCCAGTGTCTTGAGGCTTCACTGAACAGCCCTTCTCCCAGCATTGCGGCACGCCAGGGACATGATAAATTGTGTACGTGTTCAAACTAACGATGCTCAGTGAGAAATACCAATGCCTGCATATGGTGGTTACAGGTCCCATCATACTCTCTCATTGGTGAGCCGCTGCCGACACGGAGATCGGCCAACAAGTGAGGTTGTGAGATACCAAGCAGCTACGTCATATCTCCACCTGGATAAGGCCGAGTCTGGGCAATATCAAGAAGGACTGGGACTGGAAGATCGGGACACCCGTAGTGCAAGGAACTGAGAACAAATGGTAGGCGGAGATGCAATGGAATTATGGCAAGTAGATAGAAACAGAACCCGTCTCTGTCACGCGAGGCGCCAGAGTTAAAAGTCCATCAAGGACCAGCTCTGTGAGCACCACATCTTGGAGGCGATTCCCATCTCCCACTAATTTGCCCCTTGTTCCATTCCCAAACAGCCCTTTCGACCAGCTCACTTGAAGCGACCAGCTGACCATAGTCCCGTGTATCACAATTCCAAAAAAGAGCCGGCACCGGTGCAGATTATTGTCGTTTCATTCAGCGTAAAATGGAAGCAGATGGCCTTGGCGATTCGGCCGTCAAAACGATGAGGCGCGGCACGTTGGCACACACCCTATAGCACCACTGACGAAGCCTAGACTGCCAAAGCCGGGTATTTTTGTGCTTTCTTTTCATCCATGCAACCGCAATGTCCATTTGGTTGATCTCAGTTATTTTATGAGCTCCCAAGCCTGGGGACGCATAGTGTTGTTAGATAGCCCATTGCCTATCCACCCAGCCACGCATATGAAGTCGATGATGCCCTGAACCACCGCGCCAATCTAAGATGAAATCGCATAAAGGACAAAGGTATGCATTCTGGTCACTATCTCTAGTAACCCAAGGCAGCAAGGGCCTCCGTCGTCTTGGAGTCGACCTTGGCGGTCTTCTTCGCCTCGGAAAGCTGTCTGGCGGCAAGCTTCTTGCGCTCGTAGTAGGCAGCGCCCTTCGCCTTGCGTCTCTCCTCGAGTCTGGAAAAACAAAGTCAGTTCACGCCTCCTCTATCGCTGCTGGCCTTCCGCCGGAATTTCACCCACCTGGCAACAACATCCTGGTACTTCCAGCCGACCTCGTGGCTGAGACGGCCAACGGTGCAGTACTTGCGGCCGGGCTGGAGTCTGAGAACACGGAGAGCCTGGGGGACGACCATCTTCTTCTTCTTGTCATAGGGAGGGGGGACACCCTCGAAGACCTTGAGGCGCTCAAGGGCGGCGGCACCGCGGGAAGTCTTGTGGGGGATCATGCCACGGACGGCCTTGTAGAAGATGCGGGAGGGGGCGCGGAAGTGGAAGGGACCTAGATGTTGTCAGATTCGGTCGGCCATCGACTGTTCCGGGGGTAATTCGACTCACCACCGCGGGTAGGGTTGTACCGGGTCGCCTTGCGAAGGTAGGCATGGTACTTGACTGTATCCAAATGTCAGTCAACTCATTCGTCTTGGTCTTGTCCTCCATCCTCCATTCCGGCAGCATTTTCGTCTCTTAGCGCCCCTCCTCCAATGCGCATTCCAAAGTCCCTCCGACTGCTCCGCTCGTCGCAAATCCCATGCCATACCGATGAAGGAAAAAGGTGTGACGTACGCTTGGCGCGGAAGAACTCGCCAGAGATGTTGAGAGCCTCGCAGCGGACAACAACGATCTGCTGGCCGTTGAGGAGCTGCTTGGCGACGATGCTGGCAAGACGGCCAAGCAGATGGCCCTTGCCATCGATCACGACCTGTTGAAACCAGAATTAGCCACCATCGCTTCTCTCAATTCTGCTTCCTCCAATTGCCTCCTCGTGACGCCGATTTCGCTCGTGTCGGTTTTTCGAGATTGTGCGTCGCGGTGCTGGGTGACTGAGATTGGCGGTTTCGTGGTCGACCTTCGAATGCATTCAACTGCGGAGATAGAGAAGAGAGGCACACATACCACAGACTCGAAGGACGACATCTTTCCGCAAGTGACTGGGGAAAGGAAGGAAACTAAAGGAAAAAAGATTGATCAGTCAAACTCCAGCCGATCAAAATGCTGCGTAGTCTGGCTGTTCCTTACCCTGCGCGATGGTTGATGGTCGGTCTTCGACTTTTTTGTGTGTGCTGAAAATTGGCCGTGTGCCAGTGAAGGCGAGCAAAATGCGCTAGGCCGAAAGGAGGATGGGTGGAGCCGCCTCAAGCGAGTGGGAGTTGTGGCCTGAGGCCAAACGTAGGGTTAGACCTACTGGGCAGAGCTTTGGTGGGGCACCACCTATCAAGGTGCCTGCGGTTGCGGGCTCCACCAGCTGTCCGGCAGCAGCTCAAACCAGCTGAGGTGATGCGATCGACACCGTCCACGATAACAAGATATCTGATAACAACATTCATCATCAAACCAAGGGGTATGGTATTCACTCGGGGTGCACAGATCTTCCCATTGCATGCAGTAACACACCATGACGAACGCAGATTTGCACATGTAACGACGAGAAGAGATCATGTTTTTTATTCACTAATTTTTGATGTTTGTTTCGCAGTACTTTCGTACTTCTGTGAGGTCGCCCATGTCCGCGAGCGATCATATGCCACATAACATTCTCATACCCCTTGGGGCTGGAGCTTGAGAGGTCGGTTTCCCTCCTCAATGTGTAAGCTCCCGCGATCGAGGCATCAATCCCCTTCAAAGACTTGTAGTCCATGCCTGATTCCGGCTGAATATCAGGCCTGACGTCTCACTGCTTGCCACTACCACGCGACCGATGCAAATCGAATATGAAAGCACGATGCTAACCCATTAAAACCAGTATGAAAAGGAAATGCCATCAATCAGGCTAAGACGTGTAGAAAAGAGGCCTCATTTGTGAAACGCATTTCATATAGGGCCAACAGGAAGTGAGGCTGAGTGTTATCCCTTCACTCCCTTCGCCTTGACATCGTCAATCAAGTTCAAGATGTCCTGGACATACTTGACCAACTCCTTTCTCCTAGCTCTGGCCCCATCTTCTGTAGAAGTATCAACCTCATCGAGCTTGAGGATCACCTGTTGCATGATCGTTTCCGAAATCTTTCTGTGCTCCTTTTCCCTTTCACCAGCGTCCGCAGGCGGTCGTGCCATAAAGCTGGCACACAATGGGAGAAGCACTGTCTCAAAATGAAGGGCGAGATTGTTAAGTCGTTGAATAGGGCCCCCGGGCTTGCCGACAGGAGGAGGTGCAGGCGCAGGCAGGCTAGGAGCGCTCGCTGTCGAGAAGGCCGACCCTGAGGGAGACTGAGTCCGTACTCTAGACTTGGCCCGTCTGTGGCTTCTGGGATCATCGCCCGGCATTTCGAGGCTACCGAAAGATGATGTGGTCTCACGGGGGCTCCGTTCCCCGAAGCCATCTCTCCGGCTTGTCCTCGGCGAGCCTCCTGGCGGGCCGTATCGATGAGTCCTCTCACGCCCACTCCGTATAGGCCGGCCCTCGTATCTATCATGGCCGACAACGACCAACTCTTCGGTACTATCCTCGCTGCTTGCCTGACCTGAATCATCGAGCACCATGAGGACTTCGCTGTTGTTCTTGACCCCGTATTCCCTCACAGGTGCGTCGGCATTTCTCAGCCGACGTCCCTTGTAGTATAGCTTGACACGCTTTGCCTGGCGGTCTGTGAGATCCATGATCATCCGCACACGCTCCCGCACATCGCTGACCAGCAACTTTCCATCGCCGATGCAATAGGCGGGGAAGTGCTCGGGATAGGTGATGCCCTGGTACTTGACCAGCATAACATCATCTTCAGGCCTGTGACGCAGGTAAGCCTGGGACGGCGCGGAGGAGGAGTAGAGGTCGTAATACTGTGGTTGGGGGGCATATGAACGGCTAGGGATGCCTACGCCGTGGTCTTGGAGATCCTCCGAGGTGATGTAGCTGAAGTCCTCGTCGGTGACGTTTGGCACACCGCCATGGCCAAGGGTAGAGCCAAAGGGCGAAATGCTTGGGCGACTTGAAAAGCCGTAGCGACGCATAATGCCGTTTTTCTTGTTGCCCTGCCCGTTCCGCGCTGCAACAGCTGGAATGGCGCCGAGGAGAACGACAGTAGCGATTGCGGTGTAGAGGGTGGTCGGAGAAAGACCTGTAGTTGATTGGAGGAACTCGGTTGCACCAGACAAGTGGTCGACCGTGGTGTCCAGGTATACTTGCAGAGAAGGCGGAAGCTTCTGCAGGACTGCCGTGATATTATTGGCAAGATTGGTTGCGAAGGCACCCGAGGATGCCAATATTCCTTGACTGGTAGCCACGTTGGCGATTGAGGGTGGTCCTACGACAATGTGCCGTTGACCTGCTGAGGGAGCGAAAGAAGACAAGAACGAGGGAGTGGATCGTGGTCAGTTATACCAGGAAGAATCGACGGTAAGTGGCGGGCTCGCAGAGTTGACGATGGCTTCGATGTGTTCTGGGAAGAGAACACATCAATCGGGGCCGAAAAGATTGCAGGGCCAATGGGTGCGACCGAGGCTGGGGAGCGGGAGATGGTCGCCTTTGGGAGGGATGGCACAAAAGTTGCGTTGTCCTTGCACGACAATTCCCAGATTCCAGATTTGGAAGAATTGGATGTTTCTCACGATGATCACGGTTTGAGAGGGTTGAAGTGTTTGGGCAATCTGCACATTGTTGTCCTCTCGTCATCCGATGCTTGAACCCTTGGTCGGGGGTCTGATGGGATGGGTCATTTCGAGGCTGCAAGGGTCCCAGACGGGAGTTCGCTTGCTCGCTATGGTTCCAATTTTCTGGAGAACCCGACGGTCTGACCCCGCCTCCGAGCAACACTGGGACCCCACTTTCCACGCCACTGTGGGCTTGCCATTTGCTGTGGACTCGTAGGACTTGGAGGAAACAATTGCTTTCATCGGTCATGAAATCAACCTCCCGCGTCTCCCACTCACCCAACAACATGCGGTTTCTGGAATTCGCCGAATCGACGCGGGCAGCCGCTGCAAGCTGCCGTCGACACCCAAACAAGGCGAACACTCGGGGGCATTGATGGCCTCACAACAAAACCGGCAAAACCGATCTCCATCGATGCCCGACGACTCCATCGTGGATAATGACGGGATGGGCACATCATCACGAGGGCTGCGTTTCGGCTTCAACACGGAGAGACTGCTAAGCAGGGTCTCTTGGGGATCGCCGGCATCCTTGATCCGCTCAGCCGCTCTGGGCTGCCGACTGGTTGAAATTCCACCACGATATCCATCGGCGGCGATCATTCGTGATATTACTTGCGTTGGCTCAACTGAAGGCTTTTGCCCCCCCGTGGGGTTGCTTGCGCCTCCCGCAACGGCGCAATCAATTAGGCAATCACAATCATCCCTCAGAAACAAAGTGAGGTCATGCAGGCCAAGTCCACCAGCGTCGTTCCACTTCGTAAGAGAAACAGCGATCGTGAATAGCCTCAACTCGTGAACACTACTGGCTACACAGGCTGCGGTTTTGCTAGTGCTCTTGGCCCATGTCAACAGGTCTCTGGCGTCACAAGAGAAGCGGGCAAAGCAGGCTGTGAACGACGCATGATGCTTTTGGCCCGGTTTAGGTCGGATAGAGCAGAGCCTCAGTGACCGGTCTCCGCTTTTGTGTGGAGTAATTCGTGAGGCGGATGGCTGTGATATTTCTTCGCTGTCCCCGCCATGACCTGGTTACTTGGGGAAATGCCGTGGGTGAACCTATTCAGAGCACAAAAAAACAGCCGTCATTCCCATGTTTCACATGTCTTCCCATCTACCTTTTGTTGGCTGTTGACGTTTGAGATCCCAAGGTGGGGTTGATCTCGATAGTGTACACCCTTTATCTTATCATCGACGCACAGGCCACTTGCGTCATTGGAAACTGGTGACGTCCCCTAATCCCCAAAGCGGCAACGTGGATTTCAAATTGCTTCAGAGCTGCCAAGTGAGCCTTATCCATACCTATTTCTGGGTTCAACCAAGAGACTCAGCATAAGGTAACCATCAGCAATTCCAAATACTCTTTATCTCAAGGTCCGTAACGGCTTTGCAGTGATAGTATAAGGCCCATACCTTGAGTATTTTGTTGTATATTGTTGTATAAATTATCCCAGACCCAGAACGTCCCAGCATTATCAAGAAAAGGAAGGTTGACAAATCCATCCGATCCGGTCCATCATCTTGTCAGTGTCGCCATCTGATATCCTTTTCCCGTTGTCTGGGGTGTGTGGAGATTCCCGTTTGCGCGCGCAACACAGTACACTGTAAACCCTTCTGTCGCATGCTATTTTTTGCCGTCCCTCCATTTCAAACCGACTGCATTTCCATTTCAGCCTTTTAAAACCCACCAACGCCCCCTTTCCTTTCTAGAAGCTCTTCATCAAGAGCCTTTCCCCGCACTTTTTTCCATGTCCTTCTTCCTCCGCCGCTTCTTCTCCTCAGCAACTTCACCAGCCACCATGGACGCCGCCCAGAAGAAGGCCCAGCAGTTGATCGATGACAATGCTGTCAGTACGTATTTTGCGCAACCCCCTCCTGCAATAGACAGAGTGCTGACGATGCGTGCGTGTGTGTGTAAAGTGGTCTTCAGCAAGTCTTACTGCCCCTACTGCAACAACACCAAGCGCCTCCTCGACTCGTACGACGCCAAGTACAAGGCCATCGAGCTCAACCAGGAGAGCGACGGCGACGAGATCCAGGCCGCCCTGGCCAAGATCACCGGGCAGAGGACCGTGCCAAATATCTTTATCGGCAAGCAGCACATTGGCGGCAATAGCGATTTGGAGGCCGTGTCCAGGAGTGGCAAGGACGGCAAGAAGCTTGAGGAGTTGTTGAAGGAGGCTGGCGCTCTCTAAATAAGAGCATGGGGTGGAATAGGGGGACGGCGATGTACGAGTTCAGGAAGGAAGAGATGGAATACCCAGGGTCATTGGCACAACAGACGCAAATGGTGGGCTTTAAGCAAGCGAGAATAGCGAGCGGCAACGCTTACTTTTTGTTATGCATTGAACAATGCTCGAATTGAGATGTCATCTTGGCTGTCATATCTTAGATCTTGTACACATGGCTATTTATCAATACAATCCACGCCTAGGTCTTTTTTCTTGCCCATTACATGTACCACCACACCACCCCCTTTTCTTACCTGGTCAAGGACAGAACAGCCCCTTCATCACCGAGCCAAAGGCACAACCATACTCGCCACCGTTCCCACCGGCCTCTCTACAAACTCCATGATCCCCTCCACAATACTCCTCCGTGCCGGCTCGCTCGCAACCTGCTTCCCCGCCAAGTAATTCAACCACAACGCTCTCGAAACCCTCTCATCCTCCACTACCCCAATCAGCTGTCTCCCGCCCGATTTCTTCCCCGCATCAAACGCAATACTGAGATGCCCCTTGTCATCCCTAGCCAAAATCAGCTCCTTGCCCTTTGGCACCTTGCCCCTGTTGAACACCGCCCTGAACTGCTTCACTGCCTGCCCAAACTCCTCGTCGTCCACACCGTTTCCGGATAGCTCCGGTCCCCGGGCCTTGATGGCGTTTACGAATCCATCCCGCAAATGGTGGAAGTCTGTGTCTCTCACTGGGATAATGCGGAAGGCGGAGCGGGCGGGGATGCCATGGCTGAGGAGCTCATCCCAGGTCTTGGCGCCTTCTACTGGGTCGAGGAGGGCAGAGCGGAGCTGGTCGCGCTCGCCAGGGACGAGGGTGGTGGCGATGGGGTTTACCTTCTTCACGAGGGCACTCTGGAGGGAGGCAATGTCTGCGGTCGCAACGTAGAAGCCTACTACGTAGACGGAGATGCCTATGAAGGTTACTGTTCGCGTGCCGAGGCCGACGAGGGTGTATTCTGTTTCCGGGGAGGTTGATGTTGTGAGTGTGCCTGGGGAGGCGGGTTCGGTTGCTTCTAATGGGGCGGTAAAAGCTGGCAAGGAGATGGTTCTGGGAAAGCTGGGGACGACGCTGTGGCCTGTTGGGACGATTTCCCGGCCTTGGTCATCGTGGACGATGATTTTCCTGTCGGAGGAACTAGGGGCGGAGAGGGGGTTGGAGGGGTCGGCGTCGGCTTTTATTGGGTTGTTCTTGAGTTCAAGGACGATGCGGTAGGAGACGTAGATGAAGGAGACTATGCCGGCGACGATGCCGCAGGAGAGGAAGATGTGCTTGTTGCGGTAGTAGTCGGCAGACGACTGGGCGATGTTGCGGAGGTTGAGGTTCTCGACGGCACGGGTGCCGGTTTCGCGGAAGGAGCGCTTGGATAGGAGGGTTCGGCGCTGGATGTGTGGTCTAAGGGAGGCGGCGGCGGAAGGTGGCCGGGCCGCGCGGGCTACCTGCCGGAGGAGAGGTGGCCGGAGCATTGTGCTGTTCGAAAGTGACTTTTTGGATCAACGACTGAGCCTCATGGCACTATTGCGCTGTAAGTGTTGTGGTGACCTCCCCTGCGTGCAGTCCTTGGTCGGCTGGTCGTTCGATGTTGGAGACGTCAATTTGGAGTTTGGAGCTTGGCGTTCGTCCCCAGGGCTCAATTTGACATCATGGCGGCTGGGGTCCGTCATCAGAGTGGGTCACCTGGCGAACCATAGCGTCTTGGTTTAAGATCACGAACGCCATCCCCAAGATGGAATAATTTCTAGCTTGGTGATTTCTAAAAGTCGGACTTTGACTTTTCCATCTTGTCTTGGATCACAGAACACCAACTGGACTATCTATTTCTCAAATCAAAGGTGCCAAACACACCGACCAACCGAGCTGATGTTGCCCAGCTTCTATCGATAACATAACTGCTCGCCTATGGGAAGTTACCCTGCAGCTGAAGGATGAGGTCACACATATTGCACGTGGCGTCCCATGTCTCTCAGCAAACCACATCGTGCGGATGAGGGGCAGCAGCTCCCTCAAGGATCTAGACACACTGTCTGTTTGTTGTGACTGGTTGCTGCAGTCAACCGCTTAAGCGCCCACGCGGCACGTCATGAACAAATAGGCGTGCATACTGAGAGTCTGGGATGCTGCAATGCTCTGTTCCATCTCTGATCAAGTTGAAGAAATCTGATGGAGGTAGCGTGGGAGGAAATGCCATGAGGGTGACCCAGATTGCTGGCCACGCGTATCGTCTCTGTGTAGGATATGGAAACAATATCGAGTTGCCATCGTAGACAACCTGATCGACATTCTCATGCCACCAAGATACCCGACTACCCGAAAGCTATCGCGTCCTCCCAAACCCAGAGGCTGGTTCAGCGGCTAGCTCCCGAGATGCCGGATGATGTAAACCCGGTGGTGGCGCTGGAGTTGCCCGGCTGTAGTCTTCGTATACGATTGCTATGATTTTGCCGATATTCTCAGCCCAGCCATGGAAGCTCCCTCGTCAAGTTGTATGCCGCGGTGGGAATGGGCCGCTTTCCCCCCCCCGGCTCTTCGCACGAGATGCCGCTGGGTGATTTGCCACGGCCGTGTCCATGTTCTATTTGACATTGGCGTGGCTGGCAAGGTCATCGGGAGCGAGTTGACAGGACCTGCCAGCCATTTTGTATGCGCTGTCTTGGCGCCTGGAGTCAGTGGAAGCCGTTTGAGTACCCAAGCGCAGGCGGCGAATGTAGGTTGTTGTCTCAGGTGCCTCCACGCTGCAGGCCTGCTGCGGTGAACGACGCACCAGATGCAAGACCCAACTGCAGATGGGACGTAAGGACCTACACTACCACATGCCGCTAGATGGATGCTGCTGCCATCGATCGGTTTTCCAGTCATCACGAGGCAGGCTCTAGCTGCCGAGTCTCTAGTTTTCACAAGGTTACTACTTGTAGCATGGAATTTTCAGATGGAAATCGAGGTGTGATCTCGAACAACAAAGAAACCACCGCCAGTGCCCGTCAAGTGTGACTGACCTCTGGGCGAACAACCCCACTTCAATGCGCCCCATGTAGGTAGGTAGGTTGCCTTACTCTCACTTAAGCGGTCCGTCCGCAGCAGGGCAGTTGTTTGAAGCCACTTGGGTGAGCTGACTGGTAACAAGTCCTGAATGACGGGAGGTGTGGGAGGTAAAGAAGGGAAGTTGTGTTTGAGGAGATGCTTCGAACTCTCTTTCACCAACTAATCTTTTGTCATACTCCATATTCCACGAGTAAAGCTCTTGTCAGAAAGTCCACCTTCTTAGGTAAAAATCCTTGGGTGGCATTTAACAATAGCGACCTGTGTTCAGGCCTTTCCCTCTTATTGTTTCCCGTCCTTCCCTCTCGCCCTCGACACCCGACCTCTTCTCCAGTACGACTTCCCTGTAAGAATACCTGTCTCCTAAAATCTCACCACTACCTGGTAAGCCAGAAAAACCTTCATTTCTGAATTTTGAGTGCCTGTTGAAGTACTCTTTTCATTGTCTTTTCAACTTTCTTGAGACTCCGACCGTCATTGGACCCACCCCCAAGGCTATTTTGGGTCGGGTCCCCTCATCAGCCTGGGCCCCCTGCTGACAATTGACGGTTGGCAGCGCACCAACAAGCACTCCACATTTACGGTCGGGTCGCCTCCCCTCAGTGACAGTCACCGTCCTTCCCTCTGTTTAACTTCCCACCGAACCCGCCCTTTGCGCCGCGGGAGTCGATAATGCCTTTAGCAACCATGAGACAGCGCGCGTCCCTCGATATCATCGCCGACAGAGGCGCCGTCATAAACAGCCAAAACCGGAGCACCACCGTCGCCCAGCGAGCATCGTCCGAACATGGCTTCCAGCAACAGTCCGCCCAGCCTGACCTCGTCGGCCTCGCCGTTGACGCACAAGACGATGCCCGCTCCACCTCATCCAGCAGTTCGCCAGCGCCCGGCGGTGACAATGAAGAATCCGATTTCTTCCTCGGCGCAAATGATTCTCAGTCCTCTCTCGGCGTACCAAACCTCCAGGACATGCAGGTCACCGACGATGAATGCCTCCCGCCCATCAATCGGCTGCCGAACGAGATCCTGATTGCCATCTTTGCCAAGCTCAGTAGTTTGTCTGACGTCTTCCACGTCATGTTGACCTGTAGGAGATGGGCTCGCAATGCCGTGGACATTCTGTGGCATCGCCCATCCTGCACAACATGGGACAAGCATGTCCAAATTTGCAACACGCTCAGCACCGAGACTCCGGCGTTTCCATATAAGGAATTCATCAAGCGCTTGAATCTTGCGTGCCTGCACGACACCGTCAGTGATGGCAGCGTCGTGCCTCTGGCTTCTTGCACCCGTGTCGAACGCCTCACCCTCACAAACTGCGTCAAAATCACCGATACTGGCCTCATCCCGCTGATCACTAACAACGACCACCTGCTGGCGCTTGATGTCTCTAACGACAGCCAAATCACCGAGGCCTCGATTTTTGCTATTGCCCAGTACTGCAAGCGTCTCCAGGGCCTCAACATCAGTGGATGCCACAAAGTCTCTCCAGAGAGCATGATTGTCCTTGCAGAAAACTGCAGGTTTTTGAAGAGAGTGAGTTTTCAGCCCTGTTCCGGGTACTTTACTTGTATAAAAATACTAACCAACGTTGCTCTACAGCTCAAATTGAACGACTGTCAACAACTGACGAATCAAGCTGTCCTTGCTTTTGCCGAGCATTGTCGCAACATCCTCGAGATCGATCTCCACCAATGCAAACTGATTGGCAACGAGCCCGTCACAGCACTCATTGAGAAAGGACAGGCTCTTCGCGAACTTCGGTTGGCCAACTGCGATCTGATCGATGACAATGCTTTCCTTTCACTTCCCAACAAGACCTTTGAGAACCTGCGCATCTTGGATTTGACATCTTGTGACAAATTGACAGATAGGGCTGTCCAAAAGATCATCGAAGTTGCGCCCCGGCTCCGGAACCTGGTCTTTGCCAAGTGCCGCCAGCTTACAGACGAAGCTCTGTACGCCATTGCAGGTCTGGGGAAGAATCTGCATTTCCTCCATCTAGGACATTGTCACCAGATCACCGACGAGGCTGTGAAGAAGCTTGTTGCCGAGTGCAATCGTATTCGCTATATTGATCTTGGCTGCTGCACCCATCTTACTGATGACTCGGTTATGAAGCTTGCCACCTTGCCCAAGTTAAAAAGAATTGGCCTCGTCAAATGCGCTCAGATCACAGACGCAAGTGTCATCGCCCTTGCTAATGCCAACAGGCGAGCACGCTTACGAAAGGATGCGCATGGAAATGTTATTCCCAACGAGTACGTCAGCATGAGCCACAGCAGCTTGGAGCGGGTTCATCTAAGTTACTGCACAAATCTGACTCTCAAGGTATTTGCCAATTCCTTTTTTGTTTGCTAGTTTGGAGCTTGCTGACTAAACATGACCAGGGCATCTTGCGGCTTCTCAAGTGCTGTCCCCGTCTCACCCATCTCAGTCTCACAGGCGTTGCTGCCTTCTTGAGAGATGACCTCGAGGTGTATTCCCGGGAGCCCCCTCCAGGTAAGAACCTAGTTCAATATTGCCGTTCATGCCGGCGACTGACACATCCGTCACAGGGTTTACCCAACACCAACGCGATGTATTCTGCGTGTTCTCAGGTCAAGGTGTCGTCAACCTTCGCAAATATTTGAACCAAGAACAGTCATTTGCGGAATTTGGACTTTCCGAGCCAGCTGGCGCCGCCAACAGTGCCGGCCGAGGCACTCCAACCGGGACGGTTGTACAGGCAAACATTGTGGACGCTGACGAGACCGAGCTTGATGCGGCGGACGATGATGATGGCCTCGACGATACCGAAATGGCTGACACTGCGCCGCTCCTCGATAATCCACCTCCCTTCCCAGCCGTTCTCCAACCGCCTCCCCCACCGCCTGCCCCTGGAGGCAACCCTTTCAACTATGTAGGAGGTCACCCGCCATATGTACCACAGACGGTTCAGTTCCAGAACGGTCACCTGGTACCTGTGCCTCCCGCGCATGTTGTATCTACAGATGACTATATTCCGTCAGTGCTGCTTGCTCGAGACCTCTTGGCTGCTGGTGGACCGAGTTCTTCGTCATCGAGTGCCTCTCTTACCCCGGTCCTGGGGCCCACGTTGGGGAACCCAGCAGCGAGGACGGACAGCGATGGGCCTCCTACTACTCAGGATTTGGCTTAGGAGACCTCTTCTGAAGGAAGGACGCCACGCCGCAATCGCAACGCTCGAGCCATGATCCCGTTGACCCCATCTAAACGAAGGCGGATCGCGGCGGCTTAGAGGTTGCCTTTTGGACGGGGTGGGGCCGTATTCAGCAGGGATTAGGAGTTACCTCGAATCAACACCTTTCGGTCAAGGTTCGCGGACAGCGATGCGACATTGATACCCAGCACAGTGATTTTTGGCCTGTTACTACCGTTTTTATATTGTTGGAGCCTGACGTCAATCTGCGACCCGATGCTTTTTCCCGTGCGTTTACGCCCGTAAGCTCACGAAATGGGATTTATGCTGTCATGGCTTTTGGAAGGATGGGTTGGTTGGGAAAGATGGACAAAACAATTGGGCATTACAAGCAGTGATTTATGGATTTTCTACTATCGAGGGCGGAACGGAAATGGGAGGTTCGTTCCAAGGAGCATAAAGGGGTTATCGACATTGGCCTCTTGGAAGGGGGGATTATATTGCATCTTATCAGATCAAGCTCGCGAGGGCGCTGCCTTACTCGCAAGCCGGCCGTGGTTGGAAGAAGCGTTGCGTTGGTATTGAGTCTTGGTAGGATGATTGGACTTGTGGGATTTTATCATGCGAAGTTTTGGCGAGCAAGTCTTTTTATCATACGGACATATTTGTTTTTGTCGGTTTCGTTTACTTACTCTTTGGGCGTCAAGAGGGTATTTCCTACTACTGGGCCACTTTGCCGGCCATTGGTTTTTGGGGACAGTCAAGAGCAATGGAAACAGTCCACCACACATAGATATAAGCTAGGTAGCTTGCGAGAATTAACCTGTTGGAATATCTTTTTTGAGTACTCTGTTGGGTGAATGTATCGTTGGTTGGTTGCCGGGGTAATGTGTTGGTGTATGCCAAGGCGCTATGTAAACAACCCCTTTCTGCGGTGGCTGTTTCTGTCCAAGAGACGGACAAGCGGGCGATAGGGAGAAAGGGCATTGGCAACTAGGGAGGATTCCCATTAGCATTTTATCGTTGTGGAGGCTCTCTCTCTCGTCGTCTGTGCATGCGCAAACTCCATACAAAAAATGGAGACCCCCGGGAGGCCTCCCTTCCTCGCAAGTCGTTGTTGCCGCTCTTGCTGACTGCCTTTGCAGAATGGGGGGTTACTCGATGGGGAAATCCGTAGTGACACAACATTATTATCGGTCTGCACAAGTCTCCAAAGAACTGAGCTTGCTTTGTCCCTGTTTCTCAATCCAAGTCTAAGGTCTGATCTAGCTAAAGAGAGAGAGGGTGGCAGTGCTGAGCTTGAGCTTGAGCTTGTCCCTTCTATCGGCAAAGGCACCCACCAATCCCACAGCCGATGGCAACCGTCATCAACTAATCAGAGTCAGGGTCGTGAAATTTGGATGCACAAAGATGGAATGGAGGTGTCCTTTCGTTTCTCGATACCAGGATGGGAAAATCCGGTTCTTTGCGATGGGGAAAAGGGTGGGAAAAGGGGGCTGTGTTGAAGCTACCGCAGGAGGAGCTAAGGAGGGGGGCCCAAGCTCCTTGCATCGAAGGGCCAACTCGGATTGTTTTCCGCTTGCCCGCTTGCCGTTGGAAAAGCTTATTTTGACAAGGGAGGAGGCAAGCGATCATGTTCCTGATATCAGGGCTGGTCTGGGCGCTGAGCTGGAGGGTTATGAGCGATTTTTGGGTGGTGGTAGTGCTCTACTGAGGTACGTACTGATTTGGCTGAGCTGAGACGTGTGCTCGAAGCTGGTGAGGTGCTGGTTCGTCACACCTTCCCAAGTGCGAAGGGTGTTGATCCGGATCCCCACAGGACTGAGTGGTCGCTGTTGAGAATTTTCATCGCCGTCGCCGTGCATCTGCATCACGAAGTATGGATTGTGAGCTGAGGGGTTTTCTCTTGTTCCTGTTACGTACATGTCTCCATCGCTGATCGATGTCGATATGTCTCGCTCATTGTCTGTGTTCTCAAAATTCAAGCGCCACAGCCGGACTGCTGACGCCGTGGTGGAGGTAGCTAGGTAACGAGGTCGGTGAGATTGTTTTGGCAATCATCCGGCTTGTTTCAATCTCCGACAAGAGATGCATCCAGACCGGTCCTGGGACCAGCGCGTGTGCTGCACTGATTGAGCTGGCCTATTCCGGGATTGGTGTGTGGGATACCGCGTCAGAGCATGTGCCATTGCTGCCCTATCCTGGGAGAAGGCTTGCCTCTATCCAGAAATAATCTCCAGAGGACCAGCAATGGCACACTTGAGGGCCTACGGCACGGGGGGTTGGAGGTACTGTACGTACTCGAGCACTGCCTCCCCGAGTAGGTCCTCATAAGACCTTCGTACTCCCTTTGTCAAGTCGGGTGTTATCACTCTCACTTCTACCACTTGGTCTCTCTTCCACACTGCAACCACTCTGCAACCTTTTCTCTCATCTCGTTACACCAGTCTCACTCGCATTATCACTGATTGACTCGGAATGGGTGAACCGGGAGACAAATCTCGCATTCGATGGCAGGATAACGATGTCGAGGCCGGTCGGCCCGTGGACCGACCGGCCCATGGCCCGGCTCTTGAGCGCACCCGCTCTCATGGCTCCATGTCGATTCGGAGTATCCATTCGAATACCGGGGCCATTGATCCCTCTGCTGCCCTGCCTGTTCACTACCGGACCATGTGAGTCTCTATAGCTGCATAATGCTCATCAAGAAGTACTGACATGCTTGAACCAGCTCGATTGATATTGACGACTACAACCGTAAGGCTGATGTCGCAAAAAAAGCTTCTAAGGCTGCTGCAACAGGTAAGTTGTTTCACTGTTATAATCGTGGTACTTCTTCACACTGACTATGTACTGGATTACAAGACCTTGCCGACCTCGAATGGCACACCCTCCCCGTCGCGGAAGTCATCAGTCGCTGGACCACCTCCCTCGATCAAGGCCTTTCCCAAAATCAGATCAAGCGCCGCACCACCGAATATGGCAAAAACACACCCTCGCCTCCGGAAACCCACCACTTCCAGCAAATCATGGGATACTTCTTCAAAGGCTTCGGTTCCGTCCTCCTCGTTGGCTCCATCCTCGTCTTTGTTGCCTGGAAGCCCCTGGGACAGCCCCCGGCACAGGCCAACTTGGCTTTGGCTATCGTCTTGCTTGCTGTGTTCTTCATTCAGGCCGCTTTCAACATGTGGCAGGACTGGTCGTCGTCTCGCGTCATGGCTTCCATCAAGAATATGATTCCTGAGGAGTGTCTCTTGATTCGGGATGGGGTACAGGTGTCGGCTATGGCTGCTGATATTGTGCCTGGAGATGTATTGTTGGTGAAGGCGGGAAATAAGCTGCCGGCAGACGTGAGGTTTGTGCAGGTTTCTTCGGATGCGAAGTTTGATCGGTCGATTCTTACTGGTGAGTTTCTGAGTCCTGACTGAGCGGAAAACAGTATGAGAGCTGGGCTGACCACTACTATACAGGTGAATCTGTCCCGCTCGCTGCTACCGTTGATGCTACTGATAAGAACTACCTCGAGACCAAGAACATCGGCTTGCAGGGCACTCATTGTTCCTTTGGTACATGCACTGGAGTCGTCGTGGCCACCGGAAACCGGACAGTCTTTGGACGCATTGCCAAGTTGACAAACGAGCCCAAAAAGGGGATGACGCCCCTTGAGCGCGAGGTTTTGAACTTTGTCTATGTCATCTGTTCCATCATGGTGGCCATGATCATACTGGTTGTTGTTCTTTGGTAAGAGGCTCGACTTGTGGCTTGCTTTGTTTACATGCTAACTTGACGGATTGACAGGGCTGCTTGGCTGAGGACCACCTACCCAGATTGGATCAGCGTTCCCAACCTCATCGTTGCTTGTGTCTCCGTCGCTGTCGCTTTCATCCCCGAAGGCTTGCCGGTGGCATTGACTGCTAGCTTGACAATCAGCGCCAACATGATGCGGAAGAACAAGGTCTTGTGCAAGTCATTGAAGACTGTTGAGACGCTTGGGTCTGTGTCCGTCATTTGCTCGGATAAGACAGGGACGTTAACAGAGGTAAGCTTGCCGCATCTCCTTTTGGCGACGGAGTACTGACGGGGACTTTAGAACAAAATGGTTGTCACCGACTGTGCACTTGGTGGCCAAGACATGACGGTAGACGGCATCCGTGACGTTGCCGTTGCCGAGCGCCTCACAAATGGTGACTTGGCCAGCAATGCCGTCGACCAGCTTCGCAGCGTTGCCGGATTGTGCAACGCCGGCGAGTTTGATGCCAGTACCAGGAGTCTGCCTATCGACCAAAGAAAGATTCACGGTGATGCCACTGATCAAGCCATCCTTCGGTTCGCTGAAAGCTTGGGAAATGTGGCTGAGCTGAAGCGCTGCTGGGCTACGAAGTTCAATCTTGCGTTCAACAGCAAGAACAAGTTCATGATTCGAGTTTTGGGATACACGCATCCTGATGGTTTGGCTTTGGCGTTGCCGAATGGTACAGCGGCTATCTTTGAGCCTGGTGATATGTAAGCTCTACACTTCGAGGCAAGCAGTTCTTACCTAACTGACGTGATATGATAGGTTGTTGACCATCAAGGGTGCCCCGGAGATACTTTTGGACCGCTGCACCAACTTCACCAGCAGTTCAGGTACCGCGATGACCTTGACTCCTGAAATCAGAGAGAAGTTCAACCGCATCAAAAACGATTGGTCTGCACAGGGGCGCCGCGTCTTGCTTCTGGCTCACAAAGCAATTTCTAGACGCTCGTTCAAGTCATCTCCTTCTTCATCAGCCGCCTTTGAGGCTGAATCATTGGAACAAGCCAAGTCTGGGTTGACCCTTGTGGGTCTGGTTGCTATTGTCGACCCTCCCCGCCCCGAAATTCCAGAGGTGGTCAAGATCCTTCGGACGGCTGGTATTCGAATGTTTATGGTGACTGGAGACTTCGCCTTGACAGCCCAAGCCATTGCCCGAGAATGTGGCATCATCACCAACCGGGACGAAGACGTCGCAAATGTGTCTGCCTTGTCTCGAGATCCTACCGAGACAAAGGGCAAGGGTGATCACACTCCATCCGATGAAGGCGAGGAGGATCTCTCAAAATCCATTGTGCTCACCGGCCCTGATCTCATCACTCTCAACAGCACTCAGTGGGATACTCTGGTGTCTTCCTACAACGAAGTCGTCTTCGCCCGTACCACCCCGGAGCAAAAGCTACGCATCGTCCGTGAACTCCAAGACCGTGGCCACGTGGTAGGCATGACAGGTGACGGCGTTAACGACGCCCCTGCTCTGCGCGCAGCGGATATCGGCATCGCCATCGGTGGTGGCAGTGATATCGCCATTGAAGCCGCCGACATGGTTCTGCTTGAATCCTTCTCTAGCGTGGTCGAAGCCGTCCGGTTTGGCAGGGTGCTGTTTGACAACCTCAAAAAGACCATCGCATACCTCCTCCCAGCAGGAAGTTTTGCCGAATTCTGGCCCATCATGACGAACGTTGCTTTTGGCCTGCCGCAGATTTTGAGCTCATTTTTGATGATTATTATCTGCTGTTTTACCGACTGTTTAGCTGCCACGGCACTGGCGTATGAAGCCCCCGAAGCGGATGTGCTGAAGCGCCCTCCCAGAAGAATTGGCGTGGATAGGCTGGTGGATTGGAAGCTGATTGTGCAGAGCTATGGGTTTGTGGGTGTGATTGAGACGGTGGTGGCGTTTGCAATGTCGTATTGGTTTTTGGAGAGAAAGGGGATAAAGTTTGAGGAGCTGTGGTTTGGGTTTGGGAGGTTGCCGGAGGGGATGGGGAGCGAGGAGTACACGGCTTGGTTGAATCAGGCGAGTTCGGTTTATTTTGTTACTTTGGTTGTTGTGTAAGTTTTTCCTGACCTGACTGTGTTGTGGGGCTTTGCTGACGATGATATACCTAGGCAATGGTTCAACTTGCTGGCTGTTCGGACAAGAAGGTTGAGTATCTTTCAGCATCCGCCGCTGTTTAACAAGGATACGAGGAATTATTACTTGTTTCCGGCGGTGTTGTTCTCGCTGGTGATGGCGTTTTTCTGGCTGTATATACCGAGCTTGCAGAGTGTGTTGGGGACGGCGGAGGTGCCGGTTGAATATTGGTTTTTGCCGATGAGTTTTGGGTTGGGGATTTTGTTGTTGGATGAAGGGAGGAAGTGGATGGTGAGGAAGTATTCTGGGGGATTTTGGGGGAGAGTTGCTTGGTGAGAGTTGATGGCGGATAGGATGTGGGGAATGTAGGCGGGAATGTTGGTGAGGAAAGATGTTGTGGTTTCTGGATGATTGGGTAGAAAGTGTCTTAACTGTCTCTTTTGTAGCATCAATTCGAAACATGGTATTATGTCAGGTGTAGAGTGTGGCTTTGCTAGTGGGAAAGGATGTGCTTGTGGTGATGACATGATGGTTGTAGGTTGGCTTCGAAGACTAGATGAAGTGGTGAGTCGAGATACTGCAGAAATGCTCCCAGTTATGAAGGGAAATAAGTACATTGAAGATCGTTGATGGTAAAAATAGAGGTCCATCTAAAGGTGTGTACCTTAACATGCAGACCAATCTATCTCTGAGGTACAGGTACCCCATGCAGCTCCCAGCTCCACAATCAAAACAATCCTCTTACCGCCAGTGCAATTTGTCCATACGCTGATAGTAGTCGGTGCCTGTCTCTCCATCTAGCCTCGGTGTATCGACCGCTCTGTCGCAAGCTCTGATCGGACGGCATCTGCCAAGGGCATTTGCCTTCAGTTCCTCACACCAGCAACGATGGGGCGCATGTAAGGTTTGGTGTCGGCACGCTCTACGCTAAAGCTGGATCGGTAACCTCATGTTGGTTGTCCAGTCTTAGATTTCAGTGGCGACAACTGCGGTTGAGGTAGCGACAGTTCCAGACTGAATTATAGATTCTATAGGTACTTTATGAGTTCTGGGTCGTTTTCGGTGTTGTCGCCTTTCTGAGTTTAAGGCGTATTTTACCTCCTGCTATAATCCCAGTTTCTTTACTTCAAAATCAACTTGAAAGTTTAAACCCCCAACTTTTGTGACCTTTCTTATAATCCCCCCCTTCGTTGTTATAATGTTGAAAAGGTTGGGAAGAACAAGAAAAGTTTTCAACCTCCAGTTTTAACCGGAGTGTGAACCAATTTTCAACCCTTCCGAACCCGCAACTCCCGAAGCAAACTCCACTCCACCCGCCTCGTTGCTCCGGTCCTTGAACCTCACCGCCGACAATCCACTCCGTCCCCTAAAAAGCTAATCACCTACAAAGCCACCAAATCTCGTCAAACTCCCAAAAATCCCCTCAAAATGACAACCTTCACCCACCCCTCCAACCCCTCCATTCTCTCCCACGTGCAGGCAACCTGGGACCACATCCGCCCCAACTCCTCCATCTACGCCCACCTGCTCTCCGATATCCGCCTTGTCGCCGCCACAAAGGGCCGCATCATCGCCCACCTGGACGTCACCCCCATCCACACCAACTCCAAAAACATTCTCCATGGGGCAGTAAGCGGGACACTGTGCGACTGGGCAGGCGGTATGGCGATCGCGGCGGAGACAGGACTGCAAAAGACGGGAGTGAGTACGGATATGCATGTTAGTTATTGCTCTACTGCCAAGGTGGGGGATACGTTGGAAATCGAGGCTTGGGTGGGGAGGGCGGGGAAGAATCTGGGGTTTACGGGGTTTGAGATCAGGAGGGGGGTTACGACTGTGGAGGGGGGGAAGGGGCCTGTGGTGGCGATGGGGAGTCATACGAAGTTTTTGTTGTTTGGGCAGACGCAGGGGCAGGGGAAGGCGGAGGAGCAGAGGGAGGAGGAGGCGTTGATTGAGAAGGGGGATGGAGCGGAATAGGGTATCACCGTGAACTTTTGAGTGGTGATGTTGAAAAGCGTAAACTTTGGGAGTGAAAGCATCGTGATTAAGGGGTAGTAGAATACAGGGATAGACCATAGACAGCTGGTAAGAATCTAATTTGTATCTCGAAGTCTCTAACTTTCTTTCAGATTCTCTGTTTTTGCTCACAGCGTAAAGAATGAGCTCCAACAAAATCCAATACTCAACGGACATTCATCCCTTGCGCTCTAATCAAAACAAAGCAACAGCATTAGGCGGCGAAGCCACCAATCCGGGATGATTCAAAGGCACACTCGTCAGCAAAAAGCTGTACTTGCCCTTCTGCTTGGCATATTCGCCCAGTGCTTTCAAGTCCCAAAGCTCGCCAATGGGCAAACCAAAGTACGTCAGGAACCACTTGTGGAGCACTAATAATTGCGGATAAAGTTAGTATTCTCAACTTTCCTCGTTCTCTTTTGGGACAGGAAAAAGCTCACCTAGATCTGACACCGCTCCCGCCTCACCATTCTCCTTCAACGGCGGCAACGCCTCAAAAGCATGCGCATCCGACGCCACAGCCGCGATCCTCTTATTCCAAAACCACCTCGCCGTCTCGGCCGTGCCATGCACCCCCGAAAGCGACATCGTAGCCATCTTCGCAAACCCCTCCGGAGTAGGATTCTCCAAAAACTCCGTATACCCCGTCCTCACAATCAACACATCCCCCGGCTTGATCTCCACCCCCTGATGCTTCGCCACCGCTTCAATATCCTCCACTGTGATCCTGTGCCCATCAAGAGAATCATACGTCTTCCCGGTGGTTTCCTCAACATACCGCTTGAAATCAATCAACACCCCTCTCGCAACAAGACAACCCTTTCCAGGGGAATGCCAGTGGTCAAGAGTGGGGAGATCGTTGCCCTCGGTGGAGGTGGTCTGGAGGAGCTCAACGGAGGGCTTGAACCCGTTGTAAGTTTCACCCGAGGGGAGGACGACGTGGCAGAGGGAGTCCCATTGGGAGGAGAACTGCGTGTTGATTTCAAGCTCGTCGTCGAAGCCGTCGACTTCCATGCCTGCCTCTCGGAGGGAGATGGGTTTGTGGACAGGGGCTTTGCGGTGGGGGAAGGGGAATTTGATGCCGTTTAGGGGCCAACTTTGGTGGTGTTAGTGGGCATCAGAAGCTTGAGGCAGGGAAAAGCTACTTGAGAGAGATGGAAACGCCATCTTTGACTTCCTTGGCGGCAGCAGCTACGATCTCGGGAGTCAGGAAGTTCAGAGTTCCGTAATGATCTTTCTTTCCGTCCTTGTCAAACACTCCCCAGGCGCAACCTTGAGGATGTCCCTCGACTGCGGGGAGGTTGTCAAAGTCGGGGACTGAACTTGGGTCAGTTGCCATGTTGGGCGTGTGTATCAGCTGTTGGTTCGACTTGGGTGACAAATAATGGCTTGTCCTGCAGGTTGATCCGTTTGAGAATGAGCTCTTGGGGTCCAGATGATGGAGGGCGGGAGCAGCTGCATATTATAGTTGTGCCTCATGCTGACATTGCTCCACATCAGCATAGTTTACCATCGCTTGAGGCGGTTAGACCCCATCGCGAATCGTGTGCTATTCATCATGCAGTTGGCTGTCTCGTTGGTTTTTGATGCCTGGACCCCGTTCCGCAACTAAGTCCAACAGAATAGATCTTCATCTCAAACCCTATTCGTTACCTCGTCTGCATACACGGAGAGTTTGGGTACTGTCGAAGCTGTGTGGCATTAGACACCCCTCTTGAAGTTCGACTGGACAACATTTACGATACAACGCAAATGGTAATACGTGTAATGTACTGTACATGATCCATTCACCCCGCAATGTGACCTGTGCGTTTATGGACGTGGGGTTCGCGTAAGAACCTTGTCTGCAACCTTATATCAGAACGGACCAATGATCGGCATGCGTGGGGCGGGATGCTCACCCACTATGGAGGGGTAATCGAAGAATTGTTGAGACATCACAGGTCTGCTGTCCACTGTGAGCGGTGAGTCCCCTCTCGGATGACTGCTTCGGCTGCAAGCCGGGCAGTGACGGTTGTTGGTGGAGAGCATCACGGATGTTGTTTCATGTCGTAAAAGACAAGGTGGTTAATGATGTGATCGGACAGCTACTAAACCCCGAGACTCAGGGATTGTATCAAGCAGGAGGTTGTGGTAATATGCGTTGCAAGAGGGGCCATCTGCAATGCAACATGGCATCCATCTTGAAAGGTCTCGCTTGACCAAGTATTGAATATCGATAACGCCCTTGCAGACTTGCAGACAAGTCAATCCTGAAGCCTAGAGCATACACTACTCCCCACCGAAGGCGCTAGACAGCACACACCACAACTCTGGGCAACCCGAACCCGACCTGCCATACTCGAAATCGTACTCGCATTGGGGGTATGTCAACAATATAAAATCTCGTACTCGGAATAAAAGTGTTTCAAGGGGGGGGCCATATATCAGAAAGCACTTTTCCAAGACAACTTATTTCGGATCTTCATTACAACCCGTTCCTTACTTCTATGCATGCTCCCTCCTGCAGGTGGTTGACGAAGAAAGCTCTCTCCATCACCCAACATGACGACTTCTGACGTCGTCCCTGATGCCAATGGCACCAATGGTGCTCCCCCGGACATGGCAGCCATCCAGGCCAAATTCGCCAGCCTCCAACAAAAATACACCGAAGAAGCCACCAAACGCTTTCGCCCCGATGGTCTTTCTCAGTACGTCAACCTCAGCGATGCCCAAAATGCCCGCATCCACAGCCTAGGCAAGGACTGCTGGGTCGACCACGCAGCCCTCAACGCCAAACCCCCCGCCGTCAAAGATGGCGGCAAGTACAAATTCGTCATCCTCGGCGGCGGCTACGGCGGTCTCATTGCCGCTGTCAAGCTCATCGAAGCTGGCCTCGTCAATGGTCCCGATGACCTCCGCATTATCGAGGCTGGCGGTGCGTACGGTGGCACTTGGTATTGGAACCGCTATCCGGGCCTTCACTGCGATGTGGAGAGTTATTTGTATATGCCGCTGTTGGAGCAGACGGGGTACATGCCCAAGCACAAATACTCCGCGGGTCTTGAGCTCCGCGAGCACGCTGATCGTATTGCGGAGAAGTGGGATTTGAATGACAAGGCGCTTTTTCGGTCGGAGATTACTGAATGCAAGTGGAGTGATGATGAGGAAGTGTGGAATCTGGCTGTGACGGAAGATCGAGGACTGGAGGAGGGTAAGAGGGGGTTGAACATTCAGGCGAATTACTTCTTGGTGTTGTCTGGTGTTTTGACGATTCCTCATGTCCCCAAGGTGCCTGGACTTGAGGGCTTTGGTGGGGCGATGTTCCACACCTCTCGTTGGGACTATGGTGTCACAGGTGGTTCGCAGGAGGATCAAACCTTGACGGGTCTCGAAGGCAAGAGGGTGGGAATTATTGGGACTGGTGCAACCGCTATTCAAGTTGTTCCCCAACTCGCCAAGTGGGCGAAGGAAGTTTACGTGTTCCAGCGGACACCGTCGTCAGTGACTTGGCGTGGTCAGAAGGAGACAGATCCCGAGGAATGGTAAGCTTGGTTCTTTCTACTGGCTTGTCAAAGAGTGGCACTAACAAGATCACCTAGGAAAACAAAGATTGCCTACAAGAAAGGATGGCAACAAGAGCGTCGCGAGAACTGGGACACCTTTCTCAACTACGCCGCCAAGCCAGGGCACCCCAACCTGGTAGGAGATGGATGGACTGAAATGCCCGCTTACTCCGCTGTAATCGGATCTCCCACCTTTGGCATCATCGAACCCACTCCCGAGAAGATTGGAGAACACGTGGGAAGAGTGTTGATGCTCGACATTGAGCGTGCTGAAAAGGTCCGTGGTCGAATTGACCAAATAGTCAAAGACCCCAAGACAGCAGCAGCACTCAAGCCCTGGTACCCTGTCTGGTGCAAGCGCCCAACCTTCAGCGACGAGTACCTCCAGGCCTTCAACCTTCCTCACGTGCACCTTGTCGACACCAACGGAAAAGGTGTTGACTCGGCCACCACCGAGGGATTGGTTGTTAACGGCAAGGAGTATCCCCTCGATGTCCTTGTTCTCAGCACTGGATATCGGTCACCCGGCTACGGCGCGCTGAACCCCGCCAAGCGCACAGGTATCAAGATCTATGGCCGTGGCGGAAAGTCGATCGATGACAAATGGGAAGAAAAGGGGGCGTCCACCTTCCACGGAATCATCAGCAACGGATATCCCAACTTCTTCTTTGGTCCTTTTGGTCAGTTCGCGCAATCTGCCAATAATGCTGAGACACTCGAGGTTGCTGTTGATCACATGGTTCACTTCGTTAAGAAGGCTGAGGAAAAGGTTGGGGTGTTGCCGTGATCGATCCTACCAATGAGGCCGAAGAGGAATGGGCCATGGGAGCGGTAAGGCGGGCAGGTTACTTTGCATCGTTGACGGTTTGTACACCGGGGTACATGACGTTGGAGGGTGAGTTCAACAAGCCGGATGAGGACCTTGCCGAGATGATGAAGAAGGCGAGGATGGGGACTTATTCAGAGGGTATCTTGGCTTTTATCAAGCTTCTTGATGAGTATAGGGCTGGTGACTTGGTGGGAGTTGATGTTACACCCAGAAAGGCTGGGTGATATGAGCATCAAATGATGTTGTTGCTAGAGTGATAGTAGCTAGTTTATAGCTTCGATGGCGCCGGATATCACCAAGCTCAATATCTGTCCCATTTCCCTCCCGAGCAACGCTGCTGTCAACAAACCTCAGAATCGGCGTTCTTCCAGTATTATTAGATGGCTTTGTCAGCAAGTAGCAGATGATCCCACCCAGCCTTCCCGAGTGCGAGGGCCAAGGCGAATACTTGACAAATATGAGACCGTATCCCACAGTGAGAACCATAGTTGCTAAGATTCCGACGGCAGTCCAAGTGCAAATACGGTGGGTTTCCCGGGTCAGCCATGGACTGCAGGGGATGTTGGACAGGCAGCAAAGGGGTGATCTTGGACAGGACTGTGACAAAGACGACCCAGATCAGGAAGAACTGACGTCGGTGGACGGTAGCAGGAGCGAGAGCTGCAAAGACGGTCTGCATCGCTTGTACGGCACTGCCACTGGATGTCAGCCCTAGTGCCAAAATGTGGTTAGGGTTAGCAAAAGCACCCCTGGGAGCGTAGCCTTTTGCTCGGACTGGGACTCGGAAACACAGCGTTCGATCCTGGGTGTCCACTATGCCATTACGCAAGTTTAATTGCTCCTGAATTGTAATGCGCAGCTGTGCGACCTGACCAATGAGATCGCTCTTCGCACAAGGCCGGCGCAGAACTTCTTTCTAGCATTTACCGGTATCTTGTCTTGAGCTAGCCTAGAATCCTCACAAGGCAACATCGCGGATGAAATGGCAGGGCGGACCACGAGCAGCAAGGACACTGGATGGATTTCCGCTACAGAGTCAAGTCTGGCTAAAAGTCTTGGCCGATCGTGAGATATATAAAGAGTCTTGCAATGGCCGCCATTCTTCTCAAATCATCAACCACTCACTCTCACCTTCTTCACAATCATCAACCTCACAAGTCTCATCTCGCAGACACTACCGCAGCCCCAACACTTCCATACCAGCCCAACTCACTCCCAGCCATCCACCATGCAGCTCACCAGCATCGTCCTCTCCACCGGCCTCGCCCTGGCCCTGGCACCCGCCGGCGCTCTCGCCTGGGCCCAAGCGGCCAACGGCGTTTGGGTCGCCAGCAACACGTGGTACAGCCGGGTCGGCAACTACAATAACGTCCACGAGTCTTGCACCCGAATGAACAGCCAGATCGTCCTGACCAACGGCGAAGACTGCTCCTACTGGACAAATGGCCAGGGCGCTCAGGGCCACGGACGTAAGCTTTTTGACTTTCCTTCCCTCTTTTGTTTTTCCTCCTTTTGTTTTCGACTCAACACAACTTTGTCCCCCTGAACATGGCTGACCGCCAACTTAGATTGCTCTGCCAACAACGACAGGGTCGAATGCAAGAGGGGCTGCCCCGACCCCTTCTCCCCGTGCCAATACGCCGAGACAGACGGCAGCTGCAGCAAGGGATATTCGGCATGCCTCCAGAAGATGGGCTGTGATGGCCGTTCGGGGGGAGCCGACTGCATTGGAACTGCCACCGGTACGTTCTTTCTCGCTTTCGCTTATTTCCAAGTTCTATCCGGCTAACATTAATATGACAGGTTGCGCGGCCGCGTGCTGATAATTCTCTCGACCATGGTTGTGGAAAGGGTGTCAAGTTTGTGCAAGAGATGGACGGTCTATTGGGAAGGGCTGAGAGGTTTCTGCTTATAGACAAGGGGAGAGGATGATGGTGCTGGCTTATTTTTCTTCTGGAGAAGTGTTTACCTTATTTAGTAAGGCTCTGGTTTCGGGGAGGCATAGGGAGAAATAAGGAGAAGTAGGGAATGTAGCAGAGTTGCATTTTGAGGAGAATGAGCAAAGAGAAACAAATTGCTACAGCCGGAACAAATAGCCCGCCTCGGAACCCCAAGGCCTACGATAGTTAGAGAAAAGATGGGCTGGCAGTCTACAGACTGGAGTAGGTAGGTAGATGGGGTATTGAAATAAACGCCAACTGCCCCAGAAAAGAGGAAGAGGAAACATAATCTTGTAACGAGAGATAAGAAACTAGGAAAGAATCACAGTCTGCGCTAGCAAGCCATGTCTCTGGACAATATCTTCAACGCTAGCATATCCTGCTGGCCGACCTCCGCGTGCCTCCTTGACGAGCCGATACTTATTTCGGATATGACACAAAACAAACGGACCTGGGGCCCCCATAATTTCCCACAATTCCTCACGGCCCTCAACCTCATCATTACGAAATCTGTCTTGTCTGGTAGGAAAGTGCCACCCAAGCTTCCCTTTTCGAAGAACACCAATATGAAAACCCTGAACCTCCAGCTTCCCGGGTTCTACAACTCGAGGAAAGATTGGAACCGATCCATCGCTGGTATCTCCAACAGTCCTGGGCTGAAGGCGAACACATTGCCTCGTAGTCCAGTCCGGAACCCAAGACGGGAGTTGCGCCGAAAGCTCTCCTCTCACCCTGCATGCGTCTGACAGAATATCCAACGTCCGGTCCTGGAGAACGATCCGAGTTGCAATGTCCACCAGCAGCCTCTCCATCGTGTTCTCGGGAGAATAGTCCGGCACTATGCCATAGTCTTCCCGGACAAGGCCAAGGAAAGCGTAGATCCTGTCCCGGCTATCGCTACTCTGGAGATGGCGAGATTGAGACAAAAGGTCCATGAGGCCGAACGGTCCCACCCGGTCAAACCGCATTTTACTGATCACAAAGAAGTTGACAATATTGTTGGTGTCTGCGACCTGTGCTTGACGCTCAGTGATGGCCGGTCCGAAATAGGGGAAGTGGCTGTATTTCTGAAGCGTAGGAAGCACCTCTGATAACCGCTTCCAGGGGATGGATGATCGGCCATACAGGAAATAGATGTTGGAAGATGAAATGAACTCCTGGTAAACCCAGGTGCGGGTCCACCAGGGGCTGCTGAAGACATCGTAGAAGGTAAACCAGTCGTCCACAAATCGCTTGTTCGCTAAATTGGTCCGCAGATAATACTCCAGGTGAAAATAATACTGGTAGAAGTCGCCATCAGGGTCGACACTTTGGTGTAGCTTGACCAACCATTCCACTCCGCAAGGGTTGACTTCAGTGGTGGAGAGGCAGATCAGAGTCTGAGCTGCAGAAGAGTAGATTCCCCTCATGAATCCGACTTGATGAGATCGCTCAGCGAGGTTGAACTGATTGATGCAGATCTGGTCAGCCCAGATGATACATTCTTTGTCTGGAAAGGTCTTTCTCCAAAAGTCTCTCGCCATATCCAAGACGTGGGCAAGATTCTCAAAGACATTGAACTGGATGCCATTGACAAGGACCATCTTTGCTTTTCTCGGATCTCCAGCACAGTACGAGATCGCTGTGTACTGGCCTTTGACATTTGACAAGGTAGCTGCAGGTAAAAGATCACAGCAAATAAGGCCATCATGATCGTCTAGATGAAGTCTAAGTAAGCGGATTTCTTGGGAAGCTGGGTTCAGATCTTGATAGATGGAGCTTCTGGTGATCTCATTGTTGGCTGGTGTAGGGAAGATGTCCCGACAAGCGGACTGTGAGAGAGTAACTCCTGGCATGGCCTAATCTGGAGAAGGGACTGATCATTTCTGTCTGAGGGGTAGGTCAAGAACGAATCTTCATGATGGTTGTGGGGCAATACATAAATAGGTAATAGACATCGACTTACAAGAAGACTCAAAACGCGATGGTTCATAGATTGTGCTTGCGCTCAACATCCCAAAAACGTGTGGTGTCAACCGACGTCCAATGGCATCACTCTTGCTCCGACAGCTGACTTTCTGGTCAGTCATCGATCCAATCAAACGTCATGGGTTTATCGCGCCCGACCAAAGTGCCTGCCAATTAAACTGCTTCGTGGATAAAGGTTCATCCTCCCTAATCGAAGCTCTGGTGCGCGGATCAACGTAGCCACATGGAATGAGGCGTCCGGGGCGCTTAACCGGTTGGTTGGTAGATGAAGATGTCCCTAATGGGTGGTTACAATCTAGTCCTGTTCTGGTCTCAAGTGCGGCTGAACAGAGTCTCGAGACTAGAATAAAGAGGTATGAGGGGATGCTGCACGAATCTCAGCCGCCCTCACCAAGAAAGGAAACCTTCACAAATCAAGGTATTTGGAGACTCTCACTCATTAGTACAAGTAAGCTCCAAAGGAAACCGAAATGTTCAACAAACAAGCCTCATTTCTCGACTCGCTCAGGTTGCTGGGAAAAGCCCGACCTAGAATCGGAGACCCCCCTCCTATTTCTGCACCCCGGACCCCCGCCAAGCCTGCTGAGCCCGTCATCAAATGTCTCCGGCTCCAGATCCACAACGACGGCAAGACTGTCTTCACCTCCCTCGACCTGCCCCGAACGCATCCTCACCCTGAGGAGGCCCTAGAAGGGTCCCACGACCATGATGTGATATACATCGTGGAAGGACACAGCAGTCTCGCCACGCGTCTATCGGCTATGGGGCTGGACTTGCCTCAAGCATTTTTCGCAGCACATCTAGGTCGGGGATCAGGGCACAGCATTAATCTCGAATCAGCATGGTCCACAGGTAGCTTCTTCGCTAGCTGGTCCGTCCCAGCGACGCAGCAGTCCGACAGTTGGAAAATGGAGAAGCGCATCCGCGCTGGAAGGCCATGGGATAAGGACCAGGCCACTGACCCAGAGTCGATGTATGAGAGCCATTGTCGTTGGGGCACGTTTCCGGAAAGCTTGTACCGGTCGTATCACCCGCTCCACCCATCCCAGCGGGAGGGCAATACTGTCCTACACCACGCCACGACGTGTATGTCATTTTACTACTCCAGAGGGGAGCACGGTCGACTTGTGGGGTGCTTGCTGGTCGATCCGAGAAGAATGCACACTGTGAGAAAAGTTGACCTCGACCTGTGGCGCGGGAATGTTAGCTCCAAATCCTTGCCAAATAGACCCTGCTTTGTCAACGAGACAATAAGCCTGGATCGGATAAGGAAAGCCTTGGAAGGCTCGAGTCTCTTTCGAGGCAGGCAAACCGACACATGGGTGATACAGACCATGATGAGTCTTGTGTTGGACGATATGCCAGCGGTCTTGTTTGAGCTGGGCCGGGGACTGGACGAGGTTGAGTTATGTCTAGGCGAAGACCAAGAGCTGCGCTCCTCGGTGCCGCAGTGGAGAGACTACCTTGGCCGGTGGCGCAACACGCTCGCCAACCTTCGGATTTCTGTCCGGTACATGATGGAGAGGTTCGAGCAACACTCGATGCAGAGACAACAGCAACCAGACACGCACGATGAATCTGCTCAGATGATCCTATGGCGTATCAAGCAAGTCAACGCTGAGCTGGAGGCCATCCGAGGCAGGATTGAGACGGCATTCCAAGCGCTCATGTCGACGCTCAGCATCCTCGAGAGCCAGCGCGCCATTGCCCAAGCTGAATCGATATCCAAGCTCACGCAGCTGGCATTCTTTTTCATTCCTTTGAGCTTCATCGCCGCTGTGTTCGGGATGAACGTGATTGTCGGTTTTGAAACGCTCCTTTTATATTGTTTCTCGAGTCACCAACTTACAGGTGTGTACAGGAATTCCAGGACCAGTATACCTGGCCGCGATGGCTAGGGGTCTCCATCGGCGTCACCGGGGCCACGTACTTTGCGCTGTACTACTCTACGGTCCACACCGTTGTCACCCACACCATCCCAACTATTATTTCCCGTAGCATCAACTGGGGCTCCGTTGGAAGGATTGGTCGCCACATCGTAAACGCGGTTACTGTCCTCACCGCCACCAGCACTCTCTACCTGCTGTTGGTACTATCTGTCCTCACCGGTATCTTCGCTGGTCTGACATTTGTGGGATTTATGCTGGAGATGCCGCTTGGTGGGGCGGTAGCAGTGGCACTCGGTATGGCTATTGTCGCCCTGGGGATGATTGTTTCGTGCTTCCTTTCGATGGACGCGCGGCGGAAGGCAAGGGATGGGTACGTACCGGCGCCGACGTCCATATATGATAGGGGTGGGTATAGGCGTGAATCAGATATAGAACTCGTGAGGCGCCTGAGTACCCAACGAGAGGGATCCTTGGATTGATCAAAGCGATCTTCAATAGAGTCTTCTGGTTAAAAAGTCCTTCGGGGCGCCACAGCCTTCACCTCGCCCGCCTCGTTCATCGCTCATGTCCATATGCGAAAGATAAAAATGCGGGTCGGAATCTGCGCGCCTGGCCGCCCCCGCGGAAGGTGTGGGATTTCGGCTGATCTGCGTTGTGTAGACGGAAAGGACAAAAGAGGACGACAGGCGGCCAACCACGAGAGGCTGGTTACCAGATACATGCTTTCAACCCAAGAAATATTGTGGGGATCCGGAAATTCATCTATGGACATCAGCGGCCCTGCCGTCTCTCACCACATTCTCCATGCACTCGTCCTTTAAAGCACCTTTTTCAGCGCAAGAACCTTCTCATATTCATCGAAGAAAAAGCCGAATCTTGCCGTCACGGCGCCGCGGCAAGTCATGAAGGGACTCGACGGGGCTGATGTGGCGCGCGGACTCTCTCAGCCACAGGCAACCAATTCAGCTGACTGGATCCCTTTGGCTGGTCAAAAAGCCAAAAATCGGTGGGGCAAGCAATTGGACCAATGGGATATCGTAAAAGTCGCAGATTAGTCAGAAAGGAACCTTTGAATGCCCTGTCGGTACTCAGACCACCCTTCTATAAGTCCACTATAACCTCGCCATAACCCTAGCTAAGGCTGTACCTGCTTTGTGCTTTCTGCCCTACCGATTTCTGGCTTTTTGACCAGCCAAAGGGATCCTAGTGTGTGTAGGTAGAAAATCCTGCAGTAATAGAAGTGATTGATTAATCTAAGGAATAAAAGAAAGCTGTTTAAACGAGCATATTTAGCTATATATTTATATAAAAGTAATCCTATAAAAGCAGTGTATTTTCGGCCTTTAGCTTCGGAGCTTTTTTAAACTTAAAACCTTCTATTTAATTATAATTGTTCTATCTTTTTATACCTATTTTAACTATAGGTTCTAAACCTATAATGCTATTTCTAAGCTCTATTTTAATAATACTTATTTAAATATAGTATTTTTAATAGGCTTTATATTTTCCTACTTTATATACCTTTTTAACTAATAAGTTTATATATACTTAACTAACTTATATTTAAAGCTTTACTTTATACTTTTAAAGTAAATAAAGCTTATAGTAAGCTTTTTATTTACTATTTTGACTTTTCTTTTAAACTACTATTATTAATATTATTATTATTAATAACTATTACTATTACTATTAAAATAGTTAAAAAGAAAACCTTTACTACTTAATATTAGGCCTTAGTATATATATAAACTATAAAGTTTATTTACTTATTTAGTTTTAATATTTAAATTAAATAGCTTACTGTTATTTCTTTAAAAGTTTAAAATCAATTGTTTAAAGCAATTACTTTACTTATCTTTCTACCGGTCTTTACTTTTCTTAAATATACTAAGTAAGTTACTATTTTAACTTCGGCTTAAATTCTTAATAGTATATATTTAAATAACTTATATATTTTCCTTTATAATTTTTTATATTCTTTTACTTATTACTAACTTTATTATTTAAAATAGTCTTATTATTTTAAAGTTCTATTTACTTATTTAATAGGAATTTAACGATAGCTTTTATTTAAAGTATACTTATTTTACCTTTATTAAGAAAGAAGATAAGGTATATATTATTAAGCTTAGTTTAAAGGGGAATTGCTATTTAATTTACTTTTGGAATTATTTATATATTCCTTTCCTTTTTTATATAGAAGGTATATATTATACGTTATTTTTAATAATATTAGACTATACTTTAAAAAATATAAGTATTTATTATAATATTTAAAAAAAGCTATAAATCTAATAATAATAATAACGTTTTACTTAGTTAAAAGTAGTTCTATATCTTTTAGTTAAAGCATTTATATACTATATTAAAAAGATTGGTTTTAAAAAGGTTAAAAAAGAAGTAATTGCTATTTATATAGTAATTAAAGCTAATAAGCTTTATATTTAAATAAAAAAGCTTCTAATACTTTCTTTTACTTTATAAAAGTATAAAGGATCTTTAAATACTTTTATCTTTTTAAAAGAAGATTTATAATAAATAGCTATTTAAGCTATTAATAAGCTTTTTACTATATTTATTAAATATAGTATAGTCTATAAAGATATATAAAAGTAAGAAAAGAAGGAAGATAATAAAAAGGATAAAGAGGAAAGTTTAAATAAATTAGAGAAGGAGGATAAAGAGAAAGAGGAAAGTATAATAGTATTAAGTTTAAAGAAATTAAAAAAGGAAATGATAGATTAAAAGGGGTTTAATTAAGTTAAGTTCTATAAAAAGTAATTGCCTTTAAAATATATTAAGTTAATTATTTTCTTTTTTCTTTTTTATTATTTAAACTTAAGCTCTTTAAAAGCTTTATATTAAGGCCTAGCCTTTAAATTAAGAACTGTTTTTTAGTACTTTCTTAAGTTATTGAATTTTTTTATAAATATTTTAATAATTTAAAAGCTTTTTAAAGTATTTAAACTTTTACTAAATAAGTTATTTAATAAGACTGTTTATTAATATCTTTTCTATAGAAAGGTAAAAGACTTTAAATAAGCTTTTACTATACTTTTAATAAGCTTAAACGTTTTAAATATTTATATAATAAAGCTTAATAGTTATTTAATTACTATTATTAACAATTAGGTAAATAGTTTAAAGGTTATTATAGTAAATTCGGTATACTTTACTTAAGTTAAAGTTAATATCTTTAAAGAATTATTTAAAAGCTATAGTCTTTTAAATAGTTAAAGTAAAGATAAAAAGCTTTACTTTTATTAATAATATTATTATATTACTTTATTAAGTAACTTTTTAAAAAATAAGCCCTTTAAAAAGTATTATTAAATACCTTTAAAATAAGTATTATATTTTTAAATTATTTATAAAGGAAATATCTATTATAATTAAAAGTACTTAAAAGGCTACCTTCCTTTTATATTCTATAGTAAAAAAGTATATAGAATAGAGGTATTTAATAACTCTTTATACTTTTTTAAAATACTAAAGGCTAAAATTAATAAAGAATTATAAAAGGATAAAGACTATATAAGCAATATTAGTTTAGATTATAATTACTATATATAAAATCAAGTCTATTAATTTTTAATATATTTTAATCTTATACTTTATTGCTTTTTCTATATACTTTATAAGCTTTTTAAAACTTAAAGAGGTTAAAAGGTTTATTAAATTATTAGTAAGTTTGTATTTTTTTGCAATTTTTTTAATATATTAATTATAGTATAGCTATAACTTTCTATTTTTCTAATCTTAAATAACTTTAATATTTAAAAACTATACTATATTTTCTTATTTATAGAAAGTATAGGCCTTTTTAAAGCTATTAATAATATATTTCCTTTTTACCTTATAGTTTTAATAAAAGAATATAAGAATATTATCGATATAAAAAAGGATTAAAATCCTATTTACTAAGTCTATAAAAAGGCATTGCTTTTTAAAAATAGGACATAAATTAAGTTTATTAAGTATAGTTGAAAATTCTTAATATTAAAGTAATAGTAAATCTTTAAGGCTATATAGTATATTTTTAAGTTTAAAAATCGAATCGTTATTATTTTTAAAACCGTTAAGGAGTTTATAAAATACCTTTTTCTAACTAAACCTTAAAGTATTAAGAAAGGCCTAAGCTATATTAAATTACTTATATTTTAAGTTAAAGATAGCTATAATAGTTATTATTATTTTAAAAATATAAATAGTTAAAGTAATTATATAAGTTAAGTTAATATTATAAAAGCTTTAAAGATTATTATAAATATAAACTTAAGCTTTGTATTTTTTAAGAAAGCTATCTTAGTTAAATTTATAAATAAATACTTATTTTAAAAGAAAAGGATAGGATTTTACTTTATTTCTTTTAAGTACTTGCTAGATTTTATGCTTAATTATATTTTAAAATTCAGATTTAGTTACTTTTTTAAATTAAGCTTTAAAGAGGTATTTTTTAAACTTCCTTTAACTTATCGGTAAAGGTTTAATAAGCTGATTTTAATAAATTCGGTTAGCCGGTACTGCTTTTATTTATTAGGCTATACTTTATTAAATTACTACTATAAAGATAGTATAAAAAGTATAATATTAGAGCTTATAATTGGATATTTAATAGTATTTAAAAATATATATATTAAAGAAAACTTATTAAAAGTACTATATTATTACTACTATATTAAATATTATAAAATTAGAAAATCCTATTACTTTAGCTTCTTTTTCCTTCTTTACCTTTTTAAGGTATTTATATATATAAGCACTTCTTTTTATTAGCTTTAATATTTATAATAGTTACTATATATTTGAATTTACTAGGTTTAAGTTTATAAACTAAGTTATTAAACTTTTTATTTACACTTTACTATATTATTTAAAAGTACTAATATCTTCTACTTTATTAGTAAATATATCTTTATTTTATATTTAATTAATAAGGTCTTTATTTTTATTAATACTAAGGTTAAGCGTTTCTTCTTAATTTATAATAAAGATAGTTGATTTAATGCTTTTATAGTTAAAATCGCTACTTAAATTATTATTTAAATTATATTATTATATTTATTAACGTACGTTAGTTTTATTGTTTATAAAAGTGTCGTTAGAAACCGGTATTAATTTAAAGGTAAGTAAAGGATATTGAAAACTTTTATCGGCTTTTAAAAGCCTTTAAATTAGTTCTTTTAATTAGGAATCTATATTTTATTACTTAATTATATTTAATAGTACCTTCTTTTTTAAGTCTTAATTATAACCAATAAAGTAGTATCCTTTAAACTATTAACTTTATCTTTTATAATAAAAGGACTTAATAAAGCTTACTGGTTAAATTTACCTGTTTTTACTATCCTATTAAAGACTGATAGTATATTTAATTTCGAAATTAAAGTACTTAAAAGCTTAGCAACTTCCTTTACGGTACTTAAAGAACGTATATTCTTTTATTTAAGTTTATTATTAAAGAAAATAGTCTTATTAAAGGTAACGTTATATATAGTAAATATATATCTGAAAGTAAGGACTTAAATACAATAGAGATTTATAGCTTTATAGCCTATTAAATAGCCGATATATACTTTTAAAAGTTCCTTAAAAGCTTTATAATAAAGGTTCTTTTTACGATCTTTATTTAAAGGATATATACAGTAACTATATATATAAATACTACTTTAATTAAGCTTAAGATTTTATATAAGCTTAAAAATAAAGGAAGACTTTTACTACCTTATACTTTATTAAAATTAAAAGAAAAGAAGTTTATTAAGAAAGGTATAGCTATATTATTTATTTAGTAACTTAATATAAAGGTAAGAAGCTACTTATAAGACTTTAAATTAAAAACTAACCGATAGTTAAGCTATAGTTTATATAGTAATCTTTTTAATAGTAAGCTCCTTTTTTACTTACTTAATTATACTGTTAAGTTTCTTTTAATATAAAGAGAAGGTCTTAAGTTCGATCCTATTATTTAAAGTTTAGATTATAAAATCTATTTTATTTAAAGTAGGTAAAATGCTAAGCTTATTATTTAAATGTAAAATATATATAAATATATCGAATTATTATTTAATCTAATTAATAAAGCTTTTTAAAGCGTTAAAAATCTTAACTTAGGTTTTATAAGTAAAAGAAAATATCTATATTTTACTATTATATTTATTTACTATAATAAGAACCTACTATAAGCTATTGTAAGCTTTTTTAAAATTAAAGAGATCTTAAGTAATATATTAGAATAGTTATAAAAAGCAATTAAGTAACGGTTTATATAAAATAATCTATATAGTATATATTTATAAACAGTCTTTATATTAAATATATTAAATACTGTTAATTTTAACGTTTTAAGCTTATTTTATTAAATAGCTTAAAGTATTAGTTTTAAAATATCCTATTTATATATATTAAAGTACTTTAGAATTGTCTTATAGTTATAGAGGATTTTAAAAAGGTTAATATAAATATATAAAAGCTTAATTAACAGCTTTAGAAATTACTGGCTAATAAATAATTCCAATAGTGTTTATAGGAATTTAGAAATTAGTAAAGGATAAAAAGTAAATAAAAAGAAAAATGTATTTAAAAAATATTAAGTTTTAATATATTTTTAATTATTTAATTTTAATAAAATTGTAAAGCTCTTCTCTATAGTATAAACCTTTATTTATATTACAATACTATATTTTATATACTTATAAGCTTTACTTAAAAATAATATTAATATAAAAACCTTTAATAATAAAGACTTACTTTAGAATTAAATTTAAAAGGCTATTTTCTTTTATAAAGGTACCTTTAAAAATATACTTTTTAAATCTATAAATAGAGAAAGAGGTAATTTTAACTTTAACTTAATGTTTTTTAAAGTAAGGTTTATAAGAATTAGGGACTAGGAACTTTTTTAAATTAACAATATATATATTTAAACAGTTATTATAAACTGTAGATTTAGAAAGTAAGTAAATATTAAAGGCTTTAATAATAAGTATAATATTATAATTGTTATACTTTTTCTAATAAGCTATTGTTTAATTTAAAAGCTCTTTAAATAAATTAGAATTAATAATAATAGTAATTAAAGCTTTATAAAGCTTAAAAGTATTAAAGGAAGAGTAAATAGGATTGTTTAAGCTTTAGGAAATCTACTATTTAATGGTCTTATATTAATATAGTTGCTTTTATTTACTAAAAAAAAGTAGGCTATTTTTAATATTATTGCTTATTTTAATAAAGAGATTAGGAAGTTAGTAAGCTTATAGGGCTTTATTTATAAGTATATACTTTAAATAAGAGTACCGTTTAGGGCTTTAAGTATAGAATTTTAAGTTTTTTTCTTTAATTAAGTATAGATAATCTTTTAAGTTTATTTTTAAGCATTTAAAAGTATAAGAATTACTATAAGAATTTCTATTTTAAAAAGAATCGAATATAGTAAAAATATAGGCTTCCTTTAGCCTTACTTTAGTAAGCTTTTTAATAATAAAGCTATAAAAGAATTTTCCGACTTACTAAAGTATAAAGGTAGTTATATTATAAATTTCTTTTTTTTAAATAAATAAGCGGTAGTTTTAAGCTTACTTAAAGGTAAAGTATATACCGACTGTATTTAAAAAGCTTATTATAGTAAAGGTACTTTAGACTTTAAGTAATTTATATACTTTAATTTAATTTAAAGCGTTAGCTTATAATAAGTACTATTTAATAGGATTGACATTACCTTAATATATTTATTTAAATATAGTATTGTACTTTTTATAAAATACTATATAAAAATTAGTAAGCGTAAGTATAAGTAAGGTCTTTAAATACTAGACCTTTTACTAAAGGATTAAAAGGGTAAGGCTAGTATAAGATATTAGCGCTTTAAAAGCTTAGATAGTTTTAAAAGTAATATTAGTAAAAGCAGTATTAAAAATTCAGATAGTTTTAAAAATAGTATTAAATTTTACTTCTTTAGTTAGTTAGTTATTAAGTATAGGTATATTGGTTTTAATAGTAAGTAGCTTAAAAGGCTTAAAAGTAAAAGAAATATTTAAGTATACTATAGTAATATAAGTTAATAATAAATCCTAGCTTATATAGGAGTAGAACTATTTAATAAGCTTTATATAATTCTTATATTAAAAGGATTTGTTATTTAAAAAAGTAGGGTTAGATTAAATGTTTACTTCTTTAAGGTTAATAAGCTTTTAAATACTTAAAAGGTCAGCTTAAAAGTATAGAAAAGTATATTAATAAAACCAGTTTTCTATAGTATAGAAAATGATTTTAATAAAAGTAGTAGATTTAACGGATATAGTAGAATAGTAAGCTTAAATAAGTAAATAAAGAGATTTTTTAAAACTATTAAGCTTAGTTAGAAAACGCTAAGCTTTAACTGTATAGATAAAAAACCCTATAATAATAGAAATAATTAATTAATTTAAAAAATAAAAGAAAGCTATTTAAATAAATGTATTTAGCTATATATTTATATAAAAGTAATCCTATAAAAGCAGTGTATTTTTGGCCTTTGGCTTTAGAACTTCTTTAAACTTAGAACCTTCTATTTAACTACAACTGTTCTATCTTCTTATACTTATTTTAACTATAGGTTCTAGACCTATAATACCATTCCTAAGCTCCATTTTAGTAGCGCTTGTTTAAACACAGTGTTCTTAGCAGGCCCTACATTTTCCTGCTCCACACAGTGATTCCTCAGTAGAAGATTGCATCGCTCATCAAGTATATATACCACCGCCCAGCCGAGTCTCCTAGACTCCCTCATCTAATTGAAACTTAATTATTCAAGAATACCGCCACCCCTCCTCTCTTTCCCACGAGTGTAGGCGCTCAGCTATTGCCGCGTCATTCTCTTGTTCCGTTGCTGAGTTTAGATCTCCACCACTTACATGACAGCAATGACTGCCTGAAGCTTCAACTCCAAGTTCTTCACCATGCTGCTGCAGATTAAGATTTTGACAGACCGCATAATGCAATTCTGCACTTGTTCAGCATTCAATCTCTCACGCTATAGGGTGAATGGAGCCATGGGTAGGCCTTACCACTTAAGGAATTGACTTCTATGATTGGTCAGTTCCTGGACCGGCGAAAGGGTGATTGCTTCCACCGGCCGGTTGACCGTGATCACCATCGGTCAAGCACCAAAAGAGTTAGGTATCAACGTTACTGGCTCGAAATGCCAATCTCATGATTCCAATAATATACTTAACTTGTCCGAGTGTGTTTCATTTCTGAAGACCTGGAAACAATCCCGCTCAAGATTTCATCATTCTGATCACACAATCCTGTCACTCTCCTTTTGACACTACCTCTTGCATCACCCATTCTTCCCTACAGCATTACCTATATATCTATCTTTCCAACCCCCATTGATCCTCAAAACACCAATGGCCCACACAAGTAGCCACCAAGATACCCAAATCAAGACACAACCCAAGTCCACATCCACAACCTCCAACACCAACCCAAAAGCAGACGATTTGAGCTACTCACCTACCTCACAAATTACACCAGGGACCTCTCAAACAACCATCTCATCCCAATCCAGTCAAAATCACAAGACAGAAAATCTACTTTACCCTCTAGAGTACTACATCAAGGACACTGGTACCGTTCACATCCATGAAAAGCTCTGGGTGGATGCTGGTACCATTTCAGAAGGAACCAGAAAGCCGCCAGAAGACGCAGAGGCATTTAACCCCTTTCTTATGTCTCATCCTGATACAGACCTCTCTTTGGGGATGCCAGTGGATAACACCTTCTTTTTTCTCGTTGGTATAGAAGAGAATGAGCAACTAATCCTTGGCTTTAGCAAGAGCAAGATTTTGATACTTGTATCCTGGCCGAGTTTGCTGACCGAGTTCATAAATTGGTCTGGATCCCGCAGGATCACGATTCTCCTCTCCTGTTACCTGGTGCATGATGTGGAATGATGGGGCAGGGGCACCGACAATGAACAAGAGGACAGGCATTTGAACTAGATCTCTTTTTCTGTCCATAGCTTCTTAAAGTGAGGCATGCAGACTGTCTTGGGAGGAACAAGGTGGCACTTGGTGACGCTGGGTAGAGAGTTGCGGGTCTTTTCGTGGTTTAATGAGTAAATAGATACCATTTTTGATACAGTAGTCGAATAGTATGAAATAATAGGGCAACAGAGAGTGTGGAAAAAGGTGATGAATTGCAAAAGAAGCTGTCAAATTCGGCTTCCTGAACTTGGAGGATGCATGAAGTGGTGGATCTCTTTGACTGGGGCCAAATAGTGGGGCGCAGCCAGATAATAGATAAGAGATAAGATAAAGACTTGTGAATGCCCTCACCCAACCACTTCAGGTATCACCTAACATACTGGGCGTCAAGTTGTGTTTTTTTCCTTGTTCTGAGAGTTGTGAATGAGACAATGGATAGTTACAGACGTTTTGTCAAAGGGTGATTCTCCTGCTTCTCAGAACCAGATACGTTTAGTGAAGTAAGATAGGTAGTTTACTACTACTCTAGCACAGTTAATTGAATAGCGTAAAGATTGGGAGAGTATAAGCGCCGTTTATTGTTTTGAAGCTCTTTAAAATAAAAGAGTGTACTTAGTTGGTGTCTGAATACAAAAACGAAGACTCAGGAATCCTCCACACCCGAAGACAGAAACCAGGCTTAGTTGAAAGCTCACCACCTGTCTCATGTCTGCGACTCACCATGCCCCTTTCTCACTACTCTCAACCTGCCTCCTACTCAACGTACGTTGTGCTATCAACACAACCTTTGCGATGGGATTCCTGATAACCCTGATAATCCAACGTAAAAGTCGGCTCTTGGAGAGTCCGCCGCGGTATTCGCGTCCGAACTCCAAAAGAAGCGTTTTTGCCCCCCTCGGATCGTCTTCATCGCCTTCCGCCACAATCACATCGAGCTGTTTATATCCCAGAGACATGAAAAGACACTGGGACATCGGTGCTGCGCTCACACATTGCGGGACTTTGTGCTTAACCGCAAGGTCTCTTGCCCATGTTGCTAGTTTGGTGCCGTGGCCACGTCGCCAGTAGGCTGGGTGGACGGCGATCATGCTGACGACTGAGTCATTGTGTACTCCATTCTTCTTTCTGGCTGCGGCTGAGATAGTGCCCCAATCGTCATAGTGGCGGCGGTTGAGATCTCGACCGGGGTCGTTGGGAGGCGTCAGATATGAACCTGAGTATAATTGTTAGAGACCTTGAGGTAACATGTCTCGGTATCATCAGCAACGTAGAAGAAATGCAAACGGCAGCTAATGTGCATGCAGGGGTATCGGCGGCAAGACAAAAGAAAGATGAGATTGCTGACATAAACCTATGACAAGTGAAAGGAACTTGTCATGGTACTTACCCTTGTTGTTCTTCAATTTGCCCTTGTGAGAAGAGCCTGGCTCAAGCTTGATGGAAATGACAGCGACAATCACCTGAGCACCAGCCTTTGGAGCTGTCCAGCCAGTATCATTCGGGATGATGGCAGTTGTTTTGTCGTTTTCATTTCGTATGTAAGCGTCCTCCTGCACCAAGACTATGGAATCATCGCTCTGAATGGCGTTTAGGAACTGGGTTTGGTACGAGGAGAGCGTGTCTTCGGGATACTTTTCGTGGTCGGGACGCTCCCAATCAAACAGGGGAGAGTATCGAAAAGCAGCGGTCGCCACGACGCTAATGCGAGGAACGTCATCCGAGACTGCAATCCGCAGAGCGCCTAGCGGAGGGAAAGCCATGCCGCAAATAATATCAGGTGATGGCAGAAGACACAAAAAAAGGATAAGCACACCTTCGAGTTCTCATTTTGAAAGAAATTGCGGCCTTGTCGATTTATTAAGGAATTTTGGTCGAGAACAAACATCACATCAAACGTGGAACTGTCGGACCATATTCATTGCGAGGCTCCGGACAGTACAGTACGGCTACTGTGCGAGCCTTGTCTGACCTCAAAGCAAGCAAATTCCTGTTACTCCTGTTGCGAGCCAACCAGAGCTCGACCGGCGAAGGTTAGAGCTACCCCGCCGGCGCCCGCCCATCACGCCCAATATTGGCGAGCTTTTCACAAATCCCCATCGACCCATCCTGGATTCCATCCCTGTGAATCCCAATGTATTCTAGCACGTCATTTCCCACGGTCGGCGAATTCTAATCAGTCCCATTCAGGCGCCAAACAAAGGTTTCCATGGACAACATGAGCACAAACACCTATAAAATCATTCCCGGCCAGGGAGCCAGCCACACCGGCCCAGAAACAGGCGAATCAAATGCTGGCTTGGCACCGCTGGAATCATGGTATGACAGTTTTGATTTTGAGTTTGAGCAATGGCAGTTGGACCAGGAACTTCAGGGTCTTTCAAGTCTCGGAAGCAGTGGCCCAGAATATGATCAGAACGCCACCGCCCTCACTCCTCAGTCATCGTCTGTTGACTTTGATCCCAACGAGCCTCTTCGAACATCCACACCTCAAGCGACAGTAGTCGCTCCATTCGTGACTAATGACAGTTCTTTCGAGTGTGTTTCATTGCCAGACGTCTTGTCCTTTGACTCTGCAATCTGCTCCTTGCCCTCGAATGATCTTGTCAATCCCCTGGGACTCGGATCTGCAACTGGCGTGTTTCAACAACCTTTACGACACGACACGACATCTAGCGGCTACTATGGAGATCACAGCAACAAAGAACAGACAGAAAACACGAGTTTCTCTGAAGACCAGTCACTCCAAGAAAAGAATGAAGCCGCACCTGAAGAGGCTTACGTAATTAGGTCTAAACACAGGCGGCCAGCTACGGAAAGCAATTTTCGGAACAATGTCTCGAAAACACCAAGCCAGTTGACGCCTGAAAACATCGCCTCACATGATTGTTTCTTTGCGCTCCGGCATATCCTGCCTAGACCAGAGTCGCATAGGGGTCCGTCTGGCAATACTGAGCTCGATGCCCACACCTCATCTTTGGTTCCTCGAAAGGGGAAGCGAAAGCCGAATACAGATGCTGGCCGCAAGAAGATCAAGCTTGTCAGAAGGGTGGGTGCTTGCATACGATGCAGAATATTTAAGGAGTCTGTAGGTGCCACCGGCCCTCGTGTTGCTATTATGGTGTGATGCTGACTCCCCTCAAGTGTGACGAGAACACCCCCTGCGGTCGATGTAAGATAGCGCTGGCCAATGCGAAGGTCTACCAACTGCCCTGCTATAGAGAACCACTAGATAATGTTATTGCATTTCGGGCCGGAAACGCTAGGGCTGGGAAGATCAGATCAGAGCCCATGTGTCCCATATGGGCCAGCGATGATCCAAAGCCCAGGACCGTGATACTGTCGTACCCATTCAAGGCGCCAGGGTCAGGAGCTGGGAGCACTTTGACAGTTCAATGTCGCCAATTTATACCTAAAGAGTGGGATGTCTTAGAGGAGCCATGGGAAATTCCTACTGGAGAGGTCATTACGATGAAGTCCTCTCCATTTGCTTTTGTGAGTTCATCCCAGACGTATTCCAGTACTATCATTCGCCACCCCTACCTTGCAACCAGCTAACCGATATCCTCAGTACGATCAAGATGCGAACGTGGCCTCCGTTGCTGATTACATCAAAGCCACCAAGGCGGACTTGCTAGATGAGAGTATGGATGGTGTTGAAGACCAACTCCTCCGCCTGACCACTGCCGAGGCGACACGGTATTGCTTGAAATTCGAGGCAGGTATCTATACCTAACCACTCAGGTCTTCTACCCTTGTTCCACAGTGTCCCACTAACATATGTGGTGATTCAGAACTCTGCTGTAGCCACTGCCATGAATATCCGAGCCGCCAGCTTCTTCTCACGTACGAAAATGATAATGACCGGCACCAATGTGCTTGACTTGCCTTACTTTGGTGACAGCCGGTTCCTCCTCAACGGCGGCTTCCCTGTACCAGGGATTCTGGACTACCAGATCGACTACTTGGCGATAAGATACATGTTGGGACAGATGGAATTGCTTGTGAAGCAGCTGAAGAAGCTGATTTTCACCAAGAACCAAAGGAAGAGCTGGTACGAGGTCTACTTGACGGTCTTCGTATTGCTTCAGAGCCTGGAGACAGTGCATGCACGTCAGATGGACATTCTTCGCCGATATGAAGGACAGGTACGCCAGTTTTCTACCAACCACCGAAGGATCACAAGCACATCATACTGATATTTTTGGCTAGGGTCCTGAAGCTTTCTCAAGGGTCCGCATTGTCGGAACAAGGATGATTGAGGAATGGGAGTACTCGGCAAAGATCTTGATCTACCATTACCGAGCTGTCCTCAAGGGCATGGTTCCATTTGCAGCCACTTGGAATGACAAGCATGTCGCGGAATTGCGCAGAGAGTGTGGTCTGGATGAAGAGGCGCTTCAATACACTCGCCAGATGTCGGATATTATCGGAAGCCGAGCGGACTTGCTGAAGCAAATAAGCAAGGAGAATCTCGATAACGCCTCGGCAAAGCCCCTGGTATGGATAGCACAGCTCTACGTAGACGACGTGACATGAGGAAGCCATTGACAAGGATATCAGCGAGAAACATTCCCTAGAGAGGGTCGTTATATTTGCTGTCAACACAGCTGCAAATTGCAAACCCTTCTTCCTCAGCCAACCGAAAACAACACGTGCCTATGAGATCCCATGGCTTAAAATGCACCAGACGAGTTTTTCGTTCAGGTGGCATCAGAAACCGACGAAGTACATTCCAGTCGACAAACGAACAAAAACCACAATTAAGCTCAAAATCAAGACCTTGCCCCTCCCGAAATCTCTGGATAGCACCTTTGTCACATCAAACAATCCGGATAGTTCGCGTTGCAAGGTTCAGTCATGATCCTGACTGGAAGAGAGACCCATCTGTCTGATCCGCATACCAGGAGTGATCCTGGCCATCTCATCTGCAGTCCAGTACGCCTTCTGAGCCGGAGCGAGGTCGAAGGTCTCATCCAGCTTCCTCTGCAAAACAGGGGCAGACTCCCACCCTTTGTGGCTGTCATGAAGCCACAGACGCATGATGTAACGTTGGTTCCACACATCATGGGGGGAATCAACGAAGCCGGCACGTGCGTGGAGCACGGCAAAGTTGTTGATAAAAAGGAGATCGCCGGCCTGAGGCACAATGCGGAGGTTAACACGAGTGGCAGCCTCCTGAACCCGGTTGAGAGCAGCGATTTTCTCCGGGGTCAGCTGGGGAGCATCGGGCGAGAAGGGAATTGCAGGGTTCGCCCCCAAGAACGTAACAGCCATGTTGATTTGGAGCTGGTTGTTGTGGAACCCAATCACGGGTCTGTTGAAGGTTCTGATGACGGTTTGGTCTGGGCCGGGACGGTGAACGCGCTCCCAATACCAGTTCTCCGACAGGATGCGCAAGACCTCAGGGTCACGCTTCATCAGGTCGTTGTAAATCGAAGCAATGGGAGCGAGGTACTGGTCCCCCCCTTCAAGGGGGGTGCTTTGAACAAACAAGGAAACCATGTCCCCGACGTCAATGTCAGTGTGGAATGTCATGGGCTTGGCAAGCTCAAGTGGGTTCAGCTTTCTTGAGAGCTGTGCCCGGGAGAGGTCACGGATGTGATCTTGACACCGAACCGTTAGCTTTCACTTCATGATAGGGACTTTACCACGGGAATGGAAGTCTAACCAATGTTCCTGGCACGCTGATCAGCAACGTAGCTTGTGATTCCAGCATACAAGATCACTCGCTCCTCGTCGGTGTACGACGAGGGGTTGATCCCGCGAATCCGGTGGAACCCTCTACCATTGTAAACATGGTCGGTGACCTTCTGAAGCCTTTTGGCAAGGTCCTGAGAGAGAGGGAAAGTGGTTGGGTCCGCGTGGCCACGAGCAAGGCCTAGGCCTATTTGACAAGTATTAGTAACTGACGTGGCCTGCATGAGAGGCATGTATGGCTTACCTTGAAAGTGCTTGACAGCGATGTTCAGCTCAGCAATGTCTTGGTTCGAGAGATGGTCGGTGAAGGCGTCAGTGTTGGGCTCGAAGTCGGCACCAGTCCACGCCAAGTCACCAGTGATCTCTTTGGGCCACTCGGAGAATGATGTGGGGGGGTTCATCTTTGATGGTGTTGTCTGGGTGGTGTGGTGGTATCTTCTCAGTGTTATGATCAGGAGTAAACGAGAAAACGGCCTACTGAGCTTTGTTTTCAATAGTCTTGAATCCCCCCGGACTTTTGTCTGCTTAAATATCTTTTCTTCTCTGCCGTCTACTGCCTCTGAACAGAGTCGATGCGGCTCCAAATCCAAACTCTTCATCACACAAGGCTCAGAGCCTCAGACAAGGCTCTGAGCTAACTGCCGGGCCAAGAATAACTTCCAGGGGTGAAGCTTATGTGGACAAATGTAAGTTCCTCAAGATGGTGGGTGAATAAAGCATACCATTTGCTGCAAGCAACAAACCTGAGGCAAAAGTGCAACAAAAGTCTCTCACACTGTGCAGAAACGATAAGCTGAGCCTCATCCAACGGAACACAGCATTCGAAACTATCAACGGATGGGGTGGGCGACAGTCAGCGTGATCAAACTCTGAAGCCGGGTTCGAGCGGGAAAGCCAATGATCGAGCATCATGAGTGTCAACATGGGTTGGTGATAGGTATTTGAACCCCCACGGCAACATTCTAACTCTGCATGATGGCACACTATATCATGGAACCGGTGAGCGAAGTTGATAGGCAACTCGCGGCAGGCGGAATGGTGTTAGGTAATGATATGTTCAGACCACATTCCAGGTGCGGCTCTTTTCAAACGGCAAAGATGATGGGTGGAACAAGGTTATGAATTGATGGGTGGAATCTGTTCCATACATGTAGTCAAAATAGGAAAACCGAAGGTCTTGCTTGCAGTTTACACCTGCCGTATTTGCTCCCCTACTGATATTCATCATCATCATCATCATCCTCCCCATCATCATCCTCCTCCCCATCATCATCCTCCTGCCCATCGTCGTCGTCCTGCCCATCGTCATCGTCCTGCCCATCATCATCATCCTCCCCATCGTCGTCGTCCTGCCCATCATCATCATCCTCCCCATCGTCGTCGTCCTCCCCATCGTCGTCGTCCTGCCCATCGTCGTCGTCCTGCCCATCATCATCATCCTCCCCATCGTCGTCGTCCTGCCCATCATCATCATCCTCCCCATCGTCGTCGTCCTGCCCATCGTCGTCATCTTGTCCATCCTCATCATCCTGCCCGTCATCGTTATCCTGATCATCATCATCATCACTACCTCCGCCATCCTCATCTCCGTTTCCGCCATCATAACTTGAACTATATCCATCATCATCTTCTTCATTCCCGTTCCTGTCCTCATCACTATCATGATAACCTCCACCTTGGCTAACATTGTCATCATCACTCTGATTTCCGTCACTCTGGCCGTCATTATGATGATCATCACTATCACCACCTTCATGACTCTGCCAATCCCCGTCATCTCCATCTCCATCTCCATCACCGCCATGGCTCTGCCCATCATCACTACCATCATCTCGCCCCTCTCCAGATTGGCTATCGTCATCTCCATTGCCCTCTTCGTCGCCATTGTTGTCATGTTGATCATCGTCATCATCTCCACCCACACTAGACCCTCTGTTGGAATCGCTATCATTCCCATCCCCATGACCAGCATTCGAGCCTCCGTCATTGTCAGACTCTCCATGCCCATGATCACTTGATCCTGCTGTTGATCCACCTCCATCCCCTGACATACTGACTTCCTCATGATCTCCCCCTTGGTGTCCTTCCCAATCAGAATCTTCCTGGCCATTGCCATCGTCCCCACCGTGACTAGAACGCCCATCTTCATTGTTATTATTGTCATCGTCACTGTCATTGTCGCGTCCATTACCACCGTTCTCTGGTCCACCGACACTATGGTCATCATCGTCGCCTTGTCCTTCATGGCCACCCGCGTCATCGTTGTCCGAGTCATTGCCTGGCTGATTCTCGTCATGGCCATCTTCTGAGTGACCTTCCCACTGATGTTGACCGTTGTTGTTGTCACCATCGGTGTCACTGTCATGTCCTGCTTCCCCTTCCTGGGGAGTGTCAGGATCGTGGTTGTTGTCATCATCAGAAGACACCCAGCCAGTAGCCTCGTTGTCATGCTCTCCACCATGCTCTCCACCATGCTCTCCACCATGCTCTCCACCATGCTCTCCCTCATGCTCTCCATCATGCTCTCCATCATGCTCCCCATCGTGCTCTCCATCATGGTCTCCAACATGGTCTCCAACATGGTCTCCATGCCCACTGCTATTAGACCCCGCGTCATCATCATCACCACCTTGGTCAGTCTCATGACCCCCATCATCACCACCAGCATCATGTTTGTGACCATTGTCCCCTGAAGACGACGGCTTTCCTTGATGGTCATCATCGGCAGCGTGAATAGTAGACGAGGAGTCATTACCGCTTTCGCCATCCGAGTCTCCCCCTTGGGAATGCCCATGGCTGGAAGGAGCTGGGGAGACCGAGCGTGTCACCTGTATTGTCTCCTCGGAGGAATGTTCCACAATGTTGATTGTGGTGGTGCTATTGTTTATGATATTGTAGACCAGGACGCCACCTACTGCCGCTCCAGCAAGGGCAGCTCCGGCTAGGGCAGTGGAACTTGAAGCATCCTCTGAATGTGTTGGCTCTTTGTTGTTATGACCAGAGGTAGCCGTGTCGTCGTGGGCCGAGTGCTCGGTCTTGGCTGCAGATTCCTCAGTGATTGCATGTTCGTCGCTGGCTGAAGGGTCTTTTGCTCCGGTGTTGGATGGAGACTCCTCAGTAGTGGAAGGTTCATCACCGGCTGAGGGCTCTTGAGCCGTTGAAGACTCGTCGGTGGTTGAAGGCTCATCAGGGCCTTGGGAATCCTCGGTAGGCAGGGCTTCCTCAGGAGATGCATGTTCGTCAGCTTTTGAGGTCTCATCTGCGTCCCTCTGAGGTTCCTTTGCAGTCGACGCTTCATCGGTGGGTGCATTTTCCTCAGTGGGCTGAGTTTTATCACCCTCAGTGTTCTCGGGGTCTTCAGGGTTTGTTGGTTCCTCTTGATCTGCATCCTTGCCGTGTTCTGAAGCCTTGTCATCGCCTGGATCCTTTTCGTGATCAGAATCCTCTCCGTGATCAGAATCCTTGTCTTGATCTGAGTTCTTGTCGTCATCCGGATTCTCAACGGTTGATGATTTCTCCTCTTTCTCATTGTCTGGCCCGGAAGAAGTCTTGCCCTTCTTAGATCCGTCAGAGTCATTATCATCACCAGCTGCATCGGAGTCGCCGTCACCCGATAGCTTCTCGCGCTCGTCCGAAGAATCTCCAGCTTCCGACGATGTGCCATTAGACTTCTTTTTCTCAAGCTTCTTAATGGCCGTTTGTGTTGTCTTGCTCGTGACGTCCTTCTCTTTAGTGACACTCCGTGATCCTGAAGCTTTCGTTGTTGTGCTCTTGACGGCTTTCTCCTTCTTCTGTGACTCCTTGGCGGGCTTTTTATCGGTTGGCTTTAAAGGCTTCTCAACCCCTCGTTCTGCCTTCACAGGCTTCGTCGGCTTGCCCTCTTTCGTGGCTTCGTTCTTACCAGCAGTCTTGACTGTTTTCTTGGTTTTGTCTCCTTCAACCTTGGACTTGAGCTTATGGATGGACTCCGCAACTCCTGAGGCGGCATCAGCTATTCCATCCTTCAGCTTGTGAAGTTTGGACTCCGAGGCAGCCTTTGCACTTCCACTGCTCTTTTCTTTGCTCTCTTTTGTGGATATGTGACTCTCACTCTGTTTTGCCACACTGCGGGTCTTGATCTCTCCGCTCGAAGCTTCTTTGTGGGTCTTCGTAGACTCTTTTGTTGTGGTCTGAGTGGACGTCTGCTTGGCCGTGGCTGGAGTTGGGGATGACGAGGGACCTGAGACGGAAGAGGATTCCAGAGACCGAGTCGATGATTCCTTGATCTGATCCTTCTTTGACTCGGTCCCTTGGCTCGTTGTGTCTTTCTCCTTCTTGGGAAGAGCTGGTGATGTAAATGAAGCAGGTTGCTTGACTTCTGATGACTTCGGAGCGGCAGACGGGACCGGTGTTTGCTTCACCTTCCCTTTGTCCTCTTTCTGGGGCACTTGGCCTTGGACATTTGTGCCAGTGGTCTCTTTGGCCAGGGATCTGCTCCCCGTGGATGTCGAAGAAACCTGTGCTGCCTGCATGCCAGGGACAGGAGATCGAGTAGGAGCCTTCTTGGTTGCAATCTCTTTCGTCTTCAGGGATCGGTCACCCGTACTGGTCAGGCCATCCTGTTTCTTGCGAGACGTCGTGCCCTTCGGCGATGTAGGGGCGCGTTGTGCCGCTGAAGGGCCCTGGATAGGAAGAAGAGGCTGGTCCAAGTTGGTGTGCCCTCCTGTAGAAATTGAAAACGCTTGAGCTTGGCTGATGAGCCTTGTCTCTCCCAAGAGACTAGCGACAAACTGTCTAGATGATTCTGGGGTGTTGGAAGAAGCATGAGACCCTTGCAGAGAGGACTCTAAAAGTTGTCGCAAGGGACTGGTGGACTGGTCTGGGAATTGGAAGCGTGAAAGATCTTGATCGTTTGCTATCACGGCGCCCTTGGGAAGCAGCCTCTGAAGTGGCAAATATTCCTCTGTTTGCGCCTGAGTCCCTGCAGTACGCTTGTAGGCATTCAGGGGTGGTATATGGCTGTTATCTTGGAATGGGATAGGGTCGTGGCGGCTCCAGTTCTTTGCAAGATAGCGAGAACGTGACATGGTTGTGGACTGTGTCTGCGCTTTGGCAGTGGACCCTTTCGGCGCAGGCGCAGGATCTTTTGATGCCGGTTTTCCAGGAACAGCGCCTTGTCCTCGTTTTGGCTCTGGATTTTGAGCCGAGGCCATTGCGTTGGAGGTGGGAACTGGTCCGGCTCCAGGCATCATGAGGTCCTGCAAGTTGATGGTTGGCGATGAGCCCTGAGGTTTATCGGCAGTCGTGACGTTTGTGTTTGACAGGGTTGTCACGGAACTAGGGGTCGCAGACTCCATCAGAAGCTCTGAAATGGTCTTTTTATCTCTCGTAGACTTGGTATTGGGCAGACTTTTGAGAGGTTTAGATCGGGTGCTTGTAGTCGAAGTTGCGTCGGGAGTCATGTTGCGTGACGTTGGTTCTTGATGCGAGGGGCCAGTCAAAATAGACAGACCACTCGAAGGCGGCAAGATATGCTTGTTATCGTCCATGGCAAGCTCAGATGTTGGTGCTGACGGAACGTCTAGCGGATTTGGCTTCGGTTGGCGGTCCTCAGACTTGACCTTGGCGACCGACTTTTCTACCTTCTTCTTTTTCTCGGGTGCAGACGGTTTCTTTTTGATGATGGGTGTTTCCTTGGGCGGCTCAGGTTGTTGATCATTCATTTGCGAAACTGGAGACTTGGAAGTGATAGATTGACTAGCGTAGGATGTCCCAGCACGAGTGGCTCTCTCTGCATCTCTCAAAGCTGCAGCTTTGATGATTGGTGGCCGATCGTTCAGCGGATATAAGTCGTCCACATAGAATGGCTTTCTTTGGCTCTTGAGCCAGTTCCAGCCCTCCTGGGTACCCGGTGTCTGCGCCAGGTTTATAACAACGGGTGCTGTGATAAGGTGATCCGGGGGGCCCTTGTGATGAGGGTCTTGTCCGAGATGGTCAAGACCAGCTTGCAATGCCTGTGGTGCCGAGGGATGCGTTTTGGCTGGTGGAGAAGAAGATGCCGTCGGCGTTGCAAGAGGCATGTAGTTGAACCCGTCTGGCACTGCAGCCTCGAGGCACTGGATGCAAAGCTTCTTGGTATCGAGGTAGGTGACCTTGGGCTCAGAGTCGGAAGAGAAAAAGCCAAGACGACCCGGATAACGGCGGTCTTCGTCGGCACGGTACTTGGGAAAGTGTGGACAACTAAGTTCCGGGCCACTCAACCGAGACGCAAGGAACTCTGCCGAGCCTGGCACTCCGGCGTCCAGCTTCTTGGAACCCTCCATGGCCATAGTGATTGATTATATAGGTAGAGTTAGAAATTTTGAACAGCGTGAGCCTACGCGTAAACGAAGAAGAAAGCTTTTCGAGTTGAAAGGGCGGGTGATATCAAGTGAGAAAGTGAGAACGATGTCGGGGCGAGAGGAAATGAGATTACATTGAACCTTAAGGTATGTGCCGAAAGACGCAAGACTCAGTGATGTCAGGGGAGGGCATCAAGACAATGATCAACTTCAGCCTCACCAGGCAGCCTTCTGTCGACAGTATGTCTTGACTCAAAATGTGAAACAACGGCCCCCAGTTGTGGCTGCACAGCCGCAAAATGTTTTAATTAACGGACCCCAAATATGCAGAAGTAGTCCTCGGAAATGCCTGAGCGGCAAAAGTAACATGGTCGTCAAGTACATGGCATATACGAGGTCCCATAGGTCGCCTTGTTGTAGTGGATACAACGCTAGTGGTCACACCGGCTTCCTGTGGGGGTCAGTGAACACACCGGCCAGCGGAAAGGGTCAGACCCGGTAAAATGTGTAAAACCATGACAGGCAGGTGAACACTGCATCATACACTCTGCCGCAGAGCCTCATCGTTGTGGGTTTGCCAATCCTGTTCTCTCGGGCGTCCCAAGCTCGTCGGGGAATGGGCATCCCCCGGAAACTCCATGTCAGGTCTCAGGTAATATCCCTTGCACTTGTCCTTGCTCTTCCTCTATCAGCACCGGCCACATTCAACCATTTTCACCATCAAAGGTTCCCCGCAAAATACCCATCTTTGAGACTTCGGAATAGGAGCGATGTCCATTCCAATGTATCTTCCAATGGGTTCAAGTCCCGTACCCTCGACGCCCTCAACGTTCCCAACATCTCCCACCCTGAGCCCTGCAATGAGTCCCCTGTTGACTCCGAATTCACCCCCCCTTTCTTCGACATCATCAACTTTCGGCGTCAGGGCTAGTTTGTACAAGACTGTCACTGCCATGAAAACACCTGACGACAATTTCTCGGAGACAGAGTTGGCTTGGGCCAGAGATCTCATGTCAGAACACTGCACCAACAAGAGTCGGAAGTCCAAGGGCGAATTCAGCTACAAGGACGCCAATGCCGTCCTTGCAAGTATTGCCGATGGGAAAGTCCCCAACGCAACCCCGGCACTTGTCAAGGCATTACAAACCAATTTCCAAGCCAACGCTTCAATCGAGAGACGCAAGAGCACCAACCTATTCAAGGTTATCATCGGCCGAGACCAGGAAGATATTCGCAGCAATGTTCTTGAACGAGCCGTCCAAAACTGCTCATACGACATTGTGTACGTACTGGCTCTGCAAGCGGACCAGGATGCGCTTGACCGAGCACTTCCATTCGCCATCAAGCAGAATGATTGGAAAAAAGTGTCCATCTTGATGGCCAAAAGGGCAAATGCTGCTCCTCTTTGTACCGATTTTCTCCGCATTGTCGACAATGATCCAGAAGAACTGCTCCCTCTGTTGCTTGAGGAGAGGATTGGAGCGTGTCAGGGATGTCGAAACAAGGGATTAGTTCAAGCTTCGACCTCAGGCATTCTTTCGAGAGTGCAGATGTTGATCAACGCGGGAGCGCATACAACATACGACAATGCGGCCGCGCTTAAGGCAGCGATTGCTGGGAGCCATGAAGATGCTGCCATCGCCATCGCCTCGAGCAACGACTTGAAGTCACATCCACTTCTTTTGGACACTATGGTCGGAGAGGCATTTGCCGCCGGCCAAAATGGAGCCCTCATTGCTTGCCTACAGTCAGGGGCAAAAGGTCCGGTGACAAACGAAGTCCTGCTCGAAGCCGTGAAACAAAGGCGTCCTGTCGAACTCATAGACACGCTTGTCCAACATGGGGCGTCGGTCGAGCACAAAGATGGCGCTGTGGTACATGCTGCAATTCAAAGTCGCTCATTGCCGCTACTCCAGGCTGTGCTGCGTGGAAAACCAACGAAGGTCATCCTATCTGCTACTGTCGACACGCTGGCCTCACTGAAGTCGATTTCGATCATACATGACATGGTCAGCGCTTTGCTCTCTACAGGCCTTGAGGGAGACCCAGCCAACAGATTGCTCGTCATTTCTCTCCACGCTGAAGCACTCGTGGGCGAGATGGAGTCTCGATTCTCCCTAGTGCAGCTTCTAGTTCAGCAAGGCAGCACAGATGTCAACTTCAACGGGGGTCAACCACTTATACTCGCTGCAACGAAAGGTTGGTTGGGGATTTTGCGTGTCCTACTATCCAGTCAGGTATCCTTACCATCACTTCAGGCTGCCGTTGCTGCCTCGATAGGTATTGCAGATACGAAAGTCCGGCTTGGGATAGTTGAAAGACTCCTGCATGGCGCTGCTGGCTTGGATCGTCAAATTCTTGAGTTCTCAATTTTCCAGATTGCATGCAAGAACTTGGATCTGCCACTTCTCCAGCTTCTCCCACATACTTGTCGCTCATCAGAAGACGTGTTGGTTGGGTTCCGTGCGGCATTATCGAACCCTCGGTGGCTCAAGCCGGTGGGTCTTTCCACTGTCAGAGCACTACTGCATCTTGGCGCATCAGGGGCTGAAGTCAACCATGCTTTCTGCCAGGCCGCGAAGAACTACGAGCGTGACGCCTTTGAGCTCTTCGCACCCTATGTTGACCTGGGTACGATAGTTGATGCCCTCGGAGCAATCATACAGTCTTCCAAAGATTGGTTGGCTCTCGACAACAAGTACTTGTGGCTTATACACCACTTGCTCGAATGGGGTGCCAAAGGCAGAGAGCAAGCGAATCATACCCTTCTCATTGCCATCGAGGAGTACGTCATGAAACGTTGTTCGGATGCTTTGGTTGAGACGATCCTCAGTGTGGGACATGCTGATGTCAACTTTCAATCTGGAAAAGCCTTGAAACTCGCTGTCTGGGCAGGGAATGTGGAGGTCTTTAGAATGCTGCTTTCTCGCGGGGCAAGCATGGAGACGGTTGAAAGTGTCTTTTTCGAAGTTATGGTCGCCCCTTTGTCTGAGGAGTCAGCACTTTCGTTCATCGACATTCTCACATTGGCGGACGGCCCAAGCTCTGTGAAAGGCTTCAAAAAGATCATACCAAGATTACGCGCACCGGTTCGGGGTTGCTTGACAGCTCATCCGGATTCCGTCAAACTCGTCAAGCGCCTGATCAAATTGGGCGTTAACTTCGATGTGGAAGAGCCAACCGTTCTGTATGGCGATGGCTGTGGTCCAGAGCTTTGTACCACCCTACTCTGGAGCTTGCTTCCCCCACAACAAGGAAGACGTCCGATCGAGCCCGGTGTTATTCAGTTACTCATTGAGGCCAAAGGTAAGCTTAAACATTTGCACAGTCCGCTCAGACACATGCTAATCGACTCCAACAGTCAACGTTAATTTTGTGGCGCCAAGATCCAAAGCTACAGCTGTCATTCTTGCCGCAAACTTCGGTCATACCGACACCGTTAACCACCTGATCAAAGCCGAGGCTAACACTCGGATGAGAGACCATTTCAAGTGCTCAGCTCTGTTTTATGCATCCCAAAATGGTCACCTGAACGTCGTCAAGTCTCTTCTCAAGGCCCAGTACACGCCCAATGATGGTAGCCTCCATGAAGCCGCGAGAAACCTCCACAGCAAAATCTGCGCTCTCTTGATTAAGACTCGTGACTTTGATGTCAACTTCCACTCTTCGCGTCATCAAGGTCGAACCGCTCTCCAAGAAATGGCCTACTGCTGTGACGGGACCCGCAGCCCAGTGGAAATGGAGGAGACATTTGATGCGCTTGGGTGTGAGAAAGGTGGACTGAAGCCCTTCGAGGTACATCAGAGCACTGGAAAGCATGCCCTCCTGTTTGCGCTCGAGAATCTTCAGCCATTTTCCGTCACACAAGCCCTTCTTGACACTCTCCTGTGGCGGGATATCAATAGCGACCAAAACGTCTTTACCCAAAAAGAGATCAGCCCCACCACGGGCAATCTGATCGATTGTCATTATTCGCCGACAATGTATCTCAAAAACATCCTGCCTGCCCAGTCTGAAAAGGATGTTCAACGCAATTACGCTCTTGCCCGGCTGTTGAGCGACAAGGGTGCAGTCGACAGGTATTGGTCCGACACGCCACGTGACCAGCCGCCTGGCGCAATGGGATACCCCGAAGCAATTGCAAAAGAGGTGAAGCGCTGGAACAAGGTCAGACAAGACCACGAGGAGCAGCTACGCCGGGAAGAAGAAACCCAGAACCAGAAGTTCTTCTTTGAGCAAGCTCGCCATGAACAACGCCTTCTCCAAGAGAGCCAGACCGCGATGCAAAAGGTCCAGAGTAGCGCTCTCATACACGAGAACAAGCTGCACCAGGACGCGGAAGTCACCCTCCAGCAGCACCAAGCCATCGAAGAAAAGAACCGCCTTGCTCACGAGGGCCGGGTGATGGCGAATCAGGACCGAGCAGCGCAAGTTGCGGTAGACAATCAAGGACTCGCCCAAAAGCATCACATCCTTGAGCATCACCAGCAGGTGACGGATTATCACAAGCTCCGTCAGAAGCAGATGATGGATTACCAGACTCTTCGTCAAAACCAGATGGCGGATCACCAGAAATATATTACTCAAGTGCGAACAGACCAGCAAAAGCTTGGATCTCAGCAAGCCCTGGATCACCAAAAGCAGCTCGCACATAAGACGTTGGAGAAGCAAAAGTTGAAGACTTCTGAGGCAGTAGATAAGCACAATCTCAAAGCTCTGGAAGCAATGGATAAGCACAAATACAACCATTTGCACAAAATGGACAGTGAAAAGCGCGAGCATGAGAAGAAGATGGGGCAGCAGCAAGTGATACAGAAGAAGTCATTGGCAAAGCTTGCTTCTCAGGAGGATCAGAGGAAGTTGCAGGTCAGGTACGATACGGCACAAATCAATCTTTTTGAACAGATGGCGAAGAAGGAGATCGCTGGGCCGGCAAATCCTGCGCAGGGGAAGGTGGTGAAAAAGCAAGGGCCGCGGGGGTATATTGAGGATGGGAGGTTGGGGTGATTGTGCCCTCACGCGACATGTTTGTTTTTACTCCTGCATTTTCTCGGATCTGAAGTTGGAATCATTGCAAATTAATTAGGTATTCGGTGCCGGGCCGGTGATGAATTGGGGCATCCAGCTTGGAAGTCTACACGTCTGGTCGTTCTTTTCTGCCTGCTTTTCTGTAGCTTTTATTTGTTGATCGCTTCATTCTTATTGTACCGAATAGTTTTTGTTTCCCTGTGCCTTTCAACGTCATCGATTTCTTATGTAAGTTTGCTGACGGAAAAGGAGCCAACAAGGAGGCAATGTGGGTCACATAGCAACGTTGTTGCCCCGTAAATACCCCTATAATTGCTGACAGTCTGATAATAATGCCAAGAAGTCAAATTTGTCACTTGCACTTTTGAATGAAGATGAAGGCCGTTTGAATGGAATGCCAAAGGCGTGATGGTTGAAGTGTTCTATCTAGGTAGCAATAGCTTTTGTTACAATGCCAACTGTCGATGCCGGAAAATGAACAGCCACAGCTCCCTCATAGTGAACATGAACCACAGCACCGGAAAGGACAACAACCCCATGGCCGTCAATCCGATCGACATGGGCACAAAGCTATTAGCAAACTCCCGATAAGGACCCCCCTCGGGGACCATCTGCACAGCCGTCTGCAGTGCCGCGAGCATCACCGTAACTGCACCAAACAGGAGCAGGTATGGCGCGCCAAAGCAGGAAAAGAACGACAATTGGTCATAATGAATTTGGAAGTAACGCTCCCCGCGGAACAACATTGTCCACGAATTGAGCCTCGGCAGTCGCAGCTCCCCGTAGTGATAACGCCTAGCCACCTGTGTGTCTCGAAGGTATGCATATTCCTGGATGAAATGCGACCAGCCGGTCCAGTCCAACTCCCCGGGGAGCAATCCGAGACGCTGAGCCATGTCAAAGTCTGATTCGTGTCGAATGAGACGGGAATAGGTGCGCAGGAAGCCTTGGGCTTCGAGACGGAGGGCGTCTTCTGGGTTGCATAGGGTGGGGTTCGCTAGCTCCAGTCTAGCCGGACGGTGGTGGAGGTGGGCTTTCCAAAATGAGTGGCTGAGCAGATACTTCGGAAGCGGTTTGATAAAAATGCGGTCGCAATTCCAAATGAGGTGCAGATCGGGCCTTTCAGTGATAACAATCTTGCGCCCTTTGATGATCTGGTGGTGTAAGGGGGAGATATTCTCAGGCTTGCCGGTCAGGAATAGCAGCGAATAGAGACGGTTCAATCTTTCGGTCGAGATATCGGCGGTAAGGAAGCTGGTGATCCCGGGATCGTCATTGAATGGGAGAGTCGGCTGACCGGGCACAGTGGTGTCTTCATTTTCCGTGCCACTGGCATGTTGGCTCGGCTCTGGCCTGGTTTGTTCGTGAGCCGCCATGAATGAGAGGGGGTTTGCCGTAGCCTGGTGGCTGGATACGTAAGTCTAGGGATATGTCTTGGAAGGAATTCAAGGGAGGAAAGCAGGCTCGGAGAAGCTGAGTGCTAAATATGGCTCTGCTGAACGCCAGTTTCAACTCTGCATTCGATCATCTTCCATCACGAACCTTTCTGCATGTTCATGTATGCACTTGGCCTCAATGATTCTCTCAGCCATCATGAAAGCAACATTACAAGAACTCAGAATTTGGGGTCCAACTGATACCAACCAGTGATTTCGTAATGTGGCTTGTTTCAGCGTCTCATGTGCCTTGAATTCATGGCCTCAATTGCTCTAGACCAAAGAGTGGTCACGATCGACACATGCACGATGCTGGTGTGTCACACAAACCCATGGCGTCTGACTTGGCTCCTCTTGATTTGCCCGATACTATTCAGCACGCAACATTGCCGTTATGCGGGGAGGCTTAAGCCATTTCTGCAAGGCATCCAGTCGCCTACTTTTTTCTCTCACCGACTTCCTGGAATGGGGCAGTATCATGTCGCCGGCCTGCCACCCGCGCGGAGGGCGGCGCCCTAGTGTCGATCATTACCCTATGGACCGAGACGGGCGCTCCGACATGACACGCAGAGCCTTGTCGATCTGTGAATAGCCTCAGGCGTGGATATTGGCGCGGTAAGTGACCTATCCATTTCCATAACAAGATGCAGCAGGGTTGCAATTTGGGTCATGCACATGCCTTGGCGAAGAGTAACATCAACTCTGGTACTTGAGGTCGAAGTACCTTTTTTCTCATCATTTTATTGGCTATGCTTCGACCGGCGAAGACATCTTGATAGACCGGTCATGACAGCCACGAAGGCCCCCAGGGTGAAGTCCTCGGGGTGGGATTTGGGGACTTGAGTTCTATGATGCGGCTGACAACTCTAGATCGCGAGCCTCGTGAAGATAGAAGGCCGCGTGTACTTGGAAAAAAGAGGTCATAAGCAGTATAAAACTTCTGCTATGATAGAACCATTCGCCTGTTGTGTTTCCTGAGCAGTCATACTACCTCACCGTTCACTTTCTACCCACAACAACATCATCACTTCCAAGTCCACACAGCAAAAGATTCACAATGGACCAAACAAAGACCGCCAGTTCTAAGGAGGCAAACGGATCCAGTGGGACTTCTCGCACTCTGGATCCGGCTGGTCACTCCCAACAGCTTCCGCTGGACACGGAGCCTGCTCCACGCCCCAATGCAAGCCAACCAAGTCAGCCCACTGCAAGCAAGTCTACTCTAACTCCAATTCCAACTCCTGATGTGCCAAATGGCGGCAAGGGAGGTTCACTGCAACCGGTCAAGAATAAAACACCTGTCATCACAAGCAGCCAAGTATCGGCCGATTCCAACGCTCATTTGGCCTCCCAGTCCCCGGCTGCACCGGCCAAGGACACTCCACCGGTCAAGGACACTCCACCGCAGGCAGACATCAAACAGAAGAATACTGCTGGAACGACTGCAAAATCGAAGTCTGCGCAAGCTCCAGGTGGGCTGCCGGAACTGGAGCGCATCGAACAAAAGTATCTGGGGTTGAGACAGTTGGTTGCACCTTCTGATGAGATGGAGGAGATTGAAGCCGAGTTCGTACTGCCATCTGCCTGCTGAGCGCACATCATTGACCTCCATGTACAATTATCTGACATCTTGAGCTCCTAGCATCGTCTTTGTCCATGGCATTGCCGCTCATCCCCACGGAACCTGGACACACAAAGATACCAAGGTCAACTGGCTTGAGGATAAGTCCATGCTGCCCGCGGATTTGCCCAAAGCAAGGATATTGTACTTTGGCTATCAGTCTGCTTGGTATGGTCAAAATGCTGTCAGGCAAACAGTCAACACAGCGGCCGATCAACTGCTGAACTCATTGATGGGGAGGCTTCGAGAGGTGAGCTATGCTTAACTTCCAATTGAGATGCCCTCTAACCTTTGTCATTCTCAGAACTGCGCCGAGCGCCCCATCATATTCGTTGCCCATTGTTTTGGTGGTTTGATAGTTCAGCGTGTGAGTGAATCCCCATTAGACTAACCAAAAACCTGACCCTGACACAAGATTTATATAGGCTTTCCACATCGCCCACTCGCACCGGTCCAATTTCCCTGGTCTCATTGACGCCATCACTGGCCTTATCTTTCTCGGCACCCCACACTCGGGAGTTGATGGCAATTCTGCATTGAGCACCCAGGGTGACATCTACCAGGCAATCGTTAGCGCACAAGTCAACACTCACGTCGAAACACTCGAGGCAATGACCCACAACAACCAGATGCTTCATGGAATTGTTCAGGACTTCAACACTGTGTTGAAAAATGAGGTCAAGGTCAAGCCGCAGATATACTCTTTCTACGAAATGTATTCGTCCAACGTAGGGAAGATTGGTGGGATGGGGAACATACCTCAGGTAAACTAATTCTTTAAGATTATAGACTTTGTTTCGTGCATCGCTGACCCCGTCGTTGTCTTAGGAATTCGTTGTCACAGAGTCATCAGCGACCTTGTACGGTTACGGTTCGACCGGTCTCAATGCGAATCACTTCAACATGAACACTTTTGAGAACAACCAAGACGCCAATTACGATTCAGTGCGTCAACAGATCATGAAGATGGCTAAGCAGTCGAGAGAGAACCAAGAGCAGCGGAAAGAAGCAGGTAAGGGGATGTCTTATCAAGGTGTTTCGGCTTTGGTCAGAACTTGGGGTCGTGGTACGCCTGACTTCTAGGGAAGGTTGGATTCATGTGGTGCTCGTGGCTAGCACGCAAATTTTGCCCTATTTCCAGTTGTACCTTCATCATGATATTCAGTTCTATAGACAAGCAATCTAACGTATATCTACCACAGATACCAAGTTTAGGCAGTCTCACAGTAACTTGGCCCACTTCGCCAAACTTCCTATTCCTATCCGAAACGATGGACATTTCGCAGACCGTGGAGACATACTGGATCTGCTAGACAGGAAGTTTCACGACGAAAATGGGGTGGTGGTAGCACTTGTCGGCGGTTTAGGAACTGGGTAGGTGCCTTACCTCATCAAAAACTGTTGACTTTTGAGTCATCCTTCACCAATCCTTGCTAAGCTTTGGCTACACAGCAGGCTAATAGAAACCCACTCAGAAAGACACACATTGCCGTTGAGTATGCTAATCGATACTGCATCGAGAACCCGGGCGCCTACATTCACTGGATCGATGCTAGCAGCGCCGAGCAGTTCGAGTTCTCGTACAAACGCATAGCGGAGGCTCTACAAATCCGTCTCAGGGACCCCAACTCTCCGCAAGAGATAGTGAGAGACGTCTATCAAGCTCTTAAGAAGGGCGTCAACAGCCACTGGCTGATGGTCGTGGACGGTCTGAATGACGAATCTTCGCTCCACTGGGCCAAGGATACCGACACAGATGATGAACGAACAATCTGGGACTTCATCCCCATGGGAAAACATGCCAGTGTCTTGGTTACGACAAGAAATGAGCGTCTGGCGAGGCGGTTTGTGAGAAGGAAACATCAATTCATTGTCGAAGTCAATCCGCTTGGCGACAAGGACGCGGCATTTATGGTTTTGGGGGAACACACATCCAACAAACGGAAATTCGCACAAGCCAAGGAATTGGCCAAGCAACTTGGGGGGATCGCTGGTGCTCTCGCATATGTATATGCTTACCTCACCAAGGTCGACAGGAAGATGGAACTGAAGGCATACGGGGACATGCTAAAACTCCCAGAGTCATCAAAGCCGGATCCTATCGCCAATGCAGTATTAGCCTGGAGGTCTTTGTACAGAGCTCTCAAGACCAAACACCCAGAAGCAGCGAACCTGCTTAATTCTGTTGGTGTGCTGGACGTGCAGAGCATCCCGAAGGACTTCTTCCAGAAGACTGATTGGAAGCTGACTCGGACATTGGAAGCTTACGGTATGATCGAAAGATCAGCGGATGACAGGTTCATACGTGTGACTGGGATAGTCCGACTGTGTCTGCAACGATATCTCGAGGAGAGAGGAAAAAAGGAAGGGGTCGAAGAAAAGGTGCTGGAACAGCTTTGCGAGAACTTGAAAGGCGGCCATCAAGACCTGGACGACGCATTGCTGCCCAGCATTCTGGCTGCTCTCAACTTCCAGGCAAAATCACCAGACAGTGACACCAAAAAGCTAGCCGCCACGCTCCACCTCAAGGTCGCCCAGTACTACCAACATATTGGACGCCTTCAAGCAGCAATACGCCACTTCGAGCATTGTCTTACTCCACGTCCGAAAGACTCCAAACGGCCATATTTCATTTCAAACGAAGATGCGGACTCTGCAAAGAAAGCACTCGAACAGGCCAGATCGGATGTGAAGAAGGCTGAGTCGTCGGCGGTGAGCTTGACAAAAGGCACCAAGAAGCCAGCTCTGCCTACTGTATCCGTGCCCAACCCTCGCGAGATTCACACAGAGCTCCAACACCTTGAGAAAACATCTGGGCCGAGTCACGCCAGCACCATCCAGAAGGTAGCCGAGCTGGCAGCCTTGAGACTCACGCATCCAGGCATCAGACATGTCAACAAAGTCAACAGTGGTAACAAGTTTGCGGACACCCGTGGCCTTCCAGCACCTCCAGGCCGCTCTCCTCTCATCCCCGCTGCCCACATTCCTCCTGCACATGCCATCCCGGTTCATGGCACCTCATCAGCTCAAGGCCGATCGGCAGCTTACAATTCTCCGGCTGCCAGTCCCCAGCCTCACAGCCCGCGAGCTCTCAGCCCAACGGTTGCAAGCTTACCCGGAACGCATAAATCTTCAGATAAACTCCCTTCCGGATCGGATCACCCTCATCAGCCAGCACCCGAAAGCGATGACACCCCCGAGGAAGGCCCAGCATCCCTCTACCACCGCCTCCTCACCACCGCCATCTCCCACGGCCGCGACAACATGCACACAGCCAACGCGCACTACTCCCTCGCCATTGCCCACGAATCCCAAGGCGATTTCCCCCAATCTCAAACCCATTTCTTCCACGCCCTCTCCACTGCTCGCACTCACGTTGGCATTGACTCCCCCGAGTACCTGCGTATGATGCGTGCCCTCGCCTGCGGTTACGCCCGCAAAGGAGGTGATTACCTCCCTCAGGCCCAGCAGATCTTCGCTTTTGTCTTGCAGAAACAAGTGAAAACCCTCGGGGAAACCCACCCGGAAACTCTGGTTACGAGGCACAATGTCGCTCTGTTCCTTGAAGAGGCTGAAGAGTGGGAGGCAGCGGGCGAGGAGCTGGAGAGAATCCTGGGGTTACAGGGGTATTTGCTTGGCAGGGATTCACAGGACACTTTGCAGACTGCTTGTAGTCTCGCGATGAATTATGGTGCGAGGGGGAAGAGGAAGGAAGCGTTGGAGCTGTTTAGGGCTACCTTGGTGACACAGGAGAGGGTGTTGGGGGAGACGCACGTGGATACTGTTACTACTGCGGAGAGGTTGAGGGAGTTTCTTGCGGAAATGAATGTGGAATAGCGAGGAAGAACAATGACTAGGGAGCTTAATTTGGTTTGGGGTTGCGAAGATGAAGAATTGGGGTGTTTGTTGTGAGTAGCCAAAAGGGTACATGGGGGCTGCTATCTTCACATTTTTGATAGGTATCATGAAGGTTTGATGTTTGAGCCGACAAATAGCAAGTAACACTAAGGTAGCCAAGATGATCATGATGATATAGAACCAGAATCGTGCGCTGTAAATGTGGATTATCCGCTACCTACGAGCAAGGCATACCTTCCCTGTGATATGAGATTCGGAATGTTTCTGCATCCCACGCCCCACGCGTATTTCCCCTCATGGCTCACACCTGTCGTGTTCCTTGGGCATTGGCCACCCCCTTGGTTTGGCTTCAAGCCCACTATTCAAATTGCCGGAAAATATGCCTCCAGAAACTTCTCAACCCTTTCCTCATGGGTATCTGCGGAGGAATGGTGATTAAGGTTGAGAACCGCATGGCTTTCCATCTCTGGGCGGCCAATGAACTTGCGTATGCTTTCACGGAACATATGTTTGCCCGCGCGCCAGCAAATGTATCCATCATCTTGGGGAAGGAGACGTAGCTCCTGACGCCTTTCCCACGCGGCAATACTCTTCTTGCTACCGTCATTGGGGTACGGGTATTTCATCGCAGCTTCCATCTGACGATTGTGGACGAGCGTATCAAAGGCTGTGGCAGTGAGTTGATCTGATTCCATTTTGCTCCTGAGAGCTTTGATGAACTCTCCGATAAGATGCTAATCAAGGTAGGTAGGTATGATCAGTTTCACAACCTCAAATCTTACAAGGTAAGGCAGGACAATAAATACATACCACCACAAAGCGTATGAGATCCTTTTGTAAACGAGGGAGCAAGGTATAATCGTAGTTGGCCGGTATGTCCTCAGGATATCGGAAACTTAATCATATCCTGTAAGTCGCAGGCATCACCACGCATAACAACAGGGATCTGTGATGACAGGTCATTCCGAGTTAGAAAGTCTTCTTGAATCAATAAACCGGCATGTAGTAGCTCAGGTAACTTACAGGCTCGTAACCCTGCCCTGAATAAAAACAGGCATCCGTGGTACAGGACTGGCCATCTCCAATGTTCAGTTCGGATGGTCTCGGATATTCGCGGGTGCAGACAATGCTTTCACCCGAAAACAGCTCTTCAATGCAGCTAGCGACGGACTGAGCATCTCGAAAAGACTCGAGACACTGAACACACGTGTTCGGGCCAGGCGCGTAAGCGCACTTAAGTGCTGGCTGCGGCATTAGGACGGCCACGAACAAATGTGACCTCGGGCTGGTGGTGATTGTGAGAGGGCGGGAGAAGTTAAAAGGAGAGAGTTTGCCAGAGCCACAAGAAAAGCGAAGGGGCACTGCCAATAAATACTGTCGCCAGGCTCGTCATTTCGGCGGGGTTATCGCTCTAGGCTATCAGTTGCTCCATAGGAGCATTTACAACAAAGAAGCTAAATAAGTGAAGAACTCTATAGAAGATTCCGGTCAGCTTGGAGTGGTTGGTTCTGATTAGATTTGAGTGAAGGAAGGGGCACTCTTCCGCTCAGATAAAGATGGCAATGGAAGTCAACTACCCTAGCCGAGCCTTTTCCAGAACAATCTATTATACCTACCTTATATATCTCTTCGAGCACCCCAAGATAAGCAGCACTACAGAAAACAAAGCTCATGTTGCTGCTCCTTTCCTCTCCAAGTAAAACCCACATCTCACATCTCACTTCTCATCCACTTGGGATGGATGATTGCAGCTGTAGGCAATACAGACAGGATCTAGGAGCATCATTTTTTTAAGTAGACAAAAAGGTCATGTGAGTCAGATGAGATTAGATACAGCGTGTCACTCGTAACTTCAGCAGAGTCAAATAAAACCTTCCAACCAAAGAGTGGTTATGGCTCATCATCTTGACTCACCACAGACAGACTGGAAGGATGCAGGGTGTTGTGTTTGGGTGGAGCGGAATGTCACTGGCTTTGCGGCACGGCCGTAAGAACCTAGTTATGACAGGGACTTCGAAAGGGTTCTCGTTGGCTTTGCCCTCCAGTTATTGTTCTTTTATACCCTTAAAAATAAAAGTAATAACAGGGAACACGAAGTCACTATCGCAATTCAACAGGTACTGATCTTGCAGCATCACTATATGAATAGCAATGAAAAGTCAATTATGCATCATATCTGATACAGTAGTCAATTAGTATGAACTAATAGGACAAAAGAGAGTGTGGGAAAAGGTGATGAAATTGAATCTGTCAAACTGGGCTCCTGAAGTACCTAGGATGCGTGAAGTGGTGGATCTCTTTGACTGGGTCAAATAGTGGGGCGCAGCCACATAAGAGATAAGAGATAAAATAAGAACTTGTGAATGCCCTCACCCAACCACTTCAGGTATCCATATCTAGCTGTTACCATAATCTATAAGAGTGTGTACCTACACATCTCTATGTCTCAACCGGTTTCAGTGACCTGGTCAAAAACCCCGGGGCATTGTAATCCGGTGTGCTGATTAGTCAAGTAAGGTAGGTAGGTACCAGGTAGGTAGGCAGAGAGATGCTACCATATACCAGTACCCGATCAACAGCTGTGGCTTGGTCTAGGATTGGATCCTGATCTTCCGTCTTCGTCCGAGGTCATGACGCAGATTTCATTAGTTACAAGAGTCGATCTTAGAGCACGCCTCTTGTCTTTCCAGGGCCTGTCCAAAACATAAGAATCCAGCTCCGTTTGCGCACAACACCAAATGTTCAAGCCGAGATCCAAGTTACAAATCAACTACCGCTTGCTCGCGATTTCGTTTATTGTAGCTTAGATGAAGTTCGACTGAAGCTCAGACAAAAGTGTATGTAAAGGCTAAGGATGAGGGTGAGACACCATTCGTTTGGATGGGGGCTCCGCGAAAGGTGTTTTTTGGCTTCCATTTTACCATAACCAAAGCTTTATGAACGGCAGGTCAAGGATGGACCATAATAATGAGCAGACCTTGGCCTTGTTTGCATTGACTCTTGCTTTGTCGTGCTCTCCTTGGGCTGCTTTGCCATTCCCACCCAATGGGGACAGCGCAATGGCACATGTCAACATGATCACACGTCATGACATGATGCAAATCATGCTCTGTATTGAGAAAGCCTTCGCTATGGCTCCTGGCTAGCCGCATATTTTCTGAGTCTTTAGAATGTTCCCCGCACATTTCTGAATCCCGAAGTCCAAAAAGATTTGCCCCATCTGTTCGTCACCACTCCCTGGGGATCGCGATGTGAGTGACAACTCTAGCGTCTTTTACAACACCACCAACGGAAACTTATTGTTGAGAAACTCTGTCACCTCAGCGCTCGAAGACCCCACTTCCTCGATCTCTTCCGTCTTAAGAAATTTGCGTACGCTTTGGCGGAACACAATCTTGGCCGTGCGCCAGCGAGCGAAGCCGTGATCCCCGGGAAGGAGACGCAGCTCGCTGCGCTTTACCCAAGCGAGAATATTCTCCTTGTTTTGATCCTCGTAATCGCCAACATCCTTTGGGTTTGGGAACGGGTACTGTGCCGCGGCGAGCATTCGACGGTGGTGGACATGGTCGGAAAGAGCCTGGGAACTGGTATGATGCAGGTGCTGAGGCTGCTCCACAATCTCCACCACCTCAACGAATTCACCCACGAGGTCCTGGTTGGAAAAGAGCATCAGGTCAGTAAGTGGCTTCTAAGCATGAAAGGTTGGCAAGGTGATACATACCGCTACGAAATCGGCGAGCTGTCTCTGAACACCAGACTTCTTAGATCTCTTCGGCAAATTATCTTCGACTTCAATGACTAAGAATTCGATCATGTCCTGAAGATCGAAGGCATCGCCGCGCATCTGGGCAGGAATCTAACGCATAGAAACCGTTTTGGTAACCGAAATGGAGGCTGTGGAACCGTGCCCTACTCTGACAGCAACACATCAAAACTTACAGGATGACAGCCAACCTTCTGGTTACTACACACCGATGTATTGCAACTGATGCCATCGCTTGAGAAATTTGCCTGGCCCAGCTTAGGATACTGGAGAGTACAGGCTTGGCCCTCTCCCGAAAACAAAGCGTTTACGTGATCGGCTATGTTCTTTGCGTCTCGGTAGGCCTTGAGACACTGAACACAGGTGTTAGGGCCTGGTGCATAGGATGGCGACATCGTTGTGGTAGAGAGGACCGGTTACGAAGTTAAACGAGAGCGAGAAAATGAGAAAGGAAAAAGCCAACCAAAGCTGCAAGCGAGGGCAGTTAAAGTACCTAGAAAACAAACAGCAACAGCGCGCAGGTGAAATCACAGTTTCGTTTGCATGCAGGCCTCGTGGTCAGTGTGTTTCAAGCGCCCCAGGTGATCAGTTGTTCATTTTACGGGTCCAGAAGAAACACACAGCTTAAGACGATTTTGCAGTATCATTGTGGAAGGCTCTCATGTCAGCAAACCCAAGGCAGTGAAACAATCCTAACTTGTCCCTTTCCAGGGCAAGCGCTTGTAAGGGTGCATTGCGACATCATGGCGGCCGTGTGTGAGCTCTGGGGCGTGACATTGCCGATGCATTGGCTAGGTAATTGTGGAGGGAAAGTTGGCGCACCGTCATGAGATCAATATAATAGATTGAAGAAGTGTGAAGAGAACAGAAAACTCTCTATATGAGAATGTAGGAAACCAGATCAGAATACCGGGTATAAATACAAAAGGATGCTCAGAAACTCGGTCTTCGGCCTTGCCTTTTGATCCGGCGCTTGTCCAACCAGCCGGGAAGAGGTGTAGCCGCCCGCGTGTCAAGATAGGCGACTGTAGATGTTCAATTAAAACACGCCGACAATAAGGTAAGCTAGAGACATGCCGGAGATTGGCATGCTGGAGACACGCTGCTATCGGCTATGTGCAACTTGGGAAGGCGGGCCGCAACCTCCTTCCTCTTGCTGGGCAGATCTAAAACCTCCCATTAAACCCATATCGCTAAATCATTACTACATACACCAGCGTGAGGCCATTGGCAAGCGCATGGGAGGGTACCCCTTACATGGTATTCTGGGCTGCCAAGCACTGTCCCGAGCTCCACGCCTTTTGAACTGGCTTGTTTAGATCAGAGAACACAAGTTTCAAGGTAAATATGAATGGATGACAGCACTAAGACCACCTGTATAGAAAACTCGCTATTTATTCGCTCCATGGGTCCGTTTAACAAGAGAAAGAAGCTGGGCATGGTCATTGGTGATGGTGCCCTGTGATGTTATCCAATTGCCATTTTGGGACGAGTCGAACCGTACGATTGGTCAAAGCTGTTGCGCCCAGTGCTGCTCGGCGCTGTTCGGGCGCGTCGAGCAGTCTTCATTCCTCCAGTTTCTCAAGGTTGTTCCTGCTTGATGGACAAAATAAGACCACTGATTGGGAATTGAGTTTCATCAATGTTGTTGGCATCAGACCAACCGGTGTGTGCTGCAGGTCAAAACTGCTTGCCTGCCTGTTGTGTGACGTTAACTAGCAATGGACTGGGATGTCGCAACTGAATGTCCTTGTGACTAACACTCGGCACAAAGACCAACTCTATTGTTTGTATTGTTTCGAATATCGAACGAACTCGCAAATGTGCAAAATGCCATCTGTCGATACTTTGTATGGTGTTGATGAAATTGCGACCTGACTGACAGCAAGCCCAAAACGTGGCTCCCTCCACGGCGAATGAGTTTCGCCCTGGCAGGTGGAGCTTGACGTGGCTGTGCCTTTACACTAAAATGCCTGCGTCAGCCACACTTTCCCCAAAATCGACCAGCCCCCTGACTGCTCTTAGCCGGCTCAGGGATGCCGAACTATCCACACTTTGAAACGAGGCAGCCCAAGATGCAGGCCCACAGCCGCCAGCGCGCGCAGTCACGCGCCAACAGCGGACTCAGCGGCTTCTTCAGGTATATATCTTGAAGTTGCCCATTGTCCGCTGTTGACCTTCCTTCTCCAGTCAGAGACAGAGCAATCCCGGTTCAGCCGCCATGCCCATCTTCGCCAACACCCCCGAATCACGCCTCGGTCGATCCGACTCGAAAGATCCAGGTTCGACATGTCGAGGAATCACTGGGAGCGGGCTCCCATGTAGGCGCTCGATCATCAACGAAGATGCCCCTCCCCCGCCCAAATACAAGAAGACCAATCTCCGCGTCGATGACCCGAGCGATCCTGACCTGTATTGCTGGCAGCACAAGGACCAAGCCGCCATGTCTGCCCATTCGAGCCCCGGCCCAAAGCTGTCACATACGCCGATACTGGAGGAACGAACGAGCATAGACACTTTGGCGGAGCGATTGGGTCTTATGAAGACACATTCGGAACCTAGGCCAAATAAATACAGCGGTGGATACTCGCAGCAGACCACGCGTCCAGAGAAAAAGAAGGGCATCACCTGCTGTTTCTGCTTCCACATTCCACTTGACGACCTCGTGCCTCCCCCACGCCCCCAGCCGACGCCGGTTCAGAAGCCCACATCAGTATCGACGCCCTATAGACCCAGCGGGAACAAGCCCTTGAGCGGGAGACCAAACTCAGGGAGGCCCTCCTCTGGCCGCCCATCATCAGCCCTTTCGCAGAAGAAACAACATACCGCGTTGATTCCTGCGGACGCACTCCCCGAAACGGCTGCAAAGCTAGCGAAGGAGTTAGCCAAACCGTTCTCCGAAAATGACGACGCTGGGTACATCTACATATTCTGGCTTACCCCAGAATCCCAGCCTCTGACCCCCGCAGCCGAAACCGCCCGCTCCCTGCTATCACCTCCATCTTCCCGACCGTCGGGTTCCAGGACAGTGAGCGACATCCTCGCTTCGTTTGCGGCCTTCATCGACGATGACAACGACGATACAAGGCCTCAAAGCCGTACCGGTAGCGGTGGGCACCGGAATGCCAACAAGAAGATCTTGTTGAAGATTGGTCGTGCCACAAATGTTCAGCGGCGGCTGAACGAATGGCAGCGGCAGTGCGGGTATAACATCTCGCTCATTCGGTATTATCCCTACGTTCCGTCCAACAGCACAACTACCACGGAGCGCAAGGTCCCACACAGTCACAAGGTGGAACGTTTGGTGCACATTGAGCTAGATGGTCTTGGGCTGAGGGTTGGGGATCGGGGCAAGTGCGAGGCTTGTGGCAAGGAGCACAGGGAGTGGTTTGAGGTTGAGGCGAGCAGGAAGGCGGTTGAGGTTGTGGATGATATTGTGAGGAAGTGGTCGGACTGGGATGAGACTCAGGCTTAGATGATATCCCTAGGTTTTGATGCATCACATTTGGCGTTTGGCGGTTATGACATGGCGCAAAGCCCGTCGGATTTGCATATTTGGTATTAGACATATTCATTAAGCAGTTGCTCTTTGTTACTTAAACAAACGCTTCCACTGACCCAAGCCACAAACGCCGGTCCCATGCATCCAAACCTGACCCAATGCTAGTAAAATCACAGAACGCTCAACGTCCATGAATGACTCCCAATCAACGCAGCGGAAACGCTCATGAAAGATCACGCTCAAAAAGAAGCCATGCTTTCTGGCAGGGCATTAAAGCCAATTATTCCATCAGCCAACAATTCATCACCCCTCATCATCGATACTCTGCGGCCGATGATCCCTCTGCCGACGACAAGTGATAGCTCTTCTCTGAGAGCAATCTCGTGGCCTTCTTGCCTGAATGTGCTTGGAAGGGTGAATTGTTGGAGTAGGCCTGATTCAGGGAGTGGTTTGCTCATGTCGCCGGATACACTGCATTCATATAAGTGTGAGCTTGGGTAGAGATGTCAGCCAACATTGTGAACGTACTGGATAGACACCAAAACATCCCCATCTTGTCTCTCGCTTGACAAAGATGGAGCAGGAGAGGAGGATCGAGAGGAACAAGCTGATGAAGAGCCCGGGGAGGAAAATCGGACGTGGGTAGCGCTGGAGCTGGAGGGGGTGGAAGGGTTGTGGAAGAGGAGATTTCCCAAGGGCTGACGGGTGGATGAAGAGTAGAAATCCACGCGGGCACCAATACGGGGGAGGTTGGAGGGGGTTTCTGGCCCGCACATCTTGACTCTGGCTGGTATAAAGGTAATTTGAGGTGGTGACAGTTCTGAATAGGGAAGTGGAGAGGAATGACTACAGGATGGAAGGGGCACAGCAGTCGTATTTATTCCAGCCATCAAGTGGTTACAATGTCGCCTCACCTGCCGGGATGTATGAGCTTCCCGCTCGCATCTCTCTGCCCGCATATCCCAAGACATCTCATGAAGCAGGCAGGAGGTCGGGCCATCAAGGTTGGTGAATAGGTCAAGCTCATCAAGGTCAGGAAGGCAGGGTTGTGTGAGAGGCGACCCGTGCCAGAAATCTGGGGATGTGACCCAGGGATATGGCCGCCTGACCAATGGAAGAGCTCAGAAAGGGAGCTTGACCTGCTTGGCAGCCGGTTTGGGAAGGGGGTGCCCCACTATGATCCGCAACGCTGCAACAGCTCGGAGATCCGGCCGCGCGCCAGATGAACGCGGTCGATTGAGCATGTTTGCGCGGGTTGGACGAAAGACAGGGACACCGTTCACAACCATCGTCAATCCATTCGAGACCGTCGCCGCTGTCAATACCGCATTGTCGGATCTCCACCGGCCACAAGACCCAACCCAATTGAATACTAGGGAGAGCTGATCTGCCGAGGAGCGCGTTGAGCACGTTTCACTTTTGGGGAGCTTTCATTCGTTAACACTTTTTGCCCACCATGGTCAGCTTTGACAATATCTTGAAGTATCTCGCCGTCCAGGCGCCGTTGAGGGCGTTTTCTGGTGACGAGTTCAACGTGACCAAGATGGCAGTTCAAGAGTATACACTACCAGCGCTGCCTTACGCGTACAATGTAAGTCTTCAACCTCTCTACCAATCCAATGGGATGGTCTTCACTAACAGATGGTGATGTGATAAGGCGTTGGAACCGCACATTTCAGCTCAAATCATGGAGCTGCACCACAGCAAGCACCACCAGACATACGTGACGAACCTGAACAACGCGCTCAAGTTGCACGTTGCCGCTGTCGGGGCCGGGGATATCGCCAGCCAGATTGAGATGCAGCAGGTCATCAAGTTCAATGGTGGTGGCCACATCAACCACTCGCTGTTCTGGAAGAACCTTGCCCCAGCTGATAGCGAGGAGACGAAGCCCGAGTCTGCCAAGGAGCTGGTTTCTGCTGTTGAGAAGACCTGGGGTACTCTTGACAACTTCAAGAAGGCCTTCTCGAGTGCCCTGCTGGGGATTCAAGGAAGTGGCTGGGGTTGGCTGGTCAAGGATAGCGCGAGCGGGCTGCGGATCGTGACAACCAAAGACCAAGATCCGGTGGTTGGACGGGATGTTCCCGTGTTTGGCGTTGATATGTGGGAGCATGCTTACTATCTTCAGGTAAGTTTCGTAGCGCCCCTTTCCGCTGGTGTATCATTGAAGCCTGACATCTTGTTCCCAGTATCTCAACGGAAAAGCTGCGTATGTCGAGAACATTTGGAACATCATCAACTGGAAGGCAGCTGAGGAGCGCTTCTTGGGCGCCAGCGAGGCTGTAACCTTGTAACAACATTTCCTTCTAGGGTAGGCATTTTTTGGACATGCTTTTCAGCGGTCGTTCGAATATGACATCAAGACATTCTCAGTTCCTCATCCTCGCTCCTCCAAGACATCTAGGCCTGAGGGTTTGTGCATCCGTCATATTCGTATCCAGGATCATCCCCTCACGACCAGTCTCACCTTTCAGATCTCATTTTCTTTCAGCAGCTACCTCACCCAGACCTCGCGTTCTCGAGTCCCTTCCTGTCCCTTGGGCCCTCAATGTTCCGCACTGGAGAACACAAACCAGACACGAGAGACTTTTACTGCCACCAAAACAGCAGGTCTCGGTATTCTTAGAACTCAGTAGTCTTACTACTATGGCCATATTCTCCGGTCGGGATGTGTGATAGCCAGGCCGATGCCCGTCATTCATGCTTCCGATCATGGGTTTTCTGTCTCCTGGTCACCGCTTCAATACCTCAATGCACGGGTCCGTCCCCGACTGCGGCTTCATCTATCTGACGTGCATCTCATTTGCTTGGAAACACGCCGCCAGCCACGCCGGGTTCCGGATCACCGATCTCTAGGCACGACAGTTACCATGCACAGCAGACGTCGTCAACATGCAAGATCTGGTGGTCCCATCTGAGGCCATTCTTGCAAGTCTGCCGTTTTTGTTGATGAAAAAGCCCACTTATTCGGTTGTACTCCGTGGGCGTTAGCCCTGGCAGTCACCTCGTCCGCCTGTGATGGGGAAGCACGGAATTTGTGCTCCCTTGCGGTCGGCCACCTGCATGTCAGCCGCTGCAGGAACGAGGAGAATGAGAATCATGAACAATACGAGTCCATTTCCATGGCCGGTCTGTCTCTGTTTGACTCTAGCCATTTAGCGGTGCTCACCAGCACACCCGCCATGCTATTTTTCCATTGCTCGTGGCAGTCATGCGGGTGTATTCCTTCCCACGTGGAGATCGGTACCTGTGGACTTCTCACTGACATGGTGTCGCAGTGACCATCTTGGACGTGGGATAATGGTGGATAATTTCCTTCCATATCCCAACAAATGGCAAAGTCGGGCATGCATCGGCAAACCACAGCCAGTCTCGACACTACATAATCCCACATGCGCGTCGACTGTGGCTTCCCTGACATTTGGCAGCTACCCATACAAATGACAAGCATACCATGTATCCAAACATCCCACTGTGAGCGATGAACTGCTTGTATAGATCCGAGACTGCTTTGCTCGGGTCTGTGCGATTTACACTGAGACCATGTTACGAATAATCGTTTCCAACCTCCGCTTCCCACCGTTTACCGGGTGTCGACCCACGGCATGTACAACCAACGAACAACTCTACTGGCCATGTTACAACCATCGTAACGTTGAAGAATCCTTTCGGTTATCTTGCATTCTCTCCCGGTGCAGTGCGCACGCCACCGGCAGTCTGCGGCCGTGAAAAGCATCGGTACGGTGCAGCTGCATGCAAACGGATGCACCTCAGAAGGCCCTCAATGACAGCTGTATGGCTCGCTTGCAGAGAAAATACCAGGATTCCCCGGGTCTTGTTTGGTCTTTTCCTTTTCGAGGCTGTTTTAATGTCACACAAGCCGGTCTCCCAACGTCCTTTCCTTGGCGAGATCGGTTTGCTTTGGCAACGGTTGAACGTGGCGCTCCATGGAAACACTCTCGACACTCCAGGTGTGTCCTTTCATACCGGCGGATCAATACATCAAGCCACATCGGTCTGGCTCCTTCCTCAAACGAAGTGCAAACATGATGTTGGTGACATCCTGCGTGGACCGGGGGTGTTGCCATGATGAAAGGCAAACTCGGCCGGTGACGGGGGCACAGTTTAGACCAAACAGGGGGATGGGAAACGAAACAGGTTGCCGGCTGTAGAGCGATATAAGAAGGTCATGAGAAAGCTCTCGCTCTGCTTCTTTTCTTCTTCAACCGACAGGTAGCTCTTCCTTCATTCCGAGGTACCATCACGCTCTTTTAGCATTTGAACGGCTCCATCGCCACCATGTTGGGAGGCATTCACTCGTTGGCTCTGTTGAGTCTTGGGTACGTCAACTCCTCGCATACATTCCGATATTTGTGTACTAACAACTTTCTACAGTCATGCCGTTGCTCTGGCTCAGGCTGTCGACCGCGGGCATGTGGTTCACCCAGAGCCCACGGAGACTGTTACAGAAACAGTGACAGTCCGTGTGGGTTCATGCAACCCTACATACACCACAACCACGGTCACAGTCTATGGCGGTTGCTCTTCCACTGGGGCTGCCACTGGTACTACAACATGCACCCTTGGCCACAGCATCTCCAACGTCCCTGGAAGCTCTTCACTGTCGTCCACCAGATGGCTCAACCACACTTCGGGACATCTTTCCACCACCGGCATCGTCGACCCAACCGCTGGGACTGTCCCAACAGGAGGTACATCCTTGCTCCCCTCGTTTGCAAATTCGACATACTCTTGGAGCAGCCGTACCAGCCATGTCATCAGCGGTACCGCTCCTTGGGGCACTGGATCAAGTGCACCACTTATCTCGGCCACACCGACGGGTCAGTGGAATACTAGTTCCTCCGTGGTACCCACAGCCACCAGCAGAGCGCCTATGGAGACGTTTCCTTCTATCTCAGATGATGTGACGTCTACTTTCGCTGCCAGCGTCTCTTCGACCCTTACCGGAACCGGCACGGAAGCTGTCGATCCCATCGATACCACGTCTTCCCCAGCAACAGGGTTTCCCGCAACCTCTGAGACTGACTCGACAAGCTTCGTTACTCTTACCTTGACGTCGTCGGTGTTCACCACGGTCAGGGCACCTACTTCTTCTCGCTGGATCCCTTGGCCGACAGGCACTGGAGGAACTGGGTACCCTTTCCCTCAGCCAAGTGGAACTGGGATCTGGGGCAATCATACCTCGCGCGGTCCCAGCTCTTATCAACCCAGCTTGACATACCAGACAACATCTTCCGGTAGGTACCTGGTCATCATGTCTATGTTGATATCAACAGCTAACTCTATCCAGTTCAAACAGATTCGGAGACTGACACCTACGAGGCAACTTACACAACACCTACTACCGTTAGCCAAGTGACTGTGTCCTCTATATCTTTCTCCTCGTGGTTCACACCTCCAGCGTCATGGAGTGTGAGCACCATCACTGGCTCTTCCGGCGCTGGTACAAGTACCTATGACCCGATCTCTGAGACTAGCGACCCGTCCACGGCTATCACCGGCCTACCCGGCTCCTCCGTGACAGCATCATCAGCTCCTTCGTCCGCAACCAACGACCCTATACTGTCCTCCTCTTCCACGCTCCCTGCCGAAGAGACGTCGGTGAATGGCCCCACAAGTCTGTCATCGACGAGAACATACATTGAGTCTACGGTCTCAGAAGCAACGATCTTTACTACGGGGTCTGCTGACCCTGTCCTCTCCTTCACTTCTACTCTGACTTCCACTACCACAACGAAGCCCATTTTCGTTAACACTACAACGACGAGTGCTGGGACTGCGGTTCCATCTTCGAGCAGCACCAGCAGCAGAGCCGTCTACGGCAGCTACACGTTCTCTTTCCCTTCTAGCCTGAACCACTCTTCCACTGCGAGCGGTATCATCTTGTCTGGGACGGCTAGCGTTGAGCCTACTGATGTGACTTCTTCTGCCTACACGACTGGAAGTGTTGATCCCACTGGAGCATCCTCCTCATCCTACACCACCTCCTCCCTCACCTTTTCTGAGACAGCAATCGTCGACCCCACTGCCTCCTACACCACCTCCTCGGTTCCCTCCTCTGAGACGGGCACCGTCGACCCTACCGGAGCTAGCTCAACAACTTCGAGCACTCCTCTATCCGAGACAGGAAGCGTCGACCCAATCTTTACTACCACATCCAGCATCCCTCTTTCCGTAACAGGCACAGTCAACCCAACAGTCCTTCCCTCAACCTCGTCCCCCTTCTATCACAACACCACAGTCCCTGCTTCGTCTGTCATTGAGACAGCCAGCGCTGGTCCAACTGGTGCTACCTCGATGACATACACAGAATCAGGCGCTGCCCACCCGACCACTTTCTGGACTCGGACCGCCACTACCACCACCGCCACCTCTGAGGAAGCGAGCAGTGCTCCGACTGTGACGCCTGAGCCTGGATATGGGTATGGCGGTGGCGGGTATGGGTACGGGTACTGGAATCGGTATGGAGCTTCGAGGTGGGGGCGGGTGAAGGCTGCTGCCAAGGGGCAGGGGGATAGCGATCATGAGAGGCATGGACATGGACATGGGGATAGGGAGTAGGACAGAGAGTATGTACCTATGAGGGGTTACGTAGGTGAAGCAGCAGATGTTTTTTATGGGCAAAGGTGGTGCTTATGGGGGTGTTTAACAAAAAGATTGATAGATTTTAGAGTTCTGTTCTTTGGAGATATTTTTTACATGAGATGGGAATTTGAGAAGATGTGTTGTTTTACTATTGGTACTTGTTCATTTTAGCAGGTGTCGTCAAGCAAAGGACCTTTCATACAGTCAACAGCCTCGGAGCAATATAATCCGGTATGGTTATTATTAGAGAGATGCCACTGTATATCAACACCTGATCAACAGGTGCGACTTAGCCGATAATTTGATCTGGTCCTGATTTTCCGTCTTTGTCCGAGGCCGAAAGGTACATTCCGTTAAGTATTTCAGGACCCAGATTTTAGAGAAGGATCAGGATTAACAGTCATGATTATGCAGGCTTTGGCCTTACCTACATTGGCGCTTCCGTTGAATTTTGGTCTTTTTCAATTACTTTCCCGTTCAAGTTCAGGTACTCAAGGCAAACAGTCCAACAACACAAACCAGAAATGATCACACACAATCGCATAGGAATTGCACTTTCGATGTAGGGCCAGTTTCAAAGATGCCTGCAATTCGCATACCATCCAAATTCCAAATCCCACAAAAGTCCATCCGCCCCCTCTCTGTATATGTTGGCTAGGTACCTACATATCGGTACCTTACCTATGTGACCAACCCAGACTTACATCATCAGCGGAAAATACTCCTCCAGGAACGCAGCAACATCCTCTTCGTGGACCTCCCCGTCGCAATTGCTTTCCTGCTCAATAACTGCCAAACCCTTAATCTCGGGCCGGCAAAGAAACTGGCGTATCTTCTCAAAGAACACACGCTTCGCCTCACGCCAGCCAATGTACCCATCGTCTTGGGGAAGGAGACGCGGCTCTTGACGCTTTTCACAGGCGAGAACACTTTTTTTGCTGGGATTTTCCACAGCCGGAAACGGGTTTCTCGCGGCAGCAAGCATCTGGCGACGGTGAACGAGGTCGTCAAGAGAGATGGCGCTTAAAACCAACACGGATGATTTCGCCGCCTGGGAGAAGCGCAAGGCCCTGCGTCTCTTTCCCGAGGATCCTGCATTTGTTCGTTGGCGTGCAGCCAAGATTATGTTCCACAAGAGCATACGCCAATTTCTCTGCATGCTAGAGGTCAAAGCGATAGCCAAGGGGGGATTTATCCAGGTGAGCCACGGTAATGAGGACTATGAAGAAGGAGTGGACGAATGGCTCGACGAGTGGTTCCCCTTGGCGCTGGTGTAACAAGTTAAAGTCAATCAAATACCTAGTCAATGTGGGAGGGAAGCGGACACAAAGGGAGATTGATGGGTCTTGGGATTTGGGAATGCACAAAAAGATTCTGAAACATCGGGCACGCAGTTAGACCGAGTTCAAAGCTGAAGTTGCCTCCACCCCTTCGATACAGATCATCATGATTTACTTCATGTCACGACGTGTGGCTGTTTTGCCTTGCTCTACCCTCGCAAGACAAATGAGTTCCCGAACAATGACCAGCCGTAGACAAGTAGTCCACATACCCGCCCCATCCCTAAGGCTTTGACCACAGCACGCCTCCAGCATTCTCGGAGCATTTGAGTTGTCAGTGAATTGTTTTCCAGATGCCCAGGTTGCGCCTTCCCTGTAACGAGGCCTAAATGACCACCTGCCCAGATATTTGAAGAATCCCATTGATGATTGACATGTAAACAACCCGCCAGGGAGTTTGATGTTGCCCTCCCCCACTTTAATTTTTCTTGCAGGCCTTGCAGAATTTCTCCCGCCTTTTCTTTCTCACCCATTTCGCACACTTTGCAGACCGGCAACCCGCCGCCACATCGTCAATTGTGAAGTCGCAAACCACGCACGATGAAGCTATTTCACGAATATGAGTGTGCTTCTGCACCTGGACCGGATTCCTGTGTCCAATGCATTAGCCGCTTCCTAGAGAATCTTAGTCGGGGTGACCTTGTCCTCCGCGACTTTTCCTGCGAAAAATACGCCGTTTGTGGGCTCCAGCATCCAGGCTTCAGTGGCCGTACTCTTGGCTTCGACCGCTGCAGCGGTGACATGTGTTTCGCTGACATCGGCAAACCTTGCGAGAGTGTAGGTGTCTAGATCCAAGGAGGAGTACCTAAATACCTGATCGCTGATTCATTTTTCGAGTATAGATCCCTCTTATAATGCGTGGAGACGCTTTTGACCTTCAAGCCCTCGTCATCTTTGCCCATTATTGTGAGGGAATACTGCCTCCTTTTCGCAAGGATCTCGTCAAGCATGTGAGGGTATGTCAATATCGCCATCAATGATGACAATACTCCCAACGTCTTGCTGACTTGATGTCATTCTACCAACCAGGACCTTCTTGCCAGCTTTTTGCTGGCAGTTCAAGAGACGCGCGCATTCGAACGTGGTTCCCCCGACATTTTCGTCGGCCATGTCTACCAGCGCCGCAAACTGAATGCGATTCAGTTCCCGTTCCCCGCCAAAAGAATCAACGCGGAAGACCTGGCTGCTTGGGAATCACGCAAGGCTCTCCGCCTCTTGCCTGGTGATGCCGGATTCCATGGTTGGCGTAGGGCCAAAGTTTCGTTGCGAGACAATCTTTCGGAGCTCTTGTGTAAGCCAGAGATTGAGAACCTCAACATTAGCTGGGGTGATTATGAGGGCGATGATCACGAGGAAACCATCAAGGCGTTTCTTGATGCGAAGTACCCTCCGATTATGATGGGATCCCGAATCACAGAGTCCTTGGCCCTGGTTAGCGCAGGAGGGACCAGCACCGGCGGGGGTGCCCAGTTCACAGGATTGGGACCTGGAGAGAAAATGGGACATTCTGAAACCTCAGGTACCTACCTTGGGTACATATGTAGAGAGGAAAGACAGATGGCAGTCGCCTAAATACAAAGCAAGAATCTCCACTCAAGACCTTAATATTATATCTGACTGCCCCTCGTGATGAGTGCAACTGCCTTGACAATCCCTGCCGTCGCGTCAATGATTCCGCCTCCGTGGCCATCCACCCACAAGCCACATCTAATTTCGATCACCCGGACCGATTCTAACTAACTATATACCGTAGGTACAAATCAAATACAAATCCACAGTCAACACAGAGATGAACTATAAAGAAAGCAAGTTGCTTTTTATGTTATATATGCTTTGTGTTTGAGGGCACCTGGTACCCTTTGATTTGATCAATGTTCAAGCACAGGTCCTAGATACGAGCTTCCCAGAAATTGAACTGGAGTCTTGAACTTTGCTTAAATCACATTTTTAATGCAATTAAATCAACGAAGGTCACGAATTGGTCATTCCAAAACGTTTGGTTTGTATTGTATTGATTTGACTTGCCCATGACACTTAGACCCCTCCCTTCAGCCAGAACTTAAACGGTCTCAATACCTACGTAAGGTAGAGTGAGGTTTAAACCTAGCCGCTGAATCGATATGAATTCTGGCTTGCCAGTGATCGATGATACAAAAAAAGCATCCACCACCTACTCAAGTACAAGTCATGTGTGATGTGCCAAAAGGCCAAACTCAAATATGCGGAATCATCTGAAGCCAAGAAGGCGTCCAGTACACCCCAATCGGCACCTTCCGAAGACCGATAAAAGCCTCCACGACAAGGAACCCCCGCGAGAAGATGTAACCGGTCAGAAGAATAAAAACCAAGACATAATAGAAGAGGGCAGCAAGCCACTTGAACTGAGGGAGCACGTCCCAAAAGTTCCTCTTTAGAATTCCCAAAGGGAAGACAGCAGGAAGGGCGACCATGACGTAAATTGAAGAGAAGAACCACATGATTCTCTCGATGTCGGTTGCGAACATGATTCTGTCGGTTTGAACCACATGGATTGCTCCGTACACAGCAGGAAGAAAAACGACCAGAACCAGGAGAAGCTTGTTCTTGTACAGGAACTTGGCAAACTCCCAAGGATCCAATACCTTGACGAGAGTGAGTGCTTCAGAGCGAGAGGAAACGTTCCCAGCTCGTGTGGAGAATGACTTGTGATAGAGGGCGTTTTGGTATCTCGCTGTTGTAGGGTGTTCCGGACGCAGAGCCTGAGGTTTTGCTTCCTTCACAAGACCGTCACCATCGATGGCTTGGACAGCCTGACGTATACGCTTCCATCGTTCAATATCTTGAGAGTTGAATGTGGTTGGCTTGGTGGTTGCGGTGGTCGGATTTGCTTCAGGATGGGAGTTAAAGCCTACGCCAAAAGTAAAGGCTTGCCCTGCCTGCAGTGAAAATGAGGTGTTCTTTTCGTCTACCTCCACCCAAGTGGTGCCCTTCTCAAGATCCGCAGCCTCCTTGCGTGGCCAGATCCAGGGCTGGTCAGGAAGAATGGGTTTCTTCCTGGAAAAGCGATGTTTCCTGACTCTGTTTTCGGCAATGAGCGACTCGTGGTACATGAAGGCAATGATGTCTGCAAATTTGGAGCTATCCACAAGCTCAGGGGTCTGGATGTCCTTCGGTTTCTGTGAAACAAAGCGTCAGTTATGATCAAGAAGATGACCCTGTGAATGACTGGTGGACCTACCCTAATCCATAGAACGAAAATTACCAACGAACAAACAACATGCACCATGGTGTGAACCTCGAGAAGCGTCAACGGCAAACCGAACACTCCCCGGACAGTGCACTGCAGCGCCATCCAGAGTACTTGGCCCATAACAACTGTCTTTTGCACAATGTCGGCTTTGCTTTTGTCTGAGATTCGACCCTCTGGAAGAAAGATGAAGTGGCCTTGTTTGGCTAGTTGTAAAACTCCGCTCGAAGTCAATCGAAGGCGCCCTGAGTGTGGCGTGCCGGGTGCTGCTTTGTCGGAGTGCTTTGGCTCAATATCTTCCACCGCTACCTCTAGGCCACCCATAACGCCAACATAGAATCCGTAAGGTAGGTCGAACTGGTAGCCGTCCTATAGTTAACTGGTCAGATGGAAGGCGGATCACTACCAAGGATGCCCACATACCGCAGCTTTGTCGAGCTTCTTCCCAGCCTTCTTTGCGTTCTGAAGCTCTTCATTGAGACTGTTCACCAAGTCGCGTGCTTCTATGTATTGGGAAGTGGCGAGGTACAGAACAAGCTCGGGTGCGATCAACCCGGCAAAGACCCATTTTGCCTTTGAAAGGAGAGTCCAAAACTTCCCTTTGTGGGTGGGAATGTTGAGATGAAGGGCTGTGTACACGCATGCCAGTAGGGTGATGATACAACTCCTGTGGTATGTCAGACTTGATACGAGGCATTGCATCTTCTGACCGGATGTCGACGTACCAGAAAATACTTGCAGTACCTCGGATCTCCAAGGTTCGAATGAAGCCGGGTGCTGGGACTGTCCGCCATGCAGTACTGTTGTGGCTGTGCTTGTCAAGGAGGTCAAGCAAATCCACAAGCCCATCACCTGTGCTCACAGTGGAGGAGCTGGTAGCGCTCGACATGTCAAGTTTCTGATGACTTTTTCAGGAGAGATTTCGATGCAGTGGAAGACGCAAGAAAGATGTGCCTACTCAACTGACATCTCGATGTTGACATGGTGGATCTTATAACCCCGTCATTCTTCCCATGTCAATGCCTTGGAATATGGTGCCGGCCAACCAGGAACGCTAAACATGCCGGCGAACAAGTTGATTCTCTGATTTACATGGAAGTCGCAAGCCATTGGGCACCGGTGTAAAGTAACGGTAGGCCGTCCAGCTGCTGTTTGCTCAGAAGCCCTGGCTTTGATGTTGTGTTCCCCGAGCCTCATGGGAGGTTATCTTGACATCGGGTAACATGGACAAAACAGCTTAGCAGAGGTAACTGTCAGGGAATTTGCAGGCGGCAACTGCGGTAAATCGCATTGCAGATCGCATATCCCACGATTGGTCTACGAACCTGGAAAGTTTACATGTCACTTTTCTCGGCAAGCCTCAAATGACGTGGAAAGAGTGATTGGGACAATAGTGGAGGACCCTGCAGGCCAACCCCAACAAAGCTTCCCTTTTTGTAATGGTGGGTATCCTCATTCATTCAGCTGCATACTTTCTGTCTGAACATTTGACATGTCAGTTCTGCACGACTCACATCCTGTCTCTTCCGCCACGGCCACCTTCTAGGCCACCTTGGGCACTCTGTCAGACCTGATATCCACCCAACTATATGCCGAATCGAGCATGAGCCTGCAGTTGCTTCGCTTCCTCATTTTTGAGGAACAGAGGAAGTGGCGTCTACAGCCCAGCAATTCTAGACCATGACAGCATGCAGCTGCCAGTATTCGGACATTACTCACGCCTCAGTTTCGCCGGCCTGGCAAGGAACACCAATATTTGGCAAAAGAGAAGCACAAAGCCTAAATTTCATGACTTTGAGACATGAAGGAATATCTAATAAGGTCCCAATTTGCTAATCGCTTGCTGTTTGTCACAGGTTCCCATGTCACACGAACACCTGGCCCCATAATTACACGCCAACCTAACGTATGGACTACCTGATCCTCCTCGCGACCATTATCCTCGTCATCGATACTACTCCGCATACTCTACATGGTATCCCTCCAAATATCGCTTGTCTTCAAACACCCGTTCTGTTTCCCTGGCGTTTCGAGGGCGTTCAGCATGGAGTTCCTTTGGCCTTGTAGCACTCCAGCAAACCATTGCTGTTGTCGACAATAGTATCTGTTCAGCAGAAGTCAGAGTCCCATCCAATCAGGGCTTCCAGAATACTGCTGAAAGCTTACTCAAGTCAATAATGGCAGTCGGCCAGTTAGCCTGTGCAGCTCCTGTCCCAGGATTGCATTTGCAATGCAGCAGTGTCGGCGAATTCCCCAGCAGAAGCCCGTCGGTTGTCTTCCCGTTGCTGCACTCGATGCACTGATCGCCGAAGCCTGGTCTATATAGGTCCTATCAGCTTCCAAGAAATCTCCAGCAAAAATGGTTGGATCAAGGGATGAAGCAGGGCTTTTTCAGTACGACCTACGCTGAACCAGTTGGGTCCGCTTGCAGCCTGCCGTAACTGTTCTTGATGCATTTGTTGAGGTCCAAACGGGAGCACTTGAGTTGGCCAAGGATATTCTTGCAGTTTGCTGTGATCACCCTGCCGCTCACTTTTACGGAGCTGGCGTCGCAAGATCCAATGAAGTTATCAGTTGTTGCTCCTGGGATGGCGAACCCAACGGCTAGTGCCGTGAGGAAAGGCATCATGGTGCAAAAGTGGGCAAGGGAAGCTTGGTGCCCGACGAACAGAAGTGCTCACGCCCACTTGATCCGGGCTTGGAAATGGTTCAGCCGCTATGTATCGACACAGAGGCGGATCTCCATGGGAGATACGGCCTCGTTATATGTCACAAGTATCCCCGCGTCCAAAGCTCTCAGGCAAGCCGCAAGAGCCTGTCCAGCAGGTCCAATACCAAGGCCGGAAGACGAAAGTGACCAAGAAACAGGAGGGTTGCAATCTTTAATATCTGGCTCCAGTGGTGTGGTCTGGTCACTATCGAATAAGCGAGTGAGCTTGGTCCCGGCTCCGGGTCTTTGGAGTCATGATAGGCAGGGTGACACTCAGGGGTGACAGTCGCAGCAACACAACGTGTAAGGTATGCTGCTCCAGAAAAGCTTGAACATAATCATCGCTCAAGGCTGAAAGGTGGTGAAGCCTTACATTTACAATTTGGATCATTCCCTTCCAGATGGTAGGCACTTTTTCCGTTCTGCTATTGCTGAAGCTTCAAGACACATGATCAAGGTGATGGGAAGCAAAACAAGCCGATTGGGCCGGCAAAAGTCACAACCGAATCATATCGGCGGGATCTATACGCCTCTCATGTAGATACATTCTCAGTGACATGCCGGAAGATGAAACAGAAGTTCATATACAGGTATTTTATTTGCCGGAGCAGGGGCATTTGGCCTTCCCTCTTTTCTTTGACGATGTGATTCCTGTGATCGTGGCCTACCCTCAGTACTGTCTAATCTAGACGCGTGGCTTTGCCCGATTCTGGACTGTCTTCGGGTTTCCAGACTCCTCCTCAAAGTCCCCGGATAATCTCATCATTTTGATATGTCAGCAAGGGCAAGGAACCCCATGGTGATTTCAGAAGTCGGTCCGTTAAGGCGTAACAGGGGGTTCGGCTCGTTCCGCTCAGCTTCTTCTCTGCAACAACAAGCGCCAACTTCAGACCGACTGGGTAGATGGTGAGGTTGAAGAACAACGAATGGATAGGTGAACAACTGGTATTTCTTTCTTCATTCCAGAGAATGAAGTTTCTAGTTTTATAATCGAAATTGGCCGATATCCAACGCGCAACGTTTGCTTTTCTCTCCCATGAAGCTGTATGTCATTCCACCCTGGTGGGGTCTTTGAACGGCTCCATCGCGAGTGGATTCTTGACTCAGCACAGCGGCTACCCCGCAGACAACGGCAACTTCAATGCTCAAAAGGCAGCCCTCATCTCTGAAAGAACTCTTGTGAAAAACATCTCAAATATACACAGTCTTGTTACTCTGTTAATATCGACAAAATGGCTGCCGAAAAGCAATACAACGTCGGCATCATCGGCTACGGGTTCGTCCTCCGCTTTCCCCTTGATTCCATCCTCCAACCCTAACCCAGTAGCTAACCACCCCCCTCCAGCCTCTCCGCCAAAGTCTTCCACATCCCCTTCATCCAACTAACCTCCTCCCTCAAACTTCATTCCCTCGTCCAGCGCACCCCCAAACCCGGCAACTCCGCTCCGGAGGACTACCCTGACCTCAAGCACTACACCGCCGCCGAGGATGTGATCGCCGACCCAGACGTCGACGTGGTAGTCCTCTGCACCCCTCCCAACACTCACTACCCCCTTACTCGCTCGGCCTTGCTGAACAACAAGCATGTTCTCGTTGAGAAGCCTTTTGTTCCCACTTCCAAGGAGGCGGATGAGTTGACCGCTTTGGCGAGGCAGCAAAACCGGGTGTTGTGCGTTTACCAGAACCGGAGATGGGACTCGGACTTCTTGACTGTGCAGCATCTCCTGAAGGAGGATAAGCTGGGCAGGATTGTGGAGTTTGAGACGCATTTTGACAGGTTGCGGTTGACGGCTCCGGCGAAGGGGTCGACGTGGAAGGCGGGGCTGAAGATGGATGAGGCGGGAGGGGTGCTCTATGATCTTGGCTCGCACTTGATTGATCAGGTTTATGTTTTGTTTGGTATGCCTGATTGGGTCACAGGGAGGCTTGTCCACCAGAGAGAGGGGAGGATCGTGACTGGTGATGGGAGTGAGGAGCAGGAGCCGGATAGTATCACTGCTATCTTGAGCTATAAGGACAAGGGGTTGTTGGTCTTTGTGAGAGCTGGCGTTGCGTGTGTGGAGACCAGGCAGATGCGGTTCTGGGTTAGGGGGACGAAGGGGAGTTATCACAAGAGTGGGTTGGATCCCCAGGAGGATCATCTTCGGGGTGGTGGTAGCGCCACAGATAAGGGCTTCGGGAAAGAGCCCGAGGACAGGTTCGGGAGGTTGTGTGTTGTCGGTGAGGACGGGAAGGTGGAGGATCAGGTATGTCCTACGGTGGAACCGGAGACATATTTGAAGTTCTATGACCTGTTTGCGAAGGCTGTTGCGAGCGGAAAAGAGGAAGATGTACCGGTTCCTGCGTCGCAGGCGGCGCAGGTTCTGAGAATAATCGAGGCAGTTCGACAGAGCGGCAAGACTGGGAGCGAGGTCGCCCCGTAGGTCCAGCGCCTTTAGGGGTCGAAGACCTGGAAGAAAAACGTCAGCTGGTCACGTCTTAGCAAGTCTTCTAGGTGTACTCAGTGTTGATTCTGAATACCGACAGGAAATGTATTGCCGCTGTCCGTAAAAACTGTGCACCAAGAGCCTTATCCACATCACACCCACTTCATGGTCTTCACCAATTCCGTCCGGCAGGTCTCAACCACCTCGCTTTGCCATTTTAGCACCTCGGTGTAGAACGGAACCTCTCTTGCTTTGATCGCCTCCTCAAACAGCCTTTGGACCACCCTGTCTCTGTTGATCGTCTCGTCAAGTTTTCGTCGTTCGGCAAACTCGCGGTATCCCTTGGTCAAGTTGGCCTTGATTATTTGCTCAGTCCACTCCTCTTCCCATAGTCTCTCCAGCGACAGAATCTTCTTGTGGTGGTGCCAGGGACACTCGAGGCTTTTGTAACAGACTGTCTCCCGGTCAATGATGTGGTTGGGCTTTCTCCCGCCACCTGGGCAAGGGACGCCGTAACAAATTCCACTGAAGGGATCGACGTAGTTGCAGCAAACGCGGTGCAGTGGGGGTCTGTGAAATGATGGCTTAACTCTGCATGCTCTGCCTTCGGCCTTGCAACCTTTCGTTTTGTGGCACAGCCAGCGCGTGTTCATGTAGTATGTGCACATGGCTTGATCGCCACATGGATGTTTAAATGCCTGTGGATACCGGGGAGGTGAAGCGGCAATATTCAGCTCGAGCTGGCGGAGTTTGTGGATGGTGGCTGAACTCAAAATTGACACCATGGATGGAGAGGTCCGGTGCTGAAGTCATAGCTCGGTGGCTTCAATGAAAGTGAAGCCGAACGGACGTATAGAGAAGATGAAACAACTGTTGCTTTCTTTCATCTGGTGTTGTATTTTTTATGTGGTGTACAGGTACCATAGTGGGAATTTGAGCCGTCACGTAGAGTCTACCCGTTAAACAGAGTCTACAGGGTCAAACAGAGTCTATAGGCCAGGCCCACTTACACCCACTGAAGCCGTAGGGGGGCACCTGCCGTATACCCCCTAGGTATATGGTTCCTTCTTCCCGCCCCGGGCTCGTTCAATTAGCTACTGGCTCAGTGGCCCAGTGGCCGACCCTGCCGTCCACCCAGTAAGTCTTCCACCGTTCAACAGGCCTGTGTTCAATCCCGGTTACATCCCACTGACCTTCTTCTTTTCTAGCGCTTCCAACCAGTGGTCTTCCACTGGCCTACCCACTGGCCTATCCACTGGCCCAGTTGACAGTGGAATTGAACAGCGGCTAGCTCAGTGGGAGACCACTGGGCTGGCCACCGTGATTTTTGATCAATATAGGCCCTAGGGTGTAGACTCTGTTTGACCTGTAGACTCTGTTGACTTAATTGAATCAATTTGATATGCAGACACAATTTGACTATACAGACACAATTCAACTGGGCCCACACCCGCTGTGGTAGGTGCCGCGTTCGGTTTCTTCTTCCACTGAGGTAAGCTACCTTATGTGCTCGAATCGTTGCCACTATCGATTATTATTATCCCAGAAAGCAAAACAATACAAAAACAACAATTTGAAGGCAACATAAAGATGACAATGTAAGCAGTGAAAATCAGTCCATTTATATTCTTTACTTTGATTAGAGTGGCTGTAAAGGTCGCAAGAATGTACCGAACTGAGATCGACCTTTTAGCGTCTACTGCTGCCTATGTTCAACAGACAATATCGGTTGAAAATTGAAACTCACAACCACTCGCTTAAGATGCTACTTTCTAGTTGATGGTTTATTCACAACGTCATTATCGACGCTATCTATCAATGCTCGATGAGTACTCGCTCGAGGATTTGCTGCTCGCATCATCGTCCTGTTCCAAGAGGCTCTTAAGGGTTTCGGTCTATCTGAGGTAGGTCGCTGGTTCTCTGAATGCCGTTGTGGCTAGCTACCTACCTATTGCTTTGAATATATGCAGACCGATGTCCATATGCCCCTGTTCTATGCACAGGATCAACCAACCAATGCTCCCTATTGATGTAATCTCTACTTTTAGTTTTCCTCGCAGGCAAGTCGTGTGACAAGATCAATGTCAAGAACGGTGATGGGGGAGTGCGTGGTCGTGAAGAGGTGAGGACGACATGGTCGTTCATTTTGCCAAGGTTTGGGGTACCTGTTGCTACAGCCTGTCTACACGTCTAGCTGGGAGAGCGTAAATATCAAGTATATAGCAGTCCTCTTCCTGCCGTAACATTTACAAATCTGCAACTGAATTGTTGATTCATGTATGTAATGTGAGCTTCATCCCATGCGATGGTTGCTGTTGTCTTTGAGATGGCATCTGTTTCCAACTGGCTGTCAACTGCAGAAGCTTATGCCATGACTAACTGCTCCCTTGGCCACCTCCGGCGTGACGTCAATCGCCAACGACATGTTGATTGAAGGGGCAAAAAAAGCAGCAGTCTGACTCGAAGCGTACTCAACTAAGATATGTTTCAATGGCCTGGAAAAGCCGCCAGGGCTTAAAAAACTGGTTGTATGAGCGTACAAAGACGACGGAGGCGGTAGTGTTGCTCTGTAATGTCAATGGGATCATCCGCATTCTTTGGTGTCCGCTTTTTGTGCTGACAACAATCGACATCAACTCTGATTGTGCCATTGGTGGCCTGGGCTGCCACATCAGTTGCTGCCTTGGCGCCTGACAAGCGACGAGCGGTCAGGTTGTTATCGGTTATCAGAATTTTTTCCAAAAATCTAAGCCCCACCAAAGTGCGGCTTCCCCTCCCCCACCCTGATTCAACCCACCACAGGGCAAAGGCGCAGCAAACCAACCTACCTACCTAACTTTCTTGTTGCCTCCTGGTCGTTGCCCGCGCTGAACAAAGGACGTCGCATTTTTTTTTTCTTGCCCGTTCTTTCGTTTTTGGATCTTCATCCATCAACAAACCTATTTTCTAGTATCCGCAGCACACCATGCCTCCCTCATCGTCCAAGGAGAAGCGTCTGGCGAAGCGCGCCGCCGAGGGCAAGGACAAGAAGACTGTTGCCTCGCGGTCCAAGGCCAACTCCAAGACTGCCAGCGCTGCTGCTTCGGTCAATGGCGATGAGCCCGAACTCGATGCCCACGGCAACCCCATCCTCCCGGACGAGCCAGCCACCTCGGCCGACAAGATGGATGAAGTAAAGCGTCTTGCCGACCAAATGGATAAGCATGGTCTTTCCGACCGTGTCACCACCGGTGTCCTTGCCTCCACCCCCGCCAGCAAGGACGTCAAGATCACCAGCACCAGCTTGGTGTTCCACGGCCGTGTGCTCATTCAGGATGGCACACTCGAGCTGACCATGGGCCGCCGGTACGGCCTGTTGGGCGAAAACGGCTGCGGAAAGAGTACCCTTCTCAAGGCTATCGCTGCCCGCGAGTATCCCATCCCAGAGCATGTTGATATCTATCTCCTAAATGAGGGCGCTCCCCCAACAGACCTGGGTGCTTTGGAGTGGGTTCTCAAGGAGGCCGAGAACGAAATGAACCGTCTCGATGCCTTGGCCGAGAAGCTACTCGAAGAGGAGGGCCCCGAGTCTCCTGTCCTGATGGATCTTTACGATGTACGATCACCTCATCCCCTCCCCAAATCTGTTTACTATGCATAAGCTAACCCCATTGATAGCACATGGACAAGATGGATCCATCCACCTTCTCTACCCGCGCTTCCCTCATTCTTACCGGTTTGGGCTTCAACAAGACCACCATCCACAAGAAGACAAAGGACATGTCTGGTGGGTGGAGGATGCGTGTTGCCCTTGGCAAGGCTCTATTCGTCAAGCCCACTCTCCTTCTTCTCGACGACCCGACAGCCCATTTGGATCTCGAGGCATGCGTGTGGTTGGAGGAATATCTCAAGAAGTGGGAGCGCACTCTCGTCTTGGTTTCTCACTCCATGGATTTCCTCAACGGTGTGTGCACAAGCATGATCGACATGAGGGAGAAGAAGCTGCTCTACTATGGTGGTAACTACGATTCGTACATCAAGACCCGCAGTGAGCAAGAGACGAATCAAATGAAGGCGTATCAGAAACAGCAAGACGAAATCGCCCACATCAAGAAGTTCATTGCTAGTGCTGGTACCTACGCCAACTTGGTCAGACAAGCCAAGTCTCGCCAAAAGATTTTGGACAAGATGGAGGCGGATGGTTTCATTCAGCCCGTCCACCAGGACAGGGTGTTTACTTTCCGCTTTGCCGACGTCGAGAAGCTGCCTCCCCCGGTTTTGTCTTTCGACGATGTCAGCTTCTCCTACTCTGGCGACGCCAAGGACGACTTGTATAAACACATCGACCTCGGCTTTGACATGGACTCCCGTACCGCCTTGGTCGGGCCCAACGGTGTTGGCAAGTCCACCCTTCTTCGGTTGATGACTGGAAAGCTTTCCCCTAGAGAAGGTGTGGTCTCGCGGCACACCCACTTGAAGCTGGGTCTGTACTCGCAGCACTCGGCGGAGCAGCTTGATCTCACAAAGTCTGCGCTGGATTTCGTGCGCGACAAGTACTCGGACCGCTCCCAAGACTACCAGTACTGGAGACAACAGCTGGGCAAATATGGTCTTTCAGGCGAGTCCCAGACGTCCTTGATCGGTACTCTGTCTGACGGACAGCGGTCTCGTATCGTCTTTGCTCTGTTGGCCATTGAAAGCCCCAACATGCTGTTGTTGGACGAGCCCACCAACGGTCTTGATATTCCCACCATCGACAGTTTGGCAGATGCCATCAATGCTTACAGTGGAGGTGTCATTGTCGTCAGTCACGATTTCAGGTACGCCGAAAATGCATTGTTCAATTCGGTAGATGCAGTTGCTAACAATTTTTGTATAGATTGCTCGACAAGATTGCCAAGCAGATTCTCGTCTGCGAGAACAAGACTATCAAGCCATGGGACGGGTCGATCGGGGAGTACAAGAACTATCTGCGCAAGAAGATGGTGGCTTCCGGCGCTGTTTGAAGTGGCCGAAGTTGGTTTTTCTTCTCTCAATATAAGAATGACATGAGCGGAGGTGCGCGGCAGCTTAGATGGCCTCATGAAAGAAGCCCCTCCTCACACCAACCACGCGGCCGCCAAGGGGATTCTGGAGTATATGGGATGGGAGCTGACCGGAAGATGGCAACTCCCCAATGAGCATAAAGGTGGTGGCTGGATGGGTTGGTTTGTTGACAGTGATGAGGTATCTGGGCCGGATAGACCTTTTTTTTTCACGTTTGCGATTCTCCCGCCGTCCATTAGATGCACTCGCGCCTAGATAGCGAGTAATGGCGGAAAAGTTATGACAAATTTGATTCAACCACTGTTATTTTGCCTTCTTTGTGTGTACGGGCAAGTTCATGCCTCGAATATAATATGAAGGCATTCCCAAAACTTGCAGAAGGTTTGCTGTCATGAAATGTCTAACGACCATACTCAGCCCTAGACGATGTTACAGTGGTAGATAGACGAGGTATAGAAGAAGGGAGACAATTGATAGTAGTTTGGGCATCAACAGGCGGATCTCAGGATGCAGGTTCGGATTCTTTTGGTGTCTGGTGAGACTTTTCCCACTGCCGTTGTGGTGTGTGTTGCATGCTTGGGGCGACTCTGCAGCGGCGGCTGGCGGCTGGCGGATACCTCGCGCCGGGGCTGAAATGGGCCCTTCCTTGCCAGCACCCCTGACTGGGCAGGGGAGGGGTGTATGTAGTATTGTTAGCCAAGATGCAGATTCCGGCTTGTGCATTCCTTCATCAATCAGCATCTTCCCAGCCATCAGGATCCGTGACGTCCTCACTAAATGATATTTTGCTAGATATATATGATTAATTCCTAAATTGCAATCACACAGAGGTATCTTCATGTCCCGGTTTATAAGGACGTGTAATATTTTCTGGGAAATCCGAGGATCGATGAGGCTGGCCCGTTGGACCTAACGAGAGCCGGGGCGTCGGTGTAGTGGAGCCCTGCTGACGTCTTTGAGCGTGGGACCAGCTTGTCTCGATCTGGATGGACGCCTGGGGGGCCTGCTTTTCCCGGGGGGACGCGGGGACCACTGATGGATCACCTTCGCGAGAGCTGCGAGGAAGCGGGTTGTCAAAGGGGATTTGGGGGAAGACTCTGCTGCACACACCAACGCAGCAAAAGCCCAGATGTGGCCAAATCGAGAATGAACAGTCGGGCCTGGCAACGCTGCTGGCTCATGGATCCATCTCCAACCCAACACCATCCCTTTCCCTTCGTCAACCTTCACGATCATCCCCATCCCCATCACCATCATCGTCCTCCCCTGATCGAATCCTTGTCGCTGTCACCGTCCAACTGCCACCGGTGTCCAGCTTTTTGTTGATTGCCCGTATTCTTTTTTTTCCTAGTGATTGCTTCCACCCTACAGCATCTTTGCGCTCATCACCCTCCCTTTTCCTCACCACCGCGAGCCCATCCGGTGCTGTGTGCTGCCAGTCGCGCCGTTTCATCCGATCTCGTTGCGATACCCTCACCACCAAACACGCACCCGCCCCAACGTTGCCGCTGACCCCTCCCCCAGCGATCTCGGAGCCGTCTCTTCAGAGCAAATTCTATTGCTCCCGGATTGCCGACGCGACAGCGATAGCAAAGGCAGAAGAGTGCAGGTCACCCTTTTTTTCTTTAGATTAAACAGACTTCCGATAGCTTCGTAATCTCGAGGTGGGACGCGTGCCGGGCGAAGTGTCGATGGATGCACATGAATTGTAAAATTACAGAGTAACTTTGCTTGTCGTGGAATTGGGACAGCATCATGGATCGGGACCGGGACCGAGACCGAGACTACTTCCACTCGACGGTGCTGCAGCGACCGCCTCACTTTGATGAGGACGGCAGTAATGGCAATGGCACCGCAAACGAAGATCGCGGACCGCGTGGAGGGCTGCGCGACATCCTGAATCCAGTGAGCTCTGCCTCGCAGCCAGCGTCAGCTCTTGGGCCACCAGGAGCCCCCGGAGCACCCGCGCCTCCACGGCCGCACTCGTCCTTCAGTCTAAGATCACCAACACAAGGTGAATACCACATCCCAAACCCCTACTCTACATCACCCGGAAGCCATACCTCAGGCTCTCGCTCCATCCTCAGCAATCCCGTTGCATCAGCATCGGTTTCGGCACCCTCCTTCCCACCACCGCCGCCTCCTCCACCACTGCCAGCATCGACAACCACGCTGCAGGCACCATCGGCCATTGCATCACCGTCCACGACGCACCAACCGCCGCCCGTGTCGCCGCTGCACGCGCCGCACGTCTACTATTCATCGGAAATTCGAGATCGAGACAGAGACAATCGCGACCCGGTGCGAGAGACGTCGGCGGCCAGCAGCTTCTACGACCCGACAGCCGATTCAACAAAGAAAGAGCGCGAGCGCAGGGTTTCGGACACGGGCTCCTCCTGGCGCAACGCGACGCAGAGCTCGACTCCAAAGGTAAGTAAGCTTTGGGCCCCCTCCCAAAATACCAAAACCATTCCATTCCCAGACACGCTGCTTTCTTTGCGGCCAAGAGCACAAGCAAGATAGAGCAAGTGCAATTTGCCCTCTCCTTTGCCCCATCCACCGTCTTCTCCTTCCTTTGGCCATTCATCATCAATCTTTAAAATTATCATCGCGTCCCCCAACCATCAACACCTGATTTTTCCCGCCCCTGGCCCGGCTGCTCCCTATTCACTTGCCTTGCCATTCACCACCCAACCAACCCGTGCCGGTCTGGCTGACCCCCGACTAATTTTTTTTCCCACGCCACTCCAGGCTCGCGACTCGTACAATTATTCTGACTATTACACCCACAACACCGCCACATCCGCTGCCAACAATCATCACGGCAGCATCAACAACGGCGCCGGCTACGCATCCCATGCGACTTCATCCCTCCCACCTCGAAGCCCCATCTCGCAATACCATCCTGTCTCGGCCGCAGGATCCATCAGCCCATCTGCGTCGACTCGACTTCGCAACACCGTATCGCCGAGTCTGAGACACAGCCAGATGCCCACTTCAATAACCAACGGAGCGACTCCCACAGCGTTGCCAGTGCTCGCACGGACCGGGTCACCGACGCCATCATCAAGAGCCCAGGGCGCTGCAGGTGTAAGTTAAGGCGCTTGCAAACGTCAAATAAGATTCGGCCTTGAACTAACAATTTCATCTCCACCATCACAGACTCCAAGCCGTGCCGCGGGTGTCATGTCATTTTCCAACATTCTTTCCGAACCTGTTTCGAAACCCAGAGCGACATCACCTACCACAATCGACGACACGCCCGTCAAAGTGGAAAGGGCGGATACTGTCGATAAGGCTGACCGAGAGAAGAAGCCACCCCGGAAGAGTATCAAGTCACGTGTTTCCGAGATGAAGGGCGTCGAGTCAACGCCAAAGGCGTCCCGGAAGGGTGCCTCAAAGCCCGAGACCCCAGCCTCAGGTCCGCGACTACCAGCGAAGCGATTGGCCAACGGCCACACGAAGCAAAAGTCCTTCTCTGCCGACAAAGAGAAGAAGATCCAAGAGGAAATGAACCAGCTTGATGCGCTGTCACCACAACAAGACGACTTCGAACATGAATTTCTTGAATACCAGCGACGAAGCAAGCGCCGTCGGCTGGAGCTCGGTCGTTGGGACATGAGCCATAAGCAGCTTCGCAGAAGCGACTTCACCCAGGTAGAGGCACAGAAGCTCAAGCTGCATGCGGATCTTGGAAAACGACGATTCGACGATCTCCATTACGATGAAGCGCTGCAGGAAGTACGGGAGCGCGAGATCCAGCTGGAGAAGGAACGCAAGAAGGACATGCAGCGCAAAAGGCGCCGCGAGAAGTCCATGGCTCTTACCCTGGAGCTCAAGAATTCCGCTCTCAAGAGGGCCAACATTGCGCAGAGTGAGGCAGAGCGCATGCGGTACATGAAGGAGGCGGAGCGTGCCGAGAAGAAAGTGCAGCAGACCAAGTACATCTTGCAGAACGGCCTCAAGGGCCCTCCGCGCAACTCTAGCGCCATCGAGCCCAATCTGGAGGGCGGCACCATGGCGACCTTCCAAGCCGAGAATATGGAGCCCGGGAAGACCAAGGGTAAAGGTCGTGCCGGCGGTCGACTCAAGAAATCCAAGGAGCAAAAACAGGCAGAGAAGGACAGCGCCGAGGCTGCGCAAGCCGCCCTTGATGCTGGAAAGGAGCTTCCCACCAAAGAGGAGACAAACAAGATTCGCCTCAAAATCACCAAACAACCGAGTGTGGACGTCGATAAGGACAAGGAGAACAAAGAGCCCAAGGAGCCAAAGGCCAAGGAGAAGATCGTCGAGGAACCAAAGGATCCCCTGGAGACCCGGTTCCAGTCGAAGGGTTTCAACCAGATCTACGATCAGATTTGGCGTGACCTTGCCCGGAAGGATGTCAACAAGGTGTACAGGCTTGCCACCGACTCGTATTCCACCAAGGCATCCAACCTCAAAAAGACTGCTATTTTGGCATCCAAGGAAGCCAAGCGCTGGCAACTGCGCACCAACAAGGGCACCAAAGATCTCCAGGCTCGCGCCAAGCGTGTTATGCGAGATATGATGGGCTTCTGGAAACGGAACGAACGCGAGGAGCGCGACCTTCGCAAGGCTGCCGAGAAACAGGAGCTTGAGAACGCGAGAAAGGAAGAAGCCGACCGCGAAGCGGCTCGTCAGAAGAGGAAACTCAACTTCCTCATTTCGCAGACCGAACTCTACTCCCACTTTATCGGCAAGAAGATCAAGACCAACGAGGTGGAACGCAGCACCGATCGACCTGAGATTGCTGAGGCGGACCAGCACCAGATCGCTGAAACGTCGCTTGACATCGAGGAGCCTACCGGACCCGTTGGTTCCAAGGTCACCAACTTTGAGAATCTCGATTTCGACGATGCCGATGAGTCCACCCTCAAGGCTGCGGCCATGGCCAACGCACAGAATGCTATTGCGGAAGCGCAGAAGAAGGCACGCGAGTTCAACAAGACTGACACCAACCTGGACGAGGACGGAGAGATGAACTTCCAGAACCCCACTGGTATGGGCGACGTCGAGATCGAACAGCCGAAGCTGCTCAACTGCCAGCTGAAGGAGTACCAGCTCAAAGGTCTCAACTGGCTGGTCAATCTGTACGAGCAAGGCATCAACGGCATTCTTGCCGACGAAATGGGTCTTGGCAAGACCGTGCAGTCGATATCCGTCATGGCATATCTCGCCGAGAAGTACGACATCTGGGGCCCTTTCCTTGTCGTCGCCCCGGCCTCTACTCTGCACAACTGGCAACAGGAAATCACAAAGTTCGTCCCGCAGTTCAAGGTGCTCCCATACTGGGGTACCGCTGCCGACCGTAAGGTGCTGCGCAAGTTCTGGGACCGGAAACACACGACGTACAAAAAGGACGCCGCCTTTCACGTCATGATTACCTCCTATCAGCTCGTCGTATCTGATGTCGCCTACTTCCAGAAGATGAAGTGGCAGTACATGATTCTGGATGAAGCTCAAGCCATCAAGAGCTCTCAGAGTTCGCGTTGGAAGTGCTTGCTCGGCTTCCACTGCCGCAACCGACTTCTTCTGACTGGTACACCCATTCAAAACAATATGCAGGAGCTTTGGGCCCTTCTGCATTTCATCATGCCGTCTCTGTTCGATTCGCATGACGAGTTTAGCGAGTGGTTTTCTAAAGACATTGAATCGCACGCGCAGAGTAACACCAAGCTCAACGAGGATCAGTTGAAGCGTCTGCACATGATCCTCAAGCCGTTCATGCTTCGTCGTGTCAAGAAGCATGTCCAAAAGGAACTGGGCGACAAGATTGAGCTGGACGTCTTCTGCGACCTCACCTATCGTCAGCGAGCCCTGTACTCGAGCCTCCGCAACCAAATCAGCATTCTTGATCTCATTGAGAAGGCGACCATGGGTGACGATGATTCTTCTAGTTTAATGAATCTCGTCATGCAGTTCCGCAAGGTTTGCAATCACCCAGACCTTTTCGAGCGGGCCGATACCAAATCGCCATTTTCTTGCGGCTACTTTGCCGAGACCGCCTCCTTTGTTCGCGAGGGCACAAACGTCTCTGTCGGTTACTCTGTGCGCAGCTTGATCGACTATGAGCTCCCCCGATTGTTGTGGCAGGATGGCGGGCGTTTGGACAGGCCTGGTCCTGATAACTCAATTGCTGGCTTCCGGAATAAGTACACCGGCGAGCTGCTGAACATCTGGACTCCGGAGAACATTCGCGACAGTATTTCGAACACCGACAACTTCTCGTGGCTTCGCTTCGCAGATACCAGTCCTCAAGAGGCCTACAAGGCCAGTCACCAGGGACTGTTTGACCGAGCCGTGACTCTTTCGACGAAGAAGAATAGGCTCGGCAGCATGAATGTCATTTATCGTGATACGGAAGACGACAAGTGGACTCCGGTACATGCTCTGTTCCAAATTCAGGAACGCGCAGACCGCAAGCCGCTTGCCAGCATTACGGAGCAAGGTGTACTTCGCAACCTCATGAACGTGGCACGCACTAATTTCAACGAGATTGGACTGGGACGACTTGAGCAAGCTGGCCGCCCCCGCGCATCTGCGCCGCCGATCGAAGTTTCATGCAACAGCCGCGGCTCGGTCGTCGAGCGTGAAGATGTTCTCTTCAACCCCCGGATCCGCAAGGCTCTATATGGGCCTACACCTGTCGAGGAGAAGGCACTAGTCACCCAAAAGATCCCTATCGAGCGGTACCCACCTCCTGCACTCCTGCCTGCCCCGAACAAGGAGAAGAGCCGATTTACCAACATCGCTGTCCCCTCGATGCGCCGCTTCATTACGGATTCTGGCAAGCTCGCCAAACTCGACGAGCTCTTGCGACAATTGAAGGAGGGTGGCCACCGCGTACTCCTCTATTTCCAGATGACACGCATGATCGATCTGATGGAGGAGTATTTGACCTACTGCAACTACAAGTACTGTCGTCTCGATGGTTCAACGAAGCTCGAAGACAGAAGAGATACAGTGTCGGACTTCCAGACTCGTCCCGAGATCTTTATCTTCCTGCTATCTACTCGCGCAGGTGGTCTCGGTATCAATCTCACCACGGCCGACACTGTCATCTTCTATGATTCTGATTGGAACCCGACCATTGACTCGCAGGCCATGGATCGTGCTCATCGTCTTGGTCAGACAAAGCAGGTCACCGTCTATCGTCTCATCACTCGCGGCACCATTGAGGAACGCATCCGCAAACGCGCCATGCAAAAGGAAGAGGTGCAGCGCGTCGTCATTACGGGCGGCTCATCGGCGGCTGGTGGCGGTGTCGACTTCTCTGGACGTAGGGCGCCCGAGAACCGCAACCGCGATATCGCCATGTGGCTTGCGGATGATGAGCAGGCCGAGATGATTGAGCGCCGCGAGAAGGAGCTGCTGGAGAGCGGCGAGTACGACAAGATCCAGAAGAAGCGTGGCGGCAAGCGGAAGCGTGCTGATGCCCCGACCAGCCTGGACGAGATGTATCACGAGGGTGAGTTAATGTCTTTTTTATATCCTTTTCAGGCCCATAAGCTAACTAATCTTTCCTCTGCAGGCGAAGGACATTTCGATGACAACAAGGGCTCCGGTACTGCAACCCCCAATGCAGCCCAGGCAGAGGCCGCTGATGGCCGTCCTGGCAAGCGGAAGCGTGTCGCTGGGGGCAAGAAGGCCAAAACGACGAAGCAACGGTTGGCCATTGCCGACGGGGAGATTGACATCTGATCAGGCCTTACTTACCTGCACGCGCCCTCGATTCCTCTTTCTTTCCAGCAAAGCGAGTGAGCGGAGTGCATCAAAATTTCTTGACGTATCTGTGAAGAACAACTCGGTAATGATAGTCAGTAACAGGATTAAAATTCAGCAGAACGTCGTCATCTACACACCCCGTCGGTACAAATTCTTCTTTTCTTTCTTTTTCTGCACAAGAGCATGCATGGTTGTTGTTTGTATGTAAGCCAGTTCATTTTGACAGGCTGGTAGACACAAAATCTGGAGCGGGAAGGACATCAGGCTGGGGAGGAGTTCAAGGACGGTTACCTTATGGGACACAGCAAGCGAACAATAAACGAGCAAAGGGAGGAAAGGGTTTACCAAAGAGTTCTTGTTGTATTTTCTGTAGTATAATTACTTTTTTTTTCTTCTATATGTCTTGTTTTTTGTTTGCATTTCTGTTGCTTGGGTGTTGGCATCACATTGTTGTTTGTTGTGTGATCTGATCTGGGAAAGGAGATGGGGAAAAAAGAAGTGCATGTGCAGATATGAGGACGAAAAGTGAAGAGAGCGGATGGTGTTTACGGGTGTCTGTAGGGGATCTTGGCTTGGTGGGGGGCGGAGGGGGGCAGGAAGTGGCCGTGATGATGACAGAGGAGATAGAAAAACACGTATAACAACGATGAGCATCAAGATTTTATTATTATTATTGTATTATCTCTGTCCCGTGAACTTCTTGCTTTCTATCATCCGGTGATCTCCTCAATCCAAACCCTGACCTTTTCGGCTACTGTCTCGCTGTGACCTGCTCTGATACATCAGTCTCAATTTCTCTCTCACACAGATAGTAGCAAAAGACTCACGTAAACAAAACGCATGCGGGATATTTTCCTCGCAAATCGTGACCTTTGTCCTCCCCCTTTTATCCCCTTGCCGTTTCTCAATAAACGCGTCTCTCACTTCGTCTGCGACCCAGTGGTCCTTTTTCGCAAAGTAAAAATAAAACTTTTCTCCTCCCTGTCCTTGACTGTCATGCTGGAGCTGCCAGAGCTCCTCTGACCACTTTTCTTCGGTGATGGTGGCCATTTCGTCTTTGCCCATGTGGATTGCCTGCCAGATGCCGTCTTTGCTTTGGAGAAACTCTAATGTGGCATTTAGGGCGTGAGGGGGGAAGCGCATGATGTTGGTGAGGACGGAGCGAAGCACAAAAGTGGGGAGGAGGGAGACGATGGATTTGGCGAGGTGGTGGGTGTAAGTGTTTAGGAAGGGGGTGGTGCGGATGAGGTTGAGTTTTTGGCCGGAGGGGGAGTCGGCGATGTTGGTGAGGGTGGGGAACAAGAGGATGGCGGAGGTGAGGAGGAGGGAGGGGGAGAGGGAGAGGTGGAAGCGGTGGAAGATTTCGGTGGCTATGTAGGCTCCCACGGAGTGGCCGACGAGGATGATCGAGGAAAAGGATGTGGGGGTGTTGAGGGTGAGGAGGGTGGATGTGATGGACTGGATTTGGTCCTCGAGGGTGAAGGGGTGGGTTGTGAGGGTTTCGCCTGAGGGAGTGGTGTAGGTGGTGCCGAAAGTTGGGGTGTGGTCATGGTCGGAGAAGCCTAGGAGGTTTCGGCTGTAGATATGGTGGGCTTGGTTGGAGGATGGGTTGGATTCTCGCTCATTGAGGAGTTGGCGGAGGGTGGTCAGGAAGGGGATGTAGTAGGCTGCTAGGCCTGGGTTGCCGGTGATGAAGAATATAAGGCATTGCTTGCGTGTTTTGTCGTTTCTGTTTGGTGATGGATATTCTAAGAAGGGAATGGCATCCTCTTTTATCATTGTGGTTAGTGACATGGTTGCTGTTGGGTGGTTGCTGTGCTTTTCGGGGTTGGGGTTGGTGATGACGATGTTGATGATGTTTTGCCGAGGTTGCCTTGGTGGGGCCCAACTCAACTCTGCCAAGATGCCGGGCTAACCCTAACCCGGAAGTATTAATAACCCCCATCCAACGTCAACTAACACTGGAATATCGGGCTGCTTGCTAATGGAAATGTGCATCAGCTTGCATGTCTGCATGTCTCATTACTCTATAAGCCTATGTCCAACCAAATCTATCATGCCCACTTCTAAACACACCTTGCCACTAAACATCATCCTTTTCCCGCCATCAGTTTTCACCAGTCTCACACTTTCCATACCCAGCTCCAAACACGAGCTCACCGAATACGATCGCACTCCTCCTGTGTCTTCAAGTGGCAGTGAGGGCTGAAGTCGGAGGGGATCTTGGGCGTAGGTGGAGCAGGGAGAGGAGGCCAGAAAGGGTTGGGAGGGGGCGGCGGGAATAGTGGTGGCTGGGTCGGAGGCTCAGCCCGAGGGCCTACTGGAGTTGGGTGGAAGGACGTCAGGAGAGTCGTGGGGGTTCTTTCGAGGATATTGCCGTTCTGAAAGTGTGAGAACGTGTTTTGTGGATTGATGAAGACTGGGACTTCTTACCAATTGTTCCTCAGGCTTGACTTCCTCGGCGACAACTGCATGAACCGGTGCATTCTCGGCAGCGACTTGAACCGAAGCCTAGTATCAACGGTTAGTTGAAAACATTGGTTGAGAAGTTGGTTCAACGATCGCAAGGGCAACGTACGGCAGCCGGAGCAGGCTTAGGGACAGCCACCCCGAACACAGCGGCGGACTGGCTAAGAAGCGCCACAGCTGAGACGAGGAGATGCATGGTGGTGATGATATTCTGGTCTTGAAGAAATATTGTAGTGTTGGTCTTTGCTGATGTTAGATGGTTGAGGCAGGCTGATGGATGCTCTTTCAACTTTTCTGGGATTGGGAGGATGGATGCATGGTCTTTTGTAGACATTCCCATCCTGTCTCGTTGGTCCTGACCTTGTAGGGCTGGCCACGATAACGGTGTGTCTTGACTCGATTAATGTGTCCCAGATCTGCCTGGATGTTCACCATCAGCTACTAACGGTCCGCTAGACGTTAGATCCATCGCCATGGGATGGGAGAATGACTTGAACCGAACGGTTTTGTTGTTATTTTTGTTCTAGTACCTGCTGATCGTCGATCTTCCCAACCTCTAGAACGTTCTCTGCGTGCATAAGCAGTTTGACATGGACCTTACAGCCTGTAAATAGGGCTACTCAACTGTCAGACAGTGTCAAAACTGTGGTGGTTTAATTGACATGAAGTTTTCGGCGCCGTGAGTACATTGTCAGGATAAGCTAAAGAACAAGTCTTGTCATGTCGCATGGCAAATGCAGGTGGGTACCTAGTTACCAAAGACTTACGTTCTGGAGCCTCTTTCTCTTCTCTGAGTGAGCAGATATCTCAAATTGGCCGCACTAGCTTAGTCAGGTACGTAAGTTACGGATTTCATCTACCAGTATTCTGTTCTTCAAGATGCCATCATGCAGTCTCTATCAGTTTTGTCTCCCCAAACAACGGCACATGATCCGTTCAAAAGTCCCAGACAGGGACTACACATCCCTAAATATGGATTAAGGCTTGATCAAAGAGCCTATTAAGTATAAATCCACAGATAATAACATCCTGCAGGCCTTAGTCATTTCTCGTAGGATCTTTCAGACACTCTATTTCATCCTATCACTGAGGTATAATGGCCCCTGAGCGAGTGCGTTTGTTTACTTTGCCTGGTCCGTGCGCAGCGCAAAAAGGGGCTGCTTTGGCATGGCATGCCGCATGGCAGTGTTATGGTGTACATGCGTTTCAATCTACAGCTTTCTCCGGAGATCAGGTAGTGCCGGATCGTTGCTGATAATCTTGATGCGGTTGAAGGTGTACCCAGTGCTCTCTTGCTAAAAAGGCAGTTATTCGACCAGAGGATGAGACCAGAGGATGAGACCAGAGGATGAGATGTTGCACAGCCAATACATCACATCTCATAGTTACCATCGTGCTAGCTGTTTGAAGAGACCTGGTGACTGTTTAAAGATAATCGTCATCCCCTGAACCCGTAGGAAGAGTCTCGACTCTCATTTGTTATTCTTGGTGCCAGGGTTGCGTCGTCGTCGTCTCATATTCCTCTGGTAGATTCCAAAATTCACGGCGGGAGCTCTTCTACAGATATCCGGATGTCAGAGCCGGACTCCTCCGGAGGTATCAAGTTTTAGGCCCGGGGGTGCCTTCCGCCAGACACCGGCTTTCAGAACCGGGGCCCTCCGTTAGCTCCGGCTGCCGGAGCCGAGCCCCTCCGTATCTTCTTGTTGACAATTCTCAGACTGGCCAGGCCGTCAAACTGGTCCGTCTTTTCCACAGCAACCAACCAAGATACCACTCAAATTCGCTTATCAACTCTCGGAAGTGTGACTCCCGTGCCTTGGGAATCGTTCAGATTCGATCTGCGTATCATCTCATTCCTAAATTATTCATCCACCGTCTTCAACCTCCCACTCTCCCGGTCCTCTCATTCCTTACCTACCTGTAGGATGCCTCCAGCGATCTCACCGCTACATGACAAGAAGTCTTGCATGTGATAATATCTCTCCTGATTTGTTCTCGCATTTTCCTGGAGCTACAACCTCCGCATTTGAAAAACCTCGCCAACCGGGAAGGCTGTGATGGCTCTTTTTCCTCGCCCCTCGCCTCCTCCTTCACTCCCCCTCGCTTTGTAAGCTTCATCATCACACATGATGCGGAATTGAGAGCTCCTGTTGGCCGGTTTCATGAGGCCGCGGGTCCTAGCCACACTTTTGCAGTTTCCAATATTGTTTTCCCAAGTTCGAAATCCGCGGATGCCTTCCCTTTTTGCCTTACTCTTGCGGTCATAGCCCTCGCCCACAATACTCGCACCCTCTCTCTCTCACGCTCTCTCTCTCTTTTCTCAGCTTCTTTTCTTCCTTTCTCCATCCCCATCGATCATTCTTTCTACATCTCTTAGCTTCATCTCCCCCACAGCCTCTTCTTCCTTCGTTTACCTTTGCTTGATCATTCTCGTCATCGTCATCATCATCACCATTCTATTCTTTTTGCTGTCTTCTCATCTTCTTCTTCGATCTCCTTGACTGAAAACGTCTCCTTCATCCGTCATCAGAAGAATGCGAGTTGATCTTCTTTTCCATGACCGACAAGTTTGAGACCCGTGGACGCTTTCTGCGACTCGACTGTTCTCCTGTTTCAGGAAACATTATCACTTCTAGTTTGTGGCTTCAACTCCCTTTCCTCCTTCAATCAACCTAAGGTAGGTTGACCTTCTACTTCAATTCTTTTCGAGTCAGATACCACTTCGAATCTCGTCCAGATGCTTCGTCTACAGCACTGGCTGTATGTTTGGTAAGTCAATGGAATGAATCCCCTTACACTACCCCAAGACAAGGTACCTACCACAAGCGACGTGATGACCAAAAAGAGTTGGAATTTCTGAATCTACCAATTTTGAAGAACAAAACATATGATCTGACCAGCCTTTCATGACACTGTTTGGCAAACCGTTCATTTTCAGGGAAGCCTGCTAACACCCGCTGTTTTGTGTTCAGATACCTCCTTGATCAACCATGCCTCTGCTCGAGTGTTATGTCTCAGGCCTCCAATCACCGAAGCAAACTGACAGACGATGTCGACAAAAACCATGTCAGTACACATTCCTGCCTCGACAAGCTCAAGTTGAGGATGCCTGACAGAGCAACGATACTGACTTTCTCGTTTCAGTCCAGTCTCAGTGGCTTGTTGGCAACCAAATCAGGGTCACTCTTCGCTCAATGATGGGGTCGCCATGGTCGAGTAAGTCAACCCAAGAACTGATTCTACCTTGCGACAGTTCACCACATGAAGACCTTTTCATTGTCGAGCGCACGTCTGGCTCCATCGAGACTATGATTACAACCTGCGCCTCATTCTTTGTCTACTTGTATCTTTTATTGCTTCAGCAACAGGTTTTATTCTGATGACTGGCCTATTTCGCTCCCACAGTTCGACCTCAACGGCATGAGCTAGATCATGAAGATTGAGGCTGCATGCGTTTTGTACGTTGTCAAAACCCATCTCCCACACGCAAACACGATCACCATGATGACATAACATGGAGTTGTAGATGATACGATCAATTTCTTCTGGGATTATGAGCACAATCTTCTGTCTGACCTTTTTCACTGGCTTCATGACTTCACACACTTTCTCTCCTTTCGGTGTGCTTCGCTGACATTGAGTTGAGTCTAGGTTACATGATGTCTCCTATACCGGGCAGGATTCCCTGCACCCGAGCTCGGCGCCGCCCCGAAACCCCTGAATGCTGGGAGTGGGGCCAAGGACGGTGTTCAACACAGGCAAGTCACATCCTCAACTCTCTTCTCGGCCCAAAGTTGGGTCTATTGCCATTGAATGATGAGGAGGAAGCTCAAAAGACTTGAATGATGACGAGCATTCAAGAGATCTTGGATGAAGACGTGCATCCAAATCGACTCTGGGGGACATGAGACCAAAGAGCTTTCATTTGCTGGGTCAAAAGATCACTGGGGGACAGATTGACCAGACCAACGGTACTCATAAGCTCTGGTCCTGACATTTGGCACTGCACCACTCTCAATTCAGCAATCTCTTCTTTTCTGTATCTGGCTAACGATTTAGCAATGTACACAGAAACCCTTCTTGCCCGAACTGCTGACAGTGTCTCGAAACCTTCGCAACTCAACATCGATCCCACCTTCAGCAGGACACGAGGGCCCCTAACCATGCGCAGGGCTCATGTATCGCCCATTTCCGCTGCCTTTGAGCAGGCCAGACGATTTCCGAGCAGGCGAGTGACCCCGACCCTCATGCTTCATCTGCCCCCACAGCTTCATGATGATACAAAATCAAGCCTGATCACCCTTGATGATCACCAATCTATGCTTTTTCATCTTTCGATCTCTGAAGCAGCTGTCGTTTGTTTCCCTCTCGATCATCAGACTCTGGCTCCTTTTCTGTTTGGGATACGGCTAACCGAAACACAAGACGTAGACAGACTTGAGCCCCAGAGGTGCACCGTTGTAGCACCTCCGTCACATCAAGCAAGGTAAGAACCTGTTCTCCTCTCCTCTTCTTCTTGGCACCTCAGCTATCATGATGCTACCCAAGGCCTGAATACCCATGACGATCACCAATCTCTTTTTCATCTTTCGATCTCTGACACAGCTGTTTGTGTTTCCATTTGCGTTTCTATCTGAAGAGTCTTTCGGTTTGGAAACATCGCTAACCAAATGCCTGTTCATTCCTAGGAACGAAGCCCGAAGACATGATTGCACTGCTCCGCACCGCTCGAGATCATGAAGATGGCTCACACGAGGCAAGTTGCTCGGCTCGTCCTCTCACATCCCAGCTTGCACCCTATGCCAATGAGCTTCATGATTACAATCCTTTTCCTGAACATCACGCCAAACACTGGCGCGGAGATGATGTCTTTCTTGCGGTCGGTCTGACTGAGCCGTCTTTTCCTGCCACACGTCTAACATCGTTGAGATTAACACTTTGCTAACTTCCAACGTATGTGCAGATGGAGCGAGCTTGGTACCTTGCCTTATCAAGCAGAATTCCTCGACTGGGTAAGATCGCTGCCCATTTCCCTCACACTACCCACCCAAGGCTTCCATGATGATACACAAATGATCTGAGGATCACACCCGGGGGGTGTGAAAATGATGTACTTGTATCTTGTCTTTCTTCTGACGGAGCCGTCTTCTTCTTCTTTTGTCACATAGCCTACTTGATTGAGCTGATCACTGTGCTAACCACTGTCACATCGCAGATGAGATGAACTAGGCATAAAAAGGATACTAGAAGCAGGTAAGGCTCACCTTTCCCTTCTTCACCTCCCCCCGCCCCCGGTTTTCATGATGATACACAGACGATCTGAGGATCACGCCAGACTGGTGTGAATATGATGCCTACCACATTGCCGTTGCTCTGACGGAACCGCCTTCTCTTGTCACACTTCCGACTTGGCTAAGTCGATTACTGCACTAACCAATGTCGCCTCGCAGACGAGATACCATTGCCATCTATCAGGACGTCCGAAGCAGGTCAGATACCCACCCTGATCCCTTCGTCAACAATTCCATGCCCTCGGCTTCCATGATTAAAAATGGTCAACCAATTTGCGAATCAACCCCAACCGGCGTGGAGATAATGGCCTTTTGATTATCATAATCTGATGAAGCCGTCTTGTCATGTCAATTTTCTGACGTATGCAAACTGGTGACATGGATGCTAACCATCAAATAGTTAGACACGTCGAATCGACATGCGCTTTGCACCAAGCACGATGCCTGAAGCAGGTAAGACCGACTTCTTTTTCTCTCTTCAACACTTCCCCACCCTCTGCTTTTATGATGATACAAAACAATCGAGGATCACACCGCCCTACGTGGTGTGTAAATGACGCCTTCTGACAGAGCTACCTTCTTTTGTCACGCTTCTGACATGATTGGGTTGATCACTTGCTAACCACCTCTGAGTTACAGGTTTACTGAATCGACAAGACATTCGCAAGGATACTAAATCAGGTGAGATTCATCGTCCCTCTTTGAACACCTCCCCACCCTCGGCTGCCATGATGATACAGAACAATACAAGATCACGCCAAACTGGTGTACAGATGATGCCTTTGCAATTGGAGCCCTGACATTGCCTCATTGCCTTCATCTATTTGATCCTATTGTGGCTTGAGTGGCTTTACTAACCTGGCTCATGACGCTTGCAGGAGTATTTTGGCTTTGAGGCGGATGACGCTGGGATGGGATTGCTATCGCTGTTTGCCCTTGCGTCTTTTCATCTTTTCAGTTTGGCTTGCCCACAAGGCTCTCCCGACGAGAGTTGACGGGGTTTTGCAACACTATTTCCAGGCAAGAGCTTTTTCTGTTTTATCGTCGTTTCTGTTTCACGGCCATTCATGATTATAGAAGATTACTTCACTCTGAAGAACCATCCTATTATCACGAGTAGGGATGGTTCACATGTTGCATATCAAAGAGCATCTGACAATAGCTGTGGGACTGCCCCCATCTGATCCAACTTCTCCTTTCGAGTTATTTACATAAGCATGGAGCTAACATGGTACCCATAGCCTTTCCAAGATCCCAGGATACCTACCTACTCAGGCACGCCTGAGTCCTTGCGCTTCAAGTCATTCCAACTTGGGCACTGAAAGAAGTAAGTGTGAGATACCCTTGCCGCACATTTCCACCTTTATAGAGTGGCTTCACATGATGAATAACCTTAACATCCGGTAATTGTACTCAACAACGATCATTTGGCTTCCAACAAGTCGTGGGTTGAGAATGGGAAAACCCAAGGGCTACAGGCAACCTCTGAACCTTTCTTTTCGTCCCTGTCTCCTTCATTTCTCGTGAAAAACTGGAACCCATTTGCTGACAGGTTGCATTGCTGGATAGGTCCTTTTCTGTATGGCGAGCGAGCCGAGCCAACAAAACGCCGACCAATCGACCGACCGAACAAGGAAGATGGATACAAGTCTGATGTGAGCAATCTGTGCTATTGGTTGGTGAAAATGGAGGATTGGCAACGGGCGGGCGCAGGCAAGAGGTCAGTAATACAGGGGCGGTCAGGGGCTTTCCTTTTAAGGGTCCAAAGGCAGCAAACAAATGCGGGTCTGTTCGACGCTGAGATGGGTTTTTGGGCTATCTTGCGTCTGGCCGACCGCCACATGATAAGCATAGGATGGCGTGGTATGGGAGCTTAGAATTTTGGGATAACAAACAAATGAATGGGCGGTGGACTTTCGCTACTGCAAAAACATCAACCGTGGTGAAGGTCAACAAACAGCAGATGTCAGGATGTCAAATGCCCAGCCGGCTGCCGAGTGCCCAGAGCGCGGGGCCGGCTCGGCGCCAAGGAGCGCACAGAATGGCACAACAGGCAAGCCAGAGAAAAAGCAAGCAAACAGAGATCGAATGACGGGACACGGCAAGACGTCATTTCAAATGCGTGAAAGTTGGTTTCCCGGCTGGCGGACAATCAAGTTAAATTGTTGGAATGTGCTTTCCGTTTTTACGGTGCCTTGAACTTGAACGCCACTGAAGGCCTCAGCGGAGAGAGGCGGGTATAGACGTTCATGGTGATAGTGTAAACAAGCCCTGGGTCTTTCAGATCGTCCCATCTGCTTGGGGAGATTTTCATGCAGCCGTGTCTCTCCTTTTCAACGTTGCATAAGGCCGGAGATGAGCTGCCAACCGAGGGCGTGCGAGGTGCGGAGCTCGGTGCCCCAAGACGTTGCCCAGACCGCCAAGTAGCCAAGCAACAAGGCGAAAGTCTTGTTTCACTAACCAAGCATTTTCCAAGACCTCACAAGCATTTCCAAGAAAAGCCTCCGTCGATCTCGCCAGATGCTGCGAACAAGGGTTTCTGCGAAACCTCTGACGACGCTGTCGTGGATATCAACCTCCACTCCTCTCGACCGATCGATGGTTGCCACGCGGAACAGCCGGCACAGGAAACACGAGCTTCACGCCAGCGAAAGGAGAACCCTGACAGTCACAGCGCAAGTTGTTGAAACGAAATTATGATGGAACCATTGAGTTTGGTAGCTGTGTACTTGCACTGCATATGGTTATTGGCCTGGCTTTAAGTACCTCCCAATCTCACCCTCCATCTTCGCCGTGTATCCGAACACAGCCCGGCCGCTAGCGTTTCTGTCCAAAGATAAACCAGTCGGTCGCCAGTGGAGTTGGGATGGAGCCTGCTCCCGCCCGTTCTTGCTGCCCTTTTGATACTGTCCTATCCTCTCCTGCTCGTCGTGCCGGAGTTCTCTCTCTCTCTCCTTCCTCCAGTCAACTTCAGGCACATTTCATACCATCGTTTCAGTTGCATATTGCTAATATCGCAGAGGGAACTGCATTCTTGTTGCTTGTTCCAGTGCCCTTCGTTACGGCCCCCTCTGCTCCATTCTGACTTTCGTTGAACAAAACATCTTCACTTTCCCATATTCCTTTTTTTTTTTGGCGGGAAACGTGCGCCAAGTGAATCAATCAGTTTCAGACGTCATTCCAGCCGTCTCGACAGCCACATTCGCATCAAAATAGAACATCCATCGGCTGATACACGTTGAGAACTCTATTGGTACCGCCCAGGAACCGACTGTCAACAGCTCCAACTGCGCGATTGTCGCCAATTCCACCATATTATCACCACAATGCAATTCTCCAAAACCGCTCTCTTCTCCGCCTCCCTATTACTGGGGCAGGCGGCGGCCGACCTGCCTCCCATTGTCATGAAGGTGCGTTGCCGCGACGGCTTGTACCATTGCGCCGGCCCCCATGGCTGCCTTGCTGACAACTTGCCCTACAGGGATCGAAATTCTTCTACGAAAATGGCACCCAGTTCTTCATGAAGGGCATTGCTTACCAGCAAGACAGCGCCGCGGCTGGTGCTTCCACCGGCAGCTCCAAGTATAGCGACCCTCTCGCCAACTCGGCCGCCTGCAGGCGCGATGTCCCCCTCCTCAAGCAACTCCGTACCAATACCATCCGCACCTATGCTATTGACCCAACCAAGAATCACGATGACTGCATGAAGTTGCTCGAAGACGCCGGCATCTATGTCATCAGTGATCTTAGCGAGCCAAACTTGTCGGTCAACCGCGACGACCCAAAGTGGGATGTGGAATTGCTCAAGAGGTACACCGATGTTGTTGATGCCCTGAGCGGGTACAGCAACGTCATTGGCTTCTTTGCCGGGAATGAAGTTACCAACAATGCCAGCAACACCGATGCCTCTGCCTACGTCAAAGCCGCCGTCCGCGATACCAAGAACCACATCAAGGCCACATCCAAGCGCTGGTTGGGCGTTGGCTATGCTGCCAATGACGACGCCGATATCCGTGAGAATATTGCGCATTACTTCAACTGTGGCAACCAGAGCGAGGCCATCGACTACTGGGGATACAACATCTACGAGTGGTGCGGCAAGAACACCTTCAAGGGCTCTGGATATGACAAGCAAGTCGAGTTCTTCAAGACCTACTCGGTACCTGTCTTCTTCGCCGAGTATGGGTGCAACCTTCCCAATGGCGCCGCGGGTCGTATCTGGGAGGAAACTACCGCCCTGTACTCGGACGACATGACTGGTGTCATCAACGGTGGTATTGTCTACATGTTCCACCAGGAAGAGAATGACTACGGTATGTTGATGAAATCTATTCGCAACCACCCTCAAGCTAATCCATCAAATAGGTTTGGTCGAAGTCAAGGGTGATACCGCCTCCAAGTTGAAGGACTTTGACACTCTCTCGACCCGCATGGCCTCCATTAGCCCGTCTTCCACCTCGAGTGATGCCTACAAGCCCACCAACACCCCCGCCGAGTGCCCCAAGGTCGGCTCCAAATGGGCGGTCACTGGTGACGTTTTGCCCCCGACCCCCGACAGCAATCTTTGCGACTGCATGTACAAGTCTTTGGCTTGCGCCCCCTCAGACGATCTCGAAGCCGAAGACTTTGGCAAGATCTTCAATTATGTTTGCGACCAGACCCCGCAGGCGTGCGATGGCATCAACGGCAACACCACCTCGGGCGTGTACGGTATCTTTTCCATGTGCAAAGACAGGCAGAAGCTTGGATACATTCTCAACGAGTACTACAACCTCCAGAACCAGGCTAGCACCGCTTGTGACTTCAAGGGGCAGGCAAAGGTCAAGGCCGCCAGTGCTGATGATGGGTGCCAGGCTAGCTTGGCGCAGGCTAGCAAGGCTGCTACCCAGACTCAGGGCGGGTCGGAGACGAGCAAGAATGTTGCTGTGCCTATTCCCATGAAGAGCTTGTTCACGATTGGTGATTTGGCTATCGGGGCGTATGTTGTTGTTGCTATGAGTGTAGGAGCTGGTATGGTGCTTTTGTAAAGAAGATGATGGTGAAAGGAAAAGACCGAGGAGGATTTAAAATGGATTTCTTTTGTCTTTCTGGTGGAGGACTGATGTTGGGTTTGGATGTAGTGGTATCATCATCGCTGGACAGGGTCCTTCAAAAGCACAGAAAAATCACGGATGGCGTTGTCTTCTTTTCTTTTGTCTTTGGCTGTCGAGCGCCAGGAAAGGGAGAGATTCTTTTAAACAAGGGAAGGAAGATTTGGTTGTGTGGCTAGTGTTTAGTACCGCCTTTTTTTACTGTCGGATGTGTATTGTTGACATGTAATCGAGCGAATCGTTTTCTTCTGTTTGTCATGTAGGATATGTTTGTTATTTGTGTGGATGGGCAAAAAGATGATGTTGGGCCAGATTGATAAGATAGTGAGTTTGTCTTGTGGTGGTAATGATGATTGTCATCTGCTTTGTTGCTCATGGACTCAGTCAAAGGACGTTATTTTGTCAAGAACAAGACGTCCCCAAGACATAGTGACAACAAGATGTATGTGTCAGGGGCTATAAGAGTGGGAAACCTTTCGGTCGATGCCATGCCGGAACCCACCCACTCTACCTAAGAAGGAGGCCTTTCGGAAGTCATCTAGACGTGGAGAAGGAAGCCATCTCGTGCTCGACAACCATCGCCGACTCCAGGCTACCAGAAGGGCCCAACCCTAGCACGCCTCGAATGACCTTGTCAAGCTAGACTCCATCCGGCAAGTAATCATGGACGCGCTCGCACTCGTCAGGACTGTGACAGCAAGAGGGCTCCCGCCGTGAGCTTTCAAGAGGCACTCGACAGAAGTCTGGCAGAGAAAGAGTGCGCCACCAGGCACGATGAGTTTAGGCGACCACACCAGAGGAATATGTTGGGCACAAAAGACGAGGACTGGAGAGCCAGGAGAAAGGCCCGAGACAAGCAAGCAGATTATTCCAACGACAGCGGCTTTGCGCCTCAATCAGGGTTGGCGCAGAGGGTAAGAATGATGGCAGAAGATGTCATGGTGAGCGTGTAATGTGTCTGAGTATGGCGAGATTGAGAATTCTGGTTAACAGTCAGATTTTCTAGGAGATGACGGTCAAGAAGAGGCATCCAGTTCGGAAAGCGACTCTCATGTTGAGAGACAAAACTGTGAAGCTGGGAAGCCGGAAGGCGACGGGGCACATAGACAGCCTGTGTGCAGTTCCCTGGGTCTACCGTGTGACTACATTAATGGTGGCCTCAGTCGGTATATCAAACTCCCGACTCTAAGGAAAATGAGATCGAAGACGAACTTGTCAGAACAAAAGGCGACTCGTTGGTTTTATATGAGATTCGACCCGGCAAGGGGAAGGCAGACGATGAGTGGTCTGAGGATCGCGGGGCCAGTGTGAGTGATAATTCTGATAAGTCTGAGGTGTGATGCTTAGCTTGTGGGCGTGGTTGTTTTGATGACAAAGATGACTGGGAACGGGAGTCTAGCCAGATGGCTAGCATTTATCAGAATGCCTTCCTCACGTTGGCGGCAACACGCTCGGCTGATGGTGATGGGGGCTGTTTCGCACATTTCGACGAGATTCCATACATCTGGTCCGGCAATTCGACCGAAGTGATTAGAAACGACAGGTTGTGGGCTCCAATCAAGATCGAGGTTGGCGGCTTCCACCGCTGGTTCGTGCTCACTCCGCCAGACGACATCCGTGATATCCCTTTACGCAACAACTCCATACCTGACGAGGTGATCAAAACGGGATACCCTCTGCTGACAAGGGCATGGCATTTCAGGCGCGATTATTGAGCCCTCGTTTACTTCATTTCGGAAACACTCAACTGGCATGGGTGTGTCGATGCAGTCTCTGGATCGATGATTTCATCTTCGAAAACTTGGAACAGCCTAGACGAGCGGCAAGATGGCCTTGCAGAGTACGTCAGCCCGGCCGAGAACATATCTCCGGAGTACCAGATAGACGGAGAGCAAAGTGATGCAAATGACGTACTCCAGAGAAGCGTATTCGCAAAAGCAGAAAAGACTACCGCTCCAGGTTATGAAAACATACAATATCCGATCCAGCAAACGCGTGGGAAGTTTGATCTGTTTATTACAAAATCGTATTTACCCTCAGCTCAGCTTTACACCCTCTTGACTGATATAGGAGTCGTGGTGCCTGAAAGCTTTATTAGCACTGCCGCTAGTGCCCACCAGACGGTCTACTTCGAGGCCGGCGTCATACCGGGCTCCCAGCTTCAGCTGGGCATCCGTCGAAAGACCCATCTCCTTCCGTGGTTCTTTAGACTATCCACGCTCATTCGACCGTTCAGACCTTCTCGGCATGATGTCGTGTGAATTATTGGAATGCTCTTCAGTTGCTGAAGGAGTGGACCCGTATGGTAAAGTAACAGGCGGGTATATCAAGTTGCGCACTTGGACTACTCGGGGACGAATGTGTGAAGTGAGTGATGGATGGTTGCTAGAACATCTGCATGGTTCCCGACGGCAAAAGTTCTGGCCTGACACACTGCTGTCCATGGCGCCAATGGGAGAAGGTGACGAGGTGCGTTTAATGTTACTTGGATGCGCGAAATTAAACCACACATCTAAACGTTACATGTACTTCAAAAACTACCGTGTCGTAGTGCTTGTACTGAGATCGTCCAACCCAACGGAGAAGGCATGGGAGCGGATAGATGGGATTGATATACCCAGCGGATGACTTGGCGGCGTACTTTGAGCACCGCGAGGACGAAGGTGCGGACATCGGCGGGGACAGCAGTATGTTTGACGATCCGGCCTCCTGGCTCAGGGAGAAAAAGATTTTGACAGTTGTGTGGGGTAAGAATTGAACGGCGAGTCTGCGGTCCCCTTGCGATCTTTTTTCAATGGACGAGCCTTTCGTGACTCTGATGAAGATTGCCTTTTTAAACGACCTCGACTCCTTGCTGCATGAATGGTGGTATCTATGCTTTGTAAACGCCCAAAATATGACCAGATAATCTGCTTGGGGTTGTCAGAACACCAGGCTTTCACGGACCATTCCGCTTTGATGGTCAGACGGTACGGTTCTCACCTGCCCTTCCAACCATGCCGTTGTGCCCCGAAACTGGATTCGCAGTATAGCCGCGGGCCTTCCTCTTCGCCACCTGCTCCGAATATCTCGGTGCTGCGCGCCCTCCTCCTAGTTGTGGCTTCCACCTCAAACATCCCGTCCACGATCGTCCACGGTCCGCTTACCCAGGTCCTAACTTCCAAAGGGTATCATCAATATATCGCCCCCCATCTTCTCAATCCTAGCCTGCTAGTCCTTCCCAAACTCATGAAATATCCATCTCCACCTCCTCCTTCTTATCGTCATCCGCCTTCTTCTCCGTAACAACCGCATCTGTATTATCCCCAATCTTGTCAGCATTTCCCATCTATTTTTTTCTCGGCCACGCTCTTTATCGAATCACGAACCTTTCATCCCCACCTCCCCCTCCGCCTCCATCTTCCTCTTGAGCGCATAGCCCATCTTCTTCTCCAACTTCCTCTGCTTCTTCCCGCTCAGCGGCTTTCTGGGCCCACTGGTGGGCATCAGGCCCGGGCGAGCGCCGTGGTAGATGTCGGACTTGTCGATTTTGGACAGGCGGCCGGCGGCGGAGGACTTTTGGGCTTCTTTGTGGGCCTTGGCGGCTTTGGAGGCGAGCCTGTTTTTGGAGGGCTTGTTGGGGTTTTTGACGGAGGGCATTTTTGCGATTGGGATAGGTATGGGGTGGTTCGGTTAGGGGGGAGGGATGGGTGATGGAGGTTTGGGAGATGGCCGTCAAGGTGCGAGCAGGGACAAATTAATTTTTGGTGGAGGCGCACAGTGGGAGCTTATCTTATCAGAGTGATGCAGGGATTGTGGGTGGTGGGGTTGGAGTGGGTTTGGCTGCTCGGTGGGGGTTAGCTGGATGGGGAGCACGTCGTGGCCAAAAAAATAGAGACTCTTGACTTAAAACAAAGGTCTTAAAAGATAGTGAATAGGCCTTTAAAGATAGTCGAAAGGCCTCAAAAGCAATTAATAGGCATTCCAATTACATCCGAATACCTATTAAATTACCTTTAAGATGTATCGACTATCTTTTAGCGCCTCATCACTATCTTTGAAGGCCTTTGCTTTATGCAGCAGTCTCTATTCTTTTGTCCACAACGTGGGGAGCAAGTCCTCCTGGTCCTTGAGCCATCACAGCCAAGTTCATAGACGCATTCACTTCACTTGCAGATAGCATGTCACTCTCTGATGATATGGTGAAATTAGAACATCATTATTCGTCTGATTTATACTTCATCACTTTGCCTCCCTTGCCCTACACACCCCTCATATCCTAGGTACATACAAACAATCTACCCAAACCACAACCCTCCCCATTTCCCACAGACAGAAACTAAATAAGAATAGAAACAGCCGTCAACCCTGGATCCAACACCATATAAGGAATGCTGCCCTTATCCATCCCCGCACTATTGTAATAAAACGTCGTCTGCAGCCCCTGCAAGTCCTCATACAGCTTCTGGCTCGCGTCCCTAACCTTTTGCTCATTGGCACCCTTCTTGTGGCGGTACACATTCCACTGACTGGCCGCATAATTCAACAAGCTCCTCTCATCATCCACCTTGAAGCTCAACAGCCACGGTAGTTGAGCAGCCAAAAGCCATTGTCTCTGCCTGTTGATCGGCAGCGACGCCACCAGGTCCGACTCCTTGAACTGGCGGAGCTGCTCGAGAGTACTCGGAGGCTCTCTACACAGGCAGGGGGGCTTGGACACGACAAAGACTTGGTAGAAGTTCTGGAGGTAGTTGACGGCACTGTGGTAGGGGGAGGCGATGTGGATGCACATTGTCACTGCGTCGACGAGGGCATCGACCGTCTTGATCTCTGGAAAAGAGGGCATGAAGCCGGCGGTTTTGACTTCCTTGACAAAGTCTTGGATGTACTTGTCGTTCACGATGCTGTCATCGGTCGGGTGTGAGATTCTGAGCATCGAGTTGACGTAGTTTCTCAAGACGTGCCAAAGGGCGAGCATGTTCTTGGCATAGGGATAGTTCTTGTAGCGGGTGTGGCTAAGTCCCTCTTGAGTGTTGGGGAAGCCACGGCGTTTGAGGTCGTTGGGGACATAGCTGCCTACGAAATCGTATGTGTCGTAGGCATCGCGGAGGAAGCTGTAGGCTTGGTCTGGGCTGACTCCCACAATGTCCACCACGACCTGAGGCACAAGACTGGCGCGTGCAGCGGCGTTGAGTGAGAGGGTCTTGTACCAGTGTGGCAATAGCAATCGATAGAGCGGGTGGTCCATGGGGATGGTCCGGTTTATGGCGACAATGATGGACTCCTCGACGAGATGGGACAGGGTGAGATGGACGGCAAGTTCATGGCGCATCCAATCTGTAACTTGCGAAGCTGTCTTGGCATATCTCCAGGGCCAGTCTTCCTTCTCACCGGCAGTAGAGTCGTATGGCGTCATACGTTTGTTGAAGATGGTGATAGACTTCTCCACCGACCCCTTGTGATCAAGACAGATGGCAATGGGGTGCAATTTCCCATCATCGTGAAGCTGAAAGAGGGTCACAGCGCCAACTGCCCAGTTGTCATCACTTCCGGGCTGTTTATGGTGAAGCACTTGTTCTGGATTTGACACTCCGAATGCTTTGCGGAAGTAGCTTCCATCCTGCACGAAAAGGGAAGACTTGTCGACCTTGGCAAGGAAGTCTAACCATCTGTTGTATCCGCCATCCTTAGCTGCTTTACTAAACTCGGAAATCCAGGTCGGCGATGCTTTGGTTATGGTGGTAGGGTTGACGCCGGTGAATTGCTGATCTGCAAAGCGACGATCACTGTACCAGTCGTCCAGTAGTCCGATATTTCCGCCATTGTTGATGTCAGTGCCAAATTTGCGATGATATCTGTTATAGTCGACGACGTCTTGAATCTTAATGCCCTTTTGCGGGTCACCTCCGAATGCCGCCGCCCTAGCCTTCTCAAGCAGCCATTCCTTCGTCTTGCCAACAATGCCATCCTCCGTGGGTGTGATCCTTTTGAGAATGACCTGAGTCTCAATCAGGCCAATGGCATTGAAGATACCAAACGGCGTGAGGCTGTGCTCTGGCGGTATTGTCTGAAGGTGGGGAGGGTACTGCGCAGGCGTCCCGTCTGCATTCTTCGGGTAAGCAGAGTAACTGTAGCGCTTCCTTTGCTCTTCGAGGGGAATATAGCGCGGAAGTGTTGGCTCTATGCCTAGAACATCAAACAGAGCGGCAAATCTAAAGGCAGCGTAAGTACACCTCGAACGAAGATTATCTGAACAGGGACTTACGTCTGCTCAATCCTGGCATATGCTTGCGTCAGGGCAACCTGAGTCCCCATGTAGGTGCCTTCAACAATATCACCCTCAGGCTCCTGCGCGAGGGAGGGGTTCTTTGGGTCGATGGTTGAGTAAAGCTTCAACTTCAAGAGCTCATTGTCAAAGACACCTGGGTCAAACGACGGCAAGGGGGCGTCTTTCACGGACTTTGGTGCCAGCTGCTTCAGGTATTCCCTCTCTGACAGGTGCTTGAGAATTGATTGCTGGGTTGGCTGGGTAGACTTTATCTGTGGCGGTGGTGTAGGGAGGGCTGGGTCCAGCTGTTGCTGCCAGTAGCTCTCAAGTAGGGCGAAGAGCCTATTCACCAAGGGGATGTTTTCTGCCAAGTTTCGTGACATCTTGACTGATATTTAGGGCAAGGGGAGAGTGCAGAAACAGGCGGGACTTGTCAGTCAAGGCCACGGCGGAGTATTTATGGTATGAGGCAGCATGTCTGCTGGAGTTACTAGTAAGTTTGTCTCAGCTAACTATCCTCGACATGCCGAGATGATACTTACTGTGCAGTCAGCACCAGGGCTGTCTTGGTCACAGCCCAGACCAATGAGGCTGGGCTGGAGACTTCCACATTCTGCAGGGACTCGGGGTCCAGACGTATTTTCAGCCAGTAACAATGAGGTCGGTGAGTTGCAGCAAAGTGTTTGGTGGTCTTCCCAGCTGCATGGCGTAAATGAGCTTGCCCTATTCAGCGCATGTCCGAGAGTTGAGGTTACATCGGCCAGCGATAAGGCTGAGTAGGCCCATCGCGTCCACCGAGAATATTGTACAATACTGTCAGGCAGAGTAGGATCAGAGTAGAACGGCAGCTAAATGCTCTCCGACATTCGTGTGTCATTGTGTTCTGACATCAGCTCGCCAATTCAGTAGTCTAAGTCTCCATACCAAACTCAAGGTCACCTGGCTCGGACAAGAAGCGGGCTCCGGGGTGTTGTCTTGGCCAAGCTGTGTAAAGAAGGTGATGAGTGGCTTTTTGCGGCACATTTCTGCTGCGGCTGAGCCACCGGAGTTTGCGTATCATTCCATGGTGAATGCATCGTGGCTTCCCGCGCCAGATGCTGATTGGACTACAAGGGGAATCCCAATGCATATAACACTGTGTGGGTGGTCCCGGCAGTTTCCGTTCGAATACTCAGAAGAGAGGAATCCATCCTGTATCACCAACCCCGAGGTTGGGCCCGCGAGGGGGTAAGCGCCCGCAAAAGCTGAAGGGATGCAGACGTAGTGGCTTCGGCAGCCAGTGGGCGACCATCATCTACGGTCGCCCAGCTGATGCGGTAGTCCCCATCTCCATCAATAGGAAGGCGTTGGTCCTCTGGGCTCATACCGAAATGTGAGCTGTACGATATTGGTAGGATTACCTCGCATGTTCTCAGATGCTTCAGACGTTTGATGGGCTCAAAATAAAGTTTTTGGAGTTCGAAAGGCGATGTGAGCATGAGAATCTGAGGCATGATAATGGAGATGCGGAGCTGAGACAGCAAGGGCATATCGGCGAGACCATCCCAGAACGCTTCGTACCCATCGCGGCCCCAGTGGTGGGGGACAAAGCTTGGATGGTTCCGATCGAAGATGTTCACTTCCCATTTGAACTCCAAAGATCTGATAAGGCCCCAGTTCTTGGGTATCTTTACTTGTAGGCTCCTGAGGTCGTCCGACGGCAGCCTTTCGGTGCCAATGTTGACAATATGGAAGGTATTGGACTGATACAAGATGGGGATTCCTTCTTCGAGTCTACACCGAATTTAGCTTACCTGGCCCAGATGTTGGATTGGCTAAACTTACGCTCGCTGGCAAGTGAAGACCAAGTTGATATCCAGCACTCGCCTGCGACTGGCAAGAAAACAGTGATGTTGGCGTGCTGTAACGTCCCTGAAAGGGACTATGGGTGACTGCTCACAAATGGCATGGCGCCAGCGCTTCCTGAGACCTACCCTATCAGCGCGGATGGGATGGGTGGTGAAACTCAGATGGATACGTTCACCGCCAAAGATCTCGGTATAGATGGCCGCGCGCAACTCGGCAGGTAGTTTGCCAAACAGGGGGGACTCCAGCTGGTTCAGTGGACACGAAGCCAGCGTCCCTGGATGGGGCTCGGTGTCGGGGATTTGGTCCGACATGTAGTATGTATGAATATCCCCCAACTCAACCAAGAAGGGTGAATTGACGGCGTTTCCGTGAGGGGATGGTGACATGATACATGGTATCTTCTAGCGAGGCATCAACATGACGGATGGTGGGTGTGGTGGCCAGTGGTTCCATGTTGGTGGCCGAGCGGGGTGAAATGCCAAGCCCAAGCCTCTCAAGTGGGGTAACTTGGAGGGGATGGTGCAGGGGTCTTTTAAGCCACCACTGTTGCCCCTGAACGATGATATCTCAACGTTTCCCAAATAACGAAAAACACGACGCTCGTGTCTTTGACGTACGGCGCGGTTTCTTATGTGACACATTGGAAGCTCAAATGTACCTAGTTTAATTTTAACCGTACACTACAGAGTAAACCGCCACACCGCATACCTTCCGCTGCGCTAAGCCATCATCTTGTCCCACAACCCCGCAATGTACCTGACTAGACTGCCTCCAACCAAGTACCACGATTGGCTTTCCTGTTTGTTGACTTTCCTTTTGGGCCACCCGTCGATGTAAACTAACACTGACGTCCTGCAAGGTCCGGATATAGTTCCCCGATGACTGCAAGTCACCACAAAGACGTTGAGCTACCCCGCGTCAAGATGTTGCCGAGGCAGTGGAATGACGCCAGGGGTTTGGGATGTCTTGGACATCAAGAACCCTACTGATGAGAATTTTCCAGGTTTGTCACTCCAAGTTCATTGACAATTCGGCGCCATGAGGTCGGCGGTATACTCTATCGTTGCGGTCTTGCTCGCCTACCAACTCTACACCATTGTTCCTCTGATTCAACGAGCTGTGACCGTCTTGGGCGTTTTCCGCAGCTATCCCGAAGGTGACGTAGGCACCAAACAACAAGTCACCTCTATCCCGGACACAACCCATTGCGAGGACCTTCACCACCACATCCCAAGTGGTCTTTTGTTCACAGCTTGTGAGGACGATGCTGCAACTCGGTTCCAATGGTTTCCCCCGCTTGGAAACTTGGGCAACCCAGAGGTGGCAGCCAAAAGCAGAGGTTCCATACATGTGATCGATCCCAAGGTAAGCTCCAATTCTAAACTACAGGTGCCTAACTAAGCTAACCGCCTGCTGTAGGGACTTGAATCACGTCGACTCAAGTTTGAGAACTTTGACGGCGCATTCATCACGCATGGCATTGATGTAATCGACGATCCCGAGTTGCCCACCGGCCAAGCTGTCTACATTTTCGCGGTCAATCACCTCCCCGATCCAACACCTATCTTGGAGGGCAAGGAAGCGAAAGCAAGATCACAGCTCGAACTCTTCCATCATACCATCGGCACAGACTCGATCAAACACATCCGGTCGATTTGGCACCCTCTGATCCGGACTCCCAACGATGTCTACGCCCAAACCCCAACATCCATCTACGTAACCAACGACCATTACTATACCGGTCACAGCGTGATGCGCATGCTGGAAGATGTCTATTACGGAGCCAAGTGGACGGACACTGTGCATATCAAGCTCGAGTTCTTGAGCCCAGTCAAGACATCGGACGCTGGTGTAACCGCTAGCGTTGCCCTCGCCCCAATTCACAACAACAATGGTCTCGGACATGGTCGCTCCGAGGAGGAGATTCTGATCTCGCAAGCTGCCAGCGGTGTCCTTCACATTGCTCAATTGCCATTCAAGGGCAGCACAGACTACAACATCACAATCTCGGACACGCTGGAAGTAGAGTCCGTTGTCGACAACCCCAGCTACTTCTCGGATCCTCTCGCCACAAGTCCCGTCGATGACCGCAGTGGCTTCCTATTGCCGGGTATTTCGAAGGCCGCTACGCTTGCCGAGACCTCGAGAGACCCAGCCGGAAAGGATCCCGTCATCGTCTACTACGTTAAGCCTGTGGCCGGTAAAAAGGCACAGGAATGGGATACAAGTGTGATCTTTGAGGACGACAGCAGCAGGATCAGGAGTGCGAGTGCTGCTGCTCTTATTTCCCTCGACAAAAACAGGGCGAGATTATTTGTCACAGGGTTCGTGTCGGCAAATGTTATTGCCCTTGAGGTTGACCTGTAGGAAGTTAAAGAGAGGATTATGTTTGTGCACTAAAGCCAAACTGGACAGCAAGAGAAAAGGGGCTCGAGGTGAGGCTTGGAAGCAGTGAAGTATGCCGGTATCTTGGGAGTACTGGTCATCTGCGCTATTTTCCACACGTATGATATCTCAAATCAGTCGCCCGATTAGCTCAGCTGGTTAGAGCGTCGTACTAATACCGGTTCCACCTGTATATGGTATGCGAAGGTCAACAGTTCAATCCTGTTATTGGGCAATCACTTTTATTTTTGACTGCCATTCGTTCTCTTTCTGTTCTCATCTTTTGTCTTTTTGGCAACGGCTCATATTTCCTCCTCCCAGAGATCATAGTCGCCAAAGTACCGATCATGAATCCTCCTCGCATAATCCACCACCACGGGGTAACTCCGCACCAGCCTTCCTGTCTCAGGGGCAGCGCTGCACTCGGACCGTCAGTCATAATCCACCATCCTGAACGGGACGCAGGGAAACTTACGTGCTACACATCAACCTCCCAGCCACCATCCCATAAACAGTGCAATCCGCCTCCGTAGGCCCCTCCCCTCCCAGAATCCAAAACGGCTCACCATTTTTCTCGTCCTGCCCCCCCCTTCTTGCCAGAGTTTCACGTCTGGCCTCCACAAGAAAAGCATTGACACTCTCCCACACCTCCTCCTTTAGCGTCCTCACGTCCTCAGCCGAGTACCTCCCCGTCCCCTGTCCGTACAACGTCCGGGTGATATCCTTATAAATCTTGCCCCCTATCAACCACTGCATCACCCACGTCAGGCCCGCGCCGCCCGAGCCGAGGATGCCCTCTCGCATGGGGTAGTAGTTGTCTACCCATTGTTCTCTGGTGTTGAAAAACTGGAGTTTGTCCTCCAAGAGGGATCGGATGGAGAGATCGAGGGCTTTTTCTACGGGAGTGAGGTGGGCGTTGAGGTCGGGGAGGATAGAGTCGGAGATGAGGCGGCGGGTGATGAGGGTTGAGTCACTAAGGAGTTGGGGAGGGGTATCTGGAGAGGGCTGGTAGGATACATATGGGATTTTGCTGTTGGGGGATTTGGAGAGCGAGCCGGATTGAGTGGTGTAGGGCACGGAAGAGAGCCGGAGGCGGGTTTCGAGCTTGTTGACGAAAGGGGACCAGGTGTGGTTGGGTGTGGGGGGGAAGTTTCGGTAGACAATAATTTTGGCGGCCATTTTGGAGGATTTCCTTGTGAGTTGATGGTGAGTTTTGACAGTGCTTGGGTGTTTACTGCTTGCAACTTCTCCTGAAAAGTGGTGATGTATCTTATAAGTGAAACCCCCAGCTGGGGCTGTCCGGAGATGGCTGGACGTAAATTCGGCCGGTGATGACCAATGCGGCGGCGATGGATCCAACCGCCTGGTGCCTGGACTTAGTGCTGTGCCGCACGACTTCAACCAACAATCTGGCAACTCAGAGAGTGCTCGCTTTTTACTAATGGAGCGAGTCTCCGGGTCCGAAGAGCGATAATCCGGGACTGGTACATGTCATTTGGCATTGACAAAGAATTGTGTGACAACGCCTTATTGCATCCAATGCTCGACAATGTGTCATGACAAACGCAACAAGACCAATCGCTTCGGTTGGCTGCCATCAACTACCAACTTACAAGCAGCGACGTTGAGGGTGTCCACTCTCACTGTGGATCATACCCATAAGCCCACAGTTAGACTCGTCTTTCAACAAGAAACAAGTCGCTTTGGCGGAGTGGTTAACGCGCGCCCCTGCTAAGTATATAGATTCTATCTATACCCAGTCGTAAGGGCGTTCCTTCGGGAGCGTAGGTTCGAATCCTGCAGGCGACGATATCTTTTGCATTTGTCGTGTTATTTTTTTAGTTTTGACTTTTTCTGTGTTCAGTCCTGAGTGACTCTGTGATGGGATCAGACCAGGAGACAAAGACTAAAACTGCCACCCAAAAAAATGAGCAGAAAACATAACAACCAGATTGCATTGTGCTGCTCCACTTGCGCACACCACGGATCGAACGCCGCGCCCATCAATGGCAACGATGTGTTTTCCCACTAAATCACTGGCGCTGAATGGAGAGGTTCTGGATGGGGTGAAGATATCTCAATCCATGTTTACACTTGACCAGCACCCCCTGGCACAGCGCTGGCTCCTTGCTCCTTGACAATCCGCCTGAAGTTCTTGGGGAAGTCCCTTGCGACCCTGAACTGCTCCGTTTCCTCCTCCGCCATGGCGGCCAAATGCTCTCTCCAAGTGCCCTTCATATCCGTGCCAAACCCAAGCTTTCCTCCCCACGACCACGAGATGACACGCTCCGCCCTAGCACCTTCAGGAGCATGTAACAAACCCGCCGCAATATCCACCATATCCGGCCGGTCATCACAAGCATAAAAGACAGTAGCAGAGCACCGGCCGCAAGCATACCGCTGCACGTCCTCTGAGCTGACATACAGAGCCAATGTACCCAATCTTGGATCCTTTCCAATTGCCTCCTTCAGCGTGGTTGTATCCGTAGGAAGTGTCTCCTTCCCATCAGCAAAAGAGATATGCTTCAACTCTGCAAAAGTCCAAGCAAACAAGTCCACCCCACTGCAGATCCTACAATCATCACACCCATCCAACGACCCCAAAAGCTTGTAGCTCTCAAGGTCAACAAACCAAGGCAACTTCTCTCCCCGTGCCTGTCTCTCCTTAAAGTCCCTCTGTGCTTCCCCAGCCCTGAGCACCAAGTTCACTCCCCCACAATGACATTTGACCAGGACATTCTCCTTGTCTCCCTCAGCATCAAGTAAATTCTCCCCGTGGCCCACCAATCCTTTGACATCCTCCGGCCAGTATCCTTCCCGGTTAATCTCCTCACTCTTCTCATTCCAACCCAACCACCGTCTCGGTTTCTCCGCTCCCTTTCCATTGAGCCCACTCAACCAGTTAACCGCCCCACCGTCAATGGTATCCTCCAAAAACATGTGATACTCCCATTGCACCAACCTTTCTCCCTCTTTCAGCTGCTCAACGGGGTTCAAGACACCGGTAAAGACAAGGTGTTGAGTCTTGCCAGGAGTGGAGTTATCCTCCCAGAACATCGTCGTGGAGCAATGTCCGCAAAAGAAGATGTTGAGACGGGGGGAGAAGGCATATTTCTTGAGGAGGTCAGAGTTGGTAGGAGGGGGGCCGGGCCAGACGATATCAGATGAGCCGCGGAGGGAGCCGGTGACATGACGGCAAGAGTTGCAGTGGCAGTTTGTACCCTTGAGCGGGAGGGAGGAGCGGGGGATGGGGTCGGAGGTGAAGGTGAGGCGGCGGCAGTGGCATTGCGCCGTGAGGGTTATGGTGTCACTGGTTGTGTTGGCGGAGGCCATTGCGGGTGGTTGTGATTGAGATTCGTTCGTCTGATGAAAAGTGGTGGGAAGATCGGATGGAATTAATGGGTGCGGGGAGGGTAATAAATAGCTGGCCTGGCTGATCGTGAGACTGTCGGTTGCAATTGATCGGCTACCTACTCACTGCCCCGCGCCATTGGTGCGGCTTATATGACCTGGCAAAGGACCAGTAGTGATGAATCGTGAATACGCACTATACACCGGTAGATCTGAGTTGTCAACCGAAAGGCGTCGCGAGGTCCAATGATAACCGCAGCTGGAGACCAATCTGACGTCACTCATTGGTTGTTCAGCAGTGTGCACTGCCTCCTCGGAATAGTTCCGTTTTGGAAGTGGCCGACAGCCTTGAGGAATACAACGAGGGAAGCAGCCTACCTCCGCGAATAAAGCTTGGATGTCTTAATTCGATACAAGTATGAGAAAAGCAGAAACCCCGAGTAGGAAAATATCCGACCCGACCATGTTCAGAAAAAGGTTACACACCTTGTTGTACCCAACCTCGCAAACTCCATACAGCCAATATCCAGTGCAAATGCTAACAATGATGCCCGCCCGTTGCTCCTTTTCTCTATGCGAATCGCTCGTTCTGGCGCCCGACTGCACTTGGGCTAGCAAACCCGTTCTGTTCTCCGCCCTCGCTCTTCAGGAGCTTCCTGCTTGCCGCATTATCATCATCTTCGTCATCAGTCATGAGACCATCCAGCTCAAACTCCGTGGCATCATGCACCCGTGTCTCGTCCCCACTGCGGGCATGCCCGTTGAGCGCAATCTTTGACTGCGGGTTCACCGCCCGATCGTAAACGTTGATGAACATCATGACTACCAAAAAGACCAGGAAGGCCAGGCTGTACATGATCAGAATGTATGCCACGGCGTCCATTCCCGATCCAGCGACAAACTCCATTTGCTCTTCAGTAGCACCCATGAACAAGAAGCCTGCAGCGTACAGAAGCTGTTTTCGTTGTTAGCAACATACCCCAATGCATCACGCCAGGGATACTTACAAAAACGGGCACATATTGGAAGCTGTTGATCTGCGTCCCATCCTCCGAAACTGCCGCCTTGTCCTTCAGAACAAATGAAATCTCGATAATGCGGGTGACACCAACCGCCATCAAGGTATACCCAAAAGCCTGGTGAGTCATGGCACTGATCATCAGTTCTTGAGGATGCGCCGACATGGCCCATCCTGTAATAAATATGACAAAGCCCGGAATGAAGTTGCGTTTGGGAGTGCCATCTCTGCCCTTGCTCAGCCAAACTCCAGCAAGCCCCGCGCTCCACCAAATGATTCCCATTGCCGTGTGTTGCCAATCGTTCTTGACCCATTCGGTTCCCCACCGGTGTTCAGTGAAGGTGTTGACGCAACCCCATGCAGCAATAACAGCGCTGTCGAAGAACTCTTGGCTCCGCCCAGTCCGTCGTAACCAGAGCTGACCGACCAGCAGGACAATGGTGAGGAGGACGCCGTACGCAATGAAAGCGCTTCCCATGATGAAGTGGGCGGCGCATTGTCCCAGGTGATCTCCTTGGCAGAAGCCCAGCAGAGTAATGCCTCCGAACAGCATCTGGACCCATGACAGCAGCGGGAACGCCTTTCCGTTAACGCTGTGAAGGATGCGAATGAAGGGGCGAATACGGCCGTGGATTCCTCGCTCGAGATGTAGCTTCAAATAGACGCCCAAGACGATTTGCGCAACCAGGAGAAAGAACAACGGTGTCGCGGCCTTGGCGTGGACATTTTTCTCGTTGAATTCGCGGCCTTTATGGAGGTGACCGAGGGCATAACCTAGCAGGGCAAGCGCGGTGCTGCCAACTTGTAATGGGACGTGCCAACGGCTCTTGATGATCTAGATGTGCGCGCCTCTTGTCAGCCCCTGCCTTTTCGGTTCTGGGTGGGTAAGGGTAAAAGAAAGGCCCCTGCTGCGCTATCAACTTACCCCAAGCACCATCCCCAAGGGGAACAGGATCCCAAATGTGAAGGTCTGTAGGAAGATGTGTATCCATAATGTTGTATCCTAGATACAAACCTGTCAGTAAAACTTGGCGCTCCATGTTCCAGAAAGTTTTTGTATTACAGGCCCAACATACAACTGGATCCATGGAGACGGTTGACCCCTCCGGGATGTTTTCCCCTCCGTGATGCCCATGCGAAAGCGCCATTGGGAGAAATGCAGCCGTCAGCGCGATTTTGGCGATAGAGGGAGAGATCCGAGGGACAAAGGGCAGTATTGACGAGGAGCCAATGCTCCTCGTCGCGGCGTGAAGAGTCATGGTGAGGTTTCGGGAGGACAAGCAGCTTGCTGAACTTGCGCAACTTTGACACAAATGCACGGATCACTAGCGTCGAAAAGATCAGACGAAGACGGGCAATGACGTTATCGACGTGATCGCGGTTCGTGGGGGACGAGGACAAGACAGGAACAAGGCAATTAGATGCCAGCCGGCGGTGGCCAAATGGTTATTATAAAGGGAGCATACGGCGGCCGAGCAATGAGTGTTCTTGGAAAAAGGGATGGGCGTTTCAATCTGGCGTCTTCGGCATCGGAATCTTTTCCAAGTCCTTGGATTTCCTTGGACACTCGGCGCTCATATCGACCAGTAACTGCTTCACCCCTGCAGTCGGGTACTCGCTCCTCGGCGTGTGGGAGAGACTGGGACGTCTGATTGGTCAAGTATGCATGTTCGTGGGGCTCAATCTAACAGTTTCTGGGCAAGCCTGGGCGCCGGGACAGTGCTGGCTTGATCCACTGGATATGATGTTCGAGTCGGAAAATCTTGGGGATGGAAAACATCGCCAGTTGCTTCACAAAGTTTCTTGAAGTTGGTGTAAGTCGCACAAAGATCAACAGTTCGGTTATCGGTAATCTTACGCAGGTACCGTCAGATTCGCAAAGGTACTTTGCAGCGGGAACTTCAATGACGGAAGTCTTGGCAGCCCTTACACAGCCGTCGGAGACACTGGGGGCACAGCAGACAAGCTTTGCGGCTTTCTTATTGATTACCCTAACCCGGAGATCGAACTACCTTTCCATCTCTCTCGACGACAACTTCAATCAATTCTGCAATTAGCTATTCATCATATCATTAATTATTTCCCTTGGGCAGCAAGCTTCATATCGGCCTCCCATTCCCTCTGCATCTCGTCCGCAAACGCGTCATTGGTCAACACTCTCCACCCCACCAGGGCCATGCCTTTCCCGCACTCCACTGCTCTCGCGAACGCGTCCTCCGTCGCTGCCGCCACCGTGAATCCCTTGGTGTGGTTCGGCGAGCCTTCCTCCGTGTTGATGCCGAAGACACCGTGGAACCCGGGGCACTCATAGCAGACGTCTCCCATATCAGTGCTCCCAGCAAGGATGTCCTTCGGTTCGTCGTAGGAAACGGTCCCTTCCGGCATCGCCTCGATATATGCTTTGCACAATGACGCGCTTGGTCGAACATCAGCATATGAGTTGAGGGGCTCAGTATGCATTTGACAACCGGTTGCAAGCGCAGCGCCCTCAAAGCACTTGAGCACTCGCTGCCACAGCGCTTCCGCCTGCGCGCGTGTTTGACTGCGGACGTAATATTCGACGCAGCAGTTGCCTGGTGTCACGTTGGGTCGCTCACCGGCGGATCTGAAGATGCCGTGGATTCGATCGTATGGACGAATTTGCTGGCGCAGCATGCTGATGGCATTGTACGAGAGGCACACGGCATCGAGTGCATTCACTCCGTCCCACGGAGCAATGGCTGCATGCGACTCCTTTCCTGTGAAGTAGACGCGGAACTTGACGTTGGCCAACATGCGCACAAAAGAGACGCCCCGGATGTGTGATGGGAGGTTATGGCCTGGGCCCGGATGGACCATCAACGATGCCGAAGCTCCCTTGTAGGCGCCGGCTGCGATCAGCTTCAGTTTACCACCACCGCCTTCCTCAGCAGGAGTCCCCAAGAGACGCACACGACCTGGCAGGCCGGATGCCTTGAGAGCAGCTGCGACACCAAGGAACGAGGCGAAGGATGCTGAGGCGATCAAATTGTGACCGCAAGCGTGGCCGATGCCAGGAAGAGCGTCATACTCGGCATTGAAAATGACAAGACGACCACCGGAGCCAAACTCGGCAGAGAAGGAGGTTTCAACGCCATAGGCATGAGGCGTCACGTTGAAGCCAAGTGAGGTCAGGAGGGTGACAAAGGCCTCGTGTGCTTTGTATTCTTCGTATGCCAGCTCTGGGTTGGAGTGGATTTGGTGGTTGATCGATGATATCTCGGAATTTCGAGCCTTGATCTCATTCTCGATCACAGAAGTCCACTGTTGCGCCATGGTGATAATGGTGGTGAGGATACCGCTGGTGTGGGCTGTCAAGACTGGAGGACCAAAGATGGTATCTGCCTGGATGAAATGGGACGAACGTTGCAGTTGGAAAGTCGTTTTATATAAAGTTCGGACAGAAGACAATTTGTGGACAACCTTCAACCGTCCTGCCAAGGTCTCTGCGAACGGCTCAAGTCAACACAAAGATCTGCCTTCGTTGATGCCCAGGTGGTCACATTCGATGGCTTTCCCTTGGCGCTCCCCGCCATGACAACCCCACCATTCTGTGGTGGTGTCGGTAGCCCCAACCAATGGTGCGAGAGTGCGTTCAGGTCATCGAGATGGCGATTCGTTCAAGTCTTCCTGTCAAACTTGGATACCAACAATTTAATTGGATGTACCGAGACGCTCTACCAACCATAACCAGGAAGCAAGTCTCAACCATGAACTCAAACGCTGTTCGTCATCCCCGCATCCCCCACATGCCGAAACCAGCGCCTGGCGTGCTGAGACACGAGGCTTGAAAGATCTCGCGAATCTTGGCCATTCCAACCCTTGTCCCACCCTCCTGAAGCAGCAAGACGCATCGCAATGCTTGGAGAAGACCTTCATCCTTCAATTCCCCCAGCACCCAGACCCGCTTAAACCGATCCGTCGTCTCGATTCCCGCCCAAAACAACGGCCATTGCATACGATCTGGCTGGTCTTGCCTGCCGGTGGCCAAGCTCTTTTGGATGAGCAACATCAAAGAGTCGACGGTGTCAGCAACCTTGACAGTTTCGGGTGAAGAGAAGGGCATGTTCTCTTCAGTCAAACTGCATCGGAAGTGGTAGATGCGGAGTGTATAAAAGTTGACGCCAGCCCAATCTGCATTCAACATCACACGATCGCGGAACGCAGCGTTTGAAGCGGTCAGGCGCAGAACCGAACGAGGGCCTGGCTTCTTCTGCAAGGCCTGGATCTTGGCTTGGATTTCGTCGCTGGTCTCCGCGTCCAGGGGCAGCTTTTCGCCGGCGGCGTCGTTGACCTCTTGCACAAGGACCCATGTATCATGGATCATGTCAAGGGCACTCGAGTTCTTCATGTCATCCACCAGTTCATCATCGGGGTATCTTTCGGCCCAGAAAGATTCCAGGGTGCTCCTGGAAACTTGGTACAGGTTCAGCAGTGCTTGCCGAGAGGCTGCCGAAGTCAAAAGCTTCGCAATCCTGCCACCTTGCCCTTGCGCAGCTGCTTGGGCATCAACCCAAAAAAGCCATATCATGAGGCGGGCCAGCAGTGCCTTCTTCGCTTCCGGCCAGGCTGGATGTTGCACGTCTGTCGACGTTAACATATGATGAAGATTATAGACTCTCAGGTATTCCTCCATCATCTGGCTGAGCTCACTCAGCAGCATCCGGTTTCCTGCAAATTGGCGACGCTTCTGATGCAGATAGAGAAACCAGAAGCAAGACAACGCATTCAAGGGGTCTATTTCGCGACTTCGAATCTCTTCTCCCAGCTGCTCATGGCCGAGGCGGTAGTGCTCATCGGCACGATCAAGCAACGAACCTTGGGTCCCCGTTCGCGACGCCATTTCAATCTGCGTGGCTGCCAGGAGAAGATGTAAGACCGCTTTGCTTTCGCGAGCCGTCTCCCACAAGACAGCGTGCGTTGACCAATTGGGATTCTTCGCGCTGCCAAATCCGAAGGTGGCATCACTGCGATACCAAGCTAAGGCTTCACGCTCCGTTTGCGATGGCGAGATAGCCAAAGGCAGGGGGGCAAGAAGGCCATCGGAGCCGATATGCATATCCATCGTGGGTTCTGGGCACGGGACAGGGAACCATGGCATGTTGTTGAGGAAGGGGAAATTTAAACAGCCGAAATCTGGAAGAAAGTTGACGTCTGGGGCTATGGTAAGGTCGCTCGTTGATACATCGTCTTCCAGCCCCCAGGTGGGCGCCTGGGCTCCAATGAATTGGCTGTGTGTACTGTCGATGGCGACACTAGCTGGAGCCAGAGGTCTCAGAGTCCGACTCTCCGCTTGCTGGGAATCTTGCGCTACTTCCCGGCTTTTTGGCAAAGGCGGAGGTGCCCATTCACACCCCCTTTTCTGTTTGCTACATTCCAGACAAGCTGGTTTGGCTTCGTCGCACTTGACATGCCTGGCGCGGCAAGTCAAGCAGCCTTGATATCGATGGTTAGTCAGCCTAGTGGCTAGACAGGTCTGCGAAGAATTCTTACCGGTTCTGGATCTGGTTGCGCGTTTCGGATGAGTGGAAGCCATATTCTTGGTCTTGGAGACGCGGTGTAAGCGTTTATCCGAGCTGGAAAGTCGGCGAGTTGCGTATGGTCAGTGACAGTGTCTCGATGAAAGTGGAGTTCATAATTCCTGTCATCGGATCACTTACAGGTTTGAGTGGCGACCCAGTTTTTTATGTTGCTGTTCTCAATTTCGTTTCGTCTCGTTCATTATTTCTCTGGCAAGTCACTTGACAATGATGGTGGCTTGCGGGGTTGCGCCTCGGTCGGCTTCGTTCTCAGAAAGCTGACCCCTCTTGGTCATGGTGTTGAAGTGTCGGCTCGACAGGCCAATCACATTACATCGTCGCGTGAGCTCACCAATCGCCTCGAGTCTTTTGCATGTCCTCTGCATGAACGAGACGACAGAGCTTGGGGGGCCATATTGGGTATGCAGCCGTTATCTATGGCTCAGACAATTCCAATTGCTGGGTCTGTGGTCTCCTTCTCTGTCTGTGGTCTATTGCTCACCGAGTAGAAACTGAACTCATGATCAATTATGCAGTATGGTAGGCCTATGCCAAGATCGTGTTCACTATTTGCCAACAATTTCTTCTATTTTCTCTGCATCAACCACAAAGAGAGGTGGGTTACTTGGCTGGCTGGCTTGCCCCCCTCCACAAGTTCCACCCCTTCATTGGTCTCACTCTTCCCTATCAAGACTTCTCTGTTCCCACGGCTCCAAGTGCTTGCATCTTCTTGGCGTGGAATTGCTAGGAATATGCGTCAGCCGTTACGTACGGTCATGGGGAGCCAGGGAGATAATGCGGTCTTAGCCGCCTGGAAAATAAGCACTTACACTGTCAACACCAGCCCCGACAATCTTCAGCCGAGTCTTTTGCAAAAGCCACGGCACGGGAACAGTAACCCGCTTCAGCTTGGCGTCCTCATCCTTGACCTCAGGATTCAAGATGACATTTCTAGGAAGCAAAGGGTCGAGAATCGCCGGTCTCGCCAACCCGACAAGATCGCAATCCCCCCTCCTCACCGCCTCCTCCATCCCAAGTCTTGTGGTAAAACCTCCCGTCACCAGAAGCGGGATACCAGCCAGCTCCCTCTTGGCCACTTGAGCAAACTCTAAGAAAAACGCCTCCCTGGCTTTTGTGCTCTCGGAGACCGTCTCCCTCGGTCGAGGGTCTTCATAGCTACCACCGCTGATCTCGACAAAATCCAGCCCCGACTTGGCGATGAGTCGAAGTTGCTCAATGGTGTCGTCCATGCCCTTCTTGTCAGTTAGCTGGTGGTCAACGCTGTTCAGCTTCAACCCCACCGCAAACCCTGGGAACTCCTTCGTGGCTTCTCGAACAGCGGCTATGACTTCCAGCACGATCCTGGCTCTTTTTGCCGCTGTCCCGCCGTATTCATCGGTTCGCTGGTTAGAGGTAGGGGAGAGGAACTGGCAGAGGAGGTACCCATGCGCCGCATGTATCTCCACCCCCTGAAACCCAGCTTTGGCGACCACACGGGCGGAGAGGGCGAAGTTGCTGATGACATCCTGGATCTCTTTTGGGGTGATTTCCCTGGGAGAGGCGAAGAGCAGATTTCGGAGGAGGGCAGGGAGGAAACCAGGGCCAAGATCGAGAGGGATGGCGGAGGGGGCGAGGGTGGAGCCGAAAAGACCTCGGGTTTTGGAGGCGCCGCGGGGGGATTGCTTGCCTGGGTGGTTGAGTTGGACTATTACGGGTGTGTTGGGAGTGTCGAGGATGGGAGAGCGGAAGGAGTCAGCCCAGGATTTGAGGGAGGCGATGACGGTTTCGGAGGGGAGGGTGGGCTGATTGAGGAGGACGTCGCGAGGGCTGATGAGGTGGGCTGGGTCGATTGCTGTGGCGCCGGTGAGGATGAGGCCCCAGGAGCCGGTGGACCAGGCGGAGGAGATAGAGTTTAGTTGGGGGGTTGGGAGGTTTGTTTTGGGGTCTGCAACGCCTTCACCCATCGAGGCTTTGACGAGACGGTTGGGGACGGTGAGGTTGGAGACGGGGAGAGTTAGGGGTTGGCAGAGGAGGAGAGCAGGTGACGGGGCCATCTTTATTGTTGTCAGGTGGGAGAAATGGTTTTTCTGCGGGTGGTGAACGGTTCAGGAGGTTTGAGGGGGGTAGTAGTTGCGCAGTGGCTGGACTCAACAGATGGTGCACCTGTGTAGGCAGGTGAGGTGGTGTTTATATCCATGGTGGACTTGATCCCTCTTCATATATCGGGGGTGTATCATCGTTCCCGCCCAGGATTTCTGGCCACAGCCGCTGGAGGCTCGATCGCGACATTGGGCAATATGGTAGGGCCAGTCTTCGATCCTGAGAAATTACCAAAGTGTCCGCTCGGGATGGGGTTTCTTCACCAACATTTGCCAGCGGACAAATGTTCCCCCCTTCCCGGTACACAAGATCTAAGCAAACTCTTATATTCCGGAGACATTTCTACATAGTCCATGGCCCCCATGCTTTTTTTTGCGAGAGGTTGAGAGGTGTTGTGCTTGGGTAAGCCATCCCGGCCGCGCGCGAAGAACCGCGCGGGTTCCATTTTGGGAATAGTCGCGCTCCAACCCCAGCCCTGACCACCACTTCCTCAACCTCCTCGATCTCCTCGGTATGCATGGTGGTGAGAATTTTACTAAGATCAGACCATTGAGTTACTCTCAGTGGACTATTCTTCTCCGAGTATTGTTGATTTGCTGTTTATGCGAATAATGCGATGTTGATGTTGAGCAACTCTTAATCGTCCGCCCGTTCAAAGACCTTCAGTCCTCAGGCACTACACATTTGCTCATGGATATAAACACACCCGTGGTGCCTCAGGACTGTTGCTTGCAGACACTTGTCAGGTAGGAGCGCTCTCTTATGTACGCCCTTTCAAGCACTGTTAGTACCCCACAAGATTTTGCATACCAAAATCGTCCGCTCGACTACCCTCCTTAACAGAAGTCTTTTCGGCAGTCATGTTAGCAACTGGGCGCCTTCCCCTTGCCGGCCGAGAGCTCTTCCTACAGCCTGCCGCTGCCAGTGACGAACATGGAAACTGGCAGCCATGTCTCGTCTGACGGCAAGAGACAGTAAGTGTGACAGTAAAGTTGAATTGACAGTAAACCTAAATTGCTGCCGCGAGGAATGTGTGGTGCCTGCCGTTGCTGATACAAGGGAAAGTCCGTATGTGTCTCGCACATCAAGCAATTTGCGTGCCTTCCTTCCATTTGATGCTGGCAGCAACTGCTGTCATGTGATTGCCTTTAAGGTGCTTGACAGTAATATCAGAAGCTTGACAGCAAATGACATGCTCCTTCCTTATACAAGAAGCAACAAAGTAGTGCTTGCCTTTCAATAACAGAGCAAACCGCGAATTCTGAGAGTGGTTAGGCGCCTTCCCTTATTAAGGTTGTGCTGTCGAGTAAGGTAACTTCCGTACCTCACAGTCTCTTTTGCTGCAGCCTGCTCGTCAGCTTATCCACCTAGGCAATGGAGACCGACCCTTCAAAATAGGCAACATAATTCTTTTCCACAGCATAACACAAAGTTGTGCAACACTAAAAATTCTCCGGATGTTTGATCCGACACGGCGGCTCATCTCTCAGCGACATGGCGTTCGGGTCCTTGGCTAAATGACGCTTGCTCTCTTGAGCCGGCACTCTTATTAACGGCTCATTGCCCACACGGCACCCCCACGACCCTTGTATTCCTCGGCCAATTTGAGAGCAACCAGATCCAACTTCAAGCCATCGTATCCATCGACACCCTTTCCGCACTATCACCCTCGAACGTGGCCAAGCGAAGATTAGCACATTGTCAAGCTTTGTTTTGTCCTACTCTTTTTGCAAGCTGCTGTCAAGGTCCCGTCACCCGACAAATACCACCTTGAACTTTGCGATTCTGCAATCTGCGGCCATGCTCACCGGGTAATTCCACCCGCGCATTATAGAAATCGGATGAGGAATCATGCAGCCATCGACCATCCTGCGGCTGGCCAGTAGAGATCCGCCCGCTTACTGTCGCATGTAGGACCCAATAGGCAATTGTCTCGAAGGCTTCGACGCATCGAACATCTGGAGTTTGCAACCCGTTACCTAGACCTGCTGCCAAGCGTTGCCACAAAGAGAAGACAGAGCCGCCATCTATACCACCACATGGCAAGATCCGGAACAGACGCCCATTGCTACCCCAAGAATGCCTGTGCTTTACCACCCAGTACCGCCCGACTGGTTATGCGCGCATGAAAGAGGGAGGACACGGACAAACGCCACAAACACCGCGGCTCCATGGCGTGGCCCGCAACTGATATTGCTCCTCCCGAAGAGCCGTCATGCTCGGTCGGTACCTCAATGGAAGATCGGCCGAAATCTCCTGTTGTCCCCCTGAAAGGCGCGTTTCTGATACTCCCCGTTTAAGGACTAACAAATGATGCTGCATCTCGAGATTAATCCTCCGCGAATCTCCCCAGCTACCCCCAAAGGATCGACTGCCTCAGGGCCACATTAACTCTCGTTCCGAGCTCGTCTGTTGTTCGTTGCTCATAGCCTGCGAGCCTACCCTCAGCCCTGACCAGGTTAATTTATCGACAACCGGCAAAACGCTGGAGTGATCCGATTCAGGTGCTCACAGGATCTGAATGTCAGAACGACAAGAAAATCAGATTTAAGTGTGGGGAGACCGCCATACGATCCAGGGGAAAAGATGGCGCCACTCCCATTACCAGTCTTTACCGCGGACCTGTCAACCACCGTCTGAGGAAGCGGCTGACGAGCAAGACCTCGGCTCATCCCGTCGGTGAGTATATCTCGGCTTGCAGTTCCCCAGATTTTGAAGCCACTTCCCCAGGATCTTACCCCAGACGACGAGAAGCAAGCCCCGGAGATCTCCATCGGCGCCTCTTTGTGCCCCTGATTACAAAGCGTTCTGTCACACAGCTCGCCTGCGTCACGTTACAAGTCACAACATCTACCACAGATAGCTCATCTGATGTTATCCCTCGCCCCCCTTTGCACCCTGCTGGGCTTGGCAGCAACCTCATATGCCTCCCCATTCGACAAGCAAGACGCACTTACCGACTGTCTGGTTGGTTCAGGTGTGCCAGTCAATACCCCTGGCTCAGCTGATTGGAAGCTTGATTCTGCCCCCTTTAACTTGCGGCTTAATTATACACCCGTCGCCATCGCTGTACCGATGACAGCCAAGCACGTTCAGGATGCCGTTGCTTGTGCTGCAGAGCTCGGAATCAAAGCCAATGCCAAATGCGGTGGACACAGCTACGCTTCGTTTGGTTTAGGTGGTGAAGATGGGCATCTGACTATCGAGATGGACCGGATGAACAAGGTCGTCCTGGACAACAGCACTGGAATTGCCACGGTCGAAGGTGGCTCGCGGCTGGGTCACGTTGCCTGGGAGCTTTACCAGCAAGGTAAAAGGGGATTCAGCCACGGCACATGTCCAGGGTAAGCTCTGAATCTCGATTCCAGTCGTCCCAAATGATAAACTGACTTGGAAATGCAGTGTCGGAGTAGGAGGCCATGCACTTCACGGTGGCTATGGTGTTAGCTCCCATACGAAGGGCCTGGCTCTCGACTGGATGGTCGGAGCAACAGTCGTGCTTGCAAACTCAACCATTGTCAACTGCTCTAAGACAGAGAATCCAGACCTGTTTTGGGCTCTCCGCGGTGCCGGCTCCTCCATGGGTGTTGTTACCGAGTTCCGCTTCGATACCTTTGAGGCGCCAGAGAAGGTTACCTACTTCATTGCGCCAGTGCAATGGCCAACAGAAGCCAGGGCTCTGGTTGGCTTCCGAGCCGTTCAGGAATTTGCCAAGACCATGCCAAAGGAGTTGAACATGCGTTTGTTCATTGCCAAGCGCTTTATCAACCTGGAGGGCTTGTACTATGGAGACAAGGCTGGCCTGCAGGGTGTTCTAGCGCCTTTGCAAAAGATCACAAACGCAACTCTGGCGGTAGCAACCACGGGTGGCTGGTTGGACCAAATCAAACACTTTGGAAACGGCGTCAACATCGATCAGGGACACAACCTGGCACAACATGAGACCTTCTACTCAACCAGTCTTTACACCAAGGCCCTGAGCGAGGAGAAGCTGGAACAGTTCGTCAGCTACTGGTTCAAGCAAGCAAAGTCCAACCCGAGGGATTGGTATGTGCACATTGATTTGCACGGCGGTGAGCACTCGGCCGTCAGCTCTCAGGACGCCGACTCAACTGCCTATGCCCATCGTGATTATTTATTAATGTACCTTCTGTACGATCGGATCGACAAGGGCACATATCCCGCTGACGGCCATACCATCATGAGCAATTTTGCCCGCAACATTACCGAAGGCTTACCCAAGGATGACTGGGGCATGTACATCAACTATCCTGACTCCCGGGGACTTATGGATCAGGCAACGGCCCAGGTCAACTATTGGGGCAAGAATCTACCAAGACTGCAGGCGATCAAGAAGGCTGTTGATCCGAACGACGTTTTCCACTACCCACAGGGTGTGCTGCCTGCTACTGAGGCTGGAAGTCTATGAGCGAGCTTGAGTTTTGTGTAACTTGGTAGAGGATGTGAGCTATGGGAAATACCCTTGAATAGATGGAGAACGAGAATAGACGAAAGAATTCATCCAAATAATTTTGTTCAAGGATATCATACATCGCAGCTATCTCGAACGCAGATTTCTAACGCCGAACGCCATCCGTGCCTCCTCCTTTTTCTTCTTCATCATATTATCTCCCACCCTTCATATCATCTTCAGGGCCAGCCAGACACATGAACTAATCAACCCAACGCTCACACTTCCTACCAACCTGCCAGTTCCGCTAGTAACTCCCACGAAGGTCCCCTTACTTCCCGTGACTGTTTTGATTCCCGTCCCATTCCCCCCAACCAAAGCCCCCGTCATGTTCATCCTAGCAACCCACCCTTCCAAAAATCCCTTGACAGCCCAATACGCCGACTTCCTCTGGTAATCCGCCGTCCAAAGACACGCATCCCCTTTGCCTGGAAAGGTCCCTGGCACCCAGCTATATTTATCTGTAAACTGCCACACCGTCACCCCGACGCACCTCTCCACCTCGATACACGCCCTCACTGCAGCCACATAATCCTCCGCCTGCTGCTCAACCGCTAGTTCACTCGAGTTCTCCACATCCTCATGCGCAACATCCAGCTCCGTCCACGCAACGTCCACCCCCAAATCAGTGAACCTCCTCAGCGTGGCCGTCAAGCTCTCCAATGACGGGGTCTGCCCAACCGTGAAGTGAGCTTGCAGTCCCACCCCGTCAATCTTGACCCCTTGAGCCTGGAGGGACTTGACCAGCTCAACCGCGGCAGTTTGTTTCTGGGGGGAGGTTTCCAAGTTAAAGTCGTTATAGTAAAGCTTCGTCTCTGGCGGCGCAGCACCAGCGGCGATGTTGAAAGAAAGGGCAATGTACTCCTCCCCCAGCACGTCCAAAAACACCGAGCTGCGAAGCGTGCCGTTTTCGTTGAGGGCTTCGTTGACAACGTCCCAAGCGTAGCAGGCTGAGCCGAAGTGGCTTACTACCGCTGTAATGTGAGTCGTCAATAACTGCCGGAGGGTGTCAGGGGTCCAGGAACTGGCAGAGACAAAGGGCGGGAGCTGGGAGTGCCAAGTCAAGGTGTGGCATCGCAAGAGGTGGTTGTAACTTTTGGAGAGGTCAGTAATGAGGTCCGAGTTGTTGAAGGCAAAGTCTCCCGGGTTGGGCTGGATCAGCCCCCATTTCTGGGAGTTTTCGGGGGTTTGCTGGCCGAACTCGAGGGGGTTGGAGAGGATGTTTTGGTAGGTGGGGTCGTCGAGGTTGTTGGTTTCGGTTGCGGTGCCAAAGTAGAGTTTTCCTGCCGCAACGAACAGGGAGTGCAGGCCAGTGGAGGGGTGTTCGCGGTTGGATTGGGCTGTGGATGATGTGGCGAGGAGGAGGGTGGTGGTGGCTAGGAGGAGGGGGAATATTCTTGTCATTTTTGTTGATATGGGTCACCCTCTTAACAAACCGGTTTGTGTTTTGGCTCCTGTTTGAAAGTGCTAACGGTTCTGTTGTCTTGCTTCCCATCTGTTCTTTGCTATTGCTGAATGGAATACCCTGACTGCTCGGGGGGAAAGCCTGGTACTTGTACCACAGTATGCGTGCCGCCTCTGATGCTCAGAAGATCTGGGGTATCTTCATGCATCATTCGGCCGATTTCCGGGTTTTCAATGACTTTTACTCACCTTCGGTCACTTGTTTGATCTTCAGCTAGGACTATGGTCTCTTACCTTGTTGGCGCCAAGCTAGCGCTCGGAAGGATGCTCTGATCATTGACGTTTCAGAGCGTGATGAAAAGCGGCCCCTGTAGTCCTGATTTAAGTAATCCGGAGCTTGGAAGCAATGCAGACAGCTCGGCCATCCTAACTATCTGTTTAGCTCAACCAACATTACTATTTCACGTCTCACAAGTATGGTGTCAAAAGTGACGTCTTTTCCGAGTTCTCAGGGCCTCCAGGGGAGGAAGGAGGAACCCTAACCCTCCTTAAGGGGTAGAAAGAAGTTTCACGTTAGCAAGCACGGAAGTTTCTTTTCACTCGACTGTGTCTACGTAATCTCTAGTTGCTCCTATGCTTTTTACATGCTATCAGTCCAGCGCCTTAGAAAATTGTTATCATCGTATTTGATACCCATTCCCGACGTCTGGGCTCAAGTTTGTCACCCCTGAGCCCCTTTTCCTTATCAACAACGGGCACACCGCAACCTGCTGCACCACATCCAACTGACCAATGGAGTGAAAGCTCAGGCAATCTCTTGCAACTTCACCACCGTTATATCACCCCCATTGACTGATGTTCAGCTGCACTGTGTCAACTGTCGACCAGGCGCAGGTTCCCCGCCGCCAAGTTTGGCTGTGCCGCAACACGGTTCCATCCCCGTCGTCCCACGGAAGCATCGCGCCATTCGACAATGGAAGAAAGGTGCGAGTAGCCGAGCGATATGCATGGGAATTTGGGCGTTGGAAACTGGATCAGGACGATAAGGTGCTCTTGCTTGTGGGCACCTGCCAACTTCAGACGCTAATTGGTGGGGGAGCAACACAGATTGCATACGAGATGCATGTGCTGTCGCGCAATCCGGACCAACGCCCGAACACCTTGTCTTAAACCGGTATGCGGATGTAACGGCGGCAGGACTAGCGTCCGGTGGGATTCTCACAAGGTCTTCCCCATAAGCTGCCATCTGAACCAGTGAACCCTGAGTTTTATTCTAGAATCTTTGTTTACCTTCCTTCAAACCTCGCCTCGTCGTTGTTGTCATTGATGTAGGGAAACAATGGCTGACAAGGCGACATCTCCGGCTCCAGAAGCCGCTGCTCCTCCACCTGCTTCATCACCCACCCCCGAACCGGCACCGGCTCAGCAAGAACCTGCTACTATTCAAGCTGACGATGAGGAGTCTGACAATACTGACGCCGACTCATCACTGGGAGATGTGAGAAGATGAACTATCCCCATGCCATGTGACTTACTGACATAAACAGGATGCCGCCTCATCAACTGCCAGCATCTCCAGCTCCATCTTGGACTACAGAAGAGAAAATGGGCGCACTTATCACGCCTATAGAGATGGAAGTCAGTATCAGACTTTTCTTATAGGTGGCAAAAAGCCGTGGTGACACTAACACTGTAACAGAGTACTTGATGCCCAACGACGACCAAGAAAACGAGCGTCTAGACTTCCAACACCATCTGTGGTTATTGACATTAGACAATCGATTGGGGTGGGCTCCTCCTGCTCACCCTGATGCGAAAGGTGGCCGAGTCCTCGATGTGGGCACTGGCACAGGCATCTGGGCCATCGATTATGGCGACGAGCATCCAGATGCCCATGTAATTGGCGTTGACCTCTCGCCAATTCAGCCAAGCTTGTATGTGCTTCAACCTCACCGGGCAATGCCAGATTTGAGGGCCACTACTGACACCTGATTTCAACGTTAAGCACCCCTCCCAATGTTCACTTCCAAATCGATGACTTGGAGGATGAATGGACGTTCTCACAGCCATTCGACTACATTCACATTCGGGCCATGTCCGGTTCCATCAAGGACTGGTCGGCATTCCTCGAAAGATGCTTCGAGTACGTTCTTAAACCCTGATCTCTACCCGTTTTAGCTAATCCCAACACTCGAAAAATAGACACTTAAAACCAGGGGGATGGCTCGAAGTCCAAGAGCCAGGCAGGCCCATCGCAGACGACGACACATTCCCTCCGGACTGTGCTCTCGCCAAAGCCACTGACCTTTTTGCGGAAGGCCTCAAAGCTGCCGGCTCGCCTCTTCTCGACGTCTTTATCCTCAAAGACTTGTTCGACGGGGCTGGGTTTGTCAACTACGAAGAAAAGCGGGCTTGTTGGCCTAGCAATCCCTGGCCCAAAGATAAGAAGCTCAAGGAGATCGCGATGTGGTCCAACACCAATCTCTCGGCGGGGGTTGAAGGTTTCTTGATGGCGGTGGCTACTCGATTCCTAGGCTGGAGCCTCCCAGAAGTCACTGTTCTTGCTGCTCAAGCTAGAGCAGATCTTGACGACAGAAAAATCCATTCTTATTGGCCGATGTAAGTGCTGCGGTTCATGGCTTTTTCGTTGATTCAAGGGCTAACAAAGACTTTTAGTACCTCGGCATGGGCGCAAAAGCCCGAATAAAAGGAAACATGATGTTGCTCTGCCATTTGAATACGAATTTGAATACCCGCTATGTATCCATCGACATACTGCCATATACATACCATCTATATAACATTATCATCACCATCATGTCATTAGTCGTTGATAAACCCATTCCATGCTCCCTTTTTCCACACCGGACCACAATACGCCCAACTTTTCGAAATATTGCTGTTCCCTTATACAGCAGACAGATGACTTGTAGTCCGAGCCAACGTGCCCTCCTGTTGCCGTGTCTTGTTCTTCAGCGCAGTAGAAAACTTGCTACGAGCTCGGATCTTATCACCGTAAGCAACGAAACAGAACGGCACGGCTGCCAGAATTGCACTAATACCAGCAAGTAGCGCGCAGGATTTGGCAATCCCCAGTGCTTCGAGCATATCCTCGATTGCCAGTGGGAGAAGCGCCCCGGCAATACTTCTCGTTGTGCCCAGTGCCGCAAGGGCAGAGGCAGAGTATATTCCATACGCATCGGCAACATACTGGAAATGGTCAGCCTGAATCCAATATCGAGTAGAACAACGAGACTTGCATTGATCATAGCCACCCAAATGATATTGTAAGCAATTCCATACGGTACGGTTGCAACAAGGGGCACCGCCCAGTGCACATCGGGTCTGGCTGATAGCCCAATCCACAAGATTGAAGCAACAAAAAATGGGCCTCCGATGCAAGCAAGAGGAAGGCGGAGATACTCTGCTCTCTTGGTCGGATGTTTGGCGCTGAGCCGGACAGTGATCGGGTCGCACCACCAGCAGATGAAGCACCCGATGATAGTCCCAACTCCGACTATAGACAGGGTCAGTCTCGCGTAACCAGGTTTAGAGAACAAGGGGGGAGCTTACTAATTGTAAACATCAGTCCCGAGACACCAGGACTAAACCCATAAACGCCCACAAAGATGGCGTAATACATCTGCACCATCCTGTAACAAGTGTCAGCGTCTGAACAAAGAAAGGGCTGCCGAACAGTGACTTACATGTAAAAGACCGAGTAAATAAACGCAATATAAAGCGAAGTGAGAATGACCACCATCTCCCCACACAGCAACTCCAATGGCCGCAACAGCGTTGTTTTCTTTTGGATAACCCCTATTTGTCAGCCCCACCCCCCCTTTTTACCCATTCAGGTCTGTGTAACAAACTCACCAAAGTACTCAGCACACTCTTCTGACACAGCTCCCCCGGAGCTACATATCTCCTCCCTCCTTCTTCTCCCTGATGCAGTTTGTTCAACCTCTCCGCCTTCCTCTTCAAAATCTTCGACGCCAACGTCTCGGGGATTATCACCACAGAAAGAGCCGTCACCCCAGCGAAGATCAGCGCAATCCTGTTTCCTCTGTCAGCCCCTTTTCCATCACCTTTACTGTGGCCAAAAAAACTCACCAAAAAACCCATCTCCACCCCAACACACCACCCACAAACCCCCCCAGCACCGGCGCCCCCAACGGCCCAATAAACGTCGCCGCACTCCAAACCATTAGCATCCGTCCCCTCTGCACCTCCTCCCCAAAGCAATCAGCGATCACACCCCCGAATACACTCAGCGGCGGGCTCCCAAACGTCCCACACAAGAACCTCATAAGCAAAAAACTCCACCAGGACGGGGCAACAGACGCCCCGGCTGTGCTGGCCACGAACAACAAGAACCCCGTGACCAGGATCGGTTTCCTGCCGTAGGACTCGGACAAAGGGGCGAAGATGATGGGGCCGAAGCAAAAGCCGATGAGATACAGCGAGGCGGGGAGGACAGACTGCGGACCGGCGGGGACGTTGAATTCGGCGGATAACAGGGGGAAGAGGTTGGCCGAGGCGATGGTGGAGCCCATTGTAGAGTTGAGGCAGGTTAGGGTTGCGCAGAGGAGGAGGAGGGATTTCTTCTTCTGTTTGACGGGGGAGGAATATGGTTAGAGATGGGGGAAAGAGTCGGATGGGGATGAGAGAAACAAACCATGGACCAGTTGTAGGGGTTTTCGGGATCGTCAGGAGTGAACGAGACGACGATGTAGTCTTGCTGCTGGTTGTTCTCCGGTGGTGATCCATTCTCTTGATCATGGCCGTGGCTTGATGCCAGCGAGAGGGTATCATGACTGCGGGAGCCACTTCTGGAACTGCTGCTACTACTGCTAGTAACCCGTAAAGGCGTGACCTTTTCCTCAACTTGTCCTTTCTCCATTGTTGAAGGCGTTTGAAATCTAAATCAAAGTAGCAAGTTGAATTGCTGACACTCCAAAAAAAAAGAGTTAACGTGGCATGTATCGAAACGAAGTCAGGTATCAGAACGAAGGACCGAAGAACAAAAGTTAACGATAGAAAAAGAGTTGACACTGCCGAAGTGGAGAGTCTGGAAACAAAAAGGAGATACCAAACTCCCCCATTTTAAAGCAGCATCATGCACTCCACATTGCATCTCCAAACCTGGGCACGGAAGCTAAACTAAACCATCAGTCTAGGTCTGGTTCTAGAAAAACAATCCTCAATGCAGTGACTCAATTTTCCGGGTCGTACTTCGGCCTTCCTCTTCAGGCATAGGATGCAAGTTTGGCAACGATATCGGTGGCCCCTAGCAAGGAAGAAATTTCCCTACTATCACGGGACGATGTAGTATCAGGTCTGAGCACCGGAAACAAACCCGTCTTCTTTGCTGCTTGCTTCCGGTCCGATGACGGCTACATACCCTGCCGGCCGGGCGGTGGTGCCCTTCCGATGACCAGGGCCATCGTCTCGGCGGGTGATGGAGGTGGGTCTCGAAGGAACCATATCCCCGGAATCACCTAACAGGAAGTGGGCACCGCTTCAAGATGAAGTGATTCGTGGACCATGACTAGTATGGCATGGGAACGTTGGCCAGGTAGGGTGCGGTACCCTTGGCGATCAAAGACCAGTCTGGGCTCGAAATTCAAGAAAGTTCGAATGTCGAGCCATTCCCAAGCCATGATGGCATTTGGATTGATGTGCCTGTTCAGGCTGTTCTTTCTGTGTTACCACGCTACTAGCGAGTTAGAAGTTTCCTACGAATACGAGCGTAGCGGTCACAGACAAGCCGCGGCATATGGGTCAAGTTATCCGGAAATTAGTAGCTTTCTTTTAGTAATGACGATCTGTGGGTTGGGTGACCATGGCCTCGAACCTGATCTTGGCGTTTGCTGAACTCAATGCAGGCTGGGAAGCTAGTGGCTGTTGAAACCGAGAAGTTCCAACTGTGGTTGGTGTCTAGATCGGAGAGCCCACCTGTTGGACGCTTGTCAAGGCTGAAGTTGATTCACAGCCCGATTTGGAAGGTTTACAGACTGTACTTACACCGAAAAGTGGATAAACCTGAGCCAATGTTCTGTCCTGGGTTGATAGAAGTTGGTGGATTTGCACAAGGCTAACATAACCCTGTGTTTGGCACTCGGGGTTAACGGTGGACCCATGAGCATGTCGGGCCTGGTGCATCATCGAAACGCAACAAGCAAGGAGCGGTGAAAGCTGGGACAGACTTCGATTCTTGACATTCTTCTTTTTTCCATTTCTCATGTTGGATCCTAGGGACCCACAAGCAACAAAGTAGCGGAGAGTTCAAACCAGGCCAGGGGCAATATTCCCAGCTGGGCCCAGAACCACATAAGCTTGCCATGATGTCCCCAGCGAACTGTTGGTCTTCATGAATCCGATTGGTTCCAGGTCTGTGCAAATGGTCATCTGCCATTCTCTATATCACGAACGTCGGTGTAAACGTACCCGACCGGCATCATATCGGAGGGCCGCCTGCGTTGCTTCTGTGAAACTCCGGTATCGTTCCGCTCAAGTGCTTTGACCGACATTGGATAGATGTTCGTCTGCTCCAAGGGCGTATCTTCGACAGACCGCCAGTTGCATCGGTGACAGACCTCTCAACAACCCTTCGTCCCAACTGAGCTGGGCTCTCGGGTAATTCGGGACTTCGTTCCGTGACTCATGTAGCAAATGATGTAATCACGGTTTGTGAGGGGTGTCAAAACGCAAAGCAACAGTCCAGATTTGTATGTGTTCCTCTCAAAAGACCTCAAATCCCTCCAACCATCATGTAGTCATCCTTGTCCTCATCCTCATCAAGCTCTCCAAAACGCCGAATCCAGGTATCATATGCAGAAAAGAACACGAAACCGCTGATGCAACTGTGAGCCACCCTCACGTTGATACATAATAATAAAATCCCAAGAATGCAGCGCATGAGCGTTAGTGCACCGAACAACCCAGGCATCCTCTTAATCCGTTATTGCGCCATCGTATATCCATTTCATCCAAACCAAAGCGGTGAAAGAACGGTAAAAAGGGGTATCTTGCCACAGTCCAAAAGTATGCAAAGACTCATGAAACGATAGAAAGAAGCCGGTTGTATAGCTTCAGACCAAGGTTGATCAAGAGACCAACAACACCAACCACGGCAAAAATCTGCAGGAACTCAAATCGGTAGCGTGTACGGACCTCGGTCTCGAGAAAGCCTTCTTGGTTCTTGTTGGCGGCAGTAGGTGGACTGGCGGGGAAACGTCCGGTAGAGATATACTGCTCCATCAGCGCATCCTTCTCATACCAGCGCTCTCGAAGCCACTCGTCGAACTTCTCAGGGCTCTCCAGAGGAATGTCCGCAATAAGAAACCGACGCCAGTAGAAGTTGACCGACTTTGGAGGCTGGCCGCGGAAGTAGGTACCTGAGAGAGTAAAAAGCTGCTCGCCAAACTTTCCACGACTATGAAGCCAAGTATTGTGTAAGTAATCATGCGTGCACAAAAATACTAAGATGACTTACGGTATCCCTTCATAAGCCACGGTACAATCGTACACGTAGTCAACGGTGTCTTTGAGCTCGTTCAAGCAAAAGTAAGATCCTGTGCTTCTGGGGAGAAGCATGTGCTCTGGATCCTTTACCCCGATCTTCTCGGCCCATTTCGCAGACTTGTTCCGTCCGTTTTGTGATGCGTTTGTGCCCTCAGGGAAGAGAAGCAGCCACATGGGATTGAGGTATTTCTTGCCATCAGAGGTCGTGGTGTGTGCCTTGAGCTTGCCGAGACGATGTGCCAAGCGCGGCTGGTCGACGGCCATCTTCCGGGACATGAAGATGAACCCATAGAACACCATGCCAAGGCCTGCAATGGGGATATATTTGAGCGACTCCTTTAAGATGATATAGACATAGCCATGCATTTGAGGACTATTCGCGTAGCCGACCCACCACAGATACAGCCAGTCTGTGTAGATCTGTGCCCTCTGGTTAGCCACCTTACACAGCATGGCAGCAAAGAAAGAGACCATACCTGATGATTCGCAATCATCACCATGCGTTCTGGAAACGAGAACTCCACCCTACCATCCCTCGTCTTCTTGATCTGATCTGCCACCGAGGCATCCCCGCTTATGCGAATCGTGGTGGGACCCCACCAGTGTGTCGAGGTAGTAATCAGCAGCCCAAAAGACTGTTTCGTCAAAGCCATATAGGAATAGTAGATATCGCGGTCAACGTAGTACAGCGGCGCCCCGATCAGCTGGGTGAGATGGATACTGCCGAAGGGCATGGTTAGCCTAAAGTTCTTGAGGTGTGAATAGTGCGACGAGACCTACGCAATACAGCCTGCCATGAAATAGACGAAGAATGAGAGCCCTCTCAAGATCTGAACCAATCTGCCATGTTTCTCTTTCCCAGACGGATGGACTGGAGCAACGGCCGGAGCCGTTGCTTTGGCATTGACTGTCATAGCTAGATCTCGCAACGGCGGGCGAGTGAAGACGGCGCGAAGGGCATGTGGAGGTGTGTGGTGGGCAGAGCGGAGCTGGGAGGGGCTGATGGGTGACGCGACGGTTTTGTCGTAGCTATTGTCGAGTCTTGTGCGAGGCAGAAAAGGGTCGTACAATTAAGAGGATAAGCGCAAGGTTGATGGTAAGGCGGGAGGCTGATAGGCGATAGGTGGACGGCGATGCAGGCAGAACGTTAGCCAGAACGTTAGCCAGGTTGACAGCCTAAGCTGTTGAAGCCACCGTGTTGGGTGCTAAGGTAGGTAGTTGGAGCTGGTGAGGCGCGGCCGGATGCAGTGCGGTGCGGCGTGAAGGTTCTCCGAGACCCCGACTTTCAGGTTGTGGCACAGTTGGGTTTGGGTTTATGAATACCGTTGGCTTTGAGGACATCGTGGAAGGGTCTTCGGGGTTCAGATCGAAGACCAGACGGGATGCCCCCGTCTCAGATGAAACAATACAACCGTCCAAGGCGCCTATCCGAGGCTGCCGTAGGTGTCGTCATGTGTGCACATGCGAATCCCACATCGTCTGTGACTCTGATGAATTCCTACTCCCACTTCAGCTCAGGCTCCAGCAGCTCGGGATGCAGCCGCCCCACCAAATCCACACTGCCACTGCCCGCCAGCAACTCGGTTGGTCTGTGTGTGGAAGATCAGTAAATGCCGGCTCCGGCCCGCGGTGATGGAAGCTTGGTTTGGAGCTAGGACCAATGGCCAAGCCGCCAGGCGGGGTGACCGGCAATGCTGGTGCCCCTATTGGCTAAGTACCATGGTCGCGTGTTATCTCTTATCGATATAGATAACGGATGGAGATGTCATCTCCAATTGCTTCCCGACCCGGCAAAGTACCTACCGAAGCTCTTCATAGACCCTGAATGCATAACCCTCCCGCCCGAACCACGACACCCGTTAGAGACTGCCCCTTGGTTATACAGTGTCTGAGATCACATACCAGGGGAACAGAAAAGTTCGCTTGACAACAGCGCAGCTGGTAAGCTGGCCAAACATGTCGCCATGTCGAGGTTGTCTTGCCCAGCTCGAACTCGAGCTTCGCTGAACACACCCAGCAACATGATCAGGATTGCCAAATGCCGGATTGCGCCCCGAGGTCAACCATGGAGGTTCTTTTCTATCTCAGCAACCCGAAGGCAAATTCTCGACGTCGCCACATTGTCTAATAGGATTGTTCCCCATTACCAGCAAACGAAGACGGCTTCTCTCCTTGCCCTTCACTGGCCTGAACCACCACGCAACATCCTCCTTATGCCCAAACTACACGCCCCTCAAGTCACCGTCTCGGCCGTTGAATTCGCAAAGCACATCCACAACAACTACCCTGGACTCAATCTCGTCTTCGAGAGCCATGTCGCCAAAAGCATCCACGAAGACCTGCCCTTCCCCATCTATTCAACCGCTCCGTCCGATACCCCAGCACTATTTGCAGACAAAATCGACCTTGTCACCACTATGGGTGGTGATGGCACCATCCTACGAGCCGCAAGCCTCTTCTCCAGCCACTTCAGCGTCCCCCCAATCCTAGCCTTCAGCATGGGCACCCTCGGCTTCCTCGGCGAATGGAAGTTTGACGAATACAAACGCGCTTTTCGAGAATGTTACATGAGCGGCTGTAGCGTCACGACCGAAGACCTCCAAGCCCCTCACACCCGAACCGCCACCACCGCCGCCATCGACGGCCTCCCCGACCCCGACGGCTGGGACAGCGTTCGAGGAAACGGCAAGTGCATGGGCCTGAACCGCACCTCCAAGATCCTCCTCCGGAACCGCCTCCGCGTGGGCATCTACGACAGCGAAGGCCGCAACATCAACGAGCACATACTCCCCACCTCCACCGCTGAGCCCTCCCTCGGCCTCGAAGGCGACCCAATACTCACCCCTCATTCTTCCACACCCGGCGGCGCGGCAGCAAAAAGAGGAGGGACTTCACCCTACCTTCACGCGATAAACGAAGTCTCTATCGATCGAGGCTCGCACCCTCACCTCGCGATTATCGACATATTTGTCAACGGCCACTTCCTCACCGAAGCCGTAGCAGACGGCATCCTCATCAGCACCCCCACCGGGTCAACAGCGTACTCCCTCTCCGCCGGCGGATCCATTGTTCACCCCCTCGTTAAATCCCTCCTTATCACGCCCATCAGCCCGCGAAGTTTGAGTTTCCGGCCTCTGGTCCTGCCGCTTCATACCAAAGTGGTGCTGAGGCTCAGCAAGCGGAACCGGGGAAGGGAGCTGCCGGTTTCGATAGACGGGAAGCGGCGGCTCGGAGTGACGATCGGGATGGAAGTTCGTGTGGAAGGGGAGAAGTTGGAGCGGACTGAAGATGGCTGGGAAGGGGGTGTGCCCTGTGTAATCAGGGCTTCGTCCAAGAGCGATTCGGAAGGGTTTGGGGAGGATGATGATTCTTGGGTTGGGGGGCTGAATAGCCTGTTGAAGTTTAACTATCCCTTTGGGGCTGGTTCTTGATGGACAGTATGAACGGATGTGAGCATTGGATGAACCAGTAGGTTTGAGCATTGGACGAATGGGTGGGTATGAGTATTAAGCAGCCTGAACAGACGGAGAGCACTGAACAGATGGACATGAGTATTGTGTGGGCAGTTGTATGTGTATATGTGTACAACAGAAGCAAGCATAGCATAGGTACCTATCTTTTCAGGGTGGATGGGAAAGGCCACGGGCGGCAGATCTGGGCTGGCGCGTTTTGTACTGGTCATATTTTTGGGTTGTTTGCATTTGCGGGTTTATGTGGCATCTGATACGAATACTTTTGATACCCTGCAATGATGATATTTCTGCACTCTGATTCTCCTGCGGTTTTCGCTATATTGTTGCTCCTGTGTTGCTGCTTTTTGCTCTTAAACCTGTGCTTGGTGCTTTTCCACCAACCCTATCTGTTACCTACCTCTTTGCACCACGCAGCAAGCGGACAGTAAATGGTTAAGAAGGAATTGAGACATTTGCTCCTGTTGCGCCTGGTCACACCGCCCGAGGGCTTTACTAGACGCGTTATCGAGGTTGTCGGTGAGGCTGTCAAAGCCGAGGCAACAGTCATCTTACAAGCCATCAACCGCTTCCCGTCTTGGCGACCGCCGCCAATCCTATGTTCGCGGTTGTAGTGTACATACCTCAAGGGAGCACTATCTCGCACCACGTGGGGAGTCCCCGACGTAAACTGCTCTATAGCTCCAGAGCTTGGCTGGAGGCAAACTGAAATGTCTGGGACGTTCATTCGAGGCCGGCTCGTCTTCGCAGCGCTCTCAAAGGGCTGCCTTTCGAGAGGCTCAAGATACTCTATTCCTACCTTTGAATGTGTAGAGTTGTTGGTATTGCATGTGGATAATTTCCAATTCGAGGGTGTATCGCGAGAAATTCTACCTTGGTTCAACCTTGTGGAACAGCTTCGGTTCTCGCATATGCGCGCAGTTCGGCGGCGTTTTATCCGATTGTGTGGTGGTCGGGCCCGATCCGGATTCGAGAGAGCCGTGGGAACTATTCGCGAAAGACTCATGGCGAGTGACGTTGGTATCGAGGGACGGTGGTCGGTCAAGACAAGATCTCGAGGGGCTTATTGTCGAGTGGGTTAATACCCATGGGTTCGATTCAACTCAGTCTCAAACGGTTTTCGCAATGGTAATGGCTCATCTCAACTGGTGCGATTGTGCGTCCAGGTCAACATTTGGGTTGTGAGAGCGGCAATTGTCGTCTGAAAGATGCGTGGGGTCCGCCGCCGGTATTGAGGGATAGCCGTCTGTCATGAGACGAAGCTCGAGCGATGCGGTCGCGTCTGGAGATATCCGTTGAGTGCGGATCGGCTCATTATTTTCGAAGGTTCGTCCGAAGTGGTGGTGGGTGGTGTGAAGAGATATCGTCCTCTGTTGGCGGGCGCTCGAGCACATCCGAAATTTTGGAAGCTTCAGGCCGTGAAGTTTGGGAAGGTTTGAAGTCGGTCGAGAGGTATTTGGAGGTTTCAGGAGACTAAATACATCCGCGTTGAGGTATCTACAAGGTCAGGGCAATGTTCGGGAACTGGTTGGGGAAGAAAGGCTCGATGTTGGTGATGGCAACCGTCGCTTGCTCGAGCTGCTCTGAAAATTCTTCGAGAAGCGCTGGTCCGCCAAGGCGATGGCTCCCCTACACACCATTGATTTCTCCATGCTGGCAGGTAGCCATATGCCGGGTTGTATTCATGATAGCATCACTGATTTTCCTTGCTCAATAACTGGGATCATGCTGGCTCGTTGTAGTAGTGTAGTATCGAAAGCAGACGAAGCCTCATCTCCGTGGCTGAAGAGTATGATATGGGTATCCTCGGCAACATTTTCCGAAGATGCAGGGTAGAGATCTCGAGCGTGGAGAAGAAGAGTTCGGTCAAATGACTGTCGTGGGAAAGGCCGGGGTGTGCTAAATGTAGACGTCATAGAGCTTGGCGTAGGGAAAGTTTGGGAGGAAGTGGTGAGGAAAAACCTGCTCAAAGAGCAGGTCTGTCTCGAGTTCTGGTTGAAGATCGTGGCTCGCTTGGCAAGTATGTATTGGTCCACAAAGGGACAGATCGGAAGAAGAAGAAAAAAGGAAGCAATGCCCCGAATAGGTAGAGGTGGAGAGTCGACATGGTTCCAGTTATGTACCGCTTGTGCCCTTGGAAGGAACTTGTCAGCGTGAACCCTGTGCGTCGGAATTGGTTCCGCACGGTGCTTGCGGCTCCCATGTGCCAACATTGAAATCAGCTGCCATGTCGAGCATATCTTGCTTACATGTGCATCCTTTCGGCAAGACTTCCACACTGTGTCCATCAAGGAGTCAACATCTCAATACAGAGGCACGGCGAGCACAAGGCTAACGCTACAAGGATTGGCTAGTTCTGTTGTGAGCAAGCTGTCAACTCCACATCGAACTAAGCATTCGAGTAGGTAACGACTGATGTCCCATACCGAGAGGAAGTCTGTTATCTGCGAGTAGGCTGAAAGCATGAGAATACTCCTCGCGTAGGGTGATCGGGAGAGCTGCGATCCAGAGTCTCACCTACCCCGGATGAAGTCTGAAGAGGCAGGAAGGGAACGGTCATTTTGCTTGATATTGGCTTGTTTTCCCGTTCTCTTCGGGATTCAGGCAAAGAATGTCGTCGCGAGTCCGTTGTCGGCCGGTTCAGGGGGGGGGACTGGGTGCCGTGGGGTGGCCAAGCTAACTCAGGCCTGATCGAGGACCCAACTGGAGATGGGCCGACGGGGAACATTTGACGCGAGCCGGTGGTCAGGCTCCACCATCTTACCTGAAAGTCAACTGCCAGGGTGACAGTGACGACGAGGTCCCAGAAGGGCAGACAAGTCAGAGCAGCGCAACTGGCAGGGAGAAAGCCGGGCTTTCCACTGGTTCGAGCTCAGATGAGGGGCGCGACGCGTGCCATCACCCCCAAGCATTGGCCGTGTGGGGTGGCTGGCTGACTGTGACTGACAATGCGGCTATCCTTGGCTGGAATGGCTCGTCCTCGACTTGATTCGCGCTGATAGGTTTTGTTGATACGAGATTATGCATCGTCTTTGGTCTCATGCTCCTGCCTGGTATCCACTTAGCTACCTCATTCCGTTGGTACTGTAATTGGAGACTGATGGGCAACCAGAGGAACTGCACGGTGATGAAAAAAGATCTTCCGTGAGCCATTCAGTTCCAGCCTGGCGTGATGGTATGATGGTAGTTGCAGATGGCCACTAAGGTGGCTGAGTTGCATGCGGGCCTGGAAAGGAAAGTAGTTCGTCATCAAATTATACGCACTGCATACGCATTCATTGAGCTATTTTACTTGGTACGACGTGACCGTCTAATGGCTGTGGCGAACCTGAAGCAGTATAGTGTGAGTGGATGGTGATGTGAATGTGATGGTTGCTTGATGCCCTTTTGCCGCTAATCATAGGTGGTCCCACCATCCCTCTCAGGTCCCTTCCGGGCGGTTGAAAGGGAAGTGATATGCTGAATACTTTCGTCAGAACACCCTCAGGTTCAGTCAGGCTCGGACTTTTCAACCCTATACACCCTCTTCATCAAGCTTGATTCCTTCGAGTAACCCGCCTCCCCACGTAATGCCATTAGGTATCATAATTCGATCATTTATTGTTCAGGATAACGAGCATTCGCAGAGCTTTCCTTACTTTCGGAACATGTGATCACGCCCATCGGGGAGGACAGCTTTTAGGATTTTCCAGCTCGAGACGCACCGTCAGACAAGTTACAAATAATGCTCAAGCTTGCAGGCATCCCTCCAAACACACAGTGAGTCATCGCCTTGCAGAGGTATGGACTGGGCAGAGTGAAGCATGAACCGACAATATCCGTGAGAGATTGACAGCGCATCCCATTGGTACACTATAATCAGCAAGTACGTGGGAGACGGGAAGCAGGGTTCCAACGCATTTGGAAACTTGTGAATGACAATCAGGCATGGATTGGGCTAGGAGTGTGATTTCGATCAGGCAGAGAAAACTGTGACGGACCGAAAAGGTGCTCGAGGTGTTCATGTTCTCGTAGCTGAGATTGCTCTACGTTATGACACCGACATCAGCATGCGACACCAGCCCCCACGCCAGATGCAAGTGTCTGAAAGAAGAAGTGTTGGATTGGTCTAATCCTGTCGGCAAAGGAGTTACGCTCGTGAAAGTTGCACAAATTCTGAGACGGCAAGACCCGCGGCAGGTCGTGAGGGCGAACGTGACACCGACGACACCCTGTCCACATTACGTATCCACCCCCTGCTTGCCACCCAATTCTTCAACTAAGGCATTGATAGGGTAACTGCGGCACGGCGGCATGGTGGCATGGCATGGTTGACAGCCGCCGTGGTCCGCATTCACCGTGCTTTGGACAGGTTTGTATGGGGTGGTTGTCTAGAGATGATGTTTTTGAACTTCCAGCCACACTCTCCTTCGTATTTTCAGAAACAAGGCCGTCAACACTGAATCGTAGGGCTATCTGGACTTGTGATTACCCGAGACCCAAGTCTTAGCTGTGGGTTTTAGACCAGGTGGTTTCCGAGACTTCGGCCTGCCCCGTAAGAGGACATCTCCGAATACTGGGCCAAAAATGGATGTAATCATGCCACCCGCGAATCCACTAGCCTACTTTCAGGCCTCCTTCACTGCGCCAGTGATTGGTTTGGTTGTGGGTGTCACGGCAGAATGTGGCAGCAAAGAGAACATACTTGATTCAGAAGTACGCGAGCAAATATCATAGGGCAGATTGATCCTTGCAACCTGACTGAGCATTCTGCTTGCCGTTACCTCGCAATTGTACCCTATCCCTTGTCCCAACCCCCCCGACAAATAACCCATCAATGAAAGGAAAGACAAATGAAAGCCAAACTGGATTCGGCGTGACTGGTAAGCTTGCCGCAAAATGGATGAAAATAGTGGGCTAGCTAGCGAAACAAATCTCAAAGGTCTGTAGAAATGAATGAAGTCATGATGGGCTGTTTCGTAGCCTATTGAGTGCCGAGGTCGTGAAAAATCAAACAAAAGTTACTCGCCGATGTATTGCCTCAAGGAATGTAATTTTGCGCAATCTTCAAGCGGTACTGTTGCCGTTCACATCATCGTTATCGTCCAAAGGGAAAGCAGCTGACCCAGCCGTGTATCTCGGTGCTGTGTATTCCAGGGCCGGCACCACAGGGTATCGTCCTTCTGTCGCCCTGGGCCCGAACGCTGCTTCCCATGGCACACGCATAGACTCTGGGACAGGCAATGCCATTGTTGCGTTCCGTAGGTAGAGCCTGACAAGGTGTCGTCCTCGACCTTGACCCGGATCGCTGTAGGCATCTCGAGCATGCAAGTGTGTGAAGTTGTTGAGGAAGACAATGTCGCCGGGTTTAGTATCGAGGCGAATCCGGTACTTTGAGGCGACTTCATTGAGAAGGCGAAGAGCCTCAAGCTGGGCTGGGTTCAGGGAGGGAATAGGTGAAATGCCGTCGGTCCTCCTTGAGGATGGGTGCACACCGAGTCTTCCCGGGTCGACGCTCAAAATGATGCGTCTATTTTCAGAATCGATGTGCAGAAGTGGCGCCAGGATGTAGCGCGGAACTGGATTGCCGGAACTAATAAGTGGATAGAACATTTAGCGATAGCTCGAGACGCATGTGAGATATGATAGAATTCAGCAAGCGAGTGCCGGGAACTGACATTTGGATTGGCCAAGCAACCTCCTGAAGGACTGGGATGACGTGCGGATAGAATCTCGCAAGCTCCTTGACGATCGTAAACGACGATGCGATCCACGTATCTCCACCTCGCTCAGCCAGGGAACGGACGTGAAGTGAGAGAATATCAACCCCCATGTCGCAATGCCACATCTGTTTCCTTCCATCAGCACGCGAGTATCATTGGTATCAAGGGGCCAGAGAAATCTCACCAAGCTGCTGTTGGTATGAATGCCGTGCCGGAGTTCAGGAGGCGTTTTCCAATCCTTGGATGCCGTTATATGCGCTGAAAAAGTACATGACAAATGTCAGTCCAGCCCACAGTATCACCACGGTCCCATAAAACATACTCAGCATGTTCCCCTTCTTGTCTTGAAATCCTCTCTGTTCGCCGATATATGCAGCGACCCCGAGGTGAACCATCACATTGTCCTCGACCGAATACTTCAGGGGATCGAGACCTCTGACGATGGCGATGCCACGGCCTCGGTGAACCTCATGGCAAGCTTGGTCTAGTCGTGCGCTGAGGGTTGGAAGATGGAAGTTGGAGCGACTGATCTTGTGCCCATCAAGCTCAAGCTCTATGCTTGTTTGTCAGTACTTTAGACATAGCCATAAAGGGGGATGAGTAGCAACCGGCACTGACCTTTGAACCCCCTTAGGGCTTCTTCCACCTCTTGAGTCTCCTGAACACCAATGTTGACGACGCAACTGCCCGATGAGATAGCCTCAGGTACCCATGCCATGGCGTGATGGTCCAACCATCCTGCTTCGGCCAGGGGCTGACCGACAACACTGCTGGCTTGATGGTTCATTGCAGCTCCGGGCGTGAATACTTCGTGTTGGGGGTTTCAAGTAAGAGATCCAACCTTGTGCAAGCTCAAGGGCAGAGAATTCATGGCACACGAAAGAGGCAGGAACCTGCTGTTATAACATCGTTGGGCCCAATATCGAGCAGGGCGATCGCCCTTCCAGAGGACAGGTCGGTCCAGTAGCCACCCACTTTTACACCGGCGTGCCACCCATCGGGACCGTAGAGACGGGGTCTAGACGTAGCGGTTCGGACACGGTCAAGGGCGATTGGTTTGATGCTTCGCCCGCGCAGGTTTTGGCTGACAGCGGCTTGGAATGGTGTGCCGGCGTTGGAGTGTGCTCTGCTATCGTGCCGGGAATGTCACCAGCATGATCAGCTTTTCGTCGTCCGCTGCCGATGATGGCCAACCATTGCATGCGTAATCAAGCAGAGAGGAGGCCTAGGGCCGCGAGAAGCGCGGCATTTTGGGCAAAAGGGTGGGATGGGTGATGGGCTTGCCAAGGAACAGTCACGGAGGAGGCGGTATGTAGGTAGCACTCGAAATAAATGCCATTGTTGACGGGAGTTTGTCTTGAAAGGAGTGGTCCGGTTAGGGGCCCGTTATGTTGTGTGGTTCTCATCACAAACATAGAAGCTTGCTCTTCTGCAAAGCTTCAAGTTGGCAGGCAATGCCATACAGTCTTATCTCTCGTATTCATCCAAGGAGAATTTCATGATGAAGGCGAGCACATACATCACTATCCATTTGGCCCATTCATAGGGCATACGCAGGAGAAACTTGGGTGTGCCATATCTCGCTATAATCCAGTCCTCTGGCTGTGGGTGATCCCCGGATGATTGGGCACTCGAAAGAACTCGGACGCAGCCCAATGAGATGAAGTTGGGGGCCCAGACGGGATATGTCGAAAGGGGACGTTATGCGAATACTCTGTACCCCACAAATTTCAGATAGGGTAGACTAACATCCGCTTGGCTAGTTGTAATGGCTAGGAACGGACCGCTCGGGATTGTTCCGCTGTCATAATGCTGTCCGAGCGTTGGTAGTATCCGCGGAAACGGAAGCCAAGGATTCGCACGATGATTGTGCTGTGTATCTGTATCCATAGTCTGTTGAGGCTCTCGGAGTGAAGGGCTCTGGGACAATCACAAAGATCGATGTCTCATCTTGGCCCAAGAAGACGAGGCCAATAATTGTGATAAAAAGTCAAACCAGTGATTCGCTGGCTGGGCCGCAGCCAATCAATCAAACAAAAGCTGTAATGTCTCAGATTTGACACGCATAGTCGCATTATCATTGGTGTAACCTCCCTTGCGTCCCTTCTTTCTTTTCTCGGCGCTGATCGGGCCAAGTCACAAGCGGGAGCTGGGGATCATGTCGTGGGCCTTTGTGAACTGGCTCGATCGCAGATGGTCCTGCGAGATACAGCGTTCTCCGTATTGCTGGGTCGATTTGGGGCCGAGATTGTTAGGAACGGCGAACTGCCTGGGAGGTCACATACCTTGCATAAAGCCCAGTGCAAGAGATGAGATGGGAGAGTGGCTGTCATCAGTGGAAGAGTACAAAAGAGGTTGCTTGCTTGGTGCTTCTCAGCATCTGCACTGTGTCCCAGCCGTCCACCAGTGAGGGGCCCATGTCGTTACCTTACCTTGATTGCGTGCAGTGGGCTTGCTCACACTCGCGCTGAATGGGCAGGAGGGAGGGGCCTAGGCCTGGAATTCTCACAGGGTTTGTTTAACCCCTCTCGATGCAAGACATCATCCATTGCCATTGGCCAGGTGGGGGACGGCAATGGATTGTGACCGAACCACCTCGAGTCGCCATCTCCCACTGCTTCCTCTCATCACTATCACCATTTGCCATTTTTCTCATTCATCCCAGACTGCCCTGCCACAGCATCTGATCGCCGTGTCACCACCCAAGCCAACTTGTGGGTGTCCGTCACAGCCCTTCACGCATCTTCCCCAGCATAATCAGACGCTGCGGCCAACGAACACACACAACAAGGCACCCCGGTCGCTCACCAAAACTTCCCCGGTCTTGGAACCCAGGGTCTTTTCCCCGGCTTCCTGCTTCGCAGCAAAGAGCATCCCGTCTCTCAACATTCGTCACACCCCTCTCGGCCCCCGGCGAACAGCGCGTAATCTGGTGTTCGACCAAGTGGGTTAGCCACGCCGCCGGTCACACCAGAAATCTGAAGGGAGCTGCTGCTCTTTGGCGTGATTTACGTCCCACAACCTCGTCCTCTGCGGATTCACTCCCCCTTTGGGCATCTCTCGCGCACTGGGCCGCCTGCCCACCACCAGCACTCGTCAAGATCAAAGCGCCCAAGGGGCGTGCATGCTGCCATCTGCAACCCATCCAAGGTTCAGGTGCAGTGCTGCTGTCTTTCTCAACAGATTGCGAAACAGTCGGGTGTTGCACGACGCCCCCAACTCGAAGCCGGCCAAGCCCCGCCTTCTGAATCTCGCCGGTCTCGCTTGCAGTGGCATTCTCGTGTCGACCAATCCTTTCCGAGCTCAGTCCCTCCACCATACGGCCCGGTCTTAGTTGGTCATTCTTGCGTGTGCTGACACCACGTCTGTCCCATTTTCGTTTGTTGGGGAGGTAGGGCCTTTTGATCAAAGGCTCCGGGACAAGCAGGCCGCCGGCTTCACTTTGCACAGAGGAAGCGAGCCAGTTCGTGCTGATCATTCTCAGGTCATTGTGAGATCAAGGTTGACTTGGTCGAGGCCGACACTTGATAGCACCGTTCTTTGTACCCCGAATTAAGCTGGAGAGGGAAAAAAGAGCGAGCGGGGCACGTAAGTGAGGGAGCAGGATGGAGAGCGACTCCGTGACTCCCCTTTTGCATTCGGCTGTAAATACTCCCCTTCCCTTGCCTTCTCGTCCTCTCTTTGTGCTACTCTGTTTGAAACTCGTGTCAAGAATTAACCCTGTCGTCTTGTTCAACCTTAAGGGAGGGCTACCAAGGTCATCACGCTGCCGCAGTCCGATAGATGCAGACACCCGTCAGCCAAAGAGACGCTGCCACCCAACGTGGGCAACCCCAGGTGGCACCCTCGATAATATCCCACCCAGTCTTCCAGAGGATGACTTCAGCCTGATTCGACCGCAAGAGCGCAACTTCAACGCTGATACACTGAACTACCCCACGTTTGCCCCCAGCTTGCATGGGTTTGGGAACCCGTCCGGCGGCGCAGCATTTCCTGCATGGTACGACTTCAACAAGCAAGGTATGAGATGGTGTTGTAATCCAGGCCCCCATGCACAGTGGAGGTTGACAATGTTCCGCAGACGCGCGCTTCAATCTAATAGTTGACAACAATCACACCATGGGTGGCGGAGATGTCCCCCCAGTCTTGGCTGAGGTTTTTTCGGAGACGCCAGTGGCTTTTGCAACCCACCAGCCTCATTCTTCCTCGCAGTACGTGAGTCCTGTCGAAATTTGGGAATCAGAATCCAGTGATGTGACGGCCCATGGCTTGCGTCATTCACCAGCCGAAGAAGGCGGTGGTGGGTTTCCGCAGTCTCAGCTCACATGGGAAAGCGCCTGGTTGCGTTTGCCTCACAGTGGAGAGAGTTTTTACGGGGTATCTGCTTGTGCGTTTCAGGCTCCCTCTCCATCAACAGCCACCTTGGGACGAACTCCTCCAAGTGTGGCCCAGCCAACCTTGACAGACCCGACAGAGCTCCAAGAAGAAGATGAATATTTGTTGCACTTTCAGCCAGTCTATCCCGCTGCTTCACCTGAGAACACTGTCAGCTCAGCTCAGGAACCAGCCTTCCACGCGTATGTGCCACCAAATGGATACCAGGGCACATTGAGAGATAACCCTGTCGTTTTCCCTGAGAGAGAGACCCCAAAGGTTTGCAGCCCATATGTGAACGTCACAAAGCAAGGTGACAACCGCCCCTTGAAGATATCAGAGCTGCAAGACACCGATGAAGATTTCGTGGTCCCTGTGGAGACGCCTCTGATTGGCCACTGGGTTCATGTCACACAGGGAGCGGCACTTGATGTCAAGCAAGAAGTGGTGGTCAAAGAAGAACAGATAGTGCAAAGAGATGTGAATATGTGGAGGCGCGACATGCTCATGAAGCAAACATCAGACACTAGGGCCATGCGGGCTTGCATTCGATGCCACAATCAACGAGTCAGGGTACGTAACCGACACACAAGGACGAAGGGTACGATTCATCTAACTGCTCATACATGTAGTGTCGTCCCAACACGGACAATCCAAACGACCCTCTGGCCCCTTGCTCTACCTGCCTGGATGTGCGCAGGGAATCCAAGAAAACGATTCACAACCTTCCGTGTCTTCGTCAACGATTGAGCTCGGTCGTACTGCACCGAGATGGTGGGCTCGGTTACACAAACCGATTTACCCACAACCAGCTCATCGACATACCCGCCAGCGACTATGCCGACGAATTCATAACGACCATTGAAATGGCTCAAGATCTCTGCAAAACTCCAATGAGACTCAAAGTAAGGGCGTTCAAGGCGAGAGAGGGTGATAAACTAGTTCGACACTTTGTTGACAAGGACGGGGTTACAATCCCGGCTTATTGTCTCATCGAGGTTAAGAGTGCCGGAAAGACTTTTCGGGAGTATTTAGCTGCCAATGCTGTGAAAGGGCTGGAAGAATCAACTGAGGAATCTGACGATCTCATCAAGGAAGTGTTTGGCATGATTGCAAATCATCTTCGGCCATCCTTGGTAAGGAGCCCTTCCAAAATCCACCTGTTCTCGAGGTTAAACCGGTTGACTTAAACCCTTTGTGTAGAACAATCGCAATGTAAAACACAAGCAAGGTTACAGGCAGGACAGGAAGAGCTTTGACCAGGACGGCTTTCTGCTGAGAGCTGTGCGCCTCTGGTTCGCAATACGTAGGTCTTTCCCCGCACCGCTTTTCAGTATACTTTGGTTCACCGCTGAGCAATGGTTGGGCAGGTCATCAAACCGGTTCTGCGTGGCTTTGTGGCGAGGAGACGCTGGGAATGGACTCAGTAGAGCTCAAAGCCAGGTATGTACCACGCATGATTGTGGCACAGTTTGACAGTATTCGGTATCAAATGGTCTTCAAAAGCCAGGCGCCACAATTCCTGAAGGAGTATGCCTTGGTGCTCGGCTCGAACAACATGGGAGCCTGGTTTCCCACGTTCAAGGTTACGTTTTTGTTCCTTCACAATGTGGCCTGCATTTGCAAGGATCGGTACCGCCACGCGAGAGAAAACTCGCAAGGGCGGCCTATGGTAACGCTGAGTTTCCGCCTGTTGTGTCAACAATCACGATTCACTAACTTTGCTCCTAGGAGACACGATACGGCGCAAGGGACCACACGCTAACACGATTTGTCGAAGACGTGCAGCGCGGTGCTGTCGCGATGTTGGCATACTGGATGTACTTCAAACGCTGCGACGTGATGAACTTTGAATGGGATGCCGAGAGCGTCTCAAAGTCGCCTTTACAAAAGCTTGAGCCCGAACAGCTTAAATTTCTTAAAAAGATAGTGGAGAGGCTCAAAGCTAAATGTGAGTTGGCACGGAAGGACGAAACAGCCATCGATGACTTGCACAGGCTAACACCTCTCTCTCAGTGAGTTCAATCCCTACCACGCCGCAAGAGGGTTGCTGGGAACATGAGTTATACTGGGTATCTCTCATGTTTGTGTCAGAGCCATTAATGATAAACACTTGGAAGATCCCCGTCATATTTTCTACTGTGACTCCGAGTGTTGGAAATGAGATATGATTGTTGTTTGTTTTGCTGGACGAGCTAGGAGATCATTGACGAGTGATGACTTGTTTGGGTTTTACGGAGTTGAAAGGAATTTTGTGGCAAAACATCTCAGTGAGCATTCTTTTTTTTTTTTTTTTTTGAGTTGTTGGCATGAGACCATGAAATCTGTGTGCGAAAAGGCGATTGTGCTATGAGACTGGTTGGGATGGGGGAACGAAAGGGCCAAAATATGTAGATGTGAGATAGGCTTTGGCGTTCTCCGGCTCTGGCTCTGCAAGACAAGAGCCAGAGCTAACATCTAAAGTGTGTATGTAATTTGAAAATTGTTTTTGCCAATTCTTGTTCCTATGATTTCCTTGAAACAAGTTCATCAGAGAGCAATTCAGGGGCCCAGGGGTAGCTCAGGGGGAACAAGTGGGTCCAAACAAGGAGCATCCATCCCCAGCTTGGTCAGCTGCTAGTATCCTGTCGATAAGAGAGATAAGGATTTCTAGGGAAAGCTGTCCGCGCCAATGCCACGGTTCGCTTTGAAGGCCAAGTCACCCACTCAATTGGCACAGTGTCCTTTCGACAGTCCAGTCCGAGCCAAACCGCCTCAACCACCACCGCAACTTTTCTTCTGCCCAAAAGCTCAAGCCGTCAGCAAACCAAACATCACAACCAGCGATTACTTACCAACTCTCCAATTCTTTCCGAGAAGAACAGCCCAAAATGTCCGACCAAGACCACTTCACCTTCATACCCCTCTCGATCGACCCCAAGTCCAAATCCATCTCCTCCCCCACCCCCTCCTCCCGCGCCCTCGAAGCCGAGCTTTCTGCGTTGAACTCCCTCCACCGCGCCCTCCACACCCTCGACGCGCCCATGATCGTGCCCCCGCCCCCCATGCCCGTCAACCCCAAGCGCTCCGCCAACGTCAGCAAGCTCCGCGAGAGCGGCAACGCAGAGTACCGCAAGGGACGGCACGCCGAGGCGATCAAGTTTTACACACTGGGCTTGCAAATGGCGCTGACGCGTGCCCCATGGGAGCCGTCGCAGTTGGTGAGGGAGGAGGTGCACGCGCTGTACAGCAACAGGGCGCAGGCGCACATGCAGCTGGGGAATTGGCCCGAGGCTGCCATCGACGCCGAGGCGAGCGTGGCGGCCAAGAGCCAGGGGAACGCCAAGGCTTGGTTTAGGAGGGGGAAGTGCTTGTTGGAGATGGGGAGGCTGCAGGAGGCGAGGAATGCGGTAACAAAGGCGCTGGAGTTTGAGGGGGAGGAGAAGGAGCTGTCGGAGTTGCTGAAGGAGATTGATGGGCGGATTGCTAAGGCGGGGGCTTGAGAGGGGAGAGAAGGAGGGGGATATGGTGGCAGCGAAAGAAAGGGCTAGTTATATAGACAGCAGAGGAGCCTTTGTGACACCGGGCTTTCGTGGGCGTGCCTGGCAGCCGGGATGCATTATTTCCTTTGATTGGGGGTTTTGTCTAGTTTTGCGGGAGTTCATCAAGGCGTTGAGGATACAATATTTCAGGGCAAACAGAGCGCAATGAACGAGAGAGTCAGAGAGATAATACCAAGGTCTCTTTTTTTTTTTAATGTTTTGACACGAGAAATAAGAATGTGAGGATTTGCATTACGCCCGCCTGATAAGTCCTGGTCCGTTTCCCACTCAAATAGCTTCCCACTTCCTCTTCCAAGTCCTTCAAGTGGCGAGCTGCTGTAATGATAAAACCCTAGCCCAACACTACTCACGCAGTTCTACAATGTCCACATCGCCCCCCAGTCTTCACCGCCCTATCTATTGCTGCCAAGAAGCCCTCCCATCGATCCTGAACCAGAATCCCTTTCCTGACAGTACATGGACATTGCCGATGCAGCAAACCGAGAACACGGGCAAAAATAAAATAACAATGAAAATTTCCCAAGCTCCCCCCCGAACGCGCGCTAATGATGAAACGACTCCTCTCTGCTCCTTGTGGCTCCTGCTGATGGCTTGACGACTACCGGGATGGTGTGGCTTCCGAGGCTGGTTCCTGCATCGAATGTGGCGAGAGCTACGGTGTGGACCGGGCGCTGCAAATAGATGCCCCAACGACCGCAATAGTAGTCTCACATAGCACCTGTCGATGCGCTGTTGCCTCCGTCGTCTTGGCTACTCTCTCTCTCTCTCCATCTCAACAAATGACTGTCGCACAAGTCGTCTTTCAAGCCTTCTCCTTCTCAGTGACCACCACTGACGGCTTCCGCGGACGCATTATGGCATCCTGTGTATGCATCCTCCGGTCGAGGGCGCGCTCGAGCTTGGCGCTGAGGGCCAGCTTCTGGAGATTGGTTGTCTTTTCCTCGTTGAGGAACACGCGCTGGTCGGCGAGGCGAGGGTTCTTGAGGCGCTCGAGGCCGTCGACGATGGGCCTGATCTCGGCAGACATGCTGTCGCTGCTGAGGGCGGTGGGGGCGTCGGAGGGAGTCATGCTGTAGGTGCTGTAGCGGGCAGAGGTGCGCTCCTGAAATAAGGAGAGAGAGGATTAGTTAGTGAAATGGGGGGTGAAAGATGGTTTGCTGAGAATTCGATGCAACAGCAAGCAGACGGGCATAAACAGTTCATACCGATGGAGCCATGATGGGACGGGAAGCACTGTCAAGGGATGCAGTCATGCTGGCGATAAGGCGAAAAAGACCCAAGGATTGTTTTTTTGGAGCCCTGTCGCAACGTGAAACGCCGACAAAGACAAAAAAGGACAAAGAGCGACTGGTCGAAAATGCCGATCGATATCTCAATGGCGGCGATGCAACAATGACCAAGGTTCAATCGGTCGGGCGGGAACTAAGGACGTGGTCGACGGTGCAAAGTCAAGTGAGTTGTTGGTTGTTGGTTGGTGGTTGCGTACCTTGGGATGATGGGGAGTGAAGAGCACTAAAAGAAGAATCAGCCCCAGCCCGAGATCAGGAAAGGGGAATTTGGGGAGGGGATGGTCACTGGTGAAACGGGAGGGACCGGCGCTGCTTGGCCGCTCCGTTCTGAACTTCTGCAGCAGTCCCTGGGATGTGCCGGGTTCCCATGTGGCTCGTGGTGTCCCTCCAACCATCACCCTTGCCTTCATGAGCGTGGCTGTGGGCCAGGGCCGATCCTCACTTCCATCCTTCCATGTTCCAGTTCCGGCCAGCTGCGATGAAGCGAGCAAAGAATTGTGGTATCCCGTCATCTCAACCACGGCTCCCTCGAGCCACGTGCTTTTGCTCTTTGAGAGGGTGTTCAGAAATCACCTCAAGAACCTGTCTGTCGGGTCCAAAGTGCCCGGGCCCGTTCCGCCTCCCGACAAAGACATCACACGTGCCCGATCGGCTCAATGTGGCGTGCGTCCAGACCAGAGGTCCAGGCTCTGTCTAACAAACCAAACTAAAGCACATCTGCTCAAGTTTCCAGGTCCGAAAACATTTGCCCAGCACTACAGAGTACAGATAGGTCCAACATGAATTCTTTTTAATGGATGGGATTTATCAAAAGGGAATTGGCAGTTCCAGCCCTTCAATTGTGCCGCAGCAGTGCAAGTTATCGGGCAGGGATCCACACGAGGGCACTACACTACCGGGCGGGCGTTTTAATATCAGGCAAGATGCTCTGAGGACCTGGCGTTTTCCTCCGCGTGGCATGATGTTTCCACGTCAAAGCACCAGATGGTACACCACTCGGTGTCAATCTGACAGTTTGATCAGGCATCGCATGTGCATGCATCCGAACAAAGGGCCAGAGATAACGGCTCCCCGACTGTGTTGCCGTCATCGGGCTGCAATCAAGCGATGGTTGGCATGTGGCATCGAGTGCCGCCCGTTGGTACGCCGTATCACAGACAAAGAGTCAGCCGTCCGCCGAGACCAACGGCAGCCAGAGAATGCAACCTCTCACACAAATGGCTCACCAGGGGTTAAACGAACTACAGTACTATGCACGGAGTATTGTACATGGTGAGGGAGGACAACACAGTACATACAGCTACCACAGTAGTCTGCCATATCATTCTCGATCCCTGTGTTCCACAGAAAGGACACTAGCTCACCGATACTGCCGAGGGCCAAAACGTTGACACCAATTTCCTTTTGTCTGGCTACTTATATGGCCATACGCGAGGTTCTTATAGGTATATGCAGATAGTAGGGATCAAGGAAGCTGGTTCATCACATGACGACATTCGCCCATCAGCCACACTCAACGTCCACGGTTCCATGGATCCGGCGCGCTCAAACAAAGTGAATGCAAAGAAACTTCTTCAATCACCAATCGTAATGCCGTGTAACAGAATCATCCCCGGTGGTACAGATATGGATCAACTTGTCAAGGCATCTGATGACGGATGGGTTGTCTTGTAGCAAGATGAAGCCCTTGACGATCCACGGTTCCGGCCTTGACCACGTTAATGCCGCGCCCAGTCCTGCTACGATTCAGAGTACATATTCTCATACGATATAACATTTCTCACTAGTGGCGCCGTGCCTTGAGACAGCTAGGTTTACCGGTTACTAGGCGGGCTTGCAGCAGCTGGCCGAAAAGAATCCAGACCCTTCTATGGCGGCCCTCTGCTCATTTCCCATGAGCATTATGACGGGACGGGTGCCCACTCCAGCACCGATCTCTTCGGCGACGTCGATGTGCAACTCCAAAGTAATGTGCCACAAGTTGCTCCATGCAGGGATGCCTAACCCGAGACAGGAAATCGATTCGATGTTGTTGCCAGACTATGGGTGTTCACCGTTCTAATTCCAGTTGCACACGAAGCACAGCATGCCGAAAACCGTCGGCTCTCCAGATTATATACCACCAAAGCCTGGAATTGCCCATCTAGATCGTCTCTGCGCTCCTTCCCGTCCAACTTGACTGATCAGACCGCTCTTTCTCGGTTTGGTTATAAAAACTCCAACCAAAGTCGCCCTTGCTCTCGTCATGTCCACGGGTATCTCCATCTTCGTTCTTGCCTGAGGGTAGTACTTTTCTGACTCACTAGCAGGCAATCGCAATCCACCGAAAAAAAGAGTATCAAACATCAAATCATCTATTCATTATATATCCCACCTTTTGGTGGAAGGACAACAGAAACTAGCCAATTAATTCAAAAAATTCCAAACAGCAAGCCAAGAACAAACACACAAATCCCGCCTCGTTTCTTTGCGGGCCACCACTCGACTCCATGCTCCATCAGGTAAGCCATTTACCCTTTTCCTTTACGGCTTCCTACCCCTTGTCCCCCACCGTTCTGAGGTGATGTGCCATGAAAATGCTCTAAAAAACACCGCCGTGCTCTGATCCCGTCGAGAGCCCGAGTTTCCGTGGTACAAATCTGCATCTTCTTATAAACATATCTTTCTCACAGGGATTCAACACTCGCCGCATTGTTCATCTTCTGTCGCCTCGAGGGACTTCGACTATTTCTTTTTGTGACCCGACGAAGATTTGCCCTCTTTCCGGGACGACCCTCTTGAGTCTTTGCCGCTGTAGTCCAGCGTGATGTTGTACGACGCCATGGGATCAGCAGCGGAAGAAGGCCCGGCCTCTCCCTGTGCTCTGTGGCGGTATTTTCGAGAATCCTTGCTTCTCTTCCCGTCTTTGCGACTGGGCTCGCCATAGTTGCTCGAGGCTGGATGTGTGTTAGGAACCAACCACCCAGGAGCTTGGCCACGGAACGCGGGGGGTCCGAGGGGTTATCAAGAGGAATCACGTACGGTCTTTGACACAATTCCGACAACACCCGTGATCACAGGTCTCGATCCACTCCCACTCGTTGGTGATGATGTTCTTTTCCCATTTGGGGTTAGGAGACATGTTCTTGCACCACCCGCTGTCGTTGCGCCCTCCACAGTGGCAGCACATCCACCCGGTGCCAGCGCCATGATAGTCGCAGTTGGCCAGAAAACAGGCAGCGTTGGACGGCTGAGGAGCAGCGAAGGTGACGTTGGAACATGCTGTCTCGTACCCCGTCCCAAGGTCGATCAGGGCTGACGGGCAGTAGTGCCAAGTCATCGATTGGTGGCCACAAACGTGGACATGCGGATGTCCGTGACACATGATGGGCTATTGGACGTGGGGGGGGGGGGGGGGGGCAGGGGAAATGTGCTTTGGGATTCGGGTTTGAAGGGAGGTTGGGTACGAAGGTATGTCTTTGGCTGAACTTGTGATGTCCCGTGTCTGGAGATTTCGTTTCGAGGCTGACAGTTGGGCACTTAGGATACAAGTCTTGGTGTGTCTCCTCTTACAATCATGGTGAAGACATGTCGGTATCCGCCTTCTTATACCATTGTCTACCCGAAGACTTTCGGGACCCCCAAACCGTCATTGACACCATCCTGAAGCGGCTTAACTCTTCATCACCCTTGTTCCGCTCCAACATGACTGACCCATTGGCTCTCTTCGTTTGTGCTCTCAGCCAGTCAGAGGAACGCTGCACCTCAAGGCAATCGTCGCCGATCTGTCTTCACAAGCCATGGCGTTTTGGGCTGATACCCGAAATCGTGCAGCTGGGGGCGTGACTACCCTCCTTGTGTCTATGGAAAAAGCAAAGAAGACTTGATGGTGGCTAGCTGCCTTGTCCAAGTGCAGGAAAGGTTGCAAAGCCCGGCTTCGATACGAAGTCACCCACAGGGAACCTTTTCATCATCCGAAGCAAAGTCCAGCTTGATTACTCCATCCCATACGGCTACGGCGTTGTCTCCGGTCGATGTTGTGGCGCTTAGCCTCGAGGAGGTTCAACCCCACAACCTCTTCTTCCCACTGGCGACCAATCACAACAAATTCAAAGTTACACAATCTTGCTGAGACCCCTGCACCGATCCAGGCCCAGCACCCAGGTTTCTGGTATCGTGCTTCTACCTCGGATAGTATTAGGCAGGAGTTTGCCTTTGGAACCCGGAAAGGGGTCGTCATTTCGATCTCTTTGAAATCAAGGCATTTTTCCATTTTCGCACGAGTATGGCCATCGGAAACTCATAGGGATCAGGCTGGCGCTCAATCACACCATACCGCCATGCCGCCTCACGTTTGGATGTCCTGGAGGGTGCATATGCACATGGCTCGCATGCCGCTTGGTCTTAAGTCAGGTTTGTCATCACACCCTGTTTCCGATCTATTTTATCTCGGTTGATTCATCGGTCAGTCTGTCAGATTGCGTTATTGGCAGCCCTGGACGTTAGCCCTGCGTCATCACGAGTACATGGTGGATGGGGAGCATGTTGAGGGGTGTCTCTCGACCACTCATGTGTCTTATGGAGAATTCCATGCCTCCGCGGTGCATCGTTCACGCGCATCAAAGCCGCCAGATCTACCAGATATGCCCATAAGGGGTATGAGGTGAGACGAGACTATCGTTCTTGTGCATTAACTGCTGGCTGTGAGGCTGAAAGCCACAATCTCAATCTGAGATCTTCCACAGAGGGTAAACTGGCCCGGTCATTAGTACCATGACGCCACGACCACGCAGATGCATTGAACATCAGGATTTTCACGGCTATCAGCATGGATGGGGTGTGTTATCAACTTCAGCGGGCTATTCAGGCTTACATCAGGGTTACCTCAAGTTAAACTTGACAGATTCAGGGCAAAAGCCCTACAATGCTTGGTTAAGTTTTGATTGAAAGGCTATCAACAGTTGGTTGCATTTCAGGAATACCCAAGACCCCTTCCTCCGTTCGCATCGGAAGATCTCCTATCATCCTGGTCTCCTTCGAAAACACGGGCTGAACTGGAGGTACTTGAAGCGAGAGACATGAGGTCACTTGTTGTTCCGTCTGAAGCCCTGCCGGGGAGCAGGTGGGAATCTGCTGTCTCTGATATGCAGAAATCGTACCATTTCTTCCCGATCCGACGAATCCTCAAGCACAGGAAAAGCCTCGCCGGTTTCTTGGATGCAGACACCCTGCTCAGACCTACACACGATTCCCTATGCTAGCCGGTTCACACTCGTTACAACAAAGATGTTCACACAGTAACGAATTTCCCTCGACAAGCATCACACACCCATAACGCCCAGTTCTGTTCCCCCCTTTCCCGCACCAACAGCAATTCCATAAACGACCTTTCATCTCGAATGGACAATCAGAGAGCGGACAAACGGGGGACAGTGGCGACGAGGAGAAGAAGGTCGGATTTTCTGCGAAAGATGGCGGCATGGGATAAGGCAAGGACTGGACCGTCAGCTTCCCACAGGGTTGTTTGTACAACGAGTTTTTCGGCGACGCCGAATCTTGGATCTTCCTATCGGATTTGGAAGGCTTCGAAGCCGGCCTCGTCTTATGTTTCGGCTTTCTAGATGACGAGGATGATCGGACCGCAGAGCTTCCCTTAGCTTCCCCTCCATCGGCGCTACTGTCGGGGGTTGCGTTGGCACAGTAGACTATCTGCGTCTTGACATGCTCACATGGCAAGGCGTAGGCTACCTGATGGCACATTCCGCAACCGTGGACCCTGCTGTCGTCGAATCTCGAGTCGTTTCTACGTGGGGGGGTCGTGTATCGATTCTTTTGAATCCCGCTTGATACCTGGGGCATTAGTGCCATATCCGATGCGACGGAAAGTGTCCCGGGGACTGAGAGCACCCCAGAGTTGTCGATTTCTCTTACCAGGACCGCTCTTTGCTTGTCAGGCGAGAAGAGTGGAGTGGGCCCTCGCGGCTTACTCATTGCTTCGCTCAATCTCTCAGTCGAAAGCCCAACAAACTCGCTTTATATGGTGTCTTTCTGACGAACTTGACCTTCATGTTATTTTCTTCAAGCCTACATCAGCTGGTTTTCATTCCGAAGGGCTCCTCTCGTGGCTTCCCTGTCTGTGCGCTGGCGCCCTTGTTGTGGAGGTTGGAGTCCATGTTGAAGAAGTCACCGAAGACGCCTGATCATTTGCGGATACTAATCATGAAATATCATCTCCCAATATGCAAGCAAGATGCCAATATTCGTGGCCATTACAGTCAGGGTGGTCTGTCCAATGGGTCGCCCTCCTCGATGCCGGCGGCATGGATGCAGAAATCGGAAATGCGGTTTCGATTACTGCATTGAACTATAGGACTGAGTTGACCAGTTGCGTTGACAGTTCTAGCCAAGCATCCTCGCCCGCCTCGATTTCCCTCTTCTCGGTCGAATCAAACAGCTTCACTATCGGTCGGGCAAACAGCGCGAGCGAGAACAGCAGCAGGATCTGTGCAACGTCAAAAGCCACATTGCTTGATCGCATTCACTAATTTGAGCCTTCCTCATGGGGAAAATCAACCCGCTATCGTTACACGAAGAAAATAAAGATACACATACCCTACCCAAGGAGAAGTTCCCTACATCGGTGATCTGTCTCGAGGTGTGGGTGGAATTGGCCCCCTTGGCCTATCAACAGTCCACAATGCCGAGATGGGTGCCAGTTGCCAAGTTGCCTGCAGCCTCCCGGCAAGCCAGTCTTACAAAGATCCGTCCAAAGGAAAAAAAGAAATCATGTCAAAATCCGACGCCCAAATTTCATGATCAGTCATTCATGTTAGCATCACGACTTGACCATTCACGTCCCCACACCTCCGCCGGTGGTTCGAAACACCAAGGCAGTCCACAGAGGGCAACAGAGGACGAGGGACGGAAAAGGAGAGACAATATCAGTGGTGGCACCACAAGTCGGCCCGGGTTGAATCCATCTGGGTTGGTCGAGAGATTCCTGTGCAGCTTTCCTCCTGACACCAGTCTTGGAACCGGAGTTGCGGAGGTCGACCTTGGGCTCCCCACCTTGCTCTCGAGCCTCCGTAGGGCTACCCAACTCTGTTTTCTTCTTTCCATCATCATGACAACATACCAGTTTCCTCCTCTTTCTCTGATCTATCTTCTATCCTACTTGGCGCCCTTGCGTTTCGAGCTAGAAGATGATGACGGTGACGACTTGGTGTCGGCCTTACACCCACTGCAACAAACATGGTAGCAAAAGGTGTCCGGGCTGCTGCGCATGCGGTGGCGACACCAGCGGTACTCATTGCCGCGGCCGTTGCACTGGCAGCATACCCAACGGCCGTTGAGCTGCTCGAGACGGCAGCCGCCCGAGGTGCAGTCGGCCGAGACGAGACATCCACCCGACGCACAGGGATCGTTGTAGTCGACGCTCTGGGTGTTGTCAAAGTGCGGGCTATCGCATGGTTGCTGAGTGCCCGCGCTGTCGATGGTGGAGTTGGGGCAGAAGCTGTAATGCACCACCATGTCAATGTTACGGGTGCAGGGTGGCATGTGATGATGATGGAGGTAAAAGTAAGTGCACATCTTGTTTGCCTGTTATGTGTGTTTTGCTTCCTTGTCTTCGAATCCCAGGACTTGCCGACTGTTGGTTGTTCCTAGTGTGTCTGCCTTTTTTTCTATAAACTCTCCGCTTTGAAGTCAATGGTGCCGAGAGTCGTCGAACTGGCTAGAAACCTTGGGTGTGCGTTTTCAAACCCGTTTCAGAATGTTGAGACTTGTTGCTGGGAAAGGGAATATCAGGCAATTGTCTCGGAAACCAGCGTGGGCCAAAGCGAGCCTTTTTCGGTCAGCTTATTTGGTTTTGTGAGGTTTCAGAGCAAGTCAAAGACCACTATCTCGCCAGAAGACTAGGTGGAGATTGAGCTTTTGTTGATTTTGCCGAGGAAAGGGAAAGGAGGTGGCACGATAGGGCGTTTTCTTGTTGTTGAGGCTGTGATATTGGTGATTTGGCTGCCGGGTGGTCGACGGTTACACAATGTTGTCTCAAGTCTCGAGCGAAGTTGAAAACCCAGACAGTTGTTGTCCACGTTGTCACAAAGGGGGTTTTGTTGAACTCGTAAGGCAACGGCTCAAAACTGGGGCAAGGTCTCAGTCAGTATGCCTCCTTGTTGTCCGCCACCAGCCCGGAGAAAGCTAGGTGGCTAGATCCCCATCGAGAGAGTATCTCACCAAAGTCCCCAAAAAACAAAAGAGGTTTTGGAGGTTCAACAGTTCAGTCTAACGCTGAGCTGAGTGGTTGGATGAGCGGAGTCAAGCTAATTCTAGGCCCAAGTGGGACCTTTTGGTGGGCCGTGGTCAATCTCGTACTCGAGGTGGTTCGGAGAAAGAAATAAGGGCGCAGGACTTCTGATTTTTGATGGGGATGGTGTGTTGACGAGTTTCTTTGAGGAATGGTGCCGGTGGAGGCAGATGAGGAGATGAATACAACTCACGAAGTTGGTGATGCTTGTGTAGATCACATCAACCCGACAGGGAGGATGGGTCGACCCTTATATAGGGCTTTCGATCTAGGTATCGAGAGATGAGGATGACGTTGACCGCTCAAGAGCATGTCGTCTTGATACTCTACCCCGGGGGGCTGAGTTCTCATTCACGCCATTTGGAGTTGACAAGTGGAACACTGTTCCCAGAAAGTGACAAACAGGTCAAGAGGCGTCCATTTCCAAACAGAATGGGGAAGTATGGCCGCCATGGGGGGCCCAGTTTGTCTCGTCAGCAGTCTGGGTCCCAATTATTGACAGCCATCTACGGCATTGTTCAATCCCAAGTCACCAACAGCCACGAGCAGCACGCTTCTTACAGCCGGCCAACGCACGTGGCACCTATGCTACCCGTGCGCAAAGACTAGTTCCAACTCCCTGGAGGATGTTGCTATACAGAAAAAACGTGGCCAGTGCTGGAAGCGGGCTCGAGACAAGCGTGACACAAAGCTGAGACAGACAAGCGCTGGCTCGCGAGTGGAGTATCGTCAGGGACCTTGATTTACAGATTTGCGAACAAAAGCTTGTCATCGGCACAGGAAGATCTCTTGAGACAAGGGTTGATCCAATCGGCGCGCGGGGTTGAATTGCAAATGGTCTCGGCGCGGACCCGATGGCTCTATGAAGCAGCTGCTATAGCTCCGCAGCTCCGGCGCACAGCTCCGAACGGTCGGGACCTGACGCCGCCTCGGGTGTTTTTTAACGACATGCCCAGAGCCCGGTGATTGCACATAGCTACTCACAGCTGAATAATACTCCGCGGAGCACCCGATCTTTTGGTCAATGTCGTTCCGCTCGCAAGGACAAGGCTCGGGAGACCTAAGGTCGACACATGCAGGCAAAGACCAAGAAGTCCAAGACAGCTCCGCCTCCATATGCCAAAACTCGATATGCCTACCAAAACCCCGACTGAGACTACAAGATATCCGACATGCGACACGCGACACAGGGACGGCAGCAACAAAAAGACTCAGGTTCAGACCTGTTTGAAGCAGAGCCTGTTGTGCACCGCCACTACTTACCAAACTGCGATGGACGGGCAAAAGGTGGAGAAGATGTCTCGTCGCAACCATGGCGAAAGCGGATCTCGCGAAGGAACGATACCTATTGGACAGGGTCATGGACCATACGATCCGCTCCTGGGGCTGTGAGGCGTCAATGTCTCGAGCCTCTTTGCAAGAAAGTATCAAGTTGATGAAGGTCATCAACTTGCCCATCAAGGGCTGGGGTTGGTGTTGACTTGTGAGGGAAGGCATAAAGCTTCAAGTCAACACAGCCACCTCCGGTTGCCAGTGCCAGTGCTTCGAAAATGCAAAGAGTGTTCTGTGGGGTTGACATTTTGCCGTTTTGGGATTAGGCCCGCCGTCCAGAGCCCGTGATCTGCACTAAGGGGGATCCGCTACTGGGCCCCCCTGGCCCTATCGAGATCGACACTGCATACACAAACAACCACACAGCGTCCACGAGCCAGACGCATGGTGTGTGGGTGTGTGGGTGATTGATAACGACAAGTAGTGCTCCGTGATGTAGCGTATGCCACCCAGCCACCTCCCCCGCTCCCAAAAAGGCAAAAATCCGACTGGATATCGCAAAAGATCAAAGACATTTGTGACACGGTGGGCTTCCAGGTGGGATGGTTATACGATGCATCAATGTGCCGGGGGAGGCGGTAAATGGCGCGCGCCAGTAAGGTAAGTTCCCTATGGAGAAGAGGGGGGCTTGCAAGAGTCCCGTGGTACAACAGGGCTGACTCTCAGCTTTTCACTTTTTTGAACACGGACGGACACGACCCTTGGTTGGTGGGTGTTGGAATCATATCTACCTACATACATCGGCAACCCCTGAACCTCTGGGCTGCATTCTGGAATCCCCGCCTGGCCTGGATGTTGCGACGGCGGCGTACATGAAAGCTTAAGCGGCTTCTTATCAGGATAGGAAGGAGGCTTGTTGAAAATCAGACCATGGTCTAAGTCTGAGGCCGCTTGGCGATATTTGTGAGGGGAAAGAAGGCGGAAGGAATAGGCATGTTGATGTCATTGTTTGTTTAGTGTAGCTGGTGTGGAAAGCGAGGGGGATGGCGGGACGGATGTGGATCAAAAGTTCCTGTTGGTTGACATGAAGCTTGATGCTGTTGGGTTCCTTGATTTCCTATCTCTCTTTGTGTACGATGTATAGGCAAGTAACAACTGCTACCGCCGTTGAAAAAGAGCGACAAGCTAATTTTCTACCCACCTCCAAGTCCTATCTCTACCAAGGTAAACAATGGCTTCGAGCGTGGCTGCATTTTAAAGATTAGTCATGCTCCATGGCGTCGGATGGGACCAAAGATTCAGCAAAAAGTACGAAGCCATCACTCGTGTCCGCGTACTACACGCTGTAGATTGGCGCATCGGACTCTCGCTTTTTCCCCTCGTGAACTTCACCAGGGTGGATGTGGGGACAAAACTTGCAGAATAGTTCCTTCCCATCGGCATCATCAAGCTTGCCGCCGATGGAACCATCGATCGTATTGTACCTGCCGTAAAATAGGGTATGGAGTACGCTGACAAAGTTACGAGTGCCTTATTTCCTTTCCCGCCCATGCTCCTTCTTCTTCCTTTTTCACCTCAACAAGAAACGTGCAAATCCTGAACTGAACAACTTCTCTTTATCTGCTTCCTTATCCTATCATCCATCATCTCTTTTACCTTACACCAAGAAAGATGTGCTACAGACTCCTCCTCCACCACAAAAAGTGCGGACACGAAAGCATCCTCACCGTTTATTGCCCCCGCGCCCCCCGCTACCCTATTACTGACAAACCCATTGGCAAGTTGTGTTACGCGTCGTCTAGAACAAAAGGAAGAGTGTTCTACAAGAAGGACAGGCTGCTGACCAACGCGAGGTGCCGGAGAGAGGAGTGCGAGCACTATGAGCGGCTGAGGAGGTACTGGCGGTGCTGCTGCTGCGGGAACGGGCCGAATAAAGATCCCTTTTGCAAGATGACTGTGCCGAGGCAGAGTGTGCAGAGTCTTGGACAGCAGGATCTGAGTGTTGGTCGGAGTCGGAGTCTGTCCAGGGGGAGGGGGAGGAGCCGCAGTCTGAGTCCTTGTTCAACGTTGCGGGCGCCGCTTCCAGAGCAGATTGGCAACGATGGCAGAGGGGTAGACAGAAATGGGACGCGTGATGGTGGTAATGAGGGGGAAGAGAAGGAGGAAGCTGGGGAGGATGACAGGGACAGCAGAAGGAGGAGGTCGGTCTCGACTTATCGACGGACGTGCGGGCATCAACCTTGTCAGAAGTGTACTTGGTTTGGTACAAGTGAGTTGTTCTATACGCACATCTTGGAATGTGTGCGGAAAGAAGGGGCTAACCGGAGATATCTAGCGATCCCGACTTACAACCGACGAACTGGGAGTTGGACCCGGGTTGATGACGGCTCCGGATCAGATAGCGTCGATGCTCCCTCGAGCCAGACTTTACCGGACGTAGAGGACGAGGCAGAGGAGTTGCCAGACGAAATGATGACGGACACCGAGTTTAATGCGGACTTGTACGACAGCGGCACCGAAGACTATGAAGATGACGACGATGACTACAATGACGAGGAAGAACAAGAATCGCACTCTGACCAAGCCCCCAACGCGATGAATGTCGTGGCTTCTGCGGAGCCTATGCCAGATTTGGGAAATATTTACGACGCAGACACGGAGGCGGAAGATGATGACGGTGATGACGAAGCCGACAGCTCCAGCGAGGACGAAATCGAGGACGAAATGGAGACCGACGCTGAGCACGATATTGATGACGATTGCCCCGAGAGCGAGACCGATTCCGAGTTCGGAGCCAGGGTCAGGAGGGCGCAGAGAGGTGTCAATAGTATGAGTCTTGTCGCAACAGAAGAAGATACCGACATGGACTCTGACGCGACAATTACCGACCCCGAGATGGACTTCGACTCCGATGATGAACAAACGACCATTTCTGTGGATGATGGGAGCGAAAATAGATCTAGGGGATCAAACTTCGAAAAGCATCAGCAGTCGACAAGGACAACCGAGGATCAGAGGGGAGCGGAGGCCGTGCAGACGGGCCGGGAAATGGCAGAGGGAGGTCCAGTATTGAGCCTGGGTGGATTCCAACGTTCACCAGAGAGGTTCCTTCCAAAATCAGATGGGTCCTGATTCGAGAGCCATCGTCCCAGTCGTTCATTTTGAGGAATTGCTGTAAGATTAGCAAGTGCGGGTGTGGTAACCCAGCCAAGCGTGACAGCGTCGGTTTGCATTTGAAGATTATGTGGTATCATTCGGGAAAAAGCCACTAACACGAAATTGTTTGGTAAGAAAGCTTCTGAGAATAGATCTAGTCGAGTGCCACAAGCTAACAAGTCAGTAGTACAGCACACTGGGACGAAAACCGGATATTAATCGGGATCAACCCCGTTGTTCAGTACTAGAATCAGAAGCATAGTTTAGCGCCTACTTAATTAGCACACACCATCCCAAGTACATAGCGATAAGTATGTAAAATTCATGAAGCTTTGTTGGCTTAACCAGCTTGCGTGTCTACTGTTCAAAAACAGGCTTTCTAGTATGCTATCGGCGCCTTGCTCGCTACATCAACAAACATATCCGTGACTTGTGCTCGTCATGTCCCCTTGGAAAAGGAGACAACAGCCCACTTTCCATTCCAAGCCCACTTGCGCGCTCCGGAATCGCCACCCCCATCGTCTAGAGCCTTTAACTCTTCGTCCTTTCCAGGCGGAAGTCCAACAACAACATCCGCTTTGCACGTCCTCAACGCGAGGATATTAAGCCCAGATCCAGGGCCAAGCGGGCCGATAGCCTCTGTGAAAGGTGTAGTCGGGTCCCAAGCAGCCTAGAAACAGCGTTTTTATTAGTACCAGTCACGGACGGAAAAGGGTAACCACCCAAAACAACTTACGTCCCCAACCAACTTCCTGTAATTCAGATCCCCTTTGAAAATCACCACCTCGCTCTCCTTGAGATCCTCCACCAGCTCGGGAGCTTCAGCGGGTAACCTCCAAAAGCTCCCCGGGCCCGTCCACACCCTGTTCGGCCTCAACACGAGCTGCCCCTCGGCATGGAACCGGCTCCACTCCTGGAACAAGAAGCCTAATTCCTCCGCCTCTTTATCACCCAGCTTCTCGGGGGTCTTGCCCTGCAGATCCTCCTCTTCAGAAGACGTCTCGTAGAAGTACCTCGGTGCCGCGAGGGCATTGAGCAACGCGGCAAAGTCGGAAGGCAAGACATCGGAGACGAACCAGGGGATGGATTTCGGGTGGAGGACCACGTGGGTTGCGAGGCCGGCAGACAGTAAATAGCCGGCGAAGACGAGATCTACAAAGAGCTCGAAGCCAGCATTATCGAGGACGATGTCGACTCGGCGTTCTTTCTTGCCGGATTGTTTGGCTTGGAGGAGATGGGAGAAGACGGAGGCGAGGTCGTTGACAAGGATGTTGGCCTCGGCCTTTTTGCGGGCTTCGCTGCCTTGGAGCTTTTGGATGTCCTCGTAGGTGAGGGAGGTGAGGAGGGAGAGGTCGGTTGCGTTGCCCCAGAGGCAGATTTCGCACATTTCGGTGAAGAGGAGTTGTTCTTTTTCGATGTCTTCCGGGGAGGAGGAGGAGGAGGAAGAACGGAGCTGGGTGATGAGGTCCTTGTAGCGGGCTGCGAGCTCGAGGACGGCGGGGCGGGAGGAGCGGAAAGTGGAGGTTTTCTGGCGGGCGAAGACGTCGTAGTTTTTCCAGTGGGTGGAGAGGGCGAAGGAGGTTGAGATGCGACTGTTGGGGGATGTGTTAGAGCTGGTGATGGGGGACAGGGGTTGCAATAGGGGGATGACGGACCGGAAGAGGTAGCATTCGGTGTAGAGCCATGGTGCCTTCAGCCATGTTGGGTTGCCCAGCTGCTCGAGCTCCTTGTTGTAGGCGGCGACGTCTGGGTATCCGTCGTCTGGCATGGGGGTCATCGCGCGGTCATGCTGAACCTCATACTTGAGCTTGGTCAGCGCTTCCACGATCCTCTTGCCCTCTGTCTGCTTCTCGGGGTCGTCGCAGTGGGCCACGGCGCGGTAGGCATCGTCGATGGCTTGGGTCTAGAGTGCGGTGGGTTAACGAGGTGCTGCTTCGGAGAAGATACTGCAATGTTAACTGACAATAATGATAGGCCATCTTCTCCTTCCAGTCTGCCAGGCAAAAGAGTTGGGGTCCCCGGTCGAGTATTGCGCTACAATCTGGTGGTCAGCTTCTGGGGTTATCCGTTGAGCAAATTGGGTATCAGCATACGAATCTTGGGGTCGAGATCCATCTTGAAAGTTTATGAATTCAGTAATTTGCTCCTTCTTCGAAAATCTCGGTTGCGGTCTGTTGAGTACCTCTACGGACAACAAATAAAAGATTCCAGTTCAAACAGAGCCCGCGGAGCCGGTGTCGATGGTGGGGTTTGGCGGGGTAGTTTTCCTTATCAGAGTTTCCATATCGGGGCCTCTAGCTCGGTGCTGTCATCAGTGCTGCCCCACCCCCACACGGCGGTTGTCAGGGGTTCGGCTTTGCGGTTGGCATACCCCTGATCAGGGACACACACTCACGATGCTGTCATCCTCGTACACCTCAGATAAGCGCTAGAAAAGTGCGTGTGTCACAGTGCAAATCTTTTGTGGAATATGTATATGTTTCTAGTAGTGTGTAGAGATGTCTGTGGCACAAAAGAGACTCATAATGTTTCCCCAAAGCGTGATCGGGAAGTTTGTGCTCATTCTAATATATACTGGTCATGTCTCATGTCTCATGCAATATAGCCAACCCATAACGCCTCTCCTTGGTATCATTCCCCAGAAAACTCAAATCCAAAACTCCATCCAGAATATTTTCATCATCAGTATCCTCGTCCTGTGACTGCGCCGACCGCAAGTGTCTCGATCCTGCCGGCATACAATCTCATGACATGCGCAACAGGATCGCCCCAGATTACACCCCGTAGTTGCTCGTCGGTTGTGATTTGAGCAATTACCCCTTCGTTGAGACGCTCCTCCACGGTCTTCTTCTTCCCCTTTGACCTCGCCTTCGGGTCGCCCGATCTCAACACCACAATCCGACCCGCACTGCTGAGCCTGTTGGGTGGGACTTTCCATACCGGCCCGGGAGAGCTTTTTGAGCTCTTACTGCTGGGAGCCTTCTCTTTTGTGCGAACCTTTTTGTTTGCAGCATCTCGTGAGCTGATGATTGCGGGCGGCGCAGGGGCCGCAAAAAGCTCAAGCAGACTTTTGACGTACGCCTTGTCCGCTCTGGCTACCGGGTCGCCTTCGTTGACGAAGCTCAAAAACAAGCTCTTTCTCAATTGAGGACGGCGGTCGTAGTCCTCAGGCTTGGTAAGTGGTCGCAGACTGATCGGCGGTGTCCCAAATGTGACGCAATGGATCCGTTTGAAGAACCCTGCCACATTATTCAGCTCGCTCTCCGCTGCCTTGGACGTCGAAAGCATGTGCATATACAGTAGGGAAGCAACAGCTCCTCCCGCGCTGTGACCCGTGATCAAAAGCGAGTATGCAGCACGGCTCGGGTCCTCCTCTAGCAGCTGACGGAGGCGGCGGGCGACAGGAACCACCATCTTGCGAGCAACTGAGAGAAACCCCGAATGGCAAAGATTGTGAGGGTCATCCTATAGAAGTTAGAAAGTTACAGGCTAGACGACAACAGGTAGAGTGCATACCAAGAAGCCGGCAGGAGACACCGGATCTGTCTTCAAATTGACCGCCCAATCCATGAATGTCGCTGTACCACGAACAGAAAAGACAATTGTGTTCATGTAGTCCATGGGCATTGACTTGATAACCATAGCCTTTGTGCCAGCTCGCCAATCCGCATCGACGTGGGTGTCGCTTTCCGCACCAGTCGGCTTCTCGTAAACACGTTCTGAGTACTGTGCTGCCAAGCATAGCAAGGGGTATGTGGGAATGTATCTGCTGCGGTGTTAGAGATTGATGCAACGATATAAGGGTAATGAAAACATACAGTTTGAGAGGCTGCAGATTCATGGGCAACCTGGAATTTGCATACAATTCCACCTTGGAGAATATGCTTCCCGAAACAACCGTTGCTGCCGCGGTTGTCTGTCCCTTGGGATGATCCTTTCTATGACTTCTTTTTGGCGGTTTGTGCATGCTCTTCTCGCTCAGTGACGAGTCAGAAACTCGCATGAGCTCCTGAGATTGAGAGGGCTGTTCTGGCTGCCACGAGAGGATCTCCCTTTCGTGGTTCTTGTAATGATCTCGATCAATCATGGTCAAGACATCGTTGAACTGATTCGAAATTTGGTTTAAGAGAGCATTGCTCTGATCAACCAGTTGACTCCCGCAATCGGACAACGGCGATTGTGAAAGAGCACTGTCAAACAGCTTTGTGATTCCAGTCTCTTGACACAGATTCTTTGCCAGATCCACGGCGGAGTCCAAGTTGAGTTTGTTCATACTACAACCGTTTGATTGGGACCGAGTTGGCGGGTCGTCGCGAGGCGGAAATGGTGGTGGTGGACCAAGGTAATAGTGATGCTGATTCACAATAATGGGGGGAGAGGGATATGGCGCCTGATAAGGAGCTTCCCATCCAGAAGGCGGAGGGAGCAACCCAGCGGGCTGAAATTGAGGGGATGATGGGAGGTATGGGCGGCCATGATGCCAGTTTTGTGAGACTTGGCTAGATGGCGGAGGAGGTGGAGGAGGAGGTAATTGGCGTTGACCAGATGTTCGGCTGGGCTGGTCTTTTGCTGAAGGCTTTGGTGAGTCCTTCTTCACCTTCTTGGAGCGTACAAAGAAGCCCATGGTGACGAAAGGGTCCCATGAGAGTCGAGTGTGATGTTCGAGTTGGATGCAATGAAAAGACCAAAAGGACCAAAAATAAAAATGCTTGCCACAGGCCGACTTGGCCTAGTTTAAGAGTAATTCTTGACCCAGCACCATGCACTCGGTGGGCCTTGGGAGCAGGTCGGTCTCGATAGATGAGCGTCACGGGCTTAACTCGAGGCGAACAAAGGTACGGAGTGACAGCAGCGGGAGTGCCTTGCCGTTTGGTGGCAGGTGTGTAGCTCGGTGGTCAAGATCCTGGTCAAGAGGTTGGTGGAGTGTTCCTATTCGCTGCGGTGCAACTGCTAAGCCCCCAATCACCATCTGCGATGACGGGTTTGCCATATCGGAACCCTACCAGGATGTATCCCACTGGTGACAAAGCACAGAAAAAAAGGGCAAAGGTCCTCCACAGGATGCAGGCATCTTGTCAAACTCATCCTATGAGGGGCCGATTATTTGCTGATAGCCGCCGTGTTAAAGTGTGGGAGTCATGAAGGTTGTTCCATGTGTGGGGTCGACGAGGTCTCAGAAGCTTTCCCCTCAGCGAGAAACGGTCTCAGAATTGCATGTGCATGTCTGTCTGCAGGTCGCCGCGAATAGCGGCCGCAGAAGGCCATCATCCGACCCACGGTCCCGCGAACTGTCGAGAACTCGGCCGCAGTGAAGTCGCAGAAGAGACCAGCCTCGACTTTGTGCTTCTAGGTACCCCGCACCCTGATTGCATAAATCCATCTCCAGAGCCAGTTGTCGTTGTACCCAACAGCGCATCAGGCTTCAATGCTGCCATCTAGCAAGCCTCGCAGGTAGACATGATGCCATTCGGCAATTCTACCAGCTGCATCAACTGCAGCGGTCAATATTTCGTTGGTGTTGAGAGCTTCAAAGACCTTGGACCCTGCCCAGCAAGGGGAAGAACAACGTGGGGTGACGCGATAGGTAGAGGCAACGGTACCTGAAGCGGTTGAAGCGGCTAGACCCTAACTTCAGACACAAGCTTCGCGGGGTTTCGCGGGGTTTCGCGGGGTGAGTCACGATGAAGCGACACCGACGGTATGAAAGACGGTGAGGCGCAAGAGTAATTAATGCTCGGGATTGATGGTGTTGAGAACTGGTCCACGGTGGATATCTTGAGATGTGCTTGGCATTGCCCTGTACTGTATAAGCTGGGCTGCAGGGCATGGCACCCCTGAAAATGATGTCCGTGCTCTGTGCTGCAGCTGCCGGCCGTGGATGTCGGGCCAAACGGCGGCTGATCAATTTCGCGACATGACATCTGGAACAGCACCTTTTCATGCATCAGGACAACAGTCGTTCAACAAGATAACGCCGTCTGCGCTGCTTCGAGTTGTACTCGAGATGCAGCCAAATAGACCATGGATTTTGTGAGTTGCGGCCGTCCCAGACCGAAGACCAAACCAGGTCCTAACATCCAATCTACAGTGGTCGCGCCTCCTAGCACATACGCCGCTGTCATCGGCAAGCTCCCGCAAGGACTTTGCAAAGGATCCAGCCCGTCGCCTGCATCGCTTCGAGAAGGAATACAGTCAATTATTGGTGAGATCCTCGCTATCCGCAATCGACAGTCTGGGGTATCTTCTCTGACCATGTCCTATAATTAGCACACATGGCGTCACTCCTCGAACCTCGCCCACGACGACGAAGCTGCCGAGCAGATTGAGATCAGACTCCAGGAATTGACAAGTCTCCTCAGTGACGAGTCCCGACGTCCTCTCCCACATCCATGCATCTCTTTCTCTGCCGCAAAGCAAGTCTATATCCCGGTGGCCAAAATCGCCACCAGCTCTTACAATGAATGGATCATCAAGGAGGCAGTGCTCTTCTTCGCAACGCTGATCGAAAGCGAGGAGGAGGCTTTTGTGGAGAACGACAACTTTTCCGGTAGCTTGACGAACTTGCTTGTGCGCATAACCGGCGCAAACAGCATTCGCCTGAGTGCCGAGATTGAAGCCCGAATCGTTGAGCTGGCCTTCAACATTACGACTAAGATCCGTCTGAATCCCGAGATACTGCCTGCCTGGTTCAAGTCCCAACGCCATGGCCCGCACGATGTCAAACATGTTGACGACCATGATAAGTTTACAGGCAAGACTCAGAAGCAGGACTTTCCCCTGTTTTACCTACTGATGGACTACATCCACCATGAGGGCAAGGTGGGTGACTTCGCCAGGACCGGGCTGCTTTATATCATCGAGGCGGCATCAAGTTCGGTCCTTCTTGAACAGTGGATTGTCGAGAGCGATTTGTCAACGCTCATGGCCACGGGCTTGGGGGCTCTGTATAGTCAACTGAGCCGAAAGCTCGTGATCGACCACCCAAGCAACGAAGTGCCCCCTTGTCTTGCTTTGTCTGACTACGAACACCCGAAATCCAACTACGAGATTGTGAGCTCCTGCTCACCCGAGTTTCTATCTCACGTGGATACATTTCTTTCCCACCTTCTCTTTTGGCAGGATGTTCTGAACCATTGTAAGTCTGTCGAAGTCAAATCGACCTTGTTAGAGCATTTCCAAGTCATCTTTCTGCAACAACTTCTGTAAGTTCATTTCCGCGTAATGATTAGTCATCTGCTGTTTGCTCACCTTCATCAGATACCCATCGTTGCTTGAGTCTTCCGACGTGGACGGTGGTTCATCGGTGGCTGTCCTGACATATCTTCGCCGCATTCTGGAATCGGTTGATCATCCCGACATGATCAACCTCATTCTTCACTACCTTCTTGCCTTGCCCGACGTTGTATCTGCCAGGCCTTCCGATTCTGGCGACATCGTGAGCGCTGCTCGGAAACGTAAATCTCTGGATCTTGCCACCATGATGGCGTCCAAAAGCGAGGAGGCGGCTGACCCGTTGCTCTTCAACCTTGTTGACCTCATACGGGCCTGTCTCCGTTCTCAGAACCATCAAACTGTCCATGTGACTCTACAACTTGTGTCGACGATTCTTAAGAGACATCACCGATATGCAGTCACAACACTCCTTGACACAGAAGGTGTGCTTGATGAGTCCCACCACCGAACCGCCGGTGCCCAGGCGCAAGAGATCGATTATCTGATGGCGCTGGCTGGAACGATTGGTGGCGACGACAACTTCAACGAGCTCTACGAAAATCTACTCAGGGACACCCTGGGACGTGTAGAAAACCACCCCTGTTCCACTACGCTCATTACGCCCAAGACTTCGACCAATAACCACCAGCTACCTGCAGTACCCGACAGCCTTCCAAGTGCACCCCGGAGCGTCCGATCACATACCCTTCGTCCAGAAGACCCCCTACTTAATATCATGCTTGACCGGTTCGAGACCTTTTTCATCAACCCGGTAGAAACCAACCTATGCCTTACCGAAGCTATCATCGATCTTGCTGTCTGCGGTTTCATGCATCTTGAAGGCTGGTTCCTAAGAAGCCCATCAAGTTACGATTTTGAGAATGATGACGGAGAGGACGATGATGCTCCTGTTCCCGACCCATCCCTGGACCCTGAGTCTCAGGAATATGCCGAGTACATCCAAATGCAGTCTCTGAAGGAGTGTCGTCGACGCCCAAAGTGGAATCAGTCACGCCTTCCCCGCTTACTCAAGGTCCTACAGCTTCTCTGCGACCAGGTAGAGGCCTACCGCGAGCAGGTACCGCGTTTTGATGACCTACTTCAGCAACGCCGGGAGGCCTTCCAAATCGCAGACCACGCTCCTACAATTCCCACCCCTTCCCGGGCTAGGACCCCGTCTTCTCAAACACCGACAGCGGCGGGCACACCATCTATCGAGAAAGGCATGTTCGACGAAGCTCGTAACCCGTCTCGAGAACGTCCATCAGGTCTCGAGGTGTTTGCACAGCGCATTTTATCTGAGCTTGGCACACCCAGTCGTTCCGGCAGTCCCCGCGGCCGCAAGGAGACCAGACGAGTCACATCAGAACGGGTTACACCCATGAACGATACTACACCTCTCCGGGCTCCCATCCCAAACCGGTCATTTTCCCCCACCAGCGTAGTGAGTGCCCCAGCGCCTACATCATGGGAGAACCGGGGTGATTACTTCAACTCGCAGGCCAAGGCCTTCCAAGCCATTGACCAGAGCATCTTGGCTAGAAGGGTCGGGATCCCAGAGGTGAAACCGCCAGTGGAGCCGATCACATTGAGCTATGATAGGAAACCGGCTATTGTTACGGCTGACTCTGCGGATGGCGGAGAGGACGAATCCGGGGAGGCTGAAGAAGAAGGGGAGGGGGGTGGGGAGGATGCGTTGTTGGCTCCGTCGGAGGATGGGGAGACGGATGCGGGGACGGTGGTAGAGGAGAAGACGGTGTCGGTGTCACATGTGTTGACTAATGCTGTGCTGTTGCAGAGTTTTCTGTTTGAGATGGCGAGTGTGGTTCAGGTGAGGGCGGGTTTGTTTGATGAGGTGAGATATACTTGAGGGACTCTATATAATGTTTCGTTGATGAGAGAAACAGACATAGCGGGAGGGTTGATGGAAGAATTGCATTTGTATGGCGTCTGTGTCTCGAAGCCCCTTTATCATTAGTATCTTTTATTGTTTGGCGGGTTGGTCACTTTTCTTCCGTTATAGCAGTTGTTTATAGAGAGACAAGGTATATAAGTCTTTTCAGTCTCAGGTGGTGCAGCTTAGATACAGTGTATTGATTGATTTGTTCAATGTACACTCAACTGTCTACCTAGAATAGGTACGTACAGCTTTCCTTAAAACAAAGTACATAATGACACATTTATTTTGTTCCTTGCTTGTATGTACAACCACCCAGTCAGCCCATTGCTAACCACTCCTAGGTCATTCCATCTCACACAAAAGGTTGATTTAGAGGGCAGCAACGGCACCGAGAGCGAGCATGCCCAAAGAGCCGATATACCCAACGGCGGCGGCGCCAGCGGTAGCAACAGAAGAGGTCTCAACAGGGGCAGGGGGGGTGGTAGCGCTGCTGGTAGGGCCGGGGGTGATGAAGGAACCGAAGGAGCCGGTAGGGGTGGGCTCGGCGTCCTCGTCGTCGGAGTCCTCCTCCGCGGGGGCGTCGGTGGGCTCAGGGGCGGGAGTGGCGGTGGTGCTGGGCTCCTCGGTGGGGGTGTCGTCGTCACCACCACCGACGCCAGCACAGAACTTGTCAACGGCGGGAAGCACCTCGTCTGAAGGGAAGGTTATGTTAGTATGAGTGGAAACGAACGAGGCAGAATTGGGGGGAAGCTTACTGAGGGCAACGTCGGGGCCGCACGCGCTGAGGACGCAAGGGGTGGCGGAGGTGACGAGGCTCTGGGTGTTCTCGCAGACACAGGCGAAGTCGGTGAGCTCGCAGTCGGTGCCGGCGCCGATGCCCTTGATGATACAATCGAGGGAGCACTCGGGGAAGATGGAGATATCCTGGGCGGAGACGGCGGCCACGAGGGCGAGGAGGGCGGCGGGGTACTTCATTTTGGCGGATGGAGGGTTGATATTAAGTATTACTTGATATGTTTTTGCTTTCTGTTGTTGTTGTTGGTTGACGAACGAGTGTCGATGGTTTTGTATTTGTATATGTACTCTGGAGCGAGTGGAAAGTACAGGCAACACGATGGTCAATGGAGGGGGAGGAGGCAAGCTAAGGCAGAGTGATAGGTGAAGGAAGGTCTGGATTTATACCACTCACTCGGCCGGGGGGGGAAGATGGGAAGAGGTAGGCGGCCTTCCCCTTGGCCTCCCCAGGTGGACAGTGCCCCTTCACCCGCAAGGTACCATCCGCTCTTCACCTCAAAATCGGCAGATTCAGCCGCCAGCTTTCTTTGAGGTCAAAATTCTTGGATACACACCCATTGGCTCGTGTTCACATATCCTCCACAATCAATGGCAAAAGAAGGTGGTGGGCCAGTCTCCATCAGGGCCTCTTCTGGCAGGCCAAGCCGTGAGAAAACCGGGCTTAGGGGCTTGACCGACGCCGTCTTGTTTTCACCCCGAGAGCATGTCGCCACGGAATGGAACCCACCACCCGGGGAGGAAGTCCGCGTGCCTTGTCACCTTGTGTTGTGTTGGAAAAATCCGGGGAAAGTGGAACACCGTTGCATATGATTGAGGGGAGACCAGAGCCTCGGCATACACCCCCCTCCGTCCTTCACACACCTTTTGATAGAGGGAAGCACTAGGAACCAAGTAGTGTAGTATGCAGGAGTATACACTAGGAGACAGTTTCTTGATCTGGGGCTCACAATCGACAATCTTCATTTCTGTCGTACCATACTCAGTGTTTCCCTTGAAGAAAAGGCATGAATTTCGCTAGAGTTTGAGAGACTGCCAAACACGCTTGCGCAGGCCAGGTGTGTAAGAGATCTCGGGGGCGGCTGATCTTCAAGCAGGCAAACCTGAAAGTATCATTGGGTGCGGCCGTTCCGTATTGTACGACGACTCAAACAACTTAGACGCCCCGCCCCCAGTTGGGGCAACCATGACCAGTCTGTGGTAGCATTCAATGTTGGGTGAAATGCTCCAAACACGACAGTAAGAGACACCTTCTCAGTTGATCAGAACCAACAAGAATACAATATGGACCGATTTGTATGTAAAAGACCGGAGCCGAGAGCAAGTTTGCCAAGAACAACTCACCTCACACTCTCTCACCAAAGCTGTGATACTTTGTCAACATCACAACTCTACCATCTCTGTATCTCCAAGCCCAAATTAGGGACCGTACTAAAATACAGCCGCACGAACTCATGTTATTCCCGCTCTCAACTGCCATGGAAAGATGTGTCTTTAGCTGTCGTTCCTGCAGCCAGTCCTTCATCAGTGCAGCTCAAGTCCACCACCACGATCCCCCCCTCGGCGCATGCCCCCTGTTCCAAGCCTAGCGCCCTTTTTCTCTGTGCCCAGCCATCCAAGTCTTGGTTCCCCACAGAATCCACCAGAGCCCCAGCATCATGTTTTTGCGGGGTAAACAACAAAAACCCCTGACATTGTCGTCCAGCCCCTGTCCACCTCACCCTGTGATGTAAGACGGGCACAACGGCACAACGGCACCACTGACCACCTCCCACAAACCATCACGGTGACGCTGGGGTGAACGGGATGAAAAATTCACCCTACCCAAATCCGGCGTCATCTGGCATATATTGGCGCAGTTTGTAGATTAGTAGGGAGGATGCCAGGTACGAAGACGTCCCTCGTGCATGCAGTTGTAGTGAAGGAATGCCGAGGATGGGAGGGGGGTTGTTGTGTGCCAAGATGCATATGATCGATCTGCGCTGCGCGCTGTTCTTCTTGTCCACGTCCATCACCTGGGTCGAGAGCTCAGGAACCAGATCTTTTGGTCTTATGTTGTCCCGGTCAAGGCGAGACTATAACTATATGAAGTCTCAACTTCGGCGAGAGATCATGGCAATGTAAGGTAGATAGCATCATCAGAACGAACGGCGGTACACCACTGCGTGAACCGTAGTTATGAGCCCTGTACGAGGAAAAGCCTCATCACAAATGAGGCGTTGAGCAGACCACAAAAATGACAAAAATCATCGGGTGTCAAACTCCGGTGTTCCGCAAGCGATTCCACGGGCGTAACCCTAACGGACTTCATCTAACTTTCCTTGCCTGACACCACTTGCTCTTGAACCTGGGATGAGAAAAAGACACCAGTCAACACACACAGAATCATCAGAGACACACGCCCAAGTATCAAAGCCAAACTTTTTGCATTTGATCCAACGCTGAACATCCAATCTATCTACGGAGGTAACCAAGGCAGCCCAAAAGGTAGACACATACAACCGCTGTGTTTCGCTGATGAGAATACTATTCGCATATACCCACATGCACACAAAGACAAGAAGGCCTAGGGCAAGCTCACCCACAAACAGGAGAAGCCAAGCAAGCCACCGCCGATATGCAGACATGGAGTGTCCAACCGACGCAGGAACAATGCCAGTTACAGGTGAAGAAACACGTTTCCAAGAAAGCCAACCGAATCACAAAGCCGGGCATCATACAGCAGTGACATCCCGCTTTCCTCTCCGACACAACCCGACAATCACGTAGGGCTGATGGCTTCCTTGACGCTCCCACCGCTCCCCGACCGCACGCTACTGCTGCCGGAGCCGAAGCCAGATCCAGACCCAGACCCCGAGCCTGAACCGGATCCTACACGATGGCCGTCACTTCGCTGCCGCGAAAAGTGAAAGCCAGGTGGGCCTCGAAGAGTGGTCGATCCTGGCGTCCTGTGGGTATGGTGGTTGGCATAGGCGTGAGTGTGCCCAATGACTCCTACATTGCTGTTGAATTCACGGTCGTTATCCTCGGTCGACTGCGTGAAGCCTGATACATCGCTGAGCATGGACGACGAGCGGCCTCTAGTCTTGGTATGAGGCGGGTTGATGACTGGCCCGATTGGGGTGGGGAACGCAGACAGCTGCGGTGGTGGAAGAAGAGAAGGGGCATGGCTTGCCATCGAGGTCGGCGGCCACATGGGCTGCGGTTGAGCATGAGCATGAGGATTGTACGGAGCAGCAGGTGGTGGCGGGCCCCAATGCGCCGAGGGTTGGAAATGGCCCGGCACAATTCCCGTGTCGTAACCCATGTCGTCCTGGAAGCTTGAAAGATAAGCCTGCATTTGGGTCGCCAGATCGTGAACTTGTGCCTGCTTGGTGAGGTTGCCGGCACGAAGTGTTTGGATCCGATCCTTGAGATGTTGCTCCGTGCGAGCCATGTCAGCCTCGAGAGCAGCGCGTTCCTGCCGGCGACGCTCCGCCTCGTTCAAGCCTCGAGCATTAGCATCTGTGATGCGAGCATGTTCGTCGTCAACCTTGGCGATACGTGTCGCGATCTTGTTGCGCTTGGCTTGTAAGCTTGCCTTTTCCTCCTCCAGCGACTTCATCTCCTTGTCAATGGACGCCTTCCAGCTTTTAAAAGAGGCGCGTGCCTTATCAAACTCGGCTTTCTCCGACGTCCAGGCACTCTGCTTAGTACGGTACTCGTTCAACAGTTCCTCGGGCATCGTCTCCAATTCCTTGAGCTCGGCATCAAGCTCACTGATGGACTCCTCGGCTCGCTTTTCTTGAACCTTGTTCTGCGCAACCTTCTGTCTGAGCTTCTCATCGTCGCCTCCAGCCGACTGCACCGCTGACGACAGCTTTTCTATCTCTTTGCGCAAGGCATTAAGCTTTCGGTTGTTGTCCTTCTTGACAGACTTGAGACGGGCCTTCTCATCAGCCAGTTTCGACTCAGCTGCAGCAATCGACGCCCTTAGAGTTGTCGCGGGCGAGTCGTGGCGTGCATGCGATCGTTGGTTGCCGGCGGCCTTGGACGTCACTTCAAGATCTTTGCTCTTGGCTTGAATGGTTCTGACGCTCGTTGAAAAAATGACCTCCCCAGTACGAGTGCTGACAAATTCGCACTCGTAGTTGGAGAGTGGTGTAAGTCCGTAGATATCTCCTGTCCAGCACGTCCCCTGTTGCTTTTCCTCTTCGCCCATTTCGATTGGTATCATTCGCGTTGGTTGCCAAATTGCTTTGTTGACCCTGACATAAAATGGTTTGCTCATGTCGATCCCCGGATGACTCTCATCCTCGGATACCTCGTCTTCGCTCGATGGATCGGGAAAATGGCTAGTATTAAAGCACACTTCATCGCAGCCAACATAGCAGATCCAGATCTTCTCGGGCTGCTTGTTAAACGGTGCGTTGCCCAGGTTGTGGATGTCGGTGGCATTGGAACTGGTTGATTCTGATGCGGCATGCGAAAGTTCATACTCCTTCACCATAACGATCTTGGTGCTAGCCAGGGCCGCCCAGAGAGGTTGTCTGATCCGAACAAGAGCGCTTTGCTTTCTGCGTTTTTTGGTGGAAATATTTCCTGCGCTGGTTTGTAGGTGAGCATCGCTGTCGGCAGCCATGAGGGCAGCATCAGAGGAGCCTTCAGCTGAGAAAGAAACCGATTTCCCTGCTTCGGGGTCTGCGAGACTCTGAAGCTGCAAATCACGACGTTCCCTTCGAAGGTACCACTCCCGGATATATCGCACCAGACCCTGCGTCAAAATGTGAATACCCAAGATATTTCGAAGCCACCCATCGGGACCCTTTTTCTCAAATGCACGCAAGTTTGAATCAGAATCGGCCATCAGGAAACGATGGGAGCCCAGCATCGATGTTAGTCGCGACAAACCGCTCCACCGAGCATGCCGAGTCCACTGAGACATTCCTACCATGGCCACGCAGAAGAGAATATTGGTTGTGGTGCCTTGCCTCGAAGTGCCGCCGCCGCCCAAGGTCAAGGCGATCACAACCTGAGCAAGATCCAAGATAAACTGTTGCATGGGAGCCCAGAGGAACAGCCATATTCCCAGCATCACCACATCCATCCCCACCAGAGTAGTCAGTGAGGGCGTTCCTTGGCTGCCATCAAAAATCTCGGCAATACTGAGGCCAGAGCTGGTGGTTACGGGTGGCACAAAGGTAAGAAGCGTAAACAGGGTGTAGATGGTTGCCAAGACGGCAGGTGAAGCCTGCATGAGAATGATGAGAATAGCAATGGTATCCTGGAGAGGGCATGCGCGAAGGACCGTGATGGCGAGCTCCATCAAGCCGGGGTCGCGGTGGACATTCGTATTCTTAGCATCGTTCACATCGATCCGGCGGTGGCCCTCGTCGAGAACCGGCAGGCTGACGGGAGCAGGGAGCGAGTCGGCAGACGAAGATTCAGAGTAAGCGCCTAGCGAGCCCCTCCGGAGCAGCTCGGTCGCCCGGTGTTCGGGAGCCATGTCGTCAGGGTGCGGCGGGGCAGCAGTCGTGTTGGTGTGCAGTGGCAGGGGCGGCACAGAGGCAGCGTCAACGGTTGGCTTGGAGCTTCCATCGAGCTGGTTCTGACTCTTCTGCTTGATGACGCGCTTGCCAGGGCCTACCAGGCCATTCTCATGTCTGGTGTCGCGCTGGTTGCTAGCTCCCTGCTGTCGCTTTCCTGAATTGGCCGCGCGAGGCATACGCATCCGCTGACCCAGAATCTTGTTCTGAGCCAGCCCAGTATGCCCAGCAGCGGAGAGGCGATTTGAAGGCGGCTGGATCCGCAAAACGTAGTCTTCGATTCCCAAATACCCCCAAAACCAAGTCCTCCACTTGTAAGCCACAGCCGCGGAGGTTGTCGCAAAGGCTATGCGGAGGCCGGGAATAGCGTCGCGGCCAGTTCCGGTCCGCACTCAAACAGGCTCCGAGGGGTCGTGCGGTTCGTCATGCGCACGCGGGTTGTCGTCGAGAATGTCGAGTAGGGTGTGCTTGCTATCGGCTGGCTGGAGACCGTTGCCGTGGCGTTTGTGGGCGTTTTGTAAGGGTACCAGATGTTGCGAAGTTCGGGATTTGGCTGGACGCAGGTTGAGTTTTGAGTTAAAAGGAGAAAAGCGGATTTTTGGATTTGGAGGCTGAGGATTTTAGGTGGGCGCACAGTGTCAGCCCAGTGCCGTCGCTTGGACCCCCCAGGACCTGGACCAGATGACAGGGGCAGCCGGGCGTGGCGGCCTGGTGGGTTTGCAGTGGGGCTTCCTTCGCTGAAATCTTGAACTTGGAACGCTTTTTCAGCGCTTGAGGTACATTCTCTCTCTCTCGGTTAAGTATTTTGAGGTCAGCTAGAGGTGAGTCAGGCCTCTCGTGGGATATCTCTTTACAAACCTCAAGCTACTTGAATCGGATGGCTCAGGCTCGGGTCTTCGCTGTACGCGCCGCTCAGCTTACGCATCGCAACCCTGCAGGAGCCGTTGGACCATGAGTTAATCGGGTGCCTGTTGGTCTCTCAGTCATGCTCCCATCCTTTGACAGAGCCATTGACGGGACTACGCAGTACGTTGATATGGAGCACTGAGACACCAAGCATCATGCCATCGATAGAGGCTGTGGGAGACGGTGACATTGCAATTACGACGTCGATCGCTCGAGCATCTGCATCTCGACCTCCTGCTGCAGCTAATATCGATTTAATTTGTGCTCCCGACACGAAACATGTTGCGGTCAGTTCCCCTCACAGCACGTGTGTCGACGTCCATATGTTTTGGCAATGATATCAGAACCACACTCCAAGCCCCTCCTCGCCGAACCGAAGGACCTCATGGCGGCCACCGATTGCAGCATGGAGAAGCCGAACGATGACACGCCAGCTTCCGTCCCCCACACCGCAAGTCATCCCGCGAAAATAAGCTCCTTGCGGCCGAGTGATGATCTTCTCCGTGTCGGCAGTTGCACGACATCCAGCTCGTGGGATTGGCTGGACTGGGTATCAGGAAATGCAGCCTCGGGTGCCATTATTACTCTCCTGTCGACATGTGCGACATATCGAGCCCGCCCCAGCCTGCACTCGGCTCGAAAAGGGAAAACTGGGCTACCTCAACATCAACAAGCCTGCCACCATCGTCGTTCCAGTGGTTGTTCAATGAGGGGATTCTCCGCAAAACAACCACCAGAACAAGCACGGGATGTCGCTTGGCAGGCGATCTCTTGGCCATCACAGTGCATGCAGAGGTGCCCGACTCGTCCCTTTCTCCTTCTGCTCTTTTCTCGTCCATTGTGATTGGACATGACCGTTTGGGGTTTGGTACTTCGTGCGTGGGCCAAAAGCAAAAGATGACGGCCGAAATCTCTAGGGTTCCTTGCTAACGACCAGACTTTTGCATTTCCGCTGTGGGACGCCGAAAAAACGAAGCATCCACACACATCCACCTCGTCTCCGCTTTGGCACAGGACCACGCGATCGCCAAACAGCAAGTTTGATCGGAATCTCGTGAACATGTTCACATTGCCAACTTCCCAGGCTGGCGAGCACCGGGCATCTCGTTGTACTCGGCGTTGCTGTTATTCCCCTCATGTGCCTTTCTTCTCTGTGGGCGAGATCTTGATAGCGTTGAGGTTATGATATCGAGCCATCCTTGCCCGATAACACCGGGAGTTTTATTATGTGTGGCCTGTGGCAAGTATCACAGGGCAGCATGGAACAAGTCAGGCGAGCAAGCATTCACCCGTGCCAATCATGTTTCGTTTGTAAGGATCAACTCGACTGTTTCTCCCAAACTCCAAGCACACACCCCGCTCTGGGACCCTTTCTCACACGACAAACTACCGGTATCAAACCAGTCAACAAACCTCATCCGAGCTGGCCGTCGTCCTTTCCAGATATCAGTAGACGAGTGTCGAAAGTACACTTGACACGGTGCTCAACGGGGTTATCCCCCACAAAGCTGAGCTGCCAAGCAGCGTCGTTCGAATTGGCATTATGCGAGGCTGAACTTTTGCCCAGGACACCCACTGCGGAAGGCGACAGTGAAGCTTTCGGGAAACTCCGAGTTATCCCGGACCTTGGATCTGATGCTGCCATTGATCAAGCTCTTCACCAGCAAACCCCTTTGAAAAACAAGCATTCTGTATTCTTGGCTCTTTTCCGTCTATTGCAAAGACACTGACCGCCCAATGTCAATAATAAATGAGACTGGTCTCATTCATACACCCTGTTATCCCAACCCAGCAACGTTCAGGCTTCACCAACCAACTCAAGCAACCATACTCAAGCACTGCTCTTGTTGACCGCACTCCCCAAATCCTCCACCGCATCCTCTCTATCCCACGTCTCCTTCTCCAAGCTCTCCACAGCCCCAATAAGCTCCCAAATCCTCGTTCTGGCCCTCATCTCCTCCGCTTGCTGGAGCTCCCACGTCTTGTGAAACAGCTCCAGCATGAACCCAGGCATGCTCGTCTTCCTTGCAGCCTTGTAGTCATACACGACAATATCCTCCTCCAGCCTCGCCGCGACGCGTCTGTGCTGGTGCGACAAGACGATGCAGTCCAGCATGAAGTTGCTCGGTGCCGGGTCGCCCTCGGGCTTGCAGCGGAGCTTGTGGTAGACTGAAATCTTATCAGGATAGACCATGGGCTTTTCCTTCCGTTAGTTATCCATCTCATACAGTTTAGATCGGGAGGTGGACTTACAAACTTGAAATCAGCCTTCAAGCTCTTCATGATCAACCCCGTCGACTTGGGCGTCATCAGCTCGCCCCACTGCTCCCGGTGTGCAGGGTCGACATGAACGGCAAAATTCGTGATCCAATTCACCCTTGCCGATTCGGCATAGCGGTAGTAGTTGACATTGTTGACATGCCCCTATCATTCCCATTAGTATCACAGCCAACACCATCATCAAAGGTTGAGGGTTTGGGGAGTTGAAGGGGGACTTACAAAACTATCCATCTCTCCCCAGGCAATCTGCCTCCCGTCCAAGCCTCTCCTCCCGCCGGTGAGATAGCCCTCGCTTCCGGCGACTAGATCCTTCCACTCCACGGCCAGGGCGCGGAGGACAGAGGCCGCGCGGGAGATTTGCGCGTTGGAGCAGCCGAAGATGATGCATTTTCCCAGCCGGGCGCGGAGGTCGGGGATCCATTTTGCTGGTGGGGGAGGGGGGAGGCCATTCTTGGTTGAAAGTGGGGGCGACTGGTTTAGGCGGGAGGAGGGTGAGACTGAGAGGGAGCGCTGTAATGATTTTGCGTAGGCCGGGAGAGATAGGTATCCGTTTGCACGAAGGGGCTTCGTGAAGAGGGATCTTGGGGTACTCATTGTGTTGTTGCTCTGTGAGGCTGAATTGGTTGAGAATATCGAGGCGGGTATGTTGAGCCGTGCTGTGTGGTGTGTAATTGGATGGATGATGATGCAATTGTGAGTGAGTGATCTTGAATTTCAGGAGCGAAAATGCGCCCTTCTCATGTCAAACTTTCCAACAATATGAATCCGAGATGTCTGTCATTCGCTGCCGCAACCCAATCAGTTGTCAATATCGTCCTTGTCGCCATGGCTCTCGAACTCTTTGGGAATTCCCGTTCTGCCCGGGGGCTCGGAGACGTCTCGGCAGCGGGTGAAGGGCAGGTGGGGTGCTTTCTGGACATGTTGATCTCGGCCGAGGCCAGCCGACTCTCTGATGCTGACATGCTCGGATTTTGTCCAGATATGTCCAGATATCCTGGGAAATGGCCTATCTTTCAGTTAATGACATGTGCTACGGTAAAATCATAACGCCCGGCTAGAATCTCAGACAGTCCGGGCAGCAGTTAGTTCACGCTGGCTAGCCGGGTGAGAGAGAGAGACAGTGCAGAGGGCTCCGGCGCGCACTGTTGCTATTACGACAAGATAAGGAATGCCGCGGGCGGGACGGGAATGTCGTCACTCGGTGCTTGTGTTGTGTTCAGGTCCAACCTCCAAGTGAAACTATCATCAATTATACGTGCTATCTGCTTCTCGATTGCAAGCAAATACATAAAACTCTCCAAATTCACTCGAGCTACAAAGACCCTTGGACAATGAGCATCCCATAACAGTCCCTTCAACTCAATCCGTTGCCAAAAACAATGCCCTCCCCAAACCCGAAACTTCGACAACAAGTCATAGCCATTTATAAACGTATGTGCACTTGAGACCCCGTGTATCACGTCAAACTCGTATTCATGCTGTGAATAGAACTTCTCTACCTTGGCCGCGACTACCCCCAGGGTTACAACTACTTCCGCCCTCGGCTCCACAGAGCCTTCATGGCGAATGCCAACTTGACAGATGAAGCAGAAATACGTCAGGCAATTGCGCGGGCGCAGTTTGTTCAAAAGGGTAATTATAACAGGTCGGAGTCGTTCAAACAGGAGCAGTGCTAATAAACAGTGAAATCATTTTGAAATAAACAGAGATAGAAGCATTGCAAGTCGGCCATCTAAGGATCTTCACATACAACAACTAACCGAAGCAACAGATACTATTTGAAACGATACCGAACTCTAAGGAAGCGGTATGATGGCGCATAGCGATTGGAATTATGCTTGATACCCTAGCACGAAGTAAATGGATGGTAACGGAAATTGTATCAGCTTGTAGCAAATACCGCCAAGAGCATGGTCAACAGAAAAAGACTTGGGATCGGTGGTTTGGACCTCGAACAGAAAATATGTAGTCATTCACACACTGAAGGTATATCCACTTCGAAAAGAAATCATATCCAAGAACCAGTAGCCAGCTCAAGTTTCCAAGACAGTATCGGGACCAAATTAACCAAAAAAATCCCTTTTCAAGAAATCCCCATCCAAAAAGAAAGAAAAACAAGCCCGAAATCACCTCTTCTTTGCCCACCAAGCACCGACTTCCAAACACTCTCCCCAACTCGTCCCATTCTCCCTCACCAAATCATTCATCATCTTTCCCATCCACGCATCCCACTCATCCTGGCTCTTCCCGCTCACCTCTCTCAGGATATGCTCCATACTCTGAATCTGCTGCACCACCACCGTCAACGCCGTTCTTCTAACAGCTGTCGCCACCGGACCCAAAGCCTTCCCGACTGGCGCTCCATCCTTCCCCAACCTCCTGGCTTTTGTATCAATATAACTCTTCCCATCTTTGGTAACCACACCGCCAACACCTTCCCTCTCCCATCTTACTTCTGACATTGGAATCGCCAGCCTGGTGCTTCCCACTCCTGTGAGGACTTCCGCCTCCTGGATCAATACTGGCCCAATAACCGTGCAAGGCATACAAAACAATCCCCTCGCCTCCAACGCCCTCGATATCCACCCGTTGTACTCCAGCAGGAAATTATTCAACGGCTGGCTGAGCGGTGTGTTAGCGGTCATGAGATACGCACCCATCTCCATGACATCCTTCTGCTCGTCGTCGCCAGTGTTTGGATCACCACCCTCCCCGTCACCTCCAGTCTCGGTGCCGCCACCTGATCCAGCAGGCGGTTCTGGCACATGAGGGCGGAGCATACGCAGGGTGTGATCTGTCTCCCAAATCTCCACCGTCCCGCCAGGCACCAAAACGCGAATGTATTCGTCCACGAGACCTTGCTGCATCACCATTGACGTGGCGAGGCCCATGTCCTTGACCATGACAAAGTCAAAGGACCCCTCCGGAAAAGGCAATGGCAACTTTCGGAGGTCATGCTGGACAAACGTCCAGTTCATGTCCTTGTCTGGTCGAATGTCGGAAGCTCCCGGGAGGGCGGCAGAAGCGGCTTTGGCGCTTTCGGATACATCCGGTCCTCCCGATGGAGGGGCAAGGGGGACGATATCAACACCGGTAAAGGAGATGTTTGTGTGTTGGCCTCTGGCCTCGTAGTATCGGTAGCATGTCATGCTCCAGAAGCCAGTTCCGCAGCCGATTTCCAGGATGCGGGGTGGTGGCTTGTTGATAAAACTAGGATCGCAGATAGGTCTCCCGTATAATTGTAATAAAAGCATCGTCTTTAGACTCTGTCGGTGTAACTCTTCCAGGTCGACAGGTAATGGGTAGGGGAGGCTTTGGTCCGAGATGTAAGTCCGGCCATTGCGGACGACAAACGGCCGGAGTTGATGGGCGGCGGCATCTTGGCTGGATGGTGGGTCAGTAGAAATCATGGTGCGGCCGCTCGCCGTAGTCGCTCCTCCGACGCTGGTGACGCTCTCGGTGCGAGGAAGGCCAGCTGGGCCTGGCCCAGGCGGTTTGGATCCCGGGTCGTACATGGCTGCATGATGGAGCATACGTCGGTCTGAGGCAGAAGCTGGTGTTTGTGCGGAAGGTGGCTCGGAGGCGCTACCACTGCCGAGGGATCGCGAAGAAGCGTCGACGGTGTTTAGACGGGGAGTGGCTGGTAGCTGCTTGTCTTGGTAGTGTGATGCAGCCGACATGCGCTCCCGGTGTCGGTCACGCCGGGCGCCGAAGGGGATTGCTGTCACAGCAGCACCAGATGCGGCGGCGGCATCAACTCCGGGTCTGGCGGCGTCGGAAGCGCCGGGCTGCTGCAACCACGCAGCGTTGTTGCTGGCGCAGGCGGTGATGTTGTGGTGATGTGATGGCGGCTGGTTGTTATCGGTCCGGCCGCTGCCCGTGCTCGAAGTACTGGCGCTGTTAGTACGTGCGTGTCCGTGGATGCGGGATCGCTTCTTCGTGGCAGTCCCCGAAGTCGAGTTGGATCGGCCAGGTTGCTTGGAGCGGGAGCGCTGGGAGGAAGGGTGAGGCGGCTCGACTGTGTAGGCGGAAAAAGGGGATTGAGCCGCAGCATAACCTGAAAGGAACTCCATCTTCGGGCGAAACTTTTTCGCCAGCGACGGGACCAGCGTCGAGGCAGGGGGGCTAGGGGATGGGCGTAATGGGCCCCGCCCAACTCAGGGGACCGGTAACAGGTTCCGCTGCCCGCGACGCAAGCAGTGAAGGGCTGGCGCCACTGGCCGTTATGGATACCGAGATAGCCGTTGGATAAGGTTGTTTTGGCACTGGACCTTTGTTCCAGGAACACCGGAACGCCGTCTCGCTTGCGGCATCCAAGGAACCAAAGGTGACATGCGGGAGAATGGGGCCTCACTCCTTTTTCTACCACCAGACCTTCCGCATTCAAACAAACTGGAAAACCACAAGGGCCGTGCCCCTGCGTTTTTTCTGCACCACTACCACCTTCCGGGAGCTGTTTTCTTCAGCTGTCTGACACCGGGGGGCTTTCTAGAAGTCTTCGATGTCTGTGCTCGTTTCGAGTCCCTGCGAGCGCTGGTTAGTTGGCGGACGGGACGAGACGACAGGCGGGCCAGGTGCTAAAGAAAACGCTTCTTTTTCTTTTTTTCTTGGTCTCCGGAAATCCCTCGTCCCCTGAAGAAAATGGCTGCCTCTCGCACTCTCAGCTGATATGACACGTCGTGGCGAATTGGTGATGTATCAGTATCATAAATGGAGATACGAGAACCTGGAAGCACAACAGACAGCTCAATTCAGTGCCCTGGGAAAGTCACACCGCCGACTGCGCCGAGAAGATGGCCGTATGTGGGGTTGTCGTTGGTTGTCGGTTCAATGTGCTCCGGACACGATGGTCATGGCTTGCGATTTAATTCAGGGATACCCTCGACATGCATCGGCCATGTGAGCGCAGGACGGCGCGTCCGCTGGCTTTCCAGCTCCTCGGAGGCCAGGGACGTTATCGAGGTCTGGTGGATGGTTTGAGTTGCTCGCGAGTTGGCTGCGGTGCTGATCGAGATCGACCACCTGTCCACCCCGGCTGGTTTTCAATGTGGGGCCAGTAGGTGTTGGGATGTTGCGCAAAAGAAGGTCGTACCTATTCAGACGTTGGGCTGAGGATGGCGAGGTTGATGAAGATGATGACAGAGAGAAGGAGAAACTCCAGCAAAGATTGGACAAACTAGTCATACGTTTTATTCAATTCCTTGCCTGGCCTTTGGACCGCATGCACACTTTCTGGTTCGGTCTAGCTATTCCGGGCATTCTGGGCCACTGTTCAGCGCTCGGTGCTGCTGCCCGGCCACCGGCCACCGGCCTCACCTTCAGTATTGGTGCTTTTCGTGCTTGTCATAGGCTGCCCTCTCCAGAGAAGAGACCTTGACGGGTCTGGGCTTCCCCGCACTCCACCATCCACCTATCCATCCATCCCACCAAAAGTCCACCCCTCCAAGTGGTGCTATTTTCTGCCTCTCCCCTGCCTTGCTCAGGCCTGCATCCGAGAACTATAGAGGGATTCCTATTGGTATTGACAGCCGCCATTTCTGCAATGTCTTCCTTCCGGTTGCTTTCCTGGGCTAGCGTAGGAAGACACTCGCAAGTTTTTGATGGCGCTCGATCCTCCGAAATGCTTCCGTCCTGCCGCCCGCTTGTCCGTGCTCATGCTTGGTATTATGTGGAAGGTGGGAAACCCATTAATGTGTGAGCGTCAGAGGCTTCAGATGCTTTTGATAAACTTTCAATTTTAGTGCCCCAAGCCACAACGTCCGGGGTTTTGTTGGGAGAGGCTCCGTCAAGAGCAAAAGCCCATAAGAATCAGATGGTACTGTTTCTCAACTTGGCTACCTTGAACCTGAAATGACCTCTTCTTGTCTTCCCAGACCTGAGGGGCCACTCTCACTTCACCAAAGCAGAGGCTCTGTAGAGCCCCAGTGATGAAAAAGTCATGGGAGATGAAGCCTGCGTTGAGCTGCTTTTCCGAGCTACGCCTAGTAGCAGCAAATGCGAAGGTTTCGCCAGAGATCTAAAGGTATGTGTCAGTTCATTGTTTTGCAGACGAAATGCGTGCAAAGAAGTCATCTCATCCGCAAAGCAGAATGGTGAGCTCATTCGTCACGTGACTGTCGCTGGATCCTGGTCTGGGGCCATTAGGTAAGCAGGGACGCTTTGGGCGGTGCTATCTTTGCGCATCTCCATCCACAACAGCAGACGACGGTTGGACTCCTCTCCCCACGACATCAGCAATCGCGCAGCATATCCTTTCACTTGAGTATTCATTGACAGGCGCTCCAATTATTGCCAGCAAGAGGTTGTACGCATTCTTTATTCTTGGCCACAGGTGAGCCCTGTTTCTTTTCCCCGAGGGTCGCTGTCGGAACCCAGATGTCCAACGCCTAGCTGCACTTTGACCTTGACTTGGGTGTCTGGCCGCTTCCCTCGCCTGCCCTCACTGTCTCTATGGCTGCCCTCGTCTCGTCCCCATCCCCGTGTCCCAACATCAGTTTTTTCCTTTGCTAACCCACGTGCTCCCTGAACAGTCGGAAAACAGAAACAGAAAAAAATAGAGACACTCAACCTCAGCATCTCTTTCTCGCCCAACCGCCACAACGACCTGGTCGCGCGCGTCCCAAGCCCCTCCAACCTGCTACCGGACTGTCCCTCTTGTCAAGCCGTTGACTCTCATCCCGCCTTCTTCGACGACTCTTCCCGAGTTCTTTGGCGGCGCTCCCGTTCGCCTTTCGACCCATTCAGCCTTTTGGTGAATGGCTCTCTGACGAGCTGTGCTCTCCGTCAATTCGGCCCTGGTTGGACGCTCCCCACGCTTGCATCCATGCCCAAAGAAAAGGTCGTCCATTTCATGCAAAGTCTGCCACCTCCCGTATCTCAAGTTACGCGCTTCCACCCTCCGTTACGACTCCCCTCTCTCTGCCGTACCAGGCCTGCCGAACCAAGCCTTTTCCGCCGAGCCCCGCCATCTTTGTAGATGGCAGATGGTGACCGACATCCGATACACGCTTTCTCGAGCCCGCTTTCGTCCAATTTTAGCTCCAGCAGCTCGATCGCCAACGGAATACTGCTCAACTCCCTCTTGACACACCTAGTCGCCACCCAACCGGCAGCCCATTCCAAGACGTCGGCGTCTCTTGGCCAAAACCTGCGCGGCATGTATGGTCAGGGGCCCCAGCAGGGGCACAACTCTCGCCTCAATGGCGCTCCGGGGCGAAACCAGCCCAATATTCCGGGAGTGCAGTATCCGCAATACAACTATGGGCAACAACCACCAGGCCACCCACACCAGGCCCATGGTCACCATCATCAAAATCTTCAGCAAGATCCCGGCGTACACGGGCTGGGGGCGGGGTCGATGGGGCATTCTGGATACTCGACCGGCGTCCTTACAGCACCCAGTCCATTTGCCAGCGGTGGGAACCATCCTAACGGGCATACGGCTACCACCAGAGGTGGCTCTGGCCAACCCATCACGGAAACCTATGCCGAGCAACTCAAACTGTACAAGCAATCGCAGGAGGCGCATCAAGCCATGATCGAGCAGCACTTGCCTCATTACTATGCACGAGCCAAAGCTTCTGACAACAAGGGGGTGATGATGCCCGCTTCCGAAGGAACGACCTCTACAGAAGATCAGGAAGCCGCTAGAAACAGGCCCTCCTATAATACAAACAAACTTGTCAAACGACAGGATTGGCACAACCTCGACATGAGCGGTCAAGGGTTGCGTAAGCTAGCGAAGGCCTTGTTCAGTTACGAGTTCCTTGTAGAGTTGTACATTGCGTCCAACAAGATCGCTGAATTGCCCCCCGATATTGGCAAGCTTAGGTCGCTGAAGGTCTTGGAAGCGTCCCATAATAACCTCACGGAGCTACCCCCCGAGATTGGCATGTGCACGAACCTCAGGCAGCTCCTTCTGTTCGACAATCAGATACGTGACCTTCCATTCGAACTGGGTTTCCTGCACCACCTGGACATGTTGGGCCTACACGGCAACCCGCTCAACGCCGCGTTGAAAGACGAGATCATGAACAAGGACACCAAAAGCTTGGTGAATACCCTTCTCGTTGAGGCTCCAGGTGAGTTCTTGATCAGACATGATGATTTAGGAAAGCTGTATACTAATCTTTGCCCTTTGCACAGTTCCCCCTGCCCCTGTTCCTCGTGTGCCCATCACAATTCAAGAAGATGTGGCGCCCAGCCTTGAGCGCGTCAGTGTTTTAACATGGAATATCCTGTGCGAGAGGTTTGCGACGAAGCAAATGTATGGCTATACTGCCCCGACAGCTCTGGAATGGAGCTACCGCAAGCAGTTAATTCTGGATGAGATCAGCGATCGCAATCCAGACATCCTTTGCCTCCAAGAAATCAGTAGGGACGCATATCAGGAAGAATTCTCTCCTGACCTCGCAAAGCTCGGCTATCGTGGCGTCCAGTGGTCGAGACCAAAGATAAAAACTATGGCTCCCAACGTTGCTGGCGGTGTTGACGGTTGCGCCACATTTTGGAAGAGCGACAAGTGGATCATCCTTCAAAAGGAAATGCTTGACTATGCCCAGCTGACGATGGCTCGCCCGGACTTGAAGCAAAACCACGATGTTTACAACAGGGCGATGGGCAAGGACAATATCGGAACTATCTGCATGCTTGAGAGCAGAACAACCGGTGCGCGCATGATTGTGGCCAACACGCATTTGGCTTGGGAACCTGATCTTTCCGACGTCAAGTTGTTGCAGACGGCCTGTCTTATGGAGAACGTCGCCAAATTGGGTGATAAGTGGGCACGCATGCCGCCAATGGCGATCAAAGACAAAAAAGCGATCCAAGGGATCCTCGAAGAAGGAGAGGAAAGGCAGGAGCTTCCTGAGCCAGGTCCGTCACAGGAGTATCGCAACAACACCGATATTCCCTTACTTATCTGCGGTGACTACAACTCGACGCCCAGCAGTGGAGTTTACGAGTTTCTGGCCACTGGGCGTCTTTCCAAAGACCATCCCGAATGGCTTGGCCGAAAGTACGGGAACTTTAGCCGAGATGGCGTCGAGCACACGTTCAACCTTCGTTCGGCCTATGCTCATCTCAAAGGCGGGCCCCAGGAGCTCACCTTTACCAACTACACTCCAACCTTCCGTGAAGTCATTGACTACATCTGGTATTCCACCAACACGCTGGAGCTGGTCTCGTTGCTTGGTCCTCCGGACAAGCAGACTCTCACGCGGATTCCTGGGTTCCCCTATTATCATTTCCCGTCTGACCACATTCAGATCATGGCCGAGTATGTGATCCGGCCACGCAAGGACAAGAGAGCAGTGGTGGAGCCAGATTTTGGATCAAGTAGCCGGCGGACTTGAATGACCTGCCTCGCTCCTTAACTCGTTCCCTCCCTTTGTTCCTCTCTGGGTCGGTTTGTTTTGAGTTTGGCGAACTGGCGGGCACGGCACAAAGGTGTTCAGGATTGGATTGCGCTCGATCTGATGTTGTATTGGTTCCTATCGTTGTTTGCTTGCAATGATCACTGGGCAGGCGGCATATATACGGGGGGTGGGGAGGCTTAGCGACTGGACCGAAAAGAAACATTCTGCATTGAGTGAATTGGCGCGGTGTCTTTTTTTTATGGGAGGGAGGGAAGATAGACAAGGGCAGGTCGGTGGACAAGGGAGAAGGGGCGAGTCGTTTGCTTTTTGGGGAAATCTTGTAGGGATACAGTTCTTCGTCTTTTTTTCTATTTCATTTGCGAGTAGGGGGTTAGTGGTCATTGGCTCTGTTGATTTCATTTTTGGCTGTATGTTTCGGTTCACATGGAATTCTCGCTTTTCTTCCTGACCTCGGTGCTTGTTTTCTGCTGCAGGTCCAGTGCACGCACAGACGATGAGCACTCTTGGGTTCGGAGAGGTTCATAGCGTATGCATATTACAGCGGACATATGGGTCGACACTGTGGACTGTTCCATCATTTTACGTGCGAGTGAGTGATTCTTAGTTATTCATGACTCGAACTGGTATCAGGAAAGGAAACTTGTCTATTGCTCAAAAATCATCCATAGCTATCCCCTCGTCCTCCTGCAACATCTTGTCGTTCCACATACATCTCCCACCAGGCAAACATAAAGCATTCAAATCCGAGACGGGAAGATACAAAGTCGCGATATTACCCACCCCAACCGTCAAAATGGTGTTCCAAACCCCTATTCCCGCCCCTTCCTCAGACACCCCCTGCTCTTCTTCCTTCTGCCCAACCAAGACAACCCTCACCCTCGCCCTCTTCATCATCACCGTCTCCTCACCATCTAGCAACCCATATCTTCCTACTCCTCCATAATCCCCATCATGACCCCTCCTAGAGTTCTTAAGCAGCCGCCAAAGCAGCCAGCTTCTTGCGGTAAATCTTGGCGATGGTGTCCGGGTTGGGCCCGATGGACCCCGCAGCGAGAACATCCCTCTTTTGGACTTTAATCATGTGCACGCCAGGGTTTTTGGCGTGGACGGCGGCCGAGATTTGCTCGAACTCGTCGTCTGTGAAGCCGCCTCCGAAGAAGATGGCCTGGGGGACTTTGCGCTGGGATGTCTCGGCGGCGGTGTTGGTGCCGAGGCCGGAGGAGGGGGTGGTCTCGAGGGCACCGGAGCAGCTTTGACAAGTGTCAGGGCTTGTTACCTTGGTATAATGAGGGGGAGGGGAGGGGGGAGATAACAAGGGGCTTACAGGGCGGGTAGCTCAGCCAGGGCGGCGGAGAGGTTGAGGGCACAATGGACGACCTCGATGTCGGGGAGGAGCTTCTCGCGGACTTGCTCGGCGATTTTGGGGTCTTTGCCGAAGGTGGCGACGGGGATGGGGGAGGTGGTGGATGCCATTTTGTAGGTTCCTGAAGGGCAATATAAATGGGGGAGGTATACCAAGATGAAGTGGTATGGTGGTGTCAAGCGGGAGAGAATGTAAGGGCGGTTGGTGAATTTAAGAGATATGTAAGCTCCCTCGAGGGCAACCAAATGGAATTTTTGATCAGGAATTATCTCCTTTGTCTAGCACGAAAAGAAAGAAATGACTCGTGAGGATCTTGCTCGAGATATTTATATAGGTATTTTTTTGTCATTGCTTCTTTTGATACTCCCTTTCCTGCCTTTACATCGTCAGAGACCCGTTGAACCTTGTCAACGCTCAAGCCTGATGCTATTCTTGGAGGCGTTGCTAAACCGTTGCATAAGTCGGCCGCCGAGAGAAGGCGCCGGCTCGGTCATAGCGGCTGCGGTATTTTGAGCTTGAATCGTGCTTTGTAAAGAAACCCGCTCAGAATCGGACGTTGATGGATGCCGAGATGGGGAAGACCGTCTGCGAGTCTTGCTATCTTTCTTTCTAGCATCGTCCTCAGCCGTTCGTTGTTCGCCCAGTTCTCGTGCCTTCTTCGTGCTTCCCCGCTTGCTACACGGCAGCCATCAGCCACTCCTGTTACACATATCCTTATCCTCATGGATGGATCGGAGAGTGAATACAAAGACCGCACGGATGGGAGGACAGCATGTCGGAACTATTTGAACGTTGTGTGCTGAATGACCTCGATTCTCAATTTCGGCATCAATGCAAACATGCTACGTCCGTGCCGTCGTACACAAGGCGGATGGTGCCTTGAACGGGTGGGTAAGGTTTGGTCGGTGCTGGGTTGCAACTTGCAAGTTTAGTCGCAATCTACCCTATCCGTACTGTCGGAATACCCATATCCCTTCCTTCCAGCGATGTCTGTGGACAAGCGTCCGCAATATCCGGTACCTTGCATAAGCTCTCCCTCCGTTGGTTTCACTACTGGAAAGGACACAGGGACAGCAGATAATGGACCAGCATGGTAAGATATGAGATTCTATTGTTACAACCAGCCTGGTCGAGCAGTGAAACAGTGCTGCGGAAAAGTTTCAGTAACCAAAAAACACTAGATGTCTCCCGCATTCTCCTTCGGTGCCCTCCCTCTGCAAAGCTCCCTGAACACACTTATATATCAAGAAGATCAGATGTCCCCCTGCATGCTATTATCCCTTACGGAGTGCTATAATTCACCGGCTCAGGTCCCTCAAAATCACCACTCGTCCTCCCATCAAATCTGCTGCTTACCGAAATTGAATCCAAAACAAAAGAAAGATTGTGCGCTGTGACGGATGATTTTTGTCAATCTGTTCCCATTTTCCATCTTCCCCAAAGATCATCATTCGTGTACGCCTGGAGAACCATATCCAAATCGACGGTGAGGCTAGCAGAGACGCCACCCAATAGACTCCAATGACAAGATGCCGTATAACGAAAAAAATGCTTGTGGGTACCTTTTAAGACCAAGACAAAGGAAAAAGGGGTAGTTATGTGACCAAAGGTCGAGAAGATAAACAGAAAAAGAGAATACCTCCCTCATGCTGCGTCCCCCGATCCAGCGTTACTACCTCAAGGGCGCATTGAAGTCCATTTCATTCCCCATTGAGCCCATTCCCATTGGTCCCAGCGGACTCATTGGGGTCATGTCCGAGTTGGTCCGCTGCAGCGCTTGAAAGTCGCCCACTGTACGAATCGGTGTCGGCCCAAGCGCAAAACTGCTGGTCCGCTGGGGTTGTGGTCTCGACATCATGTTGCTGCCAATATTGGAACCTATCGTCCCTCCCATTCCTTGGCCGAGATGCATTTGAGAGGCGAGTCCTATGTTTGGAGGAGGGTTGATGTTGTGATTGTTCATTCCTTGTATTTGTGACCCCAGAGTTGGAAAAGGGGATAGTGGTGCGTGCTGTGGTTGGTGGTTATTCATCCCAACGGTGGCGCCCAATGAAGTCGGCGGTGCATGGCTCATCGGGCTCATGACCATTTCTGGCATTGAGGTAAATTCAGTTGGCAAGCCATGTTGCATATCCATCCCCCCAGGTGACATGATTGGTGGCGAGCTGACGAAAGGAGAGTTCATATCATTGCTGCTCGGAGGCGTGATGTTGTTGGGGCTGTTGGAATCGGAAGAACTGTGGTCTTCAATACGCGGAATCGAAAATTTGTTGTCATAGGACTCATGCGAGAAAACAGGAGGCTGTGCCATGCCAGCGTTCCCGAAACCGTCAAAAATGTCGATGTTGCAAGCGGCGCTTTCGGGAGCGTTTTGCAGCATAGGGCTCGCCATCTTTGGAAGAGCAGCGTGAACCTTGCTGAGAAGCAGAGGCAGGAAGTGGTGGTTTCCGTTGCGCAGGGTTGTAACGATGTTCAAGATCTTGCGGAGCTGATCGTGCGGGCCAGGGGTGAAAGGGGTCCGAGGGGCGGGCTGCATAGAAAGTGCTTCGGAGAGGTCGTATGTGATACTGAGCAGCTTCTCGAGAAAGCCAAACCCCTGCAGGCCCAGATTGCCTGGGAAATGGGCAACCATTGGCAAAAACGAGTAAGAGAGCTCAGCATCATGGCCGTTGCCATTCGCAAGACCCAACTTCCAAGCCATGTCCTTGAGCCAGTGCAGGTTGATGGACATCTCGTTCAGCTGGGCTTGAGTGTCATTGAGGTACGGGGGTAGCACATCCTGCAGCTGCTTCTCCAAGCTTGTGAGATACGAATCAGAGCATTCACGCTTGGTCTTCGTCCACATGGAAAGTAAGCCGTGGTCAAACGCATGGAAGAGCTGAATCTGGCGGAGAAAGCCGGGAATGTGGTGCGAGTGAGGGTTGGAAGGGTCGGCATGTGCCGGCAAGTTGATGGTTGCCTCTAGCGTCATGGGGCGACGATGCTGCAAGGCATAGGCACTAAAATAGACTTGTCAGCATCCACAGTTGACGTGAGACGAAAGCAGGGAGCTGCCAAAACGCACCGTTCAGTGACAAAAAGCAGCCAGTACAGACGTCTGCATCTGGCTGCGTCATTGCTGTCGTACTGCATGTACTGGGTTTCCTCGTTCATCCTCGAAAGATGCGCCAATGTGGTGGCCTCCCGCAGGTAGAACCAAGCCTTGTCGTGCATTTCCAGACCATGGTGGACCGCGAACAGGAAAAAGTCGGTGCAGAGGGTGTTGATGGTGCGCGAAGCCGCATAATCCTCACTTTTCCGAACCCGAATCGTCTCCTCCATCAGCAATGTGCAGGTCAAAATGTTTCCGCCACCAAACATCATGTCGGGATTGAAGGGGTCGCTCATGGACGACATGCTCATATTTGGCATCACCATGCCGGGCTGAAGCGAAACGAAGGCGCACAAAGATGTCAATAAACAGTAGCTATCGATATTCTGCTCCATGTACATGATATCCTGTTCGAGGCGCTGACGGTCGAGAATCGGCATGGTGGGGTACAGATGGGCGAAAAAGAATTCGACGCATGCGTTGATCATGTCCTTGGTCAACAGGCGGGGCGTAGGGGCGAGACTCGGGCTGTTTGAAGGGTTCTGTTTCGAGAGGCTCGTCTGGCGTTGGTTCTCCTTCAGCTCGTTGATGACCTTGGCTCGAGACCCCTTAGGCCCCTTTTTCTGTGGAATAGCATTGTAGGTGCAAGCCAGTTGCGAAGCCGAACAGTGGCGACATGGGTTGATTCCATCGCATTTGACCTTTCTTCGATGACAGGCATCGCATGCCCTCTTCACGGCTGTCGTCATGGTGTCTTCCTAATCCGAACAACGCGGTCGCACCTGGGAGATCGCTCAAATATGCCAATACGCGACGGCGCAAGCCGGTGACACGAAAGCCAGCATCCACTGGCTCCTTTGCAGTCGATATCCAGAGTGTCGGGACGAACTGGGGCGATGGTGCGCAATCGTGGGGACTGCAGAAACTCAATTCAGATGATCTGGGGAATCGGCCCGTCCAGCTGGTCGAAGTCAGACTCGCGGCGCGCGCTGGGTTTCGGGGGTACTAGCAGATCGGATGACAGGCGGACTGAACGGCGATCCAACGCTTATAAACCAAAAATACCGACACGATGAAAAAGACGAATTGAAGGCAGTCGCTGTGATATATTGAAGGATATTTCGAGGACGGACGAGTGGTGAATGAGGGTGGGACGGGGGAGAGGTTTGCAGAAGGGGAAGAAGGAAACGGGAAATGGGAGATGAATGGGGCTTGGGGCACAGATGGATGGATGGATGGATGGGACGGAGCAGCTGGGGGTTGTGTGAAAGAAACGGAGTTCAATGGGCTAATTGCGGTGGGTCCCAGATTTCTTAGCTTGGCCAGTGCGTTCCAGACGAGAATGCAACGGCGCCGCTGGGCACGCAACCAGGAACAAGAACATGTCGCTGGAACTCGACTCAACCAACAACCCAGCAGCTCGATTTTATATAGTTGCCTATGGATATTCCTCCGTACCGCACTCGATTCTCATCATCGTTCATTTACGGAGGAGAGGTGTCACGAGCGAGGGGGACACCACGATAGGTATGTTCCGTTTTCGACGGGAGCGCATGAGAACCCAATCTTGTTGCCTCTTGTGTAGGTATTTTCGTCGGCGTCGCACGGGCAGCCCCTCGACTTAGCAGAACACTTCAGAGCAGGGACCACCACCAGGCTGTGCATCAACTGTTATAGCCAGTGGTTTTCCGAGTGCCCATTTTTACCTACAAGATATATCCATGACATATGGATACCGGGCGCTGGATGGCGGTGAGGCCGACGCACCAAGACCGCATGGCAAACCAATGTCCGCACCCAGGCTGAGGTGTCCTGTACGCAACAGCAAAAGGTCTCACGATGCAGGGCACCATCACACCAGTTCCAGGAACCAAGTTAAGCTCCGATTCTGTCTCAGTCTGCCAGATAACGTTCACCACTGTGGCACGACACACATGTCTAGTGTTTATTACAGCAGCCAGATGTTATCGTCCCTGGCGTGGCTCACCTGTTTCGATACCTGGTAGGGTAATGATCGCCAGCTCCTGGGCGCCATTGGCGTTCGAGTTTGCTTCTTTTCCGGCGAGGTCTGTTTCGAGATCACAAAAGACCTCGATCGAGCTGAAATCGACACAGCACGGTTGAAATTCCAGCTAAACTAGGCAATAGTGTTTGGTGCCTCAGTCAATCAAAAGCTTGTCGCCAGCCGTGTCTTGCTGCAAAGAGTCTCACCACAAATGAGGGCCCAAGACAAGATCGCGATACCAGCCGGCTTGGGCGAAACGGAATGTAAAAGTTTGACCAATCAAAGCTCGTCATTACATGATGGATTATGCGAGATGGTTGCATCGGGAAGGTCAGTCCCTGTCTGCCGTTTCCACTTCTCTCAACCAGCCAGCCACCACGAGCTTTCGTTTCAACTTCGAGAAAAGGATTTTTCAGCGCCCAATTGCATGACGATAACTTTATCTCTTAAGTCCCCTCGATTCCTCTTCTTTGTTAGCGCAGCTCTTCGGCCGACGCCAGACGTCATGCGGGTGCAGCATACCCCCGTTCCTGATTTATTCTGGCGTTCTTCTACGCTATTCTTGATTCTTGACAATGATGATCTGATGAGTTTTGTTTTCTAGATATGCACATCATCGCAGCTTGGTGTGTAATGATCCACAGGGACTGCTACCTCCCATCGCGAACCATCTTCGGACTGTCGCGACAGTCGGACAGATCTTCATCCCCCTCCGAAAAACCAACGTTTTGCAAACGGAGCTGGTTGATGCTGGCGCTCTTGAGAAGGAAGAAAGCGTCGCATTGGAATTGCGGGAAAAAGCTGGGGAGCCGGGGCTAACAGGGGTGACTTGGGAATGCGGAGAGGCCCAGGAGCCACCAATCGACGCCTTTGGTCTCGGGCCCTCGCACATCCACAGTCGGTCCGAAAAGGCTGCCCTCCGTTTGAAGCTGTCGTCGACAACTCAGACCTCAGAACCCGAAAGCCTCGTTTCTTGGCACTTACTCTCAGTCCTGAGAGATTGCCTGTATCGCACTCGCTACCGACCGTCACCCAACCATGATGATTGACCCCATTCGCCTTGCTCTCCCAAGAGCATCGGTACCAAAGAATTATCACCGTTCATTCGTCATTCCCGCAGGGCTGGGAAGACATGGTTTCAGCCTTGCGAATTACACAACAACGCACTTGCAGTCTCGTTCAACATGGTCATGGATCTTGATTCACATGTCAAGGGGCCGCATTTGTGAGCATGATCACTTTGCGAAACCTTAGCAGCTGCTGAGCCCAGAAACAAAACATGGATTGTATAACATGTCGCACCTATCAAATCTCTACGCTCGGGATTGCCAACACCATCTTTCCTCTCCCGCAGTACGCCATCATAACGGTTCGAGCCTCGTTCCCCAGACAGAACCCCAGGTTTCGGGAAGAAGATTGTGGGGTAATCGACACACTCACCACATCACCCATCCTGCCTTAAGCTATTTTGGCGCAAAACTCCAAGTTTTTCTTCAGAAGGGCCGAAGAGCATGACGGAGCTCTGCTGTTTTCCCCACGTCAACGGTCGGCTCCAACGGTGGTGCCTGCATCTCGTCGACTGCATCGGACAGGTTGGGGTTCGGACCGATGTTGGTGCGGGGAGAGCTTAAGCTTAACAGCGTTGGAAGCAACTTTTCCATGTTTTCCCCCATACCCTCTCCACAAACCTTGCGTTGTTGTCAAGTCAGCCAGCCGGCTAGTAGGCGGCATCAGGAAGTGAGGCAGCATGTTGGCATGCCCACCGGCCCAGATCTAGGAGCAGCAACAAAAAAGGGAGAGCTAGGCCTCAGGGCTGGGCTCAACTGCATGACAGGTCTCGAGCCTCGACTCGCTTGTTGACGCCAAACGGGGTGTGCGGCCATGAAGCAGGGTCTGTCATGGTGGTACCCGGACCTTTACCGGCAACCTGAACAAAACAAAAGAACCCACTTCTTCCCCCTTTACGACCCAACCTCCGCGCGCTTGCACCGCTGCGCGCATGGCCGAGTCGGTCCTTTAGTCGCTCGACTACGGGTATGATGCTCAATGTTTGGGGGGGCGGATATCTTCTTTGGTCAGACCATCTACTATAGCTCACACCTACCTACACCGCACATGCTGGTCCCGATTTAGGTCTGAAAGGCGCACGTGTTGTGTTGTCGACCACACACAACATACCCGAAACAGGAGAAACCGTCGGGACATGTTCGGGTCGCTTAGGCAAGACATCATCCTCGTGGCGGATTGACAGCAGCTCTTTGCTGAGGCGAGATGTCAGACAATCACCTTCCCGTCATCTCGGCAACGGGAGCGCTCTGGTATGACCTCTTGTCCAAGCAAGTATGTATTATCATATGTATATGTGCAGGTACACACCAGTTCCATATGTCTTGATGACATGCCCAGGCTGCATAGGAGCAGCAGGGTAAGCCAACCGCATCCGATAGACGCTGCCTATAAAGCGCTCAGCAACAACCCAAGTCTATATCCAGTTAATAAGCAAGAAAACACATAAACCAAGAAGCAAAGACGCCGATGAACGCCGAATCCAACCAACCCCCTTTCCCTGATCGACACCTCACCAGATCTTACAAATCCGCTCCTCTTGGATGTCTCTTGGGCAAGTATTTGATCCAGGGGGCACAGTTCCCAGCGTCCGCCTCCTTTCCAGAGTCCTGTGCCGGAATAAAGTCTCCGGTTTGCAAGCTGCCCCTGATAAAGTAGACATACCACGCCTCGTGGAGGACGTCTCGGCGTCCGCCGCAGCGCAGGACAACCTTTCCGCCACTGTATTTTTCCAGCGCCGCCTTGACATCAACGAGAGGGTAGTGCTTTCTTGGGTGGGGGACGATCCCAGAGCTTTCGAGAGCATGGTAAGTATCCAGCGTGCGGAAGAGAGCAGCAGCACGCTGAAAGTAATCGACCACTTCCAGCCCAGGTTTGTGCAGTTCGCCGTAGCACGCAGGGGCGAGAGTGTTGATGCATGTGGCATGCTTGTTGAACTCATGCTCCCACAGACGGGAGTTTGGTCCTCTAGGATTCCCAAATCGTTAGCTTCTGACCAAAGAGGAAAAGGGACCCGAGGTCGGCCCGGAAGTGAAGTCCATGATCCTTCAACTGCTTCTCTTCCGCGTAATCCGTGCCGAGGGATCGACCTGGGAGGCAAAACGACTCACGAGGATGCCAGCCAATACCGGTCCATGAACTGTACGAGTTCATGCTGACCGTGCTGCTCTAGAACGGCAGTGATGTTGTGGTATTGCGGAGTCATGTTGCAGAACTGGTCGTAGGTGCCGTCGCAAAGGTCGGGCCTAGTTGATCGCCGCAGCATGATTAGCACTCGTTGTTATTCCCGCTAATATCTTTTGTCTTGTAGCGGTGGCTGCTCAACAAGCCCAGTACGTTTTGTGTTCTCTCCTGGCCAAGCCCTCCTTTTCTATGTCCCAAGCATCTTCCTCTTCTAGCCCCCAGATGACCAAGCCCGAGGCAAAGGATGTACGCACCACAGCCCGTGAAGAGTCCAGTCCTCCTCGGCACCACCAGCGTGTATTTGCTGATCCCAGAACTGTGTGAGGAGGATCTTGCCGCCCGGGTAGACGAAGCAGCACGAGTCCCCTGCGATCGGCGTGCTGTTGTGGCAGCTCATAGGCCCGTCGATGGGGCATGACGGCCCGCTGGTGAGGGGATCGTAAAAGGAGACATCGTTCGGGGGCTGGAAGCTATCGCCGCCGGAAAGGGGGAATTGGGAGATGAAGCTCGTGGCTTGGGAGACGAGGTCGCGCAGCGAGGGCGCCATGGTTGTATGTACTATAGCTGCGGCTGCTATCAACTGTCAATTCGATGGAGCCTGCGATGGTTATTAATGAACAAGTGTGCAAATAAATGTCGATGATGGCGGGATGATACACAGCACAAAAGCTGAAGCTATCAGAAACTCGTTTGACTGTTTGTTGGAGGCGGTGGGCTGTGTCGCATCATGTGCAACTGTGAGGCTGGTTGAATTGCGGAGTGACGACGGAGCTTGGTGGAGCTGCGCACCTTGATGCCCCTGCGTAAGGCTGCAGGTGATCTGAGCAGGTCGTTGATTGGTTGGGGAGTGAGCTTGGCATTTTGCCTTGCGCAGGGCAGGGCCCCTGCTCCAAAGCGCAAGGGGAGACCCTGACTGCCGCGATGACATCAATTTCGAGAGACAAGGCTTGCAAAACAGACGACGGGAATAGCTTCAAATGTTCTTACATGGATTGAAGCTCAGATCTCCTCCCGGAACCCTATCTCACAGCCACACAAAGTTCCGGCTACAGCAAAGCACCCCCGGCCAACCAGCCAACCGACACAACTACGACCAACAGAAAGCCTCACTCTCACTTCCCCTTTGCATATTCAACAACTTTCTCCCCTCCCCCCCCCCCCCCCGACCTCTTCCCCTTCTTTCAAACCCATATTATACCACATTCACGACACAATGCCCTTCTCCCCTCCCCTCACCCTGCCCCCTAAATCCCCCTCCCACCACTCCACCCTAATCCTCCTCCACGGCCGAGGCAACACCCCCTCCTCCCTCCTCCCTCTCTGCTCCCCTCTCCAGCAATCCCTCCCCTCTCTCAAAATCATCCTCCCCACTGCCCCCAAATCCCGCGCAACAATCTACGCCCGCTCCCTAATCCCGCAATGGTTCGACAGCTGGCACCTCGACTCTCAGGCCTCCGTCAGCAACCCATCGCAGGACGAGTGGCGGTCTATTGACGGTCTTCAGCAGACAGTTTTCTACTTGCACAATCTCCTCCGTGAAGAAACTGCCCTTGTTGGTGGGGACTCGAGGAGAGTGTTCCTAGGCGGGTTGAGTCAGGGTTGCGCGGCTTCTTTGATGGCCATGTTATTGTGGGAAGGGGACCAGTTGGGGGGGTATTTGGGTATGTGTGGGTGGTTGCCGTTTGTTAGGACTGTTCGGAGGGTGTTTAGTGGGTTTGATAGTGGTGAGGGTGAGGAGGAAGATGATGGGTTTGATCCATTTGGGCGGGATAGTGACGACGAGGAAGAAAGGCCACGAGATGTCGAGTCAGCTGTTGTACAGGCGTTACGTGAGAGTCTAGAACTTGAAAGCAAGGGTCCTTTCAGCCGTCCAAAGTCTTTTGAAACATCTGTGTTCCTTGGGCACGGAACCGAAGATGACAAGGTTCTCATCGCCCATGGCAGGGAAGCAGCATCATGTCTAGACTCCCTAGGAATCAACACCTCGTGGAACGAATATCAAGGTCTCGGCCACTGGTTCTCCCCCGAAATGACCACAGACATGGTCACATTTCTCAAGTCACAGACAGAGCCAGAAAAGCAAAAACAACAATGATCACGTCATAATCTTGCATTACTGCATTACGAGTAGTATGTCATCCCATCATAACTTTGCATTCCCCCAATCCATAAACTCAAACACAATGTTGACTTCAACTTCGCATCCTCAGAAATGTCCGTCCAATCCATCCTAGAGACCGCACTGACTGATGGGAACCTGGGCAACAATGGCATCAATACGGCCCAGCTCCTGCCCATGGCCATTAGTCAGGGCATCCATCCCGCGCAATCCCAAGTTGAGGCCAGAGCCAGTGTGGTCAATAGCCAGCACATAAATCGTCTTGCCGTTCCACGTCGCAGACCAGCACGTGCCGCAGTTGGGCGAGTTCCAGCCGGCGACCGCCTGCGAGCCTCCAATAAAGGGGAAACTCCTAATGTCGCCCTGCTTCTTCCAGCCGTACTTCCAGATGAGACCGTTAACGCCGTCTGAGCAAGCCACCGTGTCGAGGCTGCGGTTGGGGTCGTCGTAGCCTACGTCGTAGGAGACTGTGGAGGGGTATGTGTCAGTGAACCGTCTGAAGGAGATGTGATGATCAAGTGAGTGCCATACCTGATGTTGCTGACGCCGCGGTGGCGAGGGAGATGATGCTAAGGAGCTTGGGGAAGTACATGGCGGTGGGGTCTCTTGGGTCGAGGTTTGAGACTGAAGTCTTGTGTACCTGGTGCAAGAGAGAGAAAGAGAGATAGATGGCGTGGTGTGTCTATCGTTGCTGTATCTGTTGCGTTTGATGCAATGCTGATCAAGTGGTGATACTGAATCCAAGAAAAGAAGCGTGTTTGAACTAATGCGGTGGGCTGTCGGGGATGGCGATGGAAGAAGAGAAGAGGTTGAACTCAAGAAGAGAAGAAGCCCAAGGTCTTATACCCTCTTTCTCCTCCTCAGGGCTCCTTCTGTGAGATCCATCGTCATCGTGAGGACCACTTCATCCGAGTTGATCCACCACCCAGGACACAGCAGGAAGCCAAAGCCCGACGGTTGCCGGTTCCGGTCTCGTTTGCCCTCATGATACGATGTGTAGGGCTGCAATACGATACGATGCCCGGTGCTCCTTCCCTACCTGGCGTCATAGCTAGGTAAGCGATGGAAAGAGCCCACTGGAGGGAGGTCGGTGAGCGGGAGTCAGCATACAACAGCCGAAGCAGCTGCATCCAATCCAACCATCTCCAGCTGTAAAGAAATGTCAACAACGGCCGTGACCAGCCACGCCATGCATCGCCCCGGACTTTTTGGATTTCACTGCATTTTTTGCAGTCCCACGATGGAGCTCAGCCTGGAATGCTGACGTTCTTCTTTCTTTTCGTCATTGAAAGAAGTCCGTAGTTCCCGTACGAGCTTTCTACAGTGGGTCTCGACTGAAGAGATCGGCAGTTGGGGGGTCGTTAAGCGGTAGTCACGGGGGTAGTTTTTGATCGTTTGGAGATCTTGAAAACGACCTCGTATTCGACCCCCATTCCCACCTGCCCACCTACGCGGCTAATAAACTTGCAGTAGCTGTGTTTCTCGGATTCCCACCGTAGCACCTGTATGAGTCTAGGGACAACGCCCGTGAAAGTAGGTATGTATTCCATCAATCAATTCGCCTCATTTGGAAGATGCATCGTCATTGCATGGTGGCTACCTGTGGGGTTCAAGCTGGAACATCCCAATGTCAACTGCAGGACAAGAAGACGTCAACCGGAAGCTGCAAGCCACGTCTGTCTTGATCGTTGCATAAGAATTCTGGAACAGCCACTTCTCTACTGTAGAAGGCGATGACTTATTGGTCCGGGACCCATGTGCGACTTCGTCTTCAGCTGAGGCTGTTGTGTGACAGAAGTTCGAAAGGATCATTTCTGTCTGATAAGATGTTCGCTATTATTTCCATCCTCGCCAACGAAAGGCAGTGCACTCGAGTCGATCAGGAGTTTTGGGTAACGTTACTGAATGAAGTACGTTGCGAAGCATCCATCGAGCCGCTCAACTTCGTGTCGACGGTATGTTTGCTCTCGTCAGATGTCTCACAACATGAGCCTCGCAGACCGTCATTGTTGGACACACTCGGATTCTTGGGGTATGGTTGTGAAAGTATCACCTGATGGCAGCAGGTCGTGTATTCTCCATAAACCTCCGGTGCGATGTTGGGATCAGATCACCACGTAGTTTCGCAACATCCCACTACTGTACAGTATATTGCATGCATTCATAAATGTTGCAGCATCGTCATGTCATGCCTCTTCCCTTTACTTGCTGTGCGTCTTGCAACTTGCGTCTGCATCCGCCTTGCCCCAAGTCGTACCGCATGCCTCTACCCCGTTTGTATCGTACTTAAGCAAGACATCTATCTCCATCCATATTCTTACTATCAACAAATCAACAAATAGATGAGCTAATGGTAACTCCTGTTTGTTGTGATACCTACTCCCCCCGGATTACATTGTCGAAGCTCGTCCTTCGACTTGAATCTTGATAGACAGACAAGTCGTCACTCAATGGCGACCATCCCCAACTTGATCCCAAGGGTCGAACGAACAACGGGAACAGGCTGGGAAAACAACAAGTCCTTCGATAAAATGAAAATCTTTAAGAGATAATAATAACAGAGAGGGAAAAAAGCAAAAGCTCACCGGCAACCCCCTCCCAACCTAGGGGGGTGCCGGCTACGAAAATCCTAGTGGATTTTGCAAATCGTGGGTGGCGTGGACAAGAATCGAACGGGGACCTCCTGATGAGCGATACATCCAGGGTGAGCACGAGCACCGTACCTCCCATCAGGGTTGGGAAGTTCCCCTCTCCCACCCATACCACTTGACCATTCGGCCAGAGGTGGTACTGGTAGGAGTCGTTGAATGCCAAAACGTGGACCTAATATATAAACCACTCAGCCATCCCATCTTCGATCGTCATTTGCTTGATTGCTCACGACTACCTTTTTGCGCACATTTCTTGTTACCTTACATATGTTCTCGTAGCAACGTGCCAACTTAGGTCAGGAACGGTATCGATTCTAGGAGAAACATGTACACCACACCGTCAACTTCCCCAGAAGATTAAAATACAGGGTATCTATGTGAAGTCGCTTTGTTTCTAACCAAAGCCTTCTCAGTCAAAGTCACAATCTGTCCCAAGCAAAGCACGCACACCACGCAATGACACCAAACTCCTAGTCGAGTATGCTGCAAATGAATATCCAGTCACCCAACCCATGCAAGAGAACCCTGTCAAAACAAACCCTCAAACTGCCTCCCAATCCATCGCATCCACCATAAAATCCCACTGCATCTCCTCATTCCTAATAGCAGCCCCCCAATCCACCAACGGCTCCCCGTTCTCATCAGTCATGACCATATCACCACCGCCCGCCCCTCCCTCCATCACAGCCTCAAAACCCATCACATACTCCTCCGCCAGCTGCCCCGCCTCCGCAAACCCATCCGATATAGCCCTCAGCATATTCGACAAGTCATACGTCTCCAACGGCGCTGGTATCTTCTTCGTCGGCACCCACCGCCTTTGTTGTTGACCGTTCAAAATCCCCCCATCATCAATCTCCTCCCCTGCCGTCTTCCATCTATTTCTAAGATCCTTGGCTCGACCAAGTTGCTTCCTCACCTCCCCCTGCCCTAAGATCCCATTCAACGGGTTATCCGGTTTATCCAACGCCTCCAGAACGTTAGCGTGGTACCGATGCCGGTACTTATTACCGTTATCCCTCATGCTGCCCCATCTGCTCCCCGTCAAGCCGAGCCCTCGTTCTTGACCTTGACCCTGTTTCACCGGTGAAGCAGACCGACTAGGCGGCCCCGAGGTCGAGGGTGTGTGTCTGTCAATGTCAACGCCGAAGACGGCGAGTAAGTGCACCACTGCTCTTTCGATGAGCATGTAGTACTCGAAGAAGTCTAGTTTGAACATGAGTTCTCTTTCAGCAACTTGGTGGGGATCTTGGCCGAGGCGGTGGATAGCTAGTTGGTAGCCGTTGTCTAGGAACTGAGATTTCCATTGGAGGCGGCGGAGGATTTTACGGTATCGGGAGAGTTCGAGGGCTGCTCTGAGGGCGGCAGATTGCTGCGGATTGGGGGCTTGTGAAGAAGATGCCGGTGGATGAAGGCGGGTGGGAGGGTTGAGGTGTAAGAGGTTGTTGGTGTTATTGTTGTCAGAGAGGTAGATGATATTGGTGGCAGATGGCGTGGCATCACCGGTGGGAGCCGGCTTGACCGTTAATGGGACTGATAGGTAGTTTCTGGAATATAGTGGTGACGGTGTGGTTTGTCCTCGATTCCAAGGCGCATGGCGGGATTTGCTTAGCTCCATCGTATCGTTGCTGGTGGTGAGTGCGGGACGGCGGGTGAGCCTTTGTGGACGATGTGGTTCACACATACGACACGCCACACGTCGAAGATGGTTTCTATCTACAAAATAAGTGAAATGGAGCAAGCCCTCAAGCCATATGAATGACGGGTCTACAAAAATACACAAATCTTTAGATGTTTGTTCACCGTCTCCAAGCTTCAAGCTTCCACTGATTGTTGAAACCCCCCACAAATGTCCGTGCTTGGGCTGTCGTTATCGATAAGGGTTACATCGGGACATGTACCCCATACACAACCCTGGAAACAGCGTCATGAACGCCGTGGACTGAAGAACCCACGTTGTGGACAAAAAAATAGAGACTGCTGCATTAAGGCTTGCAAACTTGACATGGCGGCAATCATCATTCATGCATAGCTTTCCCGGACTGAACTGATTTCATACCACTATCAAAATAGAAAAGGTTCAACAAGGAACTGGCAGGGTTTGTTTGTCAACCCGGCTAGCGCACACAGAATCCTCAGACAAGGCGAAGGGGCAACAGGGGAAGTTTCTCTTCGTGTTGCTCCAAGGCATCACCTTAGGACCAGTTCTGAACTGAGTAGATCAATCTAACGGCCTGTTACCTATTCTATCCAAAGATGCTCTTCTGGTCGTCGCCAACCCAATTTCAGCCGGGGTTTCCGTCATCTGAAGTCATGAGGGCTCTCGGACTTGCCATCTGAGCCAGTCTGTTGCTCAAGTCGTACCTTCCCTAAAGCCCTCAAGCGGATAGTGGCGGCATTGTAGCCTAACCCGGGCTTCTACCTCTTCAGCGGAATGAGAATTTTCCGGCTTTTGTAAAATTCAAAGATGCCTCCTTCCTGAGGTGCCCCTCCTTGCCCGGCAGTGTCAAAGACAGCTTGAGACAAGGAAGGTTTTGTTCTCGGCTACTGTCTGCTCCCATACGGCCGGCTGTGTTTGCCTCGTGAGTGAGCCTAAGTTAGCTTTGTCACGGGCAGCCTCAGTATCATTACCAAGGCACGGCCCGGGCCTTATCGGTTCCTTCTCAGCATACCTACCTAGTTACCCTTCTTCGTCGACTCGGAAGAGATATCGATCACCTTCAAAAGTCAGCACCAGACAGTCAATTACCAGCCGTACGTCATGGCAGACACTCCCACAGTCAAGATTCCTACAACCGACTGCGATGTTCTCATCGTCGGCAGTGGCCCGGTTGGCATGGCTTTGGCCCTGGAGTTGGCACTTCACCGGGTGTCTTTTCGAATTGTGAGTCTCTTTTTTCATGTCGAGCAGCGCAATCTTCTCTGCAAAGAGTCATGTTTCCTAATAAATTGGAACAGATCGATAAACTGCACGCTCCCTCACACACGAGTCGCGCCCTGATCATTCAACCTCGGACATTGGAACTCTTCAGTCGCTATGGCGCTGCCGAGGAGCTCATCCCTCGCGGACGTATCCTCCAGGGCATGGCTATATGTCTGGATGGCAAACCAGCGGGTGTCATTCCACTCAACGAGTTCAAATCCGCTGAGACCAGATTCCCGTTGCCGCTCAACATCTCTCAAGCCGAAACCGAACGCTTTCTTCTCGAGGCATTGTCTTCTCGTGGCATCGCTATAGAGCGTTCTCTCACAGCCACGAGAATTGTCCAGGACGACAACGGCGTTACCACAACACTAGAAAGCCATGACGGGAGAAAGAAAGATGTCCGTTCCAAGTATGTCATCGGCTGTGATGGCGCACGCTCTTTCGTTCGTCCAGCTGTAGACATGGATTTCAAAGGCTCAACTTATTCGCAACCCTTTCTTCTCTGCGATGTCCATATCAGAAACAGCCTCCGTCGCCAGGATCAGGGTTTACTGCAGCTTAGCCGAGAGGGAATGTTCGCCATATTCCCAATCCGGCAAGATCTCTTCCGTGTCGTGGTGTCAGGCCTAGCGGCCGAGTTCGGTCCGCAAGGGGATACCAGTTCAGTGCCGACCCTCGAACATTTTCAGTCATTGTACGACAAGTTCACCCCTCCTGGCTCAGGCACTCTGGAAGATCCGGTGTGGATCAGCCGGTTTCGACTTCACGTCAGAGGCGTCGATAAATATCGTGTCAGGAGGGTCTTTGTGGCCGGTGATGCAGCGCATATTTCCTCACCGGTTGGAGGGAAGGGCATGAACACCGGGATTCAAGATGCCATCAATCTTGGATGGAAACTAGCCCTTGTTCTACAGGGTCAGGTCAAAGATGCAGATGCGTTCCTGGACACGTATCACACCGAAAGATACCCCGTCGGTCAAGAGCTTTTGCAGAGCACAGATCGCATGTTCAGTAGGTTGTTAAAGACCTCTCTTTGCGGTAAAGAGCTAACAGCTTTTGAATAGCATTCATGACCAGCACAAATCCCTTCTTCATTCCCATCCGAAACTTTGCAGTTAGGTACATATTACCTTGGCTCATCACGACTGATTGGTGGAATAAAGGAATTTACCGGTTTCTGTCCATGTTTGGGGTCACATACCGTAAGACAAGCGCTATCGTTGGCACTGCAACGGGTTTCAAGGGCCCAGTCAGAGGTGGCGATCGTCTACCGGACGTGAAGCTGTTGTCATCGTCTAGCAGAGGGCTGCAACCGACTACCATGCAAGCACTGTGTGTGGGCGGCTCCCATCACCTTTTGTTATTCTCTGGCAGTCAATCAACAAAACAGACCAATGAGTTGGAGTACGCGAGGGATGAGGTGCTTCGGGTGGTTGCCTTTGAGATGAAGATACATTTTATCCATCGCCAGAGCACTCAGGACCGTACAGCTATTTTCAACCAAGAGTACTTATGCCCTGCTGGGGTGGCTGAGGAGATTGCCATGAAACAGTTTGGATTCTGTGAGGAGTTTCTTCCCGGTTATATTCTGGTTCGGCCGGATGGATATGTTGCTCACATTGGCCCCCTGGCAGCTCTGGATGAGCTCCTTTTGTTTCTTCGAGCGCATTTTGGTGCTCCCGCGGAGGATGATGATTCAACTCCAGAGCATGATTCGACCTTCGAGGAGGATTCGACTTCTGAGCTTTGTTTGACTACTCAGCAGGATTCAACCTTTGGGGCTGGTTCGAGTTTTGAGCATGGTTCAACTGCTGAGGGCAACTTCACGCCGGTATCGTTTTCTTCTCTCACGACCTCCTGATGGCTTCGATAGTTGTTTTTTTCAAATGTCAACATCTCGAGGCTGTTGACGGTGCCTGAAATGTAATTAGTACACTCTTTTCAATTCCCATAATCGGATCACCTCGTCTCGGAACTCCCCCATCTCATTGCCGTTAGAGTGTAACATGAGTGAATAAGACTTGATTATCCCTATGTTGAATCAGGGACTGCGTATCAAGTGAAATATGTCAGTCATTCGACGAATTCAGGGGCTGGTCTATACCCAGCCCTAACCCTGATCAGTCTTTTGATAAGACGGGCAGAATCCCGCCGAAATATGCTCCAATATCGATCATCTCCGATTTGAGGCCAAACTGCAACCCACACTTGCATGACCTCAGCAGCACGGTGGGGCTGACGAGCGGAATCTTGGCACAGCCCGCAGGTATTCCGACGTTGCACAATCAGATCAACTCAGACCTGCTTTTTCGGACCGGCATCGCGAACTTGAGATGAAGTGAAATTTCAAACGATAATCCAGCGTCAAAAGTCCCCGGATTTCTATGTTGAACCAGCACAAACGACACACCACACCTCAAATACGACTTCAAGTGAATTGGTTGGCTTTATATTTCATGGACGTTTCTCGCAGTTTCGACTCTTAACGTCGACCACAAGGACTATCGCGAGGTAATAACGACATCCGAGAGGGACCTCTGGCACTTTGAGAACGGCAAGAAGCTCCAGCCATTGAGGGTTTCAAAATTTCAGAGCAACAGCGACCCCTCGGGTTCTGCCGCCTACATCTTTCTCATTCCAACAAATCTCATCGATTCCCGAGTTTCCCTTCACCCCACTCCAGCAAAATCAAACGAACCTCAACTCACAAGTCACAACCATGTTCCCCGACAACCCAACCCTCATCCAACCCGGCCCCCCGCTCCCCTCCCCTCAATCCCTCTGGTCCAAACCTCCCACCCCCTTGGTCCTCATCCACGACGGAGGCGGCACAGTCTTTTCCTACTACTGCCTGGGCGAGCTCGACCGCACCGTCCACGGCATCTCCAACCCCCACTACGACTCCGGCGAGCCATTTCCTGGCGGCATCCCAGAAATGGCAAGGCAGTACGTCAAATACATCAAGTCTGTCGTGCCCCGGGGCAACCTCATCATTGGGGGGTGGTCACTCGGCGGCTTGCTCTCTCTCGAAGTCGCCAGCCAGCTTGCACAGGAGGAGAACAACGGGGGGATTAATCTGCTAGGGATCGTCATGGTTGACTCTGTCTGCCCGTTGAGTTGGAGGACAGGTGATGCCCAAAGGGGTATCTTGTCAGTGGTGAAGACGGGAGTGGCCTGGGGACCGCACACAAAAGAGGAGACGAAGAAAAAGGTCACGAGGTGTTTCAGTGAGAGTGGGAGAATGGTTGGGGAGTGGGAATTGCCAACGTGGCAGACCACAACCATCTCGCTGTTTGGGCGGCAAGAGGGGGAAGAAAACAAGGAGATCAAACCGCCGCCTGTTATCCTCCTCCGCGCTGTTGATCGGGTCGCAGTGCCCAACTCAAGCGAGGGAGTAGTGAGCAGGGTTGATGTCTGCCGTGATGACGAACATCTCGGGTGGGACGCCTACCGGCCGGATCTGATCACCAAGGTGGTGAATATCCCCGGCCATCACTTCAACATCTTTAGCGATATGGACAACTTGGACGTCGCGACCGAGGAGATCAGGAAGGCGTGTCTGGATTTGGAGGGGATGCATGCGAGGAGGTTTTTTAACTGGGCGGATGACTCACCGAGGCAATAGTGTCAGTACATGTTTAGAGGGATAGATATAAGAAAGTTGGGAGAGACAATGAGATAGACGGAGAAACAAAAACCTTGGAGGAGGCTAAAGGGGTTTCATGTTTAGATGTTGGTTTCTTCAAGAGCTGCTGGGTATACGTGGATGCCATGCCTATTTGTAACTGTCTGAGCAGCGAGCACGGGAGAGAGATGGCTTCAATACTTAGCCATAGAGGGGACAGCTTCTGTTTGGCGTGGCTCGATATACATTGTGTTTAGATCGTGTATACAGTAGAATGAACTAAGCACATCATGGACATCATACCAAGATGTGGTATCCAGAAACAAACACTCATGAATAACAACAAAAGATGCCATATACGTGAATCTGTATTTCCAGGAAGCTTCCACTCCCTCAGTCAAACCTACAGCACAACTCATTTGCATCCTCCCCAAACTCCACCCTCTTTTCAACTCCCCTTCCCTGCAAAGCCACAACTAACCCCCCTTCTGTCTCCCGTTCAGGCCAGAATGAAGAATAATAAAAAAACGCCCATCGAACCATGACATGATTCGTGAGAGTAAAAAGAGAAATACTAAAAAGCTTTAGCCAACAAGATTCCCAGCTCTGACCACTGTGACTGTTTGTACTCCGCCTACTCCCTGCTGCCGGCAATATAGTAAAGACAATGATTCATGGTATCGTTCATAACAACGCCCCGTCGCCGTCCGCCTTGCCCTCCGCCATGTCCGTCCGCCGCCTTCCATCCAAGGGCTCCATCCAAACCAAAGCAAAAGGTATCCAGCCCACCGCTGCCTCTCACGTCATATAGAGACAGAAAATAGGAACATGAAAGAAAAATAGGATCATAATACGCTCTTAATAGTCGCTCGCTCTATCCTTGACAAGCTTCTTTGTCGACTTGGCAGTGCCGATGTGGGTGTTGTGCACCTGTTCCTTGTTAGTGATTGTCATGGGCCTCTTGGGTAAAGAGAACTAACCTTGGTGGCAAACCGCAAACTCGTAATGGTCTCCTTCAGATGCGCCTCCAATGGGCTGACCATGACGAACATGAGCGTCTTGGAGTTCCCGCCGAGTGAGTACTGCAAGAGATGCGTCAACTTGGAGTTGCGGTAAGGGATGTGGCCTGAGCCGCGGGCCAGGGCCTCGATAACATCACCCAGACACGCCAAGCTCTTGTTGATGTTTTGTGTTTCCCTCATGCGCTCGCCCTCGGCCTGGGAGTGCTTGAGCCGTTCGGAACCAGCAAGATCCACTAGGTTGAGTGTACCCTCGCAACGCTCGTTCGTGGCCGAGTTCTCACCAACCAGCTTGAGGATGAAGACAGAATGCGAACGCGAAGATCTCTCGTTTGCCTTGGTAGCTGCCACGCTGCGGTTGTTATGGGCTTGCTTGAGCATCATCTCGACCTTATCGGGTGAGTTAAGCGCCACAGTCTTGCAGTTGAGGACTGTGGTCTGCTTGCGGGTGTCGTCGTGGCGGATTTCAAGTCTCTTCTTCCCATCTGACTCTCTGCCAGGCGTGAGCAGATCGTGGAGCTCCTCATTGTACACTTCGACGAAGCTTCCCTCCATCGTGTACGTCCATGACTTCTCCTTCAACTTGGTAATTGTATCATAGATCATGTGGGTGGCTCTGGGAATCATGCCGTCGGGTGAAGACATGGTGTATGTCTTGCCTGATCCTGTTTGACCGTAGCAGAAAATGCAGACGTTGTAACCATCAAGAGCACTTTGTACCAGCTGCGAAATCTCGCCAAAGATCTCCTCGTTGTGGACCGCCGGGGAAAACACGCGATCAAACTCGAATGGAATAACCTTTCGGCTCGCCGTGCCCATGCTGTTCCTCTCTTCTTGGGTGATGTCGATCTGCGCTGACGTCTTTTCATCGGGGAAGCCGATAAGGGCTGGATTGCCTTCCGAGTTTCCGAGAACAGGTCTTACTCTGCACATCACGCGGATGTTGCCCTTCAGCTCTTGGTATTTGTTGAACAATACCCGGCGCTCGGTCTCCTCCTTGATCAACTTCTCGCGGGCTTCCTCAGCGACCCGTAAAGCTTCCTGCAAACGCGCTTCCATGTGAGCAAACGAGTCTGATTGTTGCTTGCTGTCGGATTCCAAGAACTCAATCTTGGCGTTGAGACCCCGTAACCGGTCCTCGAGAGTCATGTTCGTTGTCGACATCTCAGCCATCTTCTTTTGAAGCCCACCCTTGACCATTTGTTCCCGATCCAAGTCCAGCTTGAGACCCTCCACCAACGATCGTAGCTCCTGGATCTCACGGTCTTTTCGGAGGACCACAAGGTTCATGTCTTCCTGTTCCGCTCCCAGCTTGGCTCGTAGCTCCTGGAGCTCTTTTGACTTTTGGGCCTGCTCCTCCTTCATTTCCATCCGGTACTGTCTCTCGATTGCTTCCAAAGCCTGCTGGTGGTCCCGCTTCATTTGGTCAAGTTCAGATTTGAATTCCCGCTTGATTTCCTCGACCCCGTGCTTGTGTTCTCGTGACTTGTCCTGGAGCTCGTATTTATGCTTCTGCCGTTCGGCCTCAAACTGTAGGATTAATGACTGCTTTTCTTGCTGCATCGCAAGGTTGTCTTGTTGCAGAGAGCCAATTTGTCCTTGGAGTTGGGTATTTTGATCCACCAACCGTTGTTGCTCCCGTTCGAGATCGCTCGCTACAATAACATGTCAGCACCCCAACTGCTGCATGACCCCCCGGTCAAACTTACCCCTATTCTTCGCAAAGTGAATGGCCTCCTCGAGAGTTTTCCTGTCGGTCATGGTGCTGTCAAAGGCCTCCTTCATTTCTTTAAATTGCGTCTCGAACTCGTGAAGCCGACCGTCGACGTCCCAGCCTGTAAACGTTGTTAAATATGAGTCCTTGGTCAAAAACGGTAACTTTCTAGGAGACGGAGACTTGGTTGGGGAACAAGGGGTCTGAGCAATGCTCCTGACCACAGTGCCCAACTTCTCCAGTGCCACACGGCCATTCCGGATCTCTGGCGGGGTGACTGGTACAGAAGGAAAGGTTGCCTGAGAGTTGGTGGTCCTTAACGGGTCCGAACTGGTAGCTTCTTCCCGGCGGCTCTGGAGAGTCGAACTTCGCTCCTCTTGTCCGTCCGGCGGCTGAAACAAAAGAGAAAGGGGGTGGTCTTCTGCCTTGGATATCACTTGATCTCCGCTAGGTTGGTCGTCGACATCATCATTGAGCGAGAGGTTGCCCATCCGCTTGCTGAGCGTCAACACCTCTTTGCTTGGCAGTCGAGCACGAATCCCGAATGACTGTTCAGAGGCTGCGGCTCGCTTCCTCTGGGTCCGTACTTTCTTGGTATGACGTTCTAAAGAAGCAGAAATATTCCTACTTTTCTTTTGTTCGACTAGTCCTCCATCCTCGTCTGCTGATTGCCCGCTCATTGCCGTTGCCGGTCGGGATCGTGTCGTTCCTCTGGTGGTCGGTGGGTTAAAGCCCATGGAGGTGGGGGCTCGTGATGATATTGGGGGACGACTTCCGGGACCCATTGTCTTCGAAAAGCTGTTGGAACTGGCATGGCGGGACGCTCCTGGGATAGTGGATGCTGGTCGTGAGGATGTTGACGTAGGGGGATGATGGGTCTAAAACAAGATCAGGATTAGCATACAAGTTCATGACGAGGCATGAAAGAAAAGTACATGATAACGTCCAGTCCCAGTGGACTGGGTCCATGGGTTGCAGTCATTGGAGCAACGGCGTAGGTGGGTATCCGAACAGCAGCTCCTCAGACGCTTCCATACCGGCGGGTTGGGACTGTTGTTTTTATTGGCCTCTTTTTGGGCCGACATTGAGTGGCCCAACGAGGACGTGCGACTGGGGCAAATGGTATCACGACGACAAGTAGGAATGTGCCGTGTGGTGGAGTGGAAATATACTGGGCAATGGGAATGTACTGTAGGGTAGGAATCGGAGAAAATAATCAACCTACAGATGCAAGCGATGCGATGGATGTGGGTTTGATGCCGATACCCGTCATTCGTGACACTGACGGAGTTGCTGCTGGCAGTTGTGACCTGGAGAGAGGCTCACCAGCTCTTTCCGCCAGTGTTTTTCGTTTGGCGTCACGGTCTGGGACTGAGGCAGTTCCTTTTTGGTCAGTGATGGCAAGCAGCATGAATTGGACGGCAACAACACATACCGGCACCATTGTATGTGCGTTTCGAAGGGAGGATGCCCGACGGGAGGGTTCGCGCATTCTGGTCTGAATTGGTGATCTCCTGGAGGTATGCGCTGGGGGGCATTGCGGTCGTCGTGCTCGTATGGACTCGAGTGGCGCGAATGCCAGAGCGGAAGGACTAGATGGTCGCAAAACTGTCAGTCAGTTACTTCGGGGGTCCGGTCGATGGCTTGATACAGAAACATACACCGCCGTTCTCGGAAGACTCCATGTTGGCGACGTTGCGCATGCGAGGAATAAGAAAATGGACGAGCAGGTAGGATAGCGATAGGAGCAGTGCTCCAGTTTGAGTTGGGGGGTGCGACACAGTCGTGAACAGAGGCGGGTCTTCCCTGGGACCTGGGCTGGTGCCTCTCCTCAACGGGTGTAGCGTAGAAAGACGGATGGTCGAAGCTGTGTTTACTTCACCGGGGCAACGAAACTGCTTACGGGAGCCAATGGGCGGCCGTCGCTGAGACGGCGTGTGGGGTTTTGTGGGGTACATTCTGAACAAAGGAAACGTGGATTGAGGAGCACCAGCAATCCAGAGACTGGCAAGAGAGTGTCATGGGTAATGGGTAAAGAGCAGAAGATATTTTGCAGATTCTCTCCATTAATTTCTCATCCCGATGCGGAGTTTCCAGCACAGTCTTGGAAGCTGCATCTACTAGTTTCCAAAGGGGGGCGGTGTGTCCCGGGTCCGGCATACCCCGCTCAGAGGGTTAGGGTGCAGACGGGAGTGTCGACAGCCATTCATTCTCTTCAAAATAGTGTCTCTAGCACTCAAATGCACGTGCCACTCGTTCACATGCTCCACTGAACAGGCATGATGTCTTCAAGACATCTGGCCAGTGAAAGCATCTCAAATCTATAATCGTACGTCAGGCCTAAATTGCCTGTATCACACGGATCATTATTTTCTACACTACCTCACTTCTATCTGAGACCTCGCATATTTACGGCACTAAGAAACCAAGAACCGCAACCGCCGTTGCCGCCCATCCATCCATCATGGAGAAGTTCTCCCAGTTTCGCGACAGAGGTATGCCCCCCCGCTTTACCATCGCATCGCATCGCATCCCCTCCCCTCCCCTCCCCCTCTTCCAAGTTCCCAAGTCCCCCTCTAGGTATGTCACGTCCACCCGCTAACCTCCCCCCTTCCCCGTAGGGTCCGGCATATCCCCATTCATGCCCACCTCTTCCCCAACCTCGATGTTCACCCACCTAACCTCCACCATCCTCTTCCTCATCCGCCTCCCGATATTCATAGCCTACACCCTCCTCTACTTCCTCATCCTCCACCACCTCCCCTTCCCCGCGGTAGCCCACAAACTCCTCCTATGGGTCTACCTCTCCATCCCCGGAATATGGTGGGTAGACCTCCAACTCGACGGCGTCAAGCGCGGCTCTTTATCTCAACAACCCCCCTCCCGCGTCCCCCACCCGGGCTCAGTCATCGCAGCCAACTTCACCTCCCCCGTCGACGCCCTCTACCTCGCCGCCGTATTCGACCCTGTATTCGTCGTCTCCTACCCCCACAGCAGAAAAGTCCAGAGGATCTCTCTCATCACCGCCATTATCAATGCGCTTTCCCCTGCGCCGCTCTCGCCACCCCCACGTAGTTCCCTCACCGATCTGCGAACGATACTCCAAAAATACCCCGACAGGGTCATCGCAATCTTCCCCGAGTCAGGTACAACAAATGGGAAGGGGATTTTGCCTTTGAGTCCCGCGCTCTTGACCGTGCCGGTGGACGCGAAAATCTTCCCTGTCAGCATGCGCTATACTCCCCCGGATATCACCACCCCTGTGCCGGGGGCTTGGATCCAGTTTCTCTGGAAGCTGCTGGGGAGGCCGACGCATTGTATTAGGGTGCGCATCGCGGAGGGGATGGTGAATACCACCAAGGCTGTGAACGGAGTATCACATGAAGAAAGCAGCACCGGGAGTGGGAATGGAGAGGATGGTGTTACGATGGAGGAGCAGAAGCTGCTTGATAGTGTCGCAGAGGCGCTGGCGAGGCTGGGAAGGGCGAAGAGAGTAGGCTTGACGCTGAAGGATAAACAGGCGTTTGTCAAGGCTTGGAATAAGAGGAGGAGGTAAAAATTGGACTGAGTAATGGCTGGCAGAGTGGCCTATTATACGATATCTTTTTTAATGCGCATTTACAGAGGCAAACCGGAAGGAGTAAAGACCAGATAGAGGTCAGGAGTTTTTGGAACATATATCATTAGCACTATACCAGGACAAAAGTTACGTCAATGTAATTATTTTGAAACAAAAAAGGAACAAAAGGTCATCAATTCTGCTTGATTATACTTGTCAACCACCAACCTGGTATATTCTTTTCCGCACCCAATCACCCAAAAACAGGCAAACAATAAGCGCCCTTTTCCTATGCCCAAAACAAAAATGAATCAATATATGTACAAAACAAAAAGTCCCACCCTATGATTATGCCTGTTCCATCGCCCCAAGTTTCCCGGGCTCTATACGCTGGTTTAAGCATCAGTGACGCAGCCTTGGCTGGCATCCTTGACCAACTGGGCATACTTCCTGAGAGTACCCCTCTTGACCTTGGACTCAGGGGCCTTCCAGGCCTTCTTTCTCCTCTCGAGCTCCTCAGCAGGGATCTCGAGGTCGAGCACGCGCTTCTCGGCATCGATGATAATCTTGTCACCATCCTGGACGAGGGCAATGGGGCCACCTTCCATAGCCTCGGGCACAATGTGGCCTATCAAGAAGCCGTGGCTGCCACCGGAGAAGCGACCATCGGTGATGAGGGCAACATCCTTTCCGAGACCAGCACCCATGATGGCAGAGCTGGGCTTGAGCATTTCGGGCATGCCGGGGCCACCCTTGGGGCCCTCGTAGCGGATGACGACAACGGTCTTCTCGCCCTTCTTGATCTCACCGCGCTCGAGGGCCTCAATGAAGCCGTCCTCGTAGTCGTAGACCTTGGCGGTACCCTCGAAGCGGAGACCCTCCTTGCCAGTGATCTTGCCGACGCAGCCGCCGGGAGCGAGGGAGCCGCGGAGGATCTGGATGTGGCCGGTAGGCTTGATGGGATTGCTCATGGGGCGGATGATCTTCTGCTCGGCGGGGAAGTCGGGGTAGGCGTCCACGTTCTGCTTCATGGTCTTGCCAGTGACGGTCACGCCGGAACCGTCAATGATGCCCTCCTTGAGCAGGAACTTGAGGAGAGAGGGAGTACCGCCGATCTTGCACAAATCCTCCATGACGTACTTGCCGGAAGGCTTAAGGTCGGCCAAGAAGGGGATTCTGTCGGAAACGGCCTGGAAGTCGTCGATGGTGAGCTTGATGCCGACCGAGTCGGCAATGGCGATGAGATGGAGGACAGCGTTGGTGCTGCCACCGAGAACAGTGACAACAATCATGGCGTTCTCGAAGGCCTGGCGGGTCATGATGTCGCGGGGGCGGATATCCTCCCTAAGAAGGTTCTTGATGGCCTCACCGACGCTCTCGCACTCGGCCTTCTTGCTGGGATCCTCGGCAGGGTTGCTGCTGGAGCCGGGAAGAGTCATACCAAGCGTCTCAATGGCGCTGGCCATGGTGTTGGCAGTGTACATGCCACCGCAAGCACCGCCACCAGGGCAAGCATGGCGAATGATATCGAAGCGCTGCTTCTCGTCGATCTCGCCGGAAATGTACTGGCCGTAGGCCTGGAAGGCGCTGACAATGTCGATAGGCTCGCCACCAGCACTGCAGCCGGGCTTGATGGTACCACCATACACCATGATACTGGGGCGGTTGACTCTGCCCATGGCGATCAACACACCGGGCATGTTCTTGTCGCAACCAGGCAAGGAGACGTTGGCGTCATACCACTGGCCATTCATGACGGTCTCGATACTGTCGGCAATAACCTCTCTGCTTTGCAAGCTGTAGCGCATACCAGTTGTTCCCATGCTGATACCATCCGAGACACCAATAGTGTTGAAACGCATGGGGACGAGACCAGCCTTCTGGATGCTCTCTCTGACGAGACCTGAGAGGTCGAGCAGGTGCATGTTGCAAGGGTTACCCTCGTACCAGACGGATGAGATACCGACCTGGGGCTTGTTCATGTCGGCCTCTGTCATACCGGTAGCGTAGAGCATGGCCTGAGAAGCACCCTGGGACTTGGGCTGGGTGATGGTGGCTGACACCTTGTTGAGCTTCTCATCGGCATAGCGGCGGGCCGTGGTGGAGAGAAGGCGGCTAGAGCAAGATGAATAGTCAGCTCAGTGGTCTTAACACATAAGAGTGTGAAGGTTTGGTAGAACAAGACGTACGCCGAGTTTCTCATGGGCAGGGCCCGGCCAGTGGCCAGAGCTCTGGGAGCCCCAGCTCTCAAAAGTGAGGGGAGCATGACTGATATGGCAATGACTGAACCGGGAAACTTTCGCCAGAGAAAGAAACGAGACAAGAAAACCAATTGATAGCCCGGTAAGGACGTAGAAACTTTATAAACAGCGAGGACAAGTCAATTGACCCTTCTTGTACCTCTGGCTGTGTTGGGTTGGGGAATGAAGATGGGAAGTTTTGGGCGAAGTCGGAGCTAAAATTTCCAAGTTGACCGCAGCCTGAGTTGTGGTCTAGTGCGCTGTGACAGTCACAGGGACGCTGTTACAGGGGTCCCCGCAAGAGCTCCCCGCCCTTTTTTAGCTGCATGGGAATACCAATACAAGCTTTCTTATTGGTTCAGCGAGAGCTGAGATGCCAGCAGCGAAGACGGCGAGATGGAGCCATCTTTGTTCCAAGAATGAATGGACCATAATTCAAGAACCCAACCGTGATTTTATATATAGTTGTAGTTGGTGGCTTGTCTGGCTCCCACTAGTCTAACGTCTTTCTGCTTCCAAGCTCTATAGAGACAAGCGGCGCCATAGCTTGATTGGACCTTATGAGTAGTCTCCAGACTGGTATGAATAGAGTAGTTGATGGAGTTCTAGCTGCCATTGTTCAGCAATTCAAAGTCCGGCTCTCAGGTTCCCCACATTAGGCCAAGAGTGCCGGGACAGCCGGGGGGTATCCGCCAGGTTGCCGGTGTGAGCCGTCGCGAGGTGTCGGCGGGCCGTGTCGTTCCATGCCGGATGGTCATAACACCTATCTGCCGTAGTCATAACACCCCTTTGACGACGGTCATAACACCTTCTCATGCATGCAGCCGTACGCCCTTCTCACAACAACGCCTTATTGCTTTCCTTCCTTCGCATCTGCAGAAAGCATCGTGCCGTCGTTCTTGACTCTCCGGTGTAGGATCTCATCGATGATACCAAATTCCTTTGCCTCCTCGGCCGTCAAGTACTTGTCTCTCTCCATCATGTCATTGATGGCCTGCATGTCGTACTTTTCGAAGCCGAAGGATTTGTTGATATGGCTCTGCACAATCTTGTTGATCTGATCCCGCAGCCTTTGTATTTGGTTGGCATAGATAAGGATGTCTGATGCCTGTCCCCGTGTTCCTCCCAATGGCTGATGCACCATGATGGAGCTGTGTGGGAGCGCATATCTTTTCCCGGGCTCGCCTCCAATCAGAAGAATGGCGGCCATCGACGCGGCGCCACCAACGCAGACAGTTGACACCGGGGACTTGATGTAGGTCATGGTGTCGTAGATAGCGAGGCCAGAGCTCACTTCGCCGCCGGGTGAGTTGATATACATGGTGATGGGCTTGTCAGGGTTGTCCGATTCGAGCCAAAGAAGCTGGGCAACTATCGAGGCCGATACCGTGTCATCGATCGCTCCATTTAGGCAAACAATCCGTTCCTGCAACAGCTTGGAGAAGATATCGGCTGGGAGAAGGGTCAGCACCGCGCCGAGTACTGTGATGGTCAAGAGGTCCGAGGCTTACATGTTCGCCAACCTCCCGCCTGCAAGGTTAGCAAAAATATAGTAAGAAAAAGCGGGTGGGAGAAATTGGAGCTAACATACTGTTACCTCTGTGATATACGGCATTGGGATGCCGCTGGTGGGAGGGACCGCCCCAGGGAAAGTGCTAAACTTGGAGGTGCGGCGACATTGCGATGCGCCTAACCTCCTGAGTAGGCGAAAGGCTGTTCTTTGGGTATTCATGATAGCGTCTCGACGTCGTGTGAGCTGTACTCTGGAAGGTTTCGATAGAATAAACAATCCAAACCTAATTGACGATTGCGATCATGGTGGAGAGGGACAGCTCCAAGAAGCTCCCCTAGCTCCGTTGACGTTTGACGGCTTGGCAATCTATCAGCCAAGACGGCTCCACAGGGCGTGCACAGACACTTCCTGAGTGGGTAGGAGAATTCAGATGTCAAGTCCTCACTTACACGCACAACACTCACAACAGTTACGAGACAATCACCAACATGTTGCAAAGATTCGGCAGAGCAATCTCCAGGCCGGTAGCACTGGAATTTCATATCCCAACCTGCGAGCCATCACCATCTTATCGGCAACTGCATAACAGCACCCGCAAAGAGACAGAGGATTCAAGAGACGATGATCCAAGATCCGCGTATGAACGCTCAGTTGAATCACTGAATATCGACCATGATAGTAAAACAGTCACAACAGCCGTTGGAACCCTGCCTCTCTCACCATTAATGGATCCGTCATTCCACGAAGCTAGAGACAGGTTTAGTAAGACAAAGCCAAAACAGGCTCAACGCCCAAAAGACAAGTTTCGACGGCAACTCGAAAGAAATCCATATGGTGTGTTTTCATCCCGGATATCATATTGTTCTCTCAGAAGGGTCTAATCTAACAACTTTCCCACAGTCCGGATGCTCGCTGACTCTGTGCGAAGCTGTGACGTTACTGGAACTGCTCTTCCAAAATTCTTCATGCAGCGCTTCAAGCTTGTCCAGCATCCAACAACAGACACAACATGGTGGATGCCACAAGATCTTGAGAGCAAAGTGCCAAAAGAAGGAGAAGAGACTCAACCTGTTACCGAGCTGCCCGGTCCTTCTGCATATACGCTCAACAGCCGTCTATTTCTTCAAGAATTCGTTAAGCAAAAGGGTGTGTATTCCTCCAGCCCCAAGAAGCTTTTACGCGCAACCGACAGTGGATCGGGACGTCTTGCCTCCTCCTTGAATGAGGCTCGGTGGCGTGAAGATATGGACCGCTACTTGTTAGAAACAATGCGCAAGCGAGTCTATGAGGGTCTTCTTCACGCCGCTCATATGGCAGAACAAGGTGGAGAGGACGGTAGACCTCGCAAGTATGTTACCAAGGTCGAAAGCTGGGAGGTAGTCAACGAGTTGAAGCATCGGCAGTGTGTCTTGTTCTTCGGGCCTCCAGAAGGTGCTTCCTTTAACCCCACTATGGCCTCTGTTCCGTCACCGATCTCGACCATGGCCATCAAGGGCTCAAAATTCGGTGCCAAACTTGCGGTACATGACATGCGGGCGGTGATGGGCAAGGAATATTTGGCCCGGTTAAGGCAAGAATCTGAGTTGCTCCGTGATGGCTCCCTCTACCTCCTGAGGGGACAGGCGACCATGAGACTGCACATGTTGATATGGAAGCTCCAAGGGTACTTCGCAGGATGGGAAGATTCAGTGGGCGAGGTAAACTACAAGGATGATGCAACACCTCAACAGACTGAAAACCCCACGGCCACGCTCGACCAACATGAAACATCAGCGCAACGGGAGCCTGATCTTCAACTGGAAGAGGGTTGGGAGTCGAGCCTAGACGACGATCTGGAAAGGGCGGAAGATCTCAGAGATTGATCTTGGGTGTCGAGATAGGCAGAGCTTCATTTTCAAAGAGGCAACGGATAGTATCGACGACGATACGTGCCCTAAAAGATAAGGTTTTCGCTAGCATATCTCGCCAATATGGGTTGGTAGGACTGAAGGGGGTGCGTTATAACGTGAATAAACCCATGGTTGCTACGAATGACGAGGATTGATTCGGTCGGGACCACGGAATCATGAAATACTGTTTTGAGAGCACACCGAAGCAGACGAGGGAACCCGGCGAGCAATCATGATCTTCCACCTCGGTGAAGAGCAGGGGTGGGCAAGTTGGCCAGCCCAATCACAAGGCAACTGAGGCTCACAGCCTCACGCATTGTGGCACGACCAAAGTCTTGACTGCATTACCCGGGCAAAGACGTGCTGCAGGCCGCCCCTGATTCGGATAGGGTGTTGTAAATCATCAACAGTGGGATCATGGAGTGTGGGGGTCCTGAGCGGTCAGCCCGGTTTAAACCATTATATCTCCTCTATCTCTTGTATCCCGCTCCCCAGATGGCGCCGTTTTAGCTTTCGACAAAACATCATGCTTAACACAAAATAAACATGGATCTCCGACTTGGAAATACCACTGGAAAACTTCGAAAATTGAATTCTACTATAGCAAGAAACAACATATGGTCTATTTTCACCTGGATCTGGAGGATAGCTGCTGCGTTTTGTTGCTCAGACATCATCCTGCCCAAGACTAGGCCACGGGAACACACCTCTTGGATTTGGCGACAGGATGTTCTGGTCAAAATCTTCATGGGTGGCATAGGGTTGATCCTCACTTGTGTTGGTGTTTGGGCAGCTGTCTCTGCGGTGACAGAGGCCAAAACTGCAAACGAGCTAGCCCACTGGACCTCGACCAAGGACTTTATAGAGTTCTGTGAGTCTGTATGTCTGGCCGTTTTACTTAGATATCCTCTCAAAACAACGGACGACTAACACTCTGACAGCATAATATCACGAGCTGCATGGGCACTCAAAACACAACTCTCCCCCCACCGCCTGGCTTCTCGCTACTTGGTAGATGGCGCCGGTCTCTGTCAATCAATCTATGGAACTCCAACTCGATGCCAGAAGGCAATCAGAATCCGGGCTCTGACATTATCACGTTCCTGGGCGCCGTCGTTGTCGCGATTTGTTTCTTTGTCATGGCCAAGACCACTCTTAGAAAAGACACCTACAGGCAGTTCACCATTGCCGCTCAGCGGGCTCTCAGACGGCTGACGAGACTTTGGGCGGGTAACCACTCCACTGGCCTACCTCTAGCTCGCTCGACCACGAAAGAAAACACCGACCTCACCGAGAACAGCGACTTCACCACGCAGGGAGCCAGTCACCGTCACCGAAAGCCTGCTGCCAGACGCAGGCGAGAAGCACGACTGGACCGTTTTTCTCGATACCGGACGACAGAGAACAACAGCACGGTGGTGGACGACACCAGCAGTGACGAGCTGTATACGCATGGGGAGGACACGAGGAGGTCGAGGGTACGACTGCGGAGGAGGGCAAAGAGGGTGGTGAATGATGAGAATGTTTAGTAGTTGATTTGAAAAAAGGGAGAATACAAGAACTGCTGGTGATCTGTGAAGAGAAAACAACGTGCGAGCGGTGCTGCTGGTTGCCATGGGAATGGATACGTTGTGGAAAACAAATCAGATGGAACATCAACACCAAGGAGTGCAGCGTCATGGTTCTGGGGAGAACTTCAATGATGGGAGCAAGCAAGTCGGTCAAGATAAAGTAAGTGGGTGGGCAGCAATGGCAGTGCTGGCAGGTACTGGGCGGTGGTGGGAGCTTCAGGTCGACAGGTGCAAAGTCGAATCCTTGAGACTGCAACGACGGTATATATATCAGTTCCCGGTTTTTGTTTTCCAAGCAACGTTCGCCATCAGGCCAGAATGGTAGGTGGTCAAATGGGATAAGGCGAACTGGAGCGGGTCGAAGTCGTGTATGCGGTTGCCTAGAAAAACCAGGGTTCAATTCTACCTGTAAGCCTTGTTATTAGGTGTTTTTCGAACGTCAGTATCGTGGGGAGTTTGAGTGCGAGTCCCGGGGGGGGCAATGATGGCTCTTACAACCTGCATATTCGAAGTGCGGGCGTGCTTTTTTGTCTCATTGACCTTTTATTTTTGGAGATACTCAATAGTAGCCTCAATTTGAATGATTTTATCTTCAAACCTTTTCAATACGAGCGGCTTCAAAAGAAAAGTAAACGGAAAGAGGTGATCATGATTTGGTGAAGAGTCGAACACAGCTCAGGGGGACAGTTGAGGGTTAGGGTTTTACGCGTTGACTTGCACAAATGATTGATTGGCAATCTTTTAATTGGGTGGATCCTCTTAACGCGTCTCGACGCGTCTCCCGTCTTAATTGTCCACCATCCAACTCAGCACCCTGGCCCAAGCCGACTGTCCGGTCAGCAACTTCGCAAACACACTTGGGACCGACGCCAGTATCCTTGAGAAGCTGATATTGTAGTTGCGCTGTACAATCGATCACCATGAACCGCATAGATGCCAAGAGGCGCAATGTCGTCGACCATCGCAAGAAGCAGTTCGCCGAGGCGACATACCAGCCGACGCAATACCCCCACCGCCTCAACTTCTACACCACACCCCCAACAGCAGACATAACACTCGAGCAGTTCGAACAATGGGCCATCGACAGGTTGAGAATCCTCGCCGAACTCGAAGCCTGCTCATTCCGCAACAAAACACCAGCCGAAACAGCAGCGCACATGGAGCCCCTCCTCAAGAAATACCTCCCCCTCGACTCCACGAGCTCGAACCACTCCCAGTTGTTTGCCCAGCGTCAAAAAGATCACTACAGTCATTTCATCCTACGCCTTGCTTTCTCCTCAACAGAGGACCTCCGCCGCCGCTTCACCCGTGTCGAATCGATGCTCTTCAGATTGCGCTTCCAGGGAGATGACATGAAGGAGCGCAACGCCTTTGTGCGTACACTAAATCTCGACTGGGAGCCCGTTTCAGAGGAGGAGAAGAGAGAACTAGCCGCTGAGTTGGCAGCCACAGTTGCCTTCTCTGGCAAGAGAGGGCAACCCACGGCACAGGAGGAGGAGTGGTCCAAGGTAGACTGGGAAAGAGTCCCGGATTTGATCGAGCACAGAAAGGTTTTTGTCAAGAGGGGTAAAGCCTATGTTCCCTCTAGGGAGCAGCAGAGTATGGTTCTGACCGAGTTCAACGCCCGGTTGGAGAAGGCTTTGGAGGTAAGCGCAACCACTCCCCTATTTACCTATCTTTGCAGGACTTTAGCTAACTCGCGCCCCAGCTCACAGCCCGCGCTCTCCCCCGCCTAGACGAAGACGACCGCCTCACCCCCATCCTCAACCACCTCTCCAAAAACTTCATCGCCCCGGATTCCGTCTACACCAACTCCTCCTCCGCCATCGAAGGCGCCGAGATTTCCGCCCGCAACATTGACAACCTGTCCCAGCACTTCCCCATGTGCATGACCCACCTCCACCGCACCCTCCGCCGCGACTCCAAGCTCCGCCACTTTGGCCGCCTGCAGTACACCCTCTTCCTCAAGGGCATCGGCCTGAACCTCGAGGAGTGTCTCGTCTTTTGGCGGTCGTCCTTCAACAAGATGACCGATGACGAGTTCAACAAGGGGTACCGGTACAATGTTCGTCACGTCTACGGCGATGTGGGAGGTGACTCGAACAGGAGGAGCGGTGGGTACAGCCCGTACAGCTGTCAGAAGATTTTAACGGAGCACGCTCCCGGCAACGGGGAGGCGCACGGGTGTCCGTATAGGCATTTTGACGAGCAGAACTTGATGGCGCTGCTGGAGGGGTGCGGGGTGAATGATAAGGTTGTGCTGCAGGGGGTGAGGGAGGATAAGCAGAAGCAGAAGTTTCATATGGCTTGTAATAGGTATGTTCTTTTTTTTTCGTTTCATCTTCTTTTCACCGGTTTCATTCTCTCTTGTTTTGGTTAGCCCCTTTTTTGGAAGGGGGATGGATATGGGGTCTAGAATGGAGGACGCGGTCTAGACCTTCGGGAATAGGGAACGGGGTTGTTCATGTCGTGGAACAAGGACCCTGCATATTTCGAATTGTCTGGGTGTTGTAATTGTGTGTGAGGTTCTAGATCGCTGACATTTTACTTTCTCATCAAACTAGGGTGTTCGAGTATGTCCACAAGAACGAGCTCAGAAGGGCAAAGGACGAGGGGATCATGACGGCTGCGCAGTTGGAAACGATTGTGCATCCGAATGAGTATTTCAAGAGAAGTTACCTGTTGAAGAATATGAACAAGATAGCAAAGAAGGAAGGGGATGGAGATGTGAAGATGGAAGGGTAGGAAGAGAAAGTGTTTGGGTTGTACAAAACTGTGACGGTTGAGAGGGGCGGGAAAGGGCCGTTGGTAGAGAGGTAAATACCTGGTAATTTTGATATGATTTATGACTGGTGTGGTAACTTACTTCCACCCCAGATGGCGGCGGTGAGGGTCAGTATGTGTAGCTAACCGTGTTATACAGCGACGTTGGACAGGACAAGAAGTCAGGCGGTTTGGTCTCGGCCCCTTTTTCTGTCTGTCTGTCTTGGGCGTATGTAAAAGGCTTCGAATGGAGAAGGTGACACACGGAGGGCGCTGGAACAGAATTCTGATATCTTGACTTAGGAATATCTCTCATGGAACGTTGTGTCGGGGCGTCCGTCCGCGTGAGATACAAAGCTATATCAAATGACCTCTCTCTCACTTGTCCATGCGTCCCAACCATCAGGCAAAATGTGACCTTGACACACACACACACACTACACCACAGGGACAAAAACAAACACACAGAGAGATAAGGCACCCCATCCGTCATCGAAAGAAATTCTAGATCCTCTCAGCTCGGCTATTTGGTGTTTTGTGTGTGTGTGTAATGTGGTATAAGGCATCCTCGCCTCGCGAACCTACCTCCCTAGTCCCCTGCCACTGGCAGCTTGTAACCTACCCCCCTGGGATCGCCAACGTTCTAGACTTTTGGTGGTTCTCGAACAATGTAACAAAACATGGATTTGTATACATGGTGACATGTAAATATTGCGCGTCAGCAGCTGTCCCTACCCGTTGGTGTGTTCCGTGGCGTGCCGTATGTTCGTCTCATCGACTGCATCTTCCCGATAAGTAGCTAGCCACAAACTCCGAGGGAGAGCCGCGTCGGCTTCGCTTTTTTCTGGGTTTGAGGTTGCCTTGTTCCATTATTCATCACTGACTCCTGTGCTCAAAGGTGGTGGTGGTGGTGGTGGTAGGGAAGTAGGTGGTAGGTGGTATGATTGAGCCAGCTGTACATTACATGAGGCAGTGAACGTAGTGTAAGCCCCGAAGGCCGAGAGAGAGAGGGGGGGGGTGTGGGTGAGGTGTATATACATCATAAAACACTGTTGTCACCGATTGTACTCCATTCATCAAACACAAAGGAAGAAACCGTTCATGCAGTTATTCGCGACTGACTCATTAGATGCATTTTCACTAAACGTAGATCATCTCCGTTTCGGGGACGGGACTCAATGCTTAACAGCCCGCCTTTATTTCTTTTGGACAGGGAGCATCCCGAGGGCCGAAGAGGTGCTGTTTTGCTTGTTGCTGCGCTGCAATGCAGGTTGCGATGACAGTCTGAAAAAAGCCTGTTTTTCTTCTTTCATCTTGGTCTATTTGTTCTCTTCTCATGATTGTCAGACGACTGTCGTTGGAAGGATCACTCTGCCCGTTGCCGTTGGGGAAAAAAGGCTTATCTCTCTTTTGGTTTTGCGGACATGAAGACAGTAGCGCCGAGAATGGCCAGACCTCGACCTTGATGGAGATGACAATTGGTAACATTGTCAGAGTGCAGCAAAAACGGTCCAGGCCTTCTTGGCTAGTTATGCTTGTTACGTTAGGGTTGGGGTTTCATGTCGGGTTCGGCAGCATGATCCGAACGCGAGACTTCTTTAGGGTTCTTTACCTCGATTGGTTTTACATAACTTGAACATCTCTTCTTTCTTTCACACGGACATTGCTTTTGGAAGATTCATGATAATTCTGTCAAGTTGGTGATGGTGGTGATTGCTTGTTGCGTCTCCCAGGGGAGCGGAGGATTTTCTCCGCCCGCCCTGGTTCCTTGTCAGTTGCCAAAGCTTGTATCATTGCTGCTCCCCCGCACTTTCAACAGCTGTCGAGCAGTCATCCTTACCACTGTGGCCAACAGGCGGCAAGTCAGGTGGTTACTTTATCATTGAATCATTGAAATCGTGCCGGAAATGGGGGCATTCCCAGATCGGACGCCAGAATGTGAGATCGGTCCGACGTGTCACGTTTTTCATTTCTTTTGCTTTTGTTTGTCCGTTGTTTCTTTCGGTGTTATTCGGCCTTGACGGGTTTTATTCAAGTTCGTGATCTGGATATGGGATAGCGGAATTAGATCCGGCTTTTCTTTGTTCTTGATAATTCAATTTTCCGCCATATTGCAATGCGTGGGAGACTCTTGGTGTCATCACGTGAGGTGGGGTCGTCGTCCGTATTGGTGTTAGTCGACCTCATCATCGCTATGTCATTCTGGGGGAGGGGTGTTGTCGGTACACTAGCAGGAAAGTGATGATGCCTTCATTGGTATAGCGCGAGGTAAGGGACAGCTGGTGCTCAAACCCTGGCTGCGTCATTTGATGCTCCTTCACGTCCGACTGGCAAGCTCAATATTGGGCACCAGGGGTTTGTGCAACCCCGATATCAGCCTGGCGCGTTTTCTTGCTCCCACGACATCATACCGAGGAACCTATGATCTTCACAAGGAAGGTCGCGTCGCTATCGGAGAGCCTTCCGGACGTTGCCCTTGGTAGAGGTCGGTGTGAAACATACACTACACTCCAATCCCTGAAAGTTCGCTAGCGCGGAGCCGCCCCACAAAAAGAATCTATCTTCCCTCAACAACCATCATTTTTTTCGAGAAAAAAAGGGTGTTATTGAGCTCGAGATCCTTAATACTTCTATTTTATCTAATTTTCTGCTTCGTTGTAGCTTTTTTGAGGTAAATTCTATGGGGGTTTGAATTTGCTGGTCCGAGCGCCCGAGCTAACAAACTTTCAAGTCTTAGACTGTACAATAACATCCGTAGCAACGGCGACGCAGGACGGAAAAACGCAGCATGAGGTCATCCAAGCGGGTCGTTCGGTTCGGTGATATGTCGTTATCGCTCCCTCGAAGGCTTCCCAGGACCCTGTGTTGTTCCCGGGGGAAACGGGCGTGTGCAGGACATATAATAGCTCATTGACGCAGGGTTGAAATAATCTCAGAGTGACGAGAAAGACCCTTTTCGTCGCAACATGGGGCTCCTGTTGCCGGTACTGTTCCCGCTTCAAACTTGCAACACTATGGCTATTCCATGAATCCCGGTGGACGTCATCGTCGATGAGGCATGGCCAAGATGTCCCTGCCAAGAGGGCGGAGAATGTGTGTCTCACTAGTGTATGCTGCAAATGTGGGTATCAAGTGCCGAAAAGTTATCTCTGAATGTCTACAATCAACTAAAAGAGTTTTGACACTCTTGAAGATCACCTATCAGGCATGTCTGTAATGACCCTCTTCAAAGCTTCGGGCGCCATGCATTGTAACTCGTGTCTGCAGCGCGGAGAATTCTTTGGTTTCCAATGATAGAACTGGCTGGGTGCATACATGAGGGGCTGGTTGAAGCTATGAAGCCACAATAGCTCCAAAAGCAGGGAAGCAAGCTCTTCTCGCAGCGGCTTATTCCACTGGATGATACTTGGGGTCTTAAACATCTGCAAGTTGTTTGTCCAATTGAGCCATTACAACACAACAACTGGCACAGCAACTCACTTGCTCCTCTCGGTAACCCGCCCCGTGCCGCAGCAGTCGGAGCGGGACCTGCCCTGGTTTTTCTGTGCAACTTTGGGCAGCGGGAGCTATCTCTTCACAGTGGTCTTTCAGGAACAGAAGCATGAGTTGGGTATCTTTTTGTGTCAATTCATAATCTCGTCATGAACCTGAGATAGTATTCTATGGGTATCTCTTCAATCCTAGGAGAAAAATGCATCCCTGCGTGTAGTATTCCTTCCCATTTTGATTGACCCAGTACCCTCCAAATGATGCCGTGATTCTGATTTCCCATCCCAAATCCCATCCGATCCCATCCAAGAAAAAGACCAAACGCCGCGCTCGATGATGACCGTGTAGATAACCTCGGTAAAGCCAAAAATAAGTAAAAAGCCCTCAGTAAATTGCACGAAAGCGGGTGACGGTTGCATCTGCCCCCTCCCATGACGACTTCAGCCGGCGCGAAGGCTTTGGAGCACGTCGACGTCAGAGCTTCGCTTGGCGCACGACAGGGGTGGCCGGCGGGTCCAGCCATTGGCGGAAAAGTCGTTTGTGAATGACACGCAGGCGACCGCCCAATCGTATCGTGAGATTCAGCTGCAGCTTGCTGCACAATGATGAAGAGCTTTGCGACACAACTGTTGCTTCGTGTTGTTTTGTGGGCATGACAGTATTGCGCGCCCATGGGGCTGTCCTGGACCTGGAAGCAGGGGATGGGGTATGTCGATCTGGATCTCAGGGTCTTTCTTGTCGAGACCCTGAAAAGGAATAGGTGAGTGAGATCGAGACTGTGTCGGGTGGCCGTTGGTTGGTGAATAACTAGACGAGCTCTTCGTGGCCTGCAATGAAGGGGCATCAATTCTGCCAGGACCGTCCAGATGGAGTGCGATCGTGCAGGCCCGTTATTGTTATAACTGCAAGGCTGCACTTCGATATATGAGTGGAGTTGCTGTGAATCCGAGCCGGAAGAGAACCGTCAGCCGGCGAGGCCGGTCCACTGACAAAACCCTCGAGATGTGAGAATTTCGTAATCACATCTCAGTTTCCATCTGTGTCTGGTGATGCGTCGTTATCAATAAGACGCAGCCGGCTTGGTTCAACAAGAGATGGTCGCATGTCGCCATAAGTCGACCTGTGTGGATTTTGGAGATCCAGGCATTTGACATGTATGGCGAGTCCGAGTGGTGTTGACATAATGTCGCTCCTGGAGATTTAAATTTCAGGTGTAACCGACCATCTTGGCGCATCTGTTGCAATAGTAGATGTTGGTGCCGATTTGAACCATTCCAGAGCTGTTGGGGTGGTCGGTGCTGGTCAACTCCTCGGCTCGCGCGCATCTGAGGCAGCGAATGATGGAAACCTGGACAGGGCGCTGTGAGGAATCCATGCTGTGTCGTACTGAGGCGCGTGAGCTGGAGCTTGAGAGATCTGAATCGGATGCGGAATAAGACGAAGAAGCGGAGCCGGACAAGGAGCTGTATGGTGTCTTTGGACGATGAGACGACATTGTGTCTGAGTCGAAGGTGCGGCGATTGAAGTTCAAAGGCGGTGCTCGAATGATGGTGTTGGTCGAGGCCGGAATGGTACTCGAACCATCGGATAAGTACTGACTTGGGATGAGGCCGAGGTTGGAAGTTTATTTTTGTTTCCTTGGGTTGAGGAGGGAACTTGGTAGGGGATTGTGTGTGCCTTTATGATGTCGGAGAGGGAGAGCGAGATGTGGGTAAAAGGGATGGACTGGGCCAGACCAAGACTTTATTCGTCTGACTGGGTCCAACCAACAGCAGGCTGGACTTGGGGGGTGGGATGAAGCCCAAGCTTGCCAGGGACGGGAACCAGGGGGGTGTGCTTGTCTCGGTGGCTACAGCGACACCGGGTAGCCCGCTGTAAGTCACCACAGAACGCCCTGCTCTTGGCTCTTGGCTTGCGCCCCGTTAGATGAATGCTTGGTCAGGCAATTGTCCTACCAAAAAGTCCTACTCCCGCGGACATAATGCACACTGTGTTGCAGAAAATCGTATATTATGAATCACGCGACTCTGTTCAGCTTGATGGGAATGTTGGGCACCAGAATATTTTGCAAACTGGGGATTCTGGTGTTGAAGTGGAAGGTTGTCAAGTTTGGTGGTCTGTCCGAGTAGCAATCCGGAACACCGTTTGAAGGTTTGACGGACTGAATCTAACAGCACGCTTGAAATGTAAAATGTGTCTTACTCCCGCTCGCCACAAGAGCTAGAAACGGCTGACAGAGCAGGATGTCGCGGTGTTGTCAGGATTGCGTGCTCTGGTCTGGGCTCGGTTTCCTGCATATTACCTAGCAATCCAGACCGCGATCTCTCTTTGAAAGCCCGATGGCACTGCCCAGACACGCGGCTTGCCTTAACCGCAGCGGCAGATCCACGTTCAAAGGTCGCCTACCAGTCGAAGAGCAGTGATAGAAAACTGGCTCTCACGTGCAGTACTTGAAGTTGCTCTGGTTACCTAATCTTCGAGCTCCAAGGGGAAAATTACTAACTTCAAGACACGTTTTGAAGGACTTGGGCTGTTAGCATCAGTGTGCCAAGACACAAGTGCAGTTAAAAGAATAAATCCTCATGCGTGGTGCGGGTGTTCGGCCGTGGTGCGAACAATGGCGAACCGCCGACAAGATTCTGGTCTTTCTTTCTCTGCCACCCTGATCCCGTCTGTCCGAGGTCCCGTAGGGTATGGATGGGTGGTGTAAAATACTTGCTTGGTAAAGATGCCATCAATTAAACCTCAGGAACCTGAAACATTTACCATTTGGACAAACTCCACTTATCTCCAGCTTTTCATTGACGCATCCTCGTTCAATAGGAAGCATGACGTGCTGTTTCGATTACAGAGTATTGCGTACTGCGGTATGCTTCCTAACGGCAGTACCGGCATAGCTCTCGTCTTTGCAAAGAAGCTGTACCCTACAGAGAGTGGCGTCCCGCAGATCAACATGCTCATGGTATCTTGCACAGCACATGATGAGATGTATCCCATAATTTGAGGAGATAGTATGGGTGGCTTTACATACGTCCCAAATCAGAAAAGATTTAGGGCCTCGATAAAAGAAAGAATTGTCCGTTCACAAACTGTTTGTGCTTTTCCTGGCCACAAAAAGGTTCCAAATCTCTGAGCGGGGTCGCGTTGCCCCTGGCCAACCTTAATCCCCGCCAGATGTGGACCGTTTCAAGTCTGGACCCACTCAAAAGAAACTGGTTGGGCTGAACCCAGCTTGCCCACCACGAATCCAAGGATTCAAGCATCATTATTACAACATCGCATGAATCTGCTACGGTTGAGAGATCGGGTTCTATCGAAATGCCGTCTCTGACAACATCGCCTCCAAGATACTGTTCTTTCACTCCAAAAGCTTGCCTACGAATGGCCCTATCCGAGTCTAGCTCAACCCCTCCAGCTCAATCAATTTCCGCCCTGTTACGGTATCCTTACAGATGGACCCGCCTCTGTCATGTTCTGGATTCCTGGCGGGGTTCTGTGGTTGGGTTGTGTGTTCGAGACCGATCGATCACCAAAACGGCATCACGCACACAGTCTCGCAAACTCACAATTTTTTTCCTCTGATTCTGGAATCCACACGAGCTTTCTCCAATTGTGAATATCCGCACCCCATCTGAAAACTCGGCTTGGCAGGTCGGCTCGGGATATCACAGGGGTCTGCACTTCGAGATAAGACGAGCGGGGTATCAGTAGCGCAACCATGTCCATGCAAGCCATCATTGTGATCGCTTTTGTCGAATGCCCATGCTTCGTCGACAGATTGCCATCCCCGATGGCTGACCAGGACCGCGATCGCTCGCTCTGTCGATGGTGCCATGTCGGCTGATATAGCCGCAGATGTTGCGGACGCCCATCCATCAATCAGAGGCAAGGGCTCGGTGTGTCATCGAGATCGACATCCCTACGGCCACAGGCACACAACAGATCTGGATGTCTCTGTCCCTCTGACTTGGTGTTTCCACGCTGATCCGGCCCAGTCATAAGGTCTTTTTTCAACACAGACCAATGTCTGCTCATTTTCCTGCAGCCACAGGTTTAATGCCACCCAGATGATGGTCGACTTCGGATCGCCGGTCTGTCGTCCACACAGTGTATGCTTACTTACATAACAACCACCACAAGCATCGAAATTTGAACCGACATCGAGCCTCAGCCCATCTCCTCGGCCATTCCCGCAACATGCAGTTTCCCCCGCCTGCCTTACCTCCGGACAAAGTCGATGCTCGACTCAATATCGATCTAGTCAACCTCACAGTAATATTAAACTCCCGCCACCCAGCAAATCATGCCAATCTCCCTTGAACATCCTAGATAACACTACGGTCCCAACAGGCAAAGATCACCACGCCCCAGAAACCCAACATTCTCTTCACGCATCGTAGAAAACCCCCGTGATCTGACATATCCTTGTAAGCTGCCAGGGTGTGGCATTAGCAACGAACTTGTGGTTTATGACTCTCCGATGATGGTTCCTCTCCACCATCAAGAAAGAAGCCAAATCTCTAGTGCCATGGGGAAGCTCTGACAAGCGGCACGGATTTAAACCGGTCGGTTCGTAACACGCGTAGTGTACGTAAGAAACATGGAGAGGGCAAAGAAAGAGGGAAAATGACAATGAACCAGAGGCCCCAACATCTTTTACCAGATTGTCGGGTTTCGGATTGCCACTGCGTTTGCTTTGACTTTCTCCACTAAACACGGTAGTGTCCGATTTGTCACCATTCCCTCGGGACAGGATGATATATCTTCAGTCATCTTTCGTCATTCAAATTAGATCTTGATTCAAGCTCCCTTCATTTTCTTTGATGAAAGACTTGGTGAAGCAAAGACTCGTCTTTGCCCCATCATTGTGCTGTCAGCCTGGTCAAATGTTTCCGGAAACACAACATCGCGATTCGAGCTCAACGTCCCCTACCCTTCAAGATGTTTCTTTACGTTGGATAAGTAATAAACTATACTTTCCTCTTGATGGTCCATCGTTTAATCCATTGTTCCAGTCAAAGTAGAGCGAGCCCTGACGGGATCATGCTCACACCGGGCCTGAGCCATTCACCACTTGCTGGCTATGATTTGGCTTCAGTATGGGGGTCCATCATCAACACTCACACACACAACGCTTCGTCCGCTTACCAAGGGAACAGACACGAACTTACCGTTTTTAAACTACGGGCTGGTGATGAAAGCTCGCGCCCCAAATAGTCAAAGGTGATATCCCACGATTTAGTTCCCGTTCGTAACAAGAAGCGCCAACCCCAAGAGCCTCTTCCTTGTCTCGAAGGTCCCCGTAGTTCCCCGTAGTTCCTAATGGTTCGGTACCGAACCATACACCTACCCATCAATAACCCCTCTTTATCATTTTGACTTTTGTATCTTGAGACAAACCAACATGTGTTTCAGCATGCCTTGATTGCCAAAGTCCCTCCTTATCTACCCAAAATCCCAACAACTAATGAACAGCCACAGCAGAGAGGGTTGTAGTACTTATAAGTGCGCTGAGGTCCAGTTGGTGGCGATTATATTAGTAGTCAAAGGCCTTTCGCTCGGGATACTATCAAAAATAAAGCCACAAAAGTAGAAGCTTAGTGCGACTTACCCCATCCACAGCGAAAGTAGAGGATCGGATGCCGGAATGTTAATAGGATATTGTAGAGGTAGGTATTGTAACCTTTTGGAAAATGAAGCGGTGGTCCCGCCTTGCCGCTGCCAATGGACAGAAAACGTTCTTCGATGTAGCGAGGAACAGATCGAAGAGAGGTTGGAAAGTTTTTGAAGCATAGACTTTGGTCATCACATTTTATGAAACAGCAGGGTACTGGGAGAAGCTAGAGTTGGAGTGTGAATTATTTGGTTCCCTTCCCTATTTATTCCTGATTAAAAAGTGTTTCTATGATTTTGGAGAGAGAGAGAGATAGACGGCTGGCACCTGGCCGCCGCCTGTGTGTTAGAGAGTGTCTGAGAGAGATAGATTGTAAGATGGTGAACCAGGGCCTGATCTCTCTTTCTCCTAGCTTGATTCCTCTGTATATTACTCCTAGTCTCTGACATCTAGACGTTCTCCCATAATGAACAGCGACATGACTGTGAGAGAAGAAACGAGAGCGGAGAAACGGAACCAAGATGAAGAGTGTGGTGTGCGCCAAGACTGGTATTTCGTCCCCTGTCCCACAACATTTGCCTTGTGATGATAAAAAAGAGATTCGGTCGGATAGTGTGTGAGGCTGTGCGTGTGGCTGTGCTTCGTTGTCGATGTGTGGTGAAAATGAAGAGCTGAAAAACAAAAGAAAACAGATGAAGCTGCCAACGACAAAAAATAATAACAAGCAGCGGTGAACGATAACCCCTGATAGATAAATACAACTGCTGAATGCGCCTGAACCAAAACAAAAATCGTCTCGTCATTAGTCGGCCCTGGCTTCTCGGGGAAAGTGTGTCGAATAAGGGATGGTGATAATGCCTGATGAAGGTAGGGACTGGAAGATCTAGTACCAAAAGTGCAACCACAGTGACGGTCTGTGAGGCGGGCGATATTGTTGAACGTCTGGTGTCCACATCGAGTTGCTGTTACATGACAATACAACAGCCGCAACCGCCCTTCCTCTGTGGTGGATCCTCGGGGGGCTCTGGCACCTTGACCGTCGATGAAGATTGAGGATGGGTCTGTTGCTGTGGTCCCGGCGTCCGTGGGCTGGGTAGAGGACTCATTGTTGGCTTGTCTGAAATCTTGGGCATTGTTGAGTATGAGTTTGCCCTTCCACCAAGGGTAGGACTCTTCACTTCTGGTCTTAGAGGCCAGTCTCCCTGTTCTTCATCTTGTGCCTCCTTTTCAGGATCCCTTTCCTGTGCCGCGCTGGTCTCTGGAGGTTTCAGGAACCCTTCGTCGGTGAGTGGCCTAAACTCTCTGTCGTAAATATTTCCAAATTTGCCCTCACGTTCCATCCTCTCTTGGGCCAACCGCTTGGCCACAGTTGGTAGGAGCTGCTGATCTGGGGGTAACCGGGGATCGGGGCGGTACGCAGAAATCATCCAGGGAGGCTCGCCTTCCATCTGCTTGCTACTGCTTGAAAATTCTCTCTCACCAGATCGCGTGGATGGTCGTGTCCCACTATTAGTCGAGTCCTTACTAGGCCCACCTCTTGTTTTGGGACGTCCGGCGGCCCCATTCGCAGCCTTTGGTTTTCTAGCTCCGACAGGCTTCCTGGGGGAGGGATCGACTCGTTTGTTCGGCTGCCCGGTGGACTGCGATGCTCCCTCGCTCGGCGTCAATTTTCCGAGCGAAGTAGCGTTACTACCGCTTCTGGCTCGGGTTCTTGAGTACGATATCGAGTCTTCGCCGGGGCTGCCGTCACGTTTCCTGGGAAGAAGCGTGTCTCGTTCGATGTGCTCGCTCGGAATGGGCACCGGGCTGACTTTAGCCACGGGGATTTTCGAAGTGCCTTTGCCACTACTCGTTGACACCCAATATCCGTCACCCTCCTCAACTATCTCCTCTGGGCGTCTCAAATCCCAACTAGGGATTGAGTTGAGATCTGGAGTTTTGGGCTCGGTAGTCGTTGCCCCCGAGTTTTTCCTAGACCTCGAGGTCCCATTATCCGTGCCGCCAATCGACCTTCCTGAACCATTCAGCTTGTCTTGACTCTGGTCTCTCCGTGGCCTGTTCTGACTCTTCGACCTTGCCCTGTCCCTTTGTCGCGGCAGAAAGATGCCAGCAGCCTGCAGCTCTTCACTTTCAATCCGAGCTAGCTTGTCCCGATGGATCCATTTCGAGTTGTCTTCTTGGCCAAGCGGTGGCGAATTGTCCCTCGGCCCCCTTCGCTGCAAGTCCTCAGGCCCGGTCCCCTTCGTTTCGCCGTCAAATGCGTCCGTGCTGCCCAAAGAGCTGGCGTGATCCTGGATACTCCGGGGCTTCGATTGCTTGTGGGGGGTTTGGGTGACATAAGCAGGGTCGAAGCTCTTCATATCGGAACCAGCTTCTCCGTTACCGTACTTTCGCGAAATCGAGTCTAGGCCCGTGGCGGTAGAGTGCAGAGTAGAATTACCATTCTGAGAGGCCAGAGGTTGTTGATGGGATGAGTAGGCGTCCTCGTCATGTGCTAGCCGCTTGCCGTCGTGAATATCGTTCTGCGGTGGGACGCGAGTGTTAGAACAGTGCTTGCCCTCGAGGTAGGGAACAGGGAAGTTGGAAGGAAGGCACGACTCCGCTCTGATAGCTTCAATTCTTACCTTTGTTTGGTCTGGCACAGCGAGGTCCCACGAGTAACCGGTCTCGTGCGTAGCAGATGGTGAGAATGCCGTTGTCGTCTGAGATACCGCCGCCATATTGTCACCTGCCGAGGCAACTCAACAGACGGTCGGCGACGGCGACAGACCAGTCGACGACTGGGTCACTGGGTCTTGACTCGGTTCGGCAAGAACTACGGGGCAAGGCAAGCAGCAAACGCAAACCGCCGGGCCAAAAAATGGGCCTTTTCCGGACCGCAACAGGAAGAAAAATTGAAATGGATTGAGCCGTTGAAGAGTTGCACTTGACAGCTGCCGGCGCGGGTGCTTTGTGCGCCGAATGTATCACCGCGCCACCCAGCCTCCAACTTCCAGGTTGGCCAACAGCGTCAAGTGCAGCGCAGATCGGGGTCCCCTCATGCGCTTTTCCGATGCTCTGGGTGCTCGTCGCTGATCGGTTCAATCGGTTTATTCGGGAGAATTGTCAAGAAGAAATCGATGATGCTCGCGTGGTGTCGTGACAAAGGAAATCGCGGAAGCGCGGGTATACGATGTGGTGGCCGTGTGGTTGTGATGGTGGAAAGATGGTCTTGGTGTTGTGATTTGTCGTGGGTGTCCTGGGCCGCCTTCCACGAGCACCACTCACTCAGCCTTTGACGAAGCGAGCTACCGGGACCTAAACTTTTTTGAGGAGCCTGGCGTCTGCGGGTCTCGGAATTATGAATTCTCCCCCTTGGCCTTGTTCCTATTCAACGTCGGCGTGCCACTTTGACAGATCAACGGGGACTGTGGACTAATGAGTGTTCGATAGTTGTTGTCGTCAGATTAAGCAGCGGAGCGAGCAATGTGCCGGAGTGGAAACAAAGCGACAGACAGAAAAAGAGGGGCATGGAACCAATGCACGAGGTTACTGCGGTAGATTCGAGAAAGCACCTGTATGCAGCCTTGGGCCCAACTCCCAACACCAAAAGATGCAGGTGAAGGTCGACGTGAGCTGTCAAACGAACATCCCCAGTCGCGTTGTGCAAATATCAATGGGTCATTTCCTTCACGACACAGCGTTCCTTCGGAGAATCCAGGGGTAAAATCATCCAAGGTAGCATTTGCCGGAGAAGGGTCCCCAGCGAAAAGGGGACTCATTAATCTGCTCCCGCAACGCCATTGGCCAATTCCACGCCTGGACCGTGCAGATTGCCTCATTCATTCTCTCATTTCTCATCTTGGAGCTTGACTTCAACGGTAATGTCCGCCAAGTCGAACATCGCCGTTTACTTTTGCCTTGTTCAAGAGGCACCCCCCGCCGAACCTGGCATCATGTGATTGCTGCTTGACAGGAGCATCGCAGAGCTCTTGCCTGGAACAGAAGCGACCCCCACGGTTGTGTTACCACCGCTTCCTTATCAGTTCAAACCTTAACCCCAAGCGAAATTCAACCTCCCTGTTTGCTTTTCTTCTGCATGTTTCCCAGCCCAAGACAACCTCGCCCTGCTGGACCACATTTGCACAGAGCAAACAATATCATGGTATCCTCCTCGTGGTCATCCAGTCAAACAAGGCGTACCCGTATTGTTTGTATCAGTGATACTCACAACTCAACCGTCAAGCTCCCAAAGGGTGACGTGCTCATTCATGCCGGTGACTTGACAAACCAGGGTAGCTATTCTGAAGTAGGTAGGATTGCTTCCTTCATTGCTGTACAATATCGACACCATAGTTTGCTAACGGTACGGTTTTAGCTTTCCAAAGCCATACAGTGGTTGGAAAAAGCTGACTTCGAAGTCAAGATCGTAATTGCAGGTGAGCATCGTGACCGCATCTCTCTCAGACCTGGGCTAACTCTGGCAGGAAACCATGATATAACACTGGATTCTGACTTTTATCAGCAATACCACCACAGCTTTCACAACAAGAACCGACAGGACACAGCTGAATGTTTGAAGCTTCTGAACTCGAGCCCTACCATCACATATCTGTGTCATGGCTCGACAAAGATCCGCCTTACTGACCCAAGAGGACCAAGGACTGAATTCAATGTCTTTGGCTCTCCATACAGTCCAAGCAATGGTTTATGGGCGTTCGGATACGATGGCGGGGCCGATGAGTTAAACCCTTCAGAGACACAAACAACGACAGAGCCGCGCCCTCAAGAGCCAGTGGCAGCAAATCTTTGGTCAGAGATTCCGCTTGACACTGACATTCTGGTCACAAATACACCGCCTCAGGGAAACCGCGATGCAACACTTGGTTGCCCCTATTTGAAGAGGCGGATTTCAAAAGTTCGTCCACGGCTCCATGTGTGTGGGCATGTTCATCCAGGAAGAGGTGTTGAGCGGGTGCGATGGGAGCTGGGAAACCATGGGTGTTACAACGACGAATACATCGAAGCTAGTGTGGAAAGCTGGGACGACCCGAACCCAGATATCCGGTCAGCCAAGCTCAGTCTTGTTGACTTCACTGCTCGTGGTGGAAACCGCGCCCTAGCCTTCTGCAGTACGACTCCATCCGCTAGGGGTGCGTCACCAGGCATCCAGACCGACAGTCAGCTCTCAGCACCGAGTGTGCCATGCACTCCATCCCTAGAGGATTCTGAACGTCAGATTGAGGCGGGTCTTGCCGGCTCAAACGGGCAACGTCGTATTCCTAGTCCTGGCGTGGTTGATGACGTCCAACCCCCGACCTTGAGGAGCCAAGAAGCAAACTCCAGCCGCTCGGGTCGACGCGAGACTTGCGTTGTTAACTGTGCTATCGTGGCAACAAACTGGCCTCACACGGGAGGCAGGAGATACAACAAACCAATTGTCGTTGATCTGGATCTGCCTGTATGGGCATGAGACCAGGAGTTGGCATACTGCCTGCCTACGGCTAACAGGAGCGGATGATGTCCCTTGACATGTTCATTCCCGCATTCACTTTAAACAGCTACGTGTGGGCTTGGGCTGACAGACAGCTGGCCCGGGATCCCCATTGAGGCGCCGATTACGGCCATTGCAATGGTGCGTCGTTGATGATCAATACATCCTCGACCCGACAGCTGGGTGTTGCTCCACTTACTATGTTGCTCGGCCCGCTCTCAGGACCAAGAGAACCTTGGATGTAAATCCGATACGCTACCGTCTCCTCCGATTCCCGTCTTGAGATTCTGCCGTTAGCTCTCCCCATACCCCAGTGTACTCAACGTGGCACGCCCAAGAGAGTATCTCCACAACGTAGCCCAGTTGTGGGTTTTAAGATCAGGGAGCAAGATGTCAATATCGACATCATGACGAAGACACAAATGCCGCCACCGAAGGACTGGGACATGCTGGCAGCCAGACCACGTCGACATCTCATGTGACATTTCTGCTTCCTCTTTTGGTTATGACGCCTGAGAGGTTGTTTACTGAGCGAGGCAAGGCTCTGTCGAACTCAGTTCTCCCTGACAACAAGACTTAGAGGTGGAGCCGTTGCACTTTTCCTTGGCTTCGTGTTATTGCTACGCAGTACTCGAGCTCGCCCCGTCCCGTCTCAGTATCTGGCAAGCCACGCAGATGGAAGGCTCAGGGAGCGAACCAGTTCGACGAAAGATTGACGTCTTCTTTGGAGCTGTACATGTGTCGAACCCGGGGATCGGCAGCTTGACCCCAGGATTCACAAGTGGGTTGGAGACATCAGACATCTCAGTCAGCAGCGGCCCGCCTAGTGTTGCCGCTTTCACCCCGGTTCACAACCGTCACTGCCTCGCGAGACCAAGGCTTAAGGTTGTCAGAGAGGTCACGAGCTCAGAGGCTCACGAGTGCAGATACAAGAACCAATAAACGCTTGGCCAAGGCCGGCTGGAACAAGCTGCGGTCTCGGCTGCGTGCTCTTTCTCCCTGCCAATTGCGGAGAAACGTACTGCAGAGGGAACAGACAACGGTGGTGCTGACGGAAAGAAGGCGAGAGCCACATGGCTTTCAAGAGTCTAAGGGACACAAGACTGCAAGTTGTCCCATGTGGCACCTAGACGAGCGCCTCTGCATCTCCTTGGGATCAGTCGTCCGGTCCTCAGCAGAGCAACAATGATCAGATGGTGGGGACGAAGCTCCGGAGGGCATAAGCTGTCTAATGTTCAAGCTCCTGCACGATAGTTGCGCCATTTTACCGTGGGGGATAGTTGCAGTCCAATGGGCCTTCTCAGTGGAGCTACGCTGCACATGTGCCTCAGGATCAGCCAGACGAGGATGGGTTGTGCACTACATTAGTAGAGAAATGCTGAGTTGGGGGGCTGCTGACAGATGTGCAATGCACAGCCTAGCCATTAACAACGGCAAACCCGAAGTGCTACTCCATATCCAGATATTTTCAGTTCTCCCTATGGCAGAAGAGGGAAAGCCTTGTCAGAAGTGGCAGCGAATATTGAACCAACGGTTGGCTCTCACCGCCATGAGGTCAACGGCGCACGGCATATCGACTCTCCATTAATCGGTCAGCCAGACCGCCCAAGACGTTCCGTCCTTCCCGTACCGTACTATGCTATCAGCATTGTGCGACACAAGGTCTTTCGGTAATGGATCTCACCCGCGTCGAGGTTTAACTCGGTGTTAGCTCCCTAAGGTTGAGGCCATGGATGTCGTTACCTAACAAGGGTGTTTTGTTTCGTCGAAAAGGCGGGCATGGGGAAGAAGGAGGGGTAAGGCCGTGGGTTTGGCGGGGTAAGTTGACACCTCTTGATGCCGACTCGTCACAGAAGCTGTCGGTCTCCTGAGCGTTGCAGAAGCTCAAGCGACCATCGGAAGAGACAGTTTCTTTCTTGGAACCAGATCTATCTACCACGTCCTTTTTCCGGAGCCTGGTCAAGACGAAACACAGCAGATGACGGTCTCGAAAGGAATATCAGCCCCCCCCCCAAAGTGTAACACCTATGACCGCATTGCCTTCCAAAAAAAAAAAAAAAGCAGGATCTGGGGACCATCATATGCCCACAGTTGACAGCTCGGAAAAGGAATCATTCAAAACCTCAGGCGCCAAAACCGCAGATGGAAGCTCAGCAGTCTCGAAGCCGCAGTGTCCGATCGGCTGGCGCACCCCCGCGACCACCGAAACGGTCCACTTGGAATGCCGCTGCCATCTGCAGATTTCAGATTTTCAGGGGTCATGATTGGTAGCCAAGGCGCTCCCCACTGGGGCCTCGCGGTGTTTTGATAGGACGTCACACACTTCTTGACTGGCTGGAGCGTGGGTAGAGCTGTCGGTTTTGATGACAACCGTCCAGTGAGGGGCAGCTGGCTCTGGATCGGATGGTCAGAAACAGCCCTCCCACTCGCGTCATCAGCATCTTCTTGGCCCTTTCCTTGGCCGGCCTTGCCCCGCGTGGTTTCTTCGACCGCAAATTCCCGACGTCGAGAGGGTGGGTAGGTGGTGTGGGTGAGGTTCAAGCGGCCTGCTGTTCGAACTGGTGGTGCATCCGTTGTAGTTGTGTGGAGGTGAGCAGGAACATCGCGGTGTGAAAGAGGCACGAGAGAGAGTTATGTATGCACATACTCACCGCCTATCGGGTTCTTGAGGCCAACGCCCCGTACCTGCTTTCATGATGGCCTCCTGAGAAGACCATTTGTGGTTGGTTGTCAGCAGGAGGAGGTACTTGCGCATGTACCTGGGTACATCCAGACCCCCGCGCCCAGCAAGAAACGAGCGGAGATGGTTGCTGAAAGCGTCTCACCAGACTTCTCTAGCTAACTAACAACGTGCCTTTTTCTGCTTGATAAAACCGCAGCGATCACACGTACCCAGCGGGACCTTACTTTTTGCGTTGCAGCTCTCTAGCGTAACTGTCCAATCCTGGCAGGGCACATTTAGCACGGCTAATAGATACGGGGCGCGCGCGACTGGCGCCGAATACCTCAGTCATTTTTTATCTTTTGGACTGCAACGAGAGACAAGAATATTCACTGGAGCCAATTGGCTGGAAGCCTCCTTAGCACCGCTTAGCATCTGGTTCGTCAATCCAAGCACACGAAGAGGCGGGGGTGGTTCCCTATCACTGCTTCATGCCGGGCTTGTTGTTAGGTTGTCTTGCCTCACACTGGACGGGGGGAACGTTGCTTGGGGCGCCATTCTGAGTGGGTGGTCACGGCTGGGGGAACCGGCAGGTTCGGGCATCTCAGTTTTCTGGGCTTTTTTTTGTGGCGGCTCCTACTGTGCAGTATGTACGGGTACTGCAGGGCATCTCCCCATCATGAAGGGAGAGAGAGCAATTGGTTGGTGAGTGAGGCGTCCACAAAGACTTGCAGCCAAGTTGCCTCACACCACCACCCACCAAAGCCAAGATAGAGCGATGCGCTGGCGCGCACCACTGGCGTCTGGCGTCTGGCGCAAAGAGTTGTTGACCTAACCGTGAGGCGCAGATGCACTTTTGTGTGATATCGATATCTCATGCTGTTTCAACCCGCGATAGAGAAACCAGAGAGATGTGACAGGTCAAAGGACAGCCTCGTCTGATATCGAGAAGTTGATGACGGCAGTTGAGAGTGTGTGGTTATCGACTGTCCTTTGGTTTCCATGATAGTGTTCTGGACCTGGACTCGAAGGTCAGGCTCTCACTCGGGCGACGAGACATGCGATAGTATCCTCATTGCCCCGCAAACGTGGAGAAGCAAGCGTTAGCTGTATAAGCCAACGCCGGCCAACATCACCGGCTGAGAACAGATGATGGGCTCTTGGGCTGCTTTTTGGAGCTCGTGATCACAAAGTTGGCTGTTGCCAACGGACATCTGATTTCAGGAGAATGCGAACTAGCTAACTTCCCTATCGCGGAAAAAGGCATGTCTTGCGTAAGTGGCCAGCAACTGCAAAAAAGAAGGGGGTGAATGCGCTGGCAGGTTGGCAGGTGGCAGGTTACCTAGTGAACCCGAACCCAGCTCGGGACAGGACATGTCAGGACAGGACAGCATTGCTTGCTTGCTTGCTTGCTTTGCTTGCTTGCGTCGCTGTGCTTATGTATCGTTTATGTTCTGCGGTCGAGGCTGATTCGCTGTGTTGCTGTAAGGGGACGTTTTATGCCTCTGCGGTGTGTTTGGTTCGCTTTTCGCCTCGTTTTTTGGTTGGGCCATTGGATACCGTAGGAAGACCGGGTACATTTCTCGGGACTTGTCAAGTGACAGAGAATGATGACTCTTATGTAGCCAAGAGGGTTTGAAGAAAAATTTCCAAAGGACCCTCTCTGTTGCATCGAGTTGATTTAAGAGAGAAGAAAAAATCCAAAGGGAGAGAGTATGTGTTGCCGGGTAAGAAGCCGATTGAGGAGACTCACCGCCTATTTGCTTGAGTTCTTTTTTGTATGTATGGATGGATGGATTGTATGTGACGACGGACGGAGTATGTAGGTACATGCAAAGGCAAGAGAGGTGCATGAAGTTGAAACGCCGACCGCTGCTTTGGCGATGTTGCTCTGGAAAATCGCTTCTGAGAAAAGATTTTTACAGAGGTTTGATGGACAAACGTTGCGTCATGTTTGGGAATGACTCCATTTGTCAAGTCCATATACGGAGTTGATAGACAAGATGAACATTGATGACAAAGTTCAATTCGGATGGTGTACCAGACCTTTGGGAAATCGGTGTTAAGGTTATTGCCCCAAACGTGGGAAGGGGGAAAATCCCGTCTGTCATCTGAAAGGACGGGAGTGTCTTTGTCATTTGCTCAGGCACACTTTTCAGGCACCGGGTTCGAAGGAAGGTCTGGTCGGGCCTCTGAGGTATTGCCACTTCACTTTGCCTTTGCTGCTTTGGAGCTTCGTAGCCACTTGTTGATTTTGGGGCATTGGGTTGGGGATCAGGGGTTAACGGCGTCATCTGGACCCCGAAAAAGTTCTGGAAGAAAAGTATGATTCATATGGTTTTTCCCAAGAGGCAAAAGAAAATTCCCATAGGAAAGGGGCAAAAAAGTCTGGAAGTGTCTCTTCCAAACATACGTATGCTTGCCGCAGTGATAGGGAAAGGGAAGTCTTTTGAACCCCTGGTTTGGCCTTCGGGGCTGTCAAGCTGGGTGGGAGGCCGCTCCGGGCGGTTGTTAGTAGCCGTTTTCCGGTAGGCCGTTGCCCGTTCATGCCCGTTGGTTGGCGGCTTTGCTGAGTTGTGGCGGAGAGATGTTGTTCGAGGGTCGTAATGTGAGCTGGGCAAAGCTGGGTAGTGATTCCTCCGGGGATTTCGCGAAGAGAGGCCGTTCGGGGGGACCTAGGTGAGTAAGTGTTTGCTCCTCGGTGCTTACATGAGAGGAGCTGAGGATGGTGCTGATCTGAGGAGGCTTGGAGTTTTGTGCACAGAAGCCAAGTGAGGCCGTGGAGTTGCTGAATGCTGTGTTGTCTCTGAGAGAACGTCTGGGCCGAGTCCCAACTGAGACAGGTGCATTCGCTAGCGGCGAGTGAAAAGCTGAAGAGGTGACAGAAACCGACAGAAGGAAAGGGACGTCCGGGTGAGGAGCTGCTGGCAGAGCTGCGGATGTGTTCAAAGCAGTTAAAGAGACGGATGGTGTAAGTCAGTCTAACTGAAAGAGGAAAGATTGTACCTGTCAAACCAATCACGGGCCGTTGACAGGGTCCTCGGTGCCCCGCTAGCCTTCCATCCCCACAGTATCCACAACCTCCCGCATCGTCCACGCCCCCTCAGACTGAGGAATCCACAGCGGGGGAAGAGAGCAGAGGGCAGTGGGCAGAGGGCGAGTGAGGGTGGCCGGCTGCGAGAACTCTTTACACATCTTGCTCATTGCCCCCCATTCTCCCAATTGATTCATTTTTTGCCAGTTCAGTTGCATTGGAAGTTCCAGGTTGCGTGGAAAGCAGTCATCCCTCTCGGTGCAGTGCAGTCTAGTCCAGCGTGAACTGGGAAGAAGCAGGAAGCAGGAAGCAGGAAGCGAGAGCCCCCCGCTGGCCACATCCCACTGGAGAGACGGCTCGCAGGTGATCTCATCACTTTGTACTCCTCGCTCCCATCACCTCATACCACGCACCACAACAACAAGCAAGCCCAGAACCAGGTCGGCACTTGGGCTGGCCCTCATAATCGCGACCTTGTTCTCCGGACTGTTTTCCACTGTTTTTGCCATCGACAAGCCACTGCCGCTACGCAGACCGAGGAACTTGGGACAACAAATCCACTTCCATTGCAGGGAAACCATTCACCCCACGACAGAGCATTAGCAACAGCCGTTGCTTGGTGCTGGGTAGTTCAGGTGCTCCACCAGCCAAAGTGTCGTCCCATATACAGCAACCCCCGTCCCAACACCGCTCTCTCTCTCCCCTCCCCGCTCGCTGCTGCACCTCACACAACCACCACTTTACAACCCCCAAAACACCGCATTTTCTCCTTTTCTGTTTTTGTTTTCTTGTCTGGTTGAGCCGACGCCCGACCTGCCTTACCACCAATCCGCCTCGGAAGCGTGATTCCATTCCTCATCGCCGCACTCGCCTCCCTGCATAACTCACCACCCACGCTCCTTCGATCCGGAGCCGAGTCCTGACGCCTCCGATGCAATAGCCGCCTCGTGTCGACCAGCCGACTGCTGCCTCTGCACCGCGCTCCTTTGTCGACCCCCATCCGTCTATTGACACTCACCTTACTCATCTCACTTATCCGACCCTCACCTACCAACCCAGCGAATCCCCAGCAGCTGCTTCTCCTTGACGGAACAAGCAGCTCTCTCACCCAAGTCGTTGCATCTCCATCATGAGCACTCTCCCCGCAGACCCGTGGAAGGCCCTCGGTGTCGAGAAGAACGCAGACAAGTCTGAGATTCGAAGTGCATACAAGAAGCTTGTGCTCAAGTGCCACCCTGATAAGGTTCAAGACCCCGAGCTTAAGGCTCTCAAGCAGGAGGAGTTTACGAAGGTACAACAAGCGTGGGAGCTGCTCAGCAATGATGTCGAGCTTGCAAAGTACGAGGAGCAGGTCAAGCTCGCTGAGCTCAAGGCGAAGGCTCAGGCCGCCATGAAGAACGCGGCCAATACGTCTGTTCCCCGCACAACATCCACTAGGTACTACGACATTCGGACTGCCGAGCCACCATCCAAGTATAAGAGCCACTCGACCTCGTCTCCCTCGGCTGGGAAGGTGTACGCCCACTATGCGTCACCTCACACCCGGTCACACGAGGAGGTTCCGGCGTCTCGTACCTATGCTGTCTATGAGGATGGCGACAAGACAGCCCGTCGCACCGCCAGCTATGAGAAGCCATCAAAGCGTGACGAGGAGAAAATAGAGGACATCAAGAGGAGAGAGAAGGAGGAGCTCCGCAGATTCAAGGAGAAGGAGGAGGAGAGGAAAAAAGAGAGGCTGTTGGAGAGGGAACGTGAGAAGGAGCGGGAGCGTGAGCGTGAGAAGGAAAGGGAAAGGGAGCGTGAGAGGGAGAGGGAGCCCCGCAAGGCTGAGAAGAAGAGACTTGAGCGTCTTGAGAAGGAGCGGGAGAAAGAGCGTCGTCGTGATGCCGAGGAGAAGTCTCGCCGACACAAGCCCTACGTAGAAACGTATCCCGAGTTCGCCGAGCAACCCTGGGCGGAAGACGAGATCTACGTCTCCCGATCGGATAAGAAGAAGTCATCGTCGAGCACCAAGAAGTATGACGATCCTCTTCGCGAGCGCGAGCGGGAACGTGAGAGGGAGCGTGATCGAGAACGTGAGCGTGAGCGGGAGCGGGAGCGGGACAAGTCAAGCTCACGCCGGGCCAAGTCCCCTCATGTCGCAGCGATGGAGGTGCCTGAGCGGAAACATATCGATCACTTTGCAGAGGCTGCGAGCTACATCGCGCGTGCCGGTGGTTCTGCACCCAAAGAGACAGCGTTCTGGAAATCGCAAACACCGCCAGATCATATTCTTGAGATTCCCGTCGCACCTACACCACCTCCTGCAGATGCCGAGGAGGAGATGCTTCTGCGAGCTGCCAGACGGGCTGCGCGCCGCCCCTCTCATGAGGCCTCGAAATCCAAGGAGAAGCTCAAGTATGATATTGACGCTTCCCCGCCCAAGCCTCGCCCAATCCCCAACCTCACCAAGTCGTACACTACTCCTCCCGTTTCCGCCGAGTCGCCCCCTCGAGTCAGCCGTACCAACACGACGCCACATGAGTACGAGCGAAGCGCAGCCCGTGGAGAGCGGATTGTCCCCATTCCCTCTCTGATGCGCAGCACAACTTGGGCGCCCGGTGCTGCCGCTGGAGGCCGAGGAGATGCGTATGATCCCGACTACTATGAGTCGGACGACGAGCGAGAGCGCCGACGTCACCGCCGCCGTAACCGATCTCCTGAAGCCATTCACTACAAAGTCGAGGGTGGCAAAACCTCCAAGATGAGCTACGCTTATGGCGAGTCTCCTACCTCGTCTCGGAGGTACGCAGACGACGGATGGAGTCCTCACTCCCCCTCGGCTGCGTATGCCCAGACAGGCTTCAAGGTGAAAGAGGCCAAGTCGTATGGCTTGAATGATATCAAGTATGCGGACTACACCTACACACAAGCCGACCCGTACGGCACGGCTGCGGTATCATGAAAGAACGCCACGGACCGATCGTCGCTTGTTGCCATTGTGGTGTAGGAGGTCGAGCCGGACATCAAACGCCACAACTCGAACACCTCGACAGTTGGCTGAGACCGCTCGACTACCCCTCTGCGCCTCTCCCTGGATGTATTCTCGGCAAACCATTTCTAATTCTTAATGAGCGACGGGAACCAACATTTTTGCTCTTATGCGAGCATTGAGCATTTGCAAAGGTAGTTTTTGTTTTATTTATCTGGGCAGGAGTTTGGGCATGGATTTCAACTTGATCTTTGGATATGGGGCTAGGTCTATCTTTCCTCCTCTTGATGGTTTCAATTTTACTCTTTTTGGGTTTTTTTTTTTTGACATGGACGAAACATTTCATGAAGGAAAGAAAAAGAAGCAGTAACGAAGCCAGATATGTGTTTTCATTTCTTTGTCTCATTTTTCTATTCTATCAAGTCATGGATGGATTGGTCATGGGATGATGATGAAGCAAATTCACGAGAGAGAATGATGGGGTGGTTGGACTGGGGGCCACCACTGGGAGGAATGGGTAGGGAATTTTTGGGTAGGGCATTCGGGGGAAGGCATTGCATGGCAAGGAAGGCGTGCTAGGGGGCAGTCGGTCGGTCGAAGTCAGGGGCAAAGTCCCAATTCGCGTCGCTTGAGTCTTGAAAAACAGGCTCTGGCTGATACCGATGAAGCGCCGCAAGACTGGCTGGCTGGTTGCCTACCTAGGCATGAAATGATTTTTGGGATATGACTGAGACGAGATGAGATGAGATGAGATGAAGCATGGATGAGCGAGCGGTCGGTTGAGGGTTGGGCATTTTTATTTCTTTTTTTGGGATGACTCTTTTTCGTTTCCTTACATCATGTATCTATGACATACCAAACGTTGCCGGCTTTGTTCTGACACAAACGCACACAAACATCACAAACAAACAAATCAACAACACGCAAGCATCGCACCCTCACACTTTACGCTTCATCGCATTTTCGCAACCTCAGTTCACGGACAACGTTTACGAACTAGCATGCACGCATCGCTCTTGTGATTTGGTGGGATGATGGGGGGCTGAGTGAGATGAATGGGGGAGATCGGATGAGATGGGAGTGGCTGAGGTTTTCGGGGAGGTTGGGTTGGGTTGGATTGGATTAGGTTGGGTTTGGTGTTGGTAGTGGTGGTGGTAGTGGTGGTGGTAGGAGCTTGGCGATTGTGGCTATGGCGCTGTGGTTGGTGGTGACGCGCAACGCAACCTTTCTGAGGTTGTTTTTTTCTGATATGGTATTTGGTCAAAACCCAAGGGTGTGCGTGGTATTCTCTACTCACACTTGGGGATATACGACCTATGTCTCGTTTTGTGTGGAAACGGGATGCTGGGAGGAAAGACACTTTTTTTTTTTTTTGCACGGGTTTATTATTTTTTTTCATGACTTTTATGACAACACAAATTTGCAGCAACACAAATCTTAGTTTGATGAAATTCACAATTGAAGAACTTGAGACTTTTTTTTTCTATGATGAACACTTGAGTATAAAACCATTTACAGCTGCTTGCGTGGAAATTGAAATCGAATATGGGTATTTGTACATACTTGTGTAGTGTAGTGTACATGTTACTTACAAAAGGAGGATGTTTGGTGGAATTTACTGGTAAGTTGTGTGTGTGTGTGTGTATGTGTGTGTGTGTGTATGTGTGTGTGTGTGTATGTGTGTGTGTGTGTATGTGTGTGTGTGTGTATGTATGTGTGTGTGTGTGTGTGTTTGTTTGTTGTGACTTCCTCCTCTCTAGTTGGTATTGACCCCTTTCTCATCCATCTCCATCACCCCATGCCTTATCCAAGGCCTGCCTTCTTCCACTACCTTGTAATGTCGTCCGTTCTTGCGTTGGGGGAGTTGTCAACAATCGTCTATATCATACAAGCACATAAAGCGAGCAAATCTATTCCCCGTATTAGCTTCATCCCCTCCCCATCTCTCACGAAGTAAAACTTACCAAAGCCAACCCCAAAATCATACTACACCAAAAGCAAACATTATTAAACGTCTCCCTCCCTCTCACCCACTTGGTCCTCTGCAAGACCACAAGCGGCAGCTGCATCATCTGGCATACAAACCCATAACCCCTCAGCTTCTTCGTAATACACCCCATCACAACCTCATGCCCCACCGCACTGATCAAAAAAGTGATGACCGTCGCGTTGCCCTTCCCAATATACGGCCTCGACGCACTGTAGACGTGCCTCCTGAGAAACGAATAAACAGGGACATTCCACTCCCTGCTAAACTCCATCCAATCCGTGCTGTTCCACCAATCGCTATAAAAATGCCTGTCTGCGAAGTGGGTGATTTCGGCAAACGCCCCCAAAACGTATTCGAAAATGACGAGGAAGACGAGGAGGAAGGTGAGCATAAAGGGGAAGAGAAGCCAGGAGATGGTTTCGGCTAGGATGAGCAAGACTTCCAAGCCTGAGGCAGGGGAGGCTGAGTGGTTGAGCCGTGACGAAGCGTCGGTTAGGGCGGGGAGGATGAATTCCTCTGATATGATGGTCAACAGAAAAATGCAGCCAAAGGTGGCGGCGATTTTGCTGAGCAGGTTTTGCCAGTCGATCTTTTCCGTGCGTGGGTATTCGATTTCGTAGCAGAGGGTGGGACAGCACAGAAAGTCGAGATAGTTCCACCAGGTAAGGTTGGAGGGGTAGGTCGTGTTGCCTATTGGGCTGGTGAGTTCCCTCGCGAGGACCTCGCGGAGCTGGGAGACCTCATCGGATTCTTCGCTGCTGTCATGGTGGTCTTTGTCCGTGTGTTGGGGCTTGGAGCTGGCGTGGGCGGTCCTGGGGCTGGTTGCGACTGTGCCCATTGGGTTTTCGGGGGTTGGGTAGAGGTAAGCGGGGGCTCGAGAGGCGGTTGAGGGGTCGTCGAGGGCGCGGAGACGCTTTTCAGTCTCGGAGAGATGGCCGTTGTAGAAGGCGTAGGAGTGCATCTTCATTAGCATGACCATGGTGTGGAGGATTAGGAAGACCTGGGCGGTCCATGTCCAGTCCAACAAGAAGGGTACCGCTATCCAAAAGGCCAGCCAAAGGACTTGGTAAACGCTCATGATAGCTGTTCCACCCTTTGCCCAGGTCAAGGCGCTTTTCGCAGGCGCATCGCGGAAGATGTTTTGTAAGGGGAGGGCGACAGCAGTACTGGCGACCATCAAGAAATCGGCAACGGCCAAGTGCCAGAGGTTGACGGTAAATAAACCCCATATTTGAACGCGCATTGGGTATCCGGTATCCTTTATGTTGCGCAACATGGTGGTGATGGCCATGATGGCCAGGCCAATCCAGAAGAGGTTGAAGAAGCCATGGAAGTCGCGGTAATCGCTGTTCGGATCGAAATGAGAAACTCGACTTGCGAACTCGATGGTAGGAAAAAGACGTCGGCGTTGCTCTGCGCGCACCTGCTTACGGGCGGAAGAGAGCGACTTGACGGATGGAGGAGCGTCTGGGGGAACTGGTGTCGATCGACCACTATGAAGATAGACAGAATGGTGAGCCGGCGGCCACAAAGCTCTAGCATTCCAATTGACTTTACCTAGTGGTGCCCGTAACGATGCCATTGGTAGGGGGATCGAGAGCGCCGTTTGGCTCCGAGAGGTTACTGATGTGGGAGAGCTGGGAATGGACTGGTTTCCTGGGTCGGGGGCGCAAGATGCGATCACCGGTCCCATCCGAGACATCGGCCGACGTGGTAGAGGTCATTGCTGGATACGAGCGTAAATAGCACGACACGAACGTCAAGACTATCTTGCCAGTCCCTTCTTCCTGTCGACAAATCCCCGGATTCTGGTAAACTAGGACGCCACGCGCTGATCCAAAGGTTGGAGTTGGGTTCGTGGCCAAATTAAAGTTTCCACAAGTGCTTCAGGGGAACGCGCTTTGAGATCGAAGGACTAGGAACAATGGGGCACCAGAAGAGCGTGTTCTCACCCAGAACCCGTCAGTGGAAGAAAGTCTGACATGGAGGTATCATGGGCCATATCCAACTCGCAAAACAGCTTTTTAGCAACTGGTGATACGCGTACAACTTGTCTGGAGAATATTTAGAGCAACTTCCACTTTGCGACCAACAGTCTCGGATTGCTCGGCTGGCGTCAGCTTTGAGAACACTACGTCACCGCCACGTGATTAGCAAGGGTCCAAGACATTCCAAGACATCGAGAGACTCTTTCATTCTTGCTATTTCCGGCCCTCCAGAATCCCAAATGCGGTGCGCCACGGGAGGCGTAGACCAGATATGAGCCACGAAGATATTGCACCGCAAAGAAACCCTTTTGAAGATTTCTGCCTGGCAACCTGGAACCTTGAGATTCCGCAAGAGGCTGGCGCTGATCGGGCGTTATAGTGTACTAGGCGCTTTATCATGGCCCCTGGCTGGCGGGACGAGCCGCTTCTTTCGATTGCAGGTACGAGCGAGATGAAAAGTAAAGGTCCAGGCACGGATAGCAGAGGCCTTCTACTCGCTCTACCACGGCATCTACTTGTACAGCCTAGTTGAACACCAAGCAGCCACAAAGCAATTGGGTTTGCCTGTTCTGTGCTATCCAAGACAAAAACGTCAACGGACATCCGGTTCACCCGGATCTACCGCACACCAGTAGGCCAAATAAAGAAAAGCCAGAAATCATGGAATGTCCAACCGAGTTACACCTTTTTGGGGAAGGCTTCATGCGCTGAGATGTTCCTTCAGAACTCTAATACAGGGTACTGAGGCTGTGTCCTTGCTGGCGAGTGTCTATTACACCGGAGTTTCTTGCGGGCAGATATGTGCCGCAGAAGTGAATGATAGGGTCACAGGTTTGGATATTATACCGAGTGGCTATCATGGAGATCCTTCACTGTCAGACTTCTGTGAGAGAATGGGGGACCAATAAGTATCCAGAATTGACCACCGTGGTGTTGCGGGGCAAAGTGAGACGAGGGGTTGGGTTCTTGGTCATCCCTCCCCGCCGTCTCCCCTCTTCCCAGATACATACAGCCAGTCTTTTTACATTCGTATCTTGGCCGGTTGTCTGAATGCAGCATCGAGATTTGGTTGCTTATACCTCAGCATCTTTTCGAGATAGGCTGCTGATACTGCAGTCCCGATGCCTTGTAGAGAGGCAGGGTATGAGCCGAAGACGGAGCTGATATCTTGGGAGTCAGAGATAAGATGGAAAAGCCTCATTGAGGAAGCGATGCAACAAGAAACCTGGAAAGTATTTTTGTCAGCCGCTTTCTTGGGTTACTATAGTCTGTCAGTGAACCGCAATTACGGCCGACAGGATGAGCTGTAGCCAACAACAAGAGAAGTCTCTTGCATTCCTCTGATTCCAACACCATGACGAATTTTCTTTTGAGTGAGGCAATGTCTTTGATCAAGATGGAATAATGGCCTTCAAGGGTATCGGCGGGTCTGGTTTTCTTTGTCTTATCCGCTTGTCAGGGTCCATGATAGCAGGGCCACTGTGACCGCCCACATGGGCCGTGGTCCGCTGAAATGCGCTTGTGGTGAGACGGTTCGATCTCCTTCCTGTCTGGAGACGGTCACACAAGTTAGAAATCCCGAATGCGTCTTGGGCGAGCGCTGAGTGGCGGACCCATTCATCGCCAAATGGACCTCGCCTCCGACCTGTGCCCCCGGTCTGAAGTGTCATGGGATGTCAATTCATGACCAAGAGTCATAAAGGAGCTGTATTTCCTCCGAAATCAAACGTTACCTCGAGAGAGCCTCTAACCTCAACCCCAATTTGACACCCGGGACCAGCTGCCCGGCAAGGTCGCAGCCCGCATCGTCACCAACCAAGGTACTAAAGATTGCAAGTGGAGTTTGAGATCACTCCTAGACTTTCTCTCCACGCCAGACCACGGGCATTTGGGTCACAAGCGCAAGGCTTGCGCACGCCCTGCGCAGCGCCCTTCCTCCCAACGCGCAGCAAGACTCCGAATTGAGTCGACGCGCACTTTCAGACGAATTTCTCGACGAGTTAGACTCGGTCTTTTGTGTGGTTTGGAGAGGACGAAGACCCGTTATCAATCGATTTTCCCCCGACACCAAGCAAACCTTGGACGGTTATCAGCAGTTCTCGTCGAACTACTGGGCCGCTGCAGCCCCTATCTCTGAGTGGCTTCCCGTTCCAGGTTGTTTGTCTCTCAGGAGTCGGCCCACGCACCACGCGCATCGCATCGCATCACATACGCCGTCGCCCTCTCTGTTCGTGCAGGTCCAGGTGCAGGCACCCTTGAGGCACCCTTGAGGTCCCTTGGCGGATTGGGCGTCCGGGAGAAGCCAAGCAGAAGCCGCAGAACACCCCGGGCCCCACCCAGCCGCCCACCACCCCAGTCTGGGTGTGCTGAGAGTTCCCACTTAAGGTGCCCTGGACGGTGTCACGCTCCGCGAAAGTGAGTGTGAGTCTGGGGAGGGTCCCCAACATCCTGCTGCGTCCGCCGAAGTTGCGCTGACTTCCGACCCGAAGCAAGCGCAGCCATGGCTTCGCGGCCACCCCATCCCGATTCCATAAACCTCCCCCATTCTGCCCCGTCGGTGCTCGTATCCTCCGACATACGTGACGACACAGATCCCCATCATGGCAGACCCTACGACCCTGCGGCTACCATAGCTGCCGCCAGAGGCCTTGAGAAACACGATTCCTTCGCCCCTACCTCTGCGCAACCCATACCTGCTCCTGATTCGACCTCCTCTTACACAGGGACAGCAGCAGGTGTAACCTCTGCCTCCAGCTCAATCCCTCAGCTGCCTACGAGTCCTCTCCAATTCCGCGCACAAACTATAGCCCCGTCGCCTCCCCCTCCGCTGCCGGCCCGGTCCGCTGCTCGTTCTCCGTCCTCTTCGATCCAGGAGCCGTTCGGCCTCCCGAGCCACGGCTTTCCCTCCCAACGACCGGCCCACCTCGGGAGCAACGCCCTGCGGCTGCAAACCGAGTTTCGTCCCGGTTCTCCCCCGCACTCGAATTCCCACAACGGCTTCACGACGCCAGCGAGAAACCCGAAGCCCTCGCCGAACCTTTCCCTGAGGCACATCCCTTCGGCCTCTTCCCTACGCTCAATAACCAGAACTCCTAGCTTCAAGGCCGGCAGCCTGTCCGGCGCCTTTGGTTCAGCCTCGGCCGCGAGCTCGACTGTTGCGAGTCCTGTCATTGCCGCGATGGGCGACGTTACTCCGTTGCCTTCTCCTCTGCTCTCGACACACTCTCCAGGGCCATGGAAGCGCCACGCCCGCGAGGCATCAGCTTTGCAGTCAGCAACCGAGGAGGATAGCCTCTTAGGCACAAGTCCGGAAGATTCCAAGACAGCAACCACGCCGACGAACACGAAGCTCCGGGGTTATGCGGCGCTGTCATCTCACCATGCAGCCGGGATATTGGCCGAGAATGCCATGTCTGAGAGGCCTGGATACCTCGCGAAACCCAAATCACACACGAGGAACCGGAGTATCAGTGATTACAAGCCAGATCCAATGTTGATACCTAAGCGGATGTCGACCGTTTCTGGATCTCGTGTAAAAGCTGACCATGCGAGCCTTTCCGAACCACACATGCGGCGGGAGCGTAACCTATCCGAAGCACGAGGTTTGACGCCCATCGAAAAACCACCTACTCCACCCCGAGCGAGTCCTCACTGAGTGCCACAGAATCATGTTCATCGTCCAAGAGTTCCGCCGCCTCCCATACCAGCAGCAAGAAGCACTCTCCGCCAGAATACTTTGAAGCCTATGGTAGGCATGACAGAAAACGACGTCGGTGGAGGGCTATCGGGCAGCTGGGCCAGGGTACTTTCAGTCGGGTCATGCTTGCGACAAGCCAGACATCACCGGCTTCGGACGATGAAGATATCTCCCCTAGCACCGTCCCCGTCACACCAGATCTATCGGCACAGCACGAGCGGCGATCACTCGTCGCGGTCAAGATCTGCGAGCACGGGGCTCTGGGCGGCGCCTCAGAAGAACGGATCGAGATGAGCCTCAAACGCGAGCTTGAGATTATGCAATGTATCCGGCACCCATCTTTGGTGAACCTAAAGGCCTGGAGCATCGAACCGTCACGGGCGATTCTTGTCCTCAGCTATTATCCCGGCGGTGACCTATTTGACGTCGCCAGTAAGCACCGGGAGCTCCTCAGCCCATCCCTCCTAAGCCGCATGTTCGCCGAGCTGGTAGGTGCTGTCAGCTATCTTCACGACCAGAAGATTGTCCATAGAGATATAAAACTTGAGAGTGAGTGCTCCCCCTCGGCTTCACGTCCTCATATGTTGAACTTGTGTAATTCTGACTTGGGTGCTAGACGTCCTGGTCAACCTCACGCCAGAGGAGCTGTGTGTGAAAACCGTAGATTGGGCGACGTACCCTTATCCTGTCATTACGCTTGGTGACCTGGGCCTCTCTCGCCATGTCCAGGACGATGAGAAGCTCGAGACGAGATGCGGTTCGGATGACTATGCTGCGCCCGAAGTGATAATGGGCCAGCCCTACGACGGCCGCGCCACCGACGCGTGGTCGCTGGGTGTGCTTCTCTACGCGCTCCTAGAGGGCAGGTTACCTTTTGACCCGCACCCAGGTGTTGGCGATTATGCCATGCAAATGCGGATGCGGAGTCGGACTAGTCATCGTATCGCCCGCGTAGAATGGCGGTGGATTGAGTATGGGGTCAAGGACGGTGAGGATGGAGAAGGGGACCACGAAGCGGACCTTGCCAAGTTTGACGCCAAGGGCTTGACAGGCGCCATGGAGGTTGTCGAGGGACTCCTCAAGCGTGCCAGGAGTCGTTGGCCCTTGACCAAGGTAGCCGAAACGAAATGGGTAGTTGGTGCCATCCAGGTCCCTGGTGGCATTAGGTTCAGGGAGGAAGAGGAGGGAGAGGAAGTATTCTAAAGGGTCTTTTCAAGTTGGCCGGAACAGCGTTTTTGCACGACGATAGACAGTTCAGACCGGGTATTATCCCAACCCAGCTGGCATGAGGCATGAACTTTTCTTGTCTTCTCTATGGAGGTTAGGTAGAGAAGAGGAAAAGGGAAATGCGATATGGGGTACAGGATTGGCATGGGATCCGAGTAATGAAGGTTGGGGAACCACATGCGGCCAATGGGGAGAAATATGAAAGGCCTTCTGAGGCAGACACTTGAGAGGGATCCCTCCTGCTTTTGATATTTTTGGGGGTGCTTTACAGTTTGTTGTGGGATTGTTCCTCGACGTTGGGGTTGTTCTTTGCTTCTTCTCTTTTCTTCCAGCGTTGAAGGAAACATGTTTTAAAAGAAACCAAAATTGAAAGACAAATTCTGTGGTTTTTTCGCTGTTTGATTTGCACTGACAGAACAGTCAATTGGAGTTTGGGTAATTCTGGGTTGGGACTGGGCAAGGGAACAAAACAGATGATATTAGATCATGAATGAATTGCCTTGCGGCAACATGAAGCGCCTGGGTGAGTAGAGGGTAGGTAGACATATACTTCTACCGACAACCACATGTCTCAGTAGCAGCATCACTACAAGAATTGCTTGATACGAAGCACTGGAGTCGAGGAGAATGTTAGACAGGCATATAGGTCGAATAAAAGAGAGAAAGAGTTGAGACATCACCAGTTCATGAGCCAGTGAAACTTTCTTTTCCCAAAGAACGCCTCTATTTATGTACGACAACGGCCAATAACTACAAAAAGATTCATCTTACCTTCACTTACCTATATACTTTCTCGAGATCCATCCTGTTGCGCTTTCGAAGCAGGTAAGCAAACATCCCTTTCTTAGATAAAGATCTAGACCAGAGTCGAACGTGGATCGTCAGTAATCAGCCACTTACATCCAGAGAACCCACAACTGCGTCAGATATCTTCCGATTTCTGACCACCATTCTCATCCTCCTCTCACCCAGCGCCAGCTACTTGAGTAACATCAACCAAAACAGACTACCAAACTGAGAATCATCGCCTCGCAGACGTATCGTACGTTGACTCCTCGGTCGAGCACTGACAACTATGTCAACCTAGCGGCCGAAGTACGTATGTACAATTCTGACAGATCGCCAAGATCGAGTCGTTCAGATGAAGGGGTAATGGACAATAATCAACCATCTACCAACGTTGATCGTGTCTTACCTTTCTCATCATACACCTACGGACAATCTTTGGTATGCCTACTGTCCCATTTCAAGGGTGTGTCAAAGTCTTTAACATTCAACTAGTTAAAAGGGGCATGACACGGCATTGTAAATGTCTTACGAAGCCTATCCAATATGCATATACACCTTTTCAGTGTTTAAATCAGGCCTCAGGCATCTCATATACCCTTTACCAGCATGCAGACATGTACACGAAGACTCTTCAGTAAAGGCACACAAGGATCTCATTACAAGCCTTTCAACACCCTTCAACATGCCCTTCAGGGGGTATCTAACACCCATCAATATCCAACCACACATAACAGTGTCTAAAACAGGCCTTAAAGCAATCTTGACATGATCTCCCTAGGGATACCCAACACCTATCAATTACACAAATACAACCTCTCAATGTCCAAAACACCCCTCATACACCCCTCTTGAGCCCGCCATCGATATGCAAGAACACCCACACATGTCCTATAGAGACACACCGAACATTTTCGCAGGTCTCAGAAAGAAACACAACACCCCTGAAGAAGATAAAACAAGCCATATACACCCATGTAAACACGCCTACCGGATGTCAAAGTACGCCTTGTGTTATGCATGAGACACACCTTCGAGATAGTGACACGCATATGCTTGTCTGATCAAGACCTATAAGGTACATCACAAGCCTCGAAAAGGTATCAGCATACATCTACACAAACAGCCGAGGCCTATCCGAATACGTAAACACACCTATCAGGTATCTAAATAGGTCCATGAGATGTCCAAGGAGGCCTATCAACTACCTTATCCAAATAGACCTCAAATGTATCACCGAATGCATCCTCAAGATAGTGGTATGCCTAAGCTTGCTCATCGAAACAGATCAAGAAGACCTCAGTACTATCTTGATAAGTTTTGTTTATGTTAATGAAGGTCTAGTAAAGAACTTGGGAAGCGTACTGAGGATAGCAAAACACCCTCTCAACTCCAAGTGACACATAAATAAAACTTCCGAGGCCTACTGGAGACATTCCAACACGTTTCTCACATTGAAATAGGGACCAGAACACATCACATTATTCGCACAGCAAGAGAGAGAGATGATCAGAAACTCTTATATTTCCGTCTAATCCAGGTAACATGCTCCTCGTCAGACCATGACCGATCCCGATGTCCATAACTAGAAGTACAGAAAAGCGGGCACCGTTGGTATCAACGGCGATATGGAATTTGCTCAGTCGGAAACAGATGCAGATTTGTTAAAAGAGAAAAAAACACAAAGGTATTGCCATTAGCTAGAATCCGTCCAACTCCGTTCCCAAGCCACTTTTTTCATTCCCAGGTCATTTCAAGTCGTTTAGTCAACCTCCTCCATGACGTTGTCGGCGGTCTCAGCAGCGGCAACACCGGCGTCGGCAGCCGGGGCATCGGCAGCAGCCTCGGGCTCCTCGTCGAGGTTCAGGCCAAGAGCGACAAGCTTGTGGATGCGCTCAGCGAAGCCAGCGGGCTCCTCGATGGTGAAGCCGGAGACCAAGAGAGAGGTCTCGAAGAGGAGCTGGACAATGGACTTGACAGTCTTGTCGTTCTCACCGTCAGCCTCAACCTTCTTCTTGAGCTCCTTGATGATGGGGCTCTTGGGGGAGATCTCGAAGGTCTTCTTGGAGGACATGTAGCTGCTCATGGAGGTGTCACGGAGAGCCTGAGCCTTCATGATACGCTCCATGTTGGCAGACCAACCGAACTGGCCAGTGCGGATGGCGCAAGGGGCGCCAACCAGCTTGTGGGAGACAACAACCTTCTCGACCTTGTCGCCGAGAACGTTCTTGAGGGCCTTGGCAAGACCCTCGTACTCCTTCTCCTCAGCCTCACGCTGCTTCTTCTCCTCCTCAGTCTCCTCGAGCTCGAAGTCCTTGGTGATGTCGACCAGCTTCTTGCCCTCGAACTCCTTGAGCTGAGTCATGGCGTACTCATCAATGGGGTCAACAAGGAACAGAACCTCGAAGCCCTTCTCCTTGAGAGAGTCAAGGAAGGGAGACTTGGAGACAGCCTTGATGGACTCGCCAGTGATGTAGTATATGTTCTTCTGGTGCTCGGGCATGCGAGCGACGTAGTCGGAGAGGGAGGTCATCTCATCGCCAGACTTGGTGGAGTGGAAGCGGAGGAGCTTGGCGAGGGTGTTACGGTTCTGGGAGTCCTCGTGAATACCAAGCTTGATGTTCTTGGAGAAGGCAGCGTAGAACTTGTCAAACTGCTCCTTATCCTCGGAGATCTCAGTGAAGAGCTCGAGTGCCTTCTTGACAATGTTCTTCTGTAGAAATTGTTAGCCATCTGAAAAAATCTTTTTCTTTTCAAAGGTTTTCTTTGTGCCGGAAATGAATCCAGAGCTACAAAGGCAGGAACACTTACGCGAATGACCTTCATGATTTTATTTTGCTGAAGAGTCTCACGAGAGAGGTTGAGGGGAAGGTCCTCAGAGTCAACAACACCCTTGACGAAGCTGAGCCACTCAGGGATGAGGTCGGTGGCATCGTCAGTGATAAAGACACGACGGACGTAGAGTTTGATGTTGTTCTTGGTCTTCTTGGTCTCAAAGAGGTCGAAGGGAGCGCGCTTGGGCACGAAGAGGATGGCCTTGAACTCAAGCTGACCCTCAACGGAGAAGTGCTTGACGGCAAGGTGGTCCTCCCAGTCGTTGGAGAGCGACTTGTAGAAGGCGGCATACTCCTCCTGAGTGATGTCCTGAGGATTGCGAGTCCAGATGGGCTTCTGCTTGTTCAATTCTTCCTCTTCCATCTTGATCTCCTTGACCTTCTTGGTCTTGGGCTTCTTCTCCTTGTCCTCCTCATCGTCCTCGACCTCCTCGATCTTGGGCTTCTTGTCGTCACCCTCTTCGACGGTCTCGGCCTCCTCATCGGGGACCTCTACCTCGGTCTCCTTCTTGACGTGAAGGTAGATGGGGTAAGAGATGAACTCGGAGTGCTTCTTGACCACTTCCTTGATCTTCGACTCGTTAAGGTACTCGGTCTGCTCATCCTTGAGATGGAGGATGATCTTGGTGCCACGGCCGATGGAAGGGCCATTGTCGGGGGAGATGCTGAAGGTACCACCGGCGCTGGACTCCCAGACGTACTGCTCGTCATCGTTGTTCTTGGAGATAACAGTGACTCTGTCGGCAACAAGGTAGGCAGAGTAGAAACCAACACCGAACTGACCGATCATGGAAATATCAGCGCCAGCGGTGAGAGCCTCCATGAACTGCTTGGTGCCGGAGCGGGCAATGGTACCGAGATTGTTGACAAGGTCCTAATTTAACTGTCAGGGAAGGAACAACCAAACAATGGCGGGACGTATCTACTTACAGCCTTGGTCATACCGATACCGGTATCCTGGATGGTCAGAGTCTTGTTCTCCTTGTCGGGGATGATATCGATGCGAAGGTCCTTTCCAGTGTCCAACTTGCTGGGGTCGGACAGGGACTCGTAGCGGATCTTGTCGAGGGCATCAGAGGCGTTGGAGATAAGTTCTCTAAGGAAGATCTCCTTGTTGGAGTAGACTGTGTTGATGATGAGGGAGAGAAGCTGAGAGATCTCAGCCTGGAACTCGAAAGTCTCAGCCATCTTGAGGGTATCTGAAAGCGAATCTGGGGTATCTGATGGTAGGATCGGTTAGAGTCCTTGTCTAATGGTTTGTAGAGTCTTGTGTGGTGTCTTGTGCGGTGATGTATTGGCTCGAAGAAAAAGCAGAGTGCGGGGTGGAAAGGGTTCGAGCGGGCAGCACAGAACGGATAGCTCTGAAAGTTTAAAACAGCCCCGCTCACAGAAGTTCCCAGCAGATGCTCTAATGCTCTAATGAGTCTCAAATTGCAATTGCAAGAGGCCACGCAAGAGAGCTGTTGTTGGGTGCGATTGGGTGCGGTTTCGTAGGGAAGGAGGGGCAGGCGACGAGGCTGACGAGGGGACTGACACCACCAGCGACTAAGAGGGGCAGGACTACTTACCAAAAGAGGATGTTCAAGTGGTCAACGATCTACACCTAGCAGGAATATCTGAAAGGGTAGGGTAAGAAGCAGAGGTTGTTGTTTGTCTGAAGATGGAGAGAGGAAGAAGCGGACAGGAAGAGGGAGGAGGGCGGCAGCTAAAATGTCTTTGGAGGCACCCCTGGGCTGTGCTCTGCAGTGCTTCTATGAGATTCTATCACCCAAATTTCTACCATTTCCTTCTGATTCGTTTGGCCCGGCCTCCACAGCAACGGACCACCGCGCTGATTGGCCCCGTACAGAGCTCCGCTCAGACAACTTTCCCCCACCTTTGCGGCTGCCACAGCAAACGCCAAACTGGGGTCGAGAACTCAATGGAAGTTGGACAGCGCTTCTAGGCTTTCTCAGAATTGTGATTTCCATCGTGAAAGAGCCTCATGGGCATCATCTTGATGTGGAAATCGCTGATCAGAGTGCTCTCCTTCCGTCTCTGCCAGAGAAGGCTCCAGAAGACCAGAGACGCCCAGCGAGGCTGAAAACGAAGCTGCCCCCTGTTCCATCAATCAACCCCGCGTTGGTTGGCCCGTGCGTTCAGGAGTCACAAAGGACAGGCATCCGAACAAGCAACAAAACAAAGAATTACATTGTCAATTCCATGGTTCCTGCCTCACGGGTCGTTTGTTGAAATTTGAGACGCACGCAGCGGTTCCTGGCACTTTCCGTCGAATGATACTCGCTCTTAGGCTGGCTAGAGCTGACGAGGCCGTTGCCGCCGTTATCTGTTGCCTGTGTCCAGCCCATAGGCAACCTTGACGGCCAGCTGAGTTGGAGATGGAGCGGGTCTACAAGACTGCCAGGAAAATCATTAATGGTGACATGACCTTGGACAAAAGGGCTTGCCTGGAGGTTACCTCGCCAGGTAATTGGTTAGGTCCAGTCGCTGGTGTAGTATTCCCTGCAAGTATACCATGGGCTCGGGTCGGATTTGGTCATGTCCCTCGATGTCGCGGCGAAGGAGCCCTCAATAGCACCGTCAACGGACTGAGGTTGAAGCTGGTTTGATTTAGCCATGGGGTATGAAGCAGAGGGCAATTCTACCCTACTTGATCCCATCAGTCAAGGCTTGGCCTCTGAGCAGATACTACCCCGTCTTTCATCTTGGAAGGATATAGTTTGTTTTTCATATATTGACAATAAGCTATCGCTAGACATGTCCATACTCTACCAAAAGCCTCGATACCAAGAGAAAGACCTGTTACGATCAAGTATCTCTGTGCCTGGTGGTGAGAATGAGCTGTTGCGTAGCTGGACTCATCCAGGCCCATCTTCGGAGATGGTATCTGTTCAATTACTAGTATGTATGGCATCAACGGGGCTGAGAACCAGCTTAACCGGAACAACTGCTATATCAACACAAATACTGCCGAATACCGACAGCGCCGCATCCGACTCAACGTTGTGCGTGTTTGAGGGCATGAAACCAAGTCTGGACAGGACTGGGAAAGCCTAGAGAAATAATCTGGGCTGCTTGCCTTGCGGGAGGAACGAAAGCTTAACTGCTTACCACATAGCTAATTCTATAGGTAACTTGGTCTACTTGAATGTTCTGGTAGCAATCACGGCAGTTTGGAGCAGCGGTTTCGCTGCTCCGTAACTGTCGTGGTGATATTGTTACACTCCAATACCTAAATATTTGTTAACGTAGGAGATATCATCTTTGCCTGGTTTAGGACCATACGAGGTGTGTACAACTTAGAAGTCGCAGGAAGAAACACGTGCATGAATGGTTGTACCATCTCACCGACTTTGTTGAAGCATTTGATATTGGAAATTCAGGGAGCAGCTCATGTTTGGTTCACCGTCTCTGTGCTGTTCGGCCGCTGCCTAGGCGTAGCCCCGCCCGGCCGCCTGGAGGGGTGACGCAATTAAGAAAGAGGGGTGCCGCACGGGGGGCGGGGGCGGCAGCAGGGCAGGGGCTAAGCTGAGAGAGCTCCTGCAAGCTTGGAACCACTTGCCCCACCTTCCGTTGCCTTTTCTTGCCTGGAATGCCACTTTCTTCCTTCCCCTTAAGAGCTTACCTGCCCCTCCACCAAGCCCCGCTTCTCTCCCTTTCCGTTTTCTCTCCTTTTCCATCATGTTTAGAAGTTCCCTCTTCCAAGCTACCAGATCACTCCGTCACTTGACTCCTACAACTCGAAACATTTCCTTCACAGCCGCCAGAATGGGTATCCCCACAGACGCTCCCAAGGAACTCCTGATGGAGACCCAGACCCCTGGCTCCGGCCCTGAGGTCAAGAAGGGTAAGCCTAAGCTTTATCTTGCTACTGATAGATGATGGCCCATGAATTAACATCAGTTCCTCAAACAGGTGACACCGTCGATGTTCACTACAGGGGCACCCTCGAGGACGGCACCGAGTTCGACCAGAGCTACAAGCGTGGCCAACCTCTCGGCTTCACCGTTGGCGCCGGCATGGTCATCCAGGGCTGGGATGCGGGTCTTGTCGGCATGCAGGTCGGCGAGAAGCGCAAGCTGACCATCCCATCCAAGTTCGCCTACGGCGAACGCGGTATCCCCGGTGTCATCCCCCCCGGGGCGACCCTCATCTTCGAGACTGAGCTCGTCAAGATTAAGTAAATCAATCATTGAACTGAAGGATGCCGAAATACCTAAGGGACAATGGGACCTAAAAGGGAGAGCATATATATTTGACGTTTCATAAAGCCTCATCGCCTTTGCTTGCTAGACGCAAGGACGAAAATCGATTTATGGTTTCTCTCTGGGTTCACCACCCAACCACCTATCCTTATTTCTGTCTCCTGCTCACACATTCTATCTCTATCCTTTTCTGTACAAGTGAAATGCTCCCAACCAAACGCCAATGCCATGTGAATGCGAGGAGATGGCCCATCCACCGCCCCTAAATGATATCTATACATACACTCCCTGGCTCGTAGCCGTCGTCGTGGCTCTTCACTTCTTCAATTCATGACTGTCCTGATCCCTCCGCCTAGTCCTCCCCGTCCCTCCCTTCCTCTAACCCCTCCCCAGGAACTATACACCCCCCCAACATCCTATACTTTCTATCCGTGTAAAGCAACCCAAACTTATCCCCCTCATCTCCCCCGTTAAGCTCCACAATCTCACTCACCTCGCCCAGCACAATATAATGATCCCTCACTTTGACCAACCCACCCATAGGCTCATCCAGGAGCTTACACCGTAGGACATACAACACCCCCGGCCCTTTAATAACCGGTGCCTCTTCCCCTTTTTGTTGTCCCTTTGTATACCCGCACCCAGTTTCCTCCTCCAAACGTTCAAACACCTCCAACCCGGCCGCGTTTCCCCGGGCTAACCAATCCGCTATCCTCGCTCCGGAGGGGCCATCGGCCAGAACGTGGATGTTGAATTGCCTAGAGGAGGAGACGGCGTCAAAGGTGCGGGAGGGGGTGGCGATGTTGAAGGAGATGATGGGGGTGGGGAGGAGGGAGAGGGAGGTGAAGGAGGACATTGTCATTGCTCTTGGTACGGAGGACTGGGGAGAGGAAGGAGAAGGAGAGGAAGAGGTGCAGACCACGACGGAGTGGGTTATTAGGCGCATTAGGGAGCGGAATTGTTCTGGTAGGGGAGTGGAGGTGTCTGAAGAGGAGGAGTGGGGGTGGATTGATGGGGGAACTGGGGGGAGGTGGTGAATTGACGGGGTGGGTTGGGGGTTGTGGTAAAGGTTCGACATCGTTGGTGGTGTTGAGGGGCTGTGTCTGGAGGTGATGGTAAGTCAAAGGTGAGGGAGAGAGAGAGGGAAAGCATACTCTGTATTGATGTTTTTCTCAATGGAGGTGCTACTACTGTACAGAGTGGTATATGGCCCTTGTTGATACTCTGAGTTCGAGTTGTATGTGACAGGCGCATTGACATTGATCTTGATATTGGCTTTGCGCTCACTGCTGCTGTGACGGCCGAGTTGCTGCATCTCTCTGCGGCAGCTTTGAAGCCCGCCAGGAGACGGGGGCGGCAGTTCATTATTGCAGTACCATCAAGTTGAACCTCGAGTTCAATTATAATCCGCGGTTCGTCCTGTCGCAAACCAGCCTTTTCCAAAATCCCACTCTCGTCCCAGGGTCTCGGGTCCGTCATCGAACCGCTTTCGCTCGGCTTGCACCCTGCAAATAAGGTATCGATAACCCGATAAGCACCGATAACAACCCCGAACCCATAAACCTTGCTGGTCAAGCGCGGGCGGGTTGCAGGTGGAATTGAGCTCGCCCGCCAATATCAAAATTTCGATGGGGACCAATCGGCGCGGCGCAACAGTTAGAAACAGACGATAGTTGAAGATTCAGGGACGACAACAACGACGGCTATAGCGACATATACCCCCCACCACTATTCCCACCCTTCTCAACAACTCCAACCCCCCAATCGATTGCGCTCTTTATACCTACCTACCTACCTTTCGCTCCCCGGAGCGCCCCTCACACATCACCATGCCAAAACTCCCAACATCAGGACTCCAAGTCCTCCGCCGACCAACCCTCCCCCTCTCCCCAGTCACCACCACCACTACCTCCCCATTACTACCACAAACCCAGCTCCGCCACGCAACCTTCATCCCCCGCCACCGCCGCCCCTACAAGTTCACCCAGCTCGTCCAGCTCTCCGACGGCTCGACCTACACCGTCCGCACCACCTCCCCCGTCGCCCTCTACAAGTCCGCCAAGGACTCCCGCAACCACATCCTCTGGCAGCCCACCGACAAGTCCCTCCGCAACGTCGAGGTCGACGAGGCCGGCAAGCTCGCCGCCTTCAGAAGCCGCTTCGGCCGCGGGTGGGATGCTGAAGAACCCGAGCAAGCAACCGCTGCTGCTGCTGCTGCTGGTACCCCCGCGGAATCATCTGCTCAACAACAACAAGCAAAGAAGGAGGCAGAGGTGGAATATGATCCATTCGACAGTTTGGTCGGGCTCATCAGCGATTCTGCGGCGGCGGCAAACATGAAAAATACTGCGGGCGGGCTGAGCGCCAAGGAGCAGGCCAAGAAGGATAAGAGTGGGAAGAAGAAATAAGGGGTATCAATGGTAGGGGGAAGGTAAATGAGGAAAGGGGGAAAATGTATTATACACTGTGGGAATATAACGTTGTATTTTTGGAACAACCAACATAATGTCCCACTCAAACCAAATGCTGAGTGGCCGAAAAGCGGCTGGTGAGTTGAGAATGCTTCTGATATAATCACCACCCACCACACTTACGCCTGTCATGGCTTTTCTAAACAATACAACAAAAACAACTCATTCGATAAACTCATAGACACCGCCTGCCACTTCATCCAACGCAATGATAATCATATTTAACAACGTAGCAACCGCTCCAAATCACCCCGCCCACGAAAATCCCCCAAACACAGCACTCAGCTCACTGGTCCAAGACGAGGACCTCGACTCATCCCTCCTCTCCGTACTGCCTCTGCCACTGCCGTGATTCGTCCTATCCCCCAAACTACTAGCTTGACTCTGGCTCCTCGAACGCTGATCACGACCAACGAGACCCTCTGCAAACGACTAATCCGAGTCCTCGTCAATCCTAGCCCGAGCCCGGTCCACCGCCGTATTGCCGACCGGCTTGTTGGCCTGCACCACCGGTGGCCGGTAAAACACCGTCTCGTCGTCCTCGGCGTCGAGCTGCATGAGGAACGTCTCCCATTTCTCGATCAACTATTCCCACCGTTAGTGCCTATCTCCAACCTTTTCAGATTCAGGGAAACAAACCTCCTTCTGCGCCTCAACAGCACTCTCCAAATACGTCTCCACCGCGCTCTTGAAGTCCTCCACCTTCTCCCTCTCAAACCTATCCAGCTCAGCCCTCATCAACCGCCCCATATCATCAAACAGCAACCTCGCCTGGTGAACCTTCCTCTCCGCATCCGCCACCTCCGCACTAACCTGGTTCAACCTATCCTGCTGGCTCTTCCCCTGCCTCAGCAGCTTATCCTGCGCCGCCTTCCTCTTCTGCATCTCACTCTCGGCACTATGCCAGCTGTGGAACGCCTTCTGCCTCTGCAAGAAACTCTGCTTCACACTCCCAATCAACCGGATGTACTCCTCGATGATGATCCCAAAGGTAAGCACATCCTGCTGAGCCTGGCGGTCGTAGACGTCCCGGATGGTGAGCTGCAGTTCGGATAGCGCGTCGAGCGGGCCAGACAACGTCGGGCTCAACTCAACAGTCGACAAAGCATGGAGAGAAGCCGAGAAATCCCCCGCCGCCTCCGCCATAGCCTTCCGTTGAGCCACCATCCCATCCATCGCCTTGAGCAGCGCCTTGAGCTGATTCTCCAACGCATCCAAATACACCCTCCGCTCATGAAACCAATCATCCTGCTCCACAAACTTGCTTCCTCCCCCTCCAAACCCAAAGCTCCCCAACACCCCCTTTGACTCCCCTCCCAAATTCACCTCTTTTCTCTCCTTGTGCTTCACGTCAATATTAAACGCCTCGCTCTCCAAAAATAACTTCAAATCCCCATCCAGCCCCAACGTAGGATGGCCCGCGATTTTATTCAGCATCTTTTCAAGTGCTGCCCTCCTGGCCTCCACAAAATTACTCTCAAACCTCCCCACCGCTTGCTTCTCCGGGGGAGGGGGCACCACAACACCAGGGTTGTTGGCATGTAGCGTGGTGTACAGCCACAGAAAGTCGCGGTACCGGCGTTTGACTTCGAATTCGGGGTTCTTGTACGCCTTGGACGTGGTCTTTTTCTCACTTTTTGTTAAACCAACATTCCCCAAAAACTAGCCCAGAGAGAGAGGGAGGGGAAGGTTACCTTCGTCCTAACAGAATAAACAATATGACTACTCGTCAAATCCCCCACCTTGTGCGGATCCCCCACAGTGATATTAAACACCGGTTTCGCCGCCTGCTCAATACTCACGCTCGGAGCCTGCGCCGTCGTCCTCACCGCCGGGCTCGGCAAAGCCCCCGGAACCGGAGGCGGCTGCCTTGGCCCACCACTGCTGCCACCACCCGCGGTAAACAGACCGTCGTCGTCGTCATCGATCCTATGGGGATCCGGAGGGCCCGATCGTTTCTGCTGACCCAACGGGGCGGGCATTGTCGTCCGGAGAGGCAGGGTGTGTTCTTTCGAGGGCGGGGCGGGAGGGACGCCGCTTCCTAAAGGGGAGGAGGCATCATTGTCACCGCTGGGGATCGTCGTCGTTGTCGCTGTCGCGGGCGGGGTAGCTGCTGCTGCTGCACCCAAGGGGCCGAGGGGGTCATCTTCTACTGCTTGGAGCTGGGTCGGCTTTGCGATCAAGCGGCGGGGGGTGATGCGGGATGGGCGGTGGGAGGAGGAGGTGCCCGCGCTGCTGGAGGCTGCTGTGGTGGCAGCGGGAGCGCTGGTAGAGCCACTGGGTGTCGAGGTGGTGTCGTCGGCTTGGGATGTGCCGGCCGAGTCGGCCCAGGGGTCCTCCATTGTTTAAATGACTGCTGGTGTTATTCGTGAGGGAGAACTCTGTAATTGCGCAAAGAATGTCAGAGACAGAAGATTTAGAAGTCAGGCAAGCACCTCTCGCAAGTGATGTTCGATGTCCCGAGCTTCGGGTTGGTGTGTTGCGCAATGCAGGCAGGTAGCGCGCTGCTCCTACCAGGTACCCAGGTCGTTGAACTAAGCCTTTCTTGGCAGCCATCAATGTGGGGTTCACAGCTTACGGGACAGGAGCTTCCCCCTCAAATCAGCATGCCATTCTTCATCATCTGTGTCAAACAACACTGTTATTGCCTGAGATTAGTCCAATTCAGTTTGAGAAGATGCTATCTCTCAGCGCTACCAGAGGTATTTATCAGTAATTACCATATAAAACATGTTCAACAGCCCCGACCATAACTCCAGGCTCAAGCCGCTCGCAAATGATACGTTTGCCTCCCATAACCGAGAATCCCTTTTATTCCCTTGATCATGTTTTGACGCCAATATAGCCCAAACGCTACTACCAAACACCCCAATACCATCACCATCGCCCCGCTACCCTAGCGGTCCGGATCATAGCATCCTCCCGCAACAACTAAGTTCATCCGGGTGAACTGCACCTTCAAGACTGGGGTCTTCTTGGTAGGGAACGCGCTGATCTGGTCGGGAGTGACCTGAACTTCCTTCGACTTCTTCTTGCCCGTTCCGCCTCCACCGCCGCTTCCGCTACCGGTACCAGACGTGCTGGCACCTGTGGCCTGTGCTGCCTGTCCACCAACCGTGATAGACCGGCTGTCGGCAGAGCCCGCCACCGCAATGCTGTCACCAGCAACGGTTACCCCATCAGGCTGTTGACCTGGTTGGGCTGAACCGCCGGCAAGGGGGTTAGCCTTGGTAGGATCGGCTGGCAACTCGACATCCCAAACTCGGACCGTGCCGTCGAGCCCGCCAGAGACAAGCAAATTCGATTCGGCACTGAAGCTAAGGGATGGGATGCCGCCCTTCCCATGGCCTCGGCATCTCCTAATCCGGGTGCCCTTATCGATATCCCAGAGGAAGATATTACCGCCTGTGTCGGCACTGGCAAGAATCTTTCCGTTGGGGGCGCACTGCAAAGCGCTGATGTAGTCGGCATGGCCAGTGAAGATTCTAACGCAACTACCAGTAGTAATTGTCCACATGCGAATCGACTTGTCCGTCTCGTCAGAGGCCGAGAAAACATATGTTCCGTTGGGGTGCCACGCGATAGCCGAGATGGGGGTGTCATGGCCGACCAAGATTCGCTGGGCCGAAGCATGATCTTGCGTAAAGATGCGGACTGTCTTGTCCCACCCCGCAGTCGCAAAGTAGTGTCCGTGTGGGCCCCAGAGCACACGGAAAATGGGACCATCGTGAGACCTGTAGATGCAAAGGCAGGACCAAGACTCGAGCGACCAAAGGCGAACTTGGCCATCCATGGAGCACGACAGCAACAACTTCGCGCTGGTGTCTACCGGCTTCCCTGATCCCTCGAGGTAAGGATTTCGGCCAAGGGAGGCAATGGAATCCGAAAAGGAGATGCCGAAAACGGGGCCCGAATGTCCGATCAGCTTTCGGTTGTTGACTTTGAGGTCTTTCTCGTTCTCGAGAGTCGTCCGGAGCGGCTTGCCTTCCAGATCCCAAACGCGAATGTAGGAGTCCGAGGTGCCCACAGCAACAAGTTGATGGTCGTTGGAGAATTCCATGCATGAGACACTGCAGGATGTTGTGATTAGCATGATGGTGAAACACACAAAATATTGGACTAGGCAACTTACTTCCCAAGCGTGTTGTGAAAGGTGAACATGCAAATTGACACAGGCACTCCAACACCTCCTGTCCGGCCCTCGATCACAAACCTGTCGCGGTTCTCGCGCACCTTTTGCATCTCCATGACGACGTCTCTGGCACGGGATTGCGGAAGAGGTAGGTCGGCTCGCGAGGGGACGTCGTCGCTTTCCTCCTGTTTGATACGTTTGTCAAACTCTTCGACCAGGGTGGGTCGGCCGTCCGCTGGTGGGTGCAACTGGTCTTCTTCCTCAAGTTCAACGCGAACGTCGTCTCTCAGCTCAGGTTCCATAGGCAATGGGCCTAGTTTCAACCTGGCTGTGGTATCGAGCACGTCACGGTTCGCAACACCGGTAAAGACTCCAGGAATACCCTCTTGTGCATCAATTTCGTCCAGTTCGCGGTTTTGGGTCCGGCGGAAGACGGCCTCGAAGCTGTAAGGTTCAATAGGGCCACGTGAGCTTGTGTCAACGTGGCAGAAGGTTTGTAGGAGATAGATGATGGTATTTCCACCAGAATCGGCCTCGCGATGGAGAAATTGGAAGAGGTTGAGGGTCAGGGTTTGATTCAGCGGAATCCGGTATTTGTTCTCCCTGTACAGCTTTGTTGTTTGGTTCTCATTGATGTGCTGCGGTAGCGTGACAGTGCTGAGCAGCTTCAGCGCATCATGATGGACTGTCTCGAAATGTGGTCGGAGTGCCGTGATGAAGTTCTTTGATTCCTCATAGTGGCCCTGACCAACAAGCTCCAGGTAGGAGTAGACAAAGGTTGGCCACAACAACTTCTCAAGCTCAAACTAAAAGGTACGGTGGTCAGCAATCGGCACAATCAGTAGATGGGCTAAAGTTTGTTTTACCTTGTAAATGTCCAGATTGTTGTCAATCCAGTTCTTGAGGAGAACAAAGGCCTTCAAGTACCTCTTTGGATCAGAGGGATCCTGGCCTCGGTTCGCTGGCCTCCCATCCGGACCAAGATGTGCTGTCTCTTGACGAAAAACGGCTTCGGTTTTGGTGAAACCTTTCTTCTTGAGGTAGTCTGTAACCTGTCGATTGGCCGTGTTAGTACGATGATTAACTGGCTTTACCTCGGTCTCCGATATCTAATTGCTGTTTACCGCCGTGCGATCAGCGAGGTCATGGGCGACTTGAGGGCTCATCGTTGGTTGGTTTTGCAACGAGCAATGATCGGGTTGTCGTCTTACAAGTGAGTTGGTATGTTGAAGCGTAAAAGGCGTTTTGGTGGCTGGCGGTTGATGATGGAGCCAAAATAAAGTTGCCTGTGTGGCTTTGGGCAAATCAAACACGAGAGTAACATTTCAACCTACAATTTGATTGAGATTTTGCGCCGATGGTGTGCTGGTCGTCGCGGCCGGCTGTGAGGGAGCAGGCGCACCTCCCGCCGACTGTGGTTGGGTTGAGTACGAGCTCGTCGGCGGCGCCTGTCCTGTTGGCTGAGGTGGGGGATTCGACATTGTGACTGCAGAGACAAACAAAAGATTAAAGTAAGTCGGTGGTTCTCGGTGCTTTCTCTAAGTGTTTCCCTCAAAAGAGGGTTGGTGATGGAAAGATCACATACACTTGGCGGGGTCGCGCTTCCCCAACGCGCTTTAACTTCATAAACCAGTTACCTTAAACTGTGTACCTGCTTTCCAGCTTCGACAAGTTTGATCGTTCTGAATCAGATTTTATCGTAGCTGGGCTGTATTGGTTGTATGGAAATAAAGGGTATCAATTTCGATTCGCTTGATGCCCGAGAATATACAAGTACGTATCTCTCAAACTTATACTCGAAGGCGCCCTCTCAGTGAATTGAATGGAGCGAGGTGAACCGACCGCGGAGTTTTCCGCGTTTGTGTCGAGGTGCTCCCTGTACGAGGCCCGTGCATAAGCCCCACCCTTGCCGTTCTAGCGGCCGCACCCTTGTCCTGGAGCTTTCATGTCACATTTTCACTTTCGCGGGGCAAGCAATTGGAGCTCCAATGCCCTTAAACTTCAACTCTGCTATTAAACACCAAGCTCTAAAATTCCACCAACATCATTCCACCCTCACCTTCTCGCCAAACAACCATCAACCGACCCATCAGCACTCACCACCCCCATCCAGAAGCCACCAAAATGAACAACACCAACCCCCACCCCCCCAATCCCAACCCCCATCCCAACCAGCAGCAACCCCAAATCGACATCCACACCCCCTTCACCCTCCAAGAACACTTCACCCACCTCGCCACCACCGAACGTGACATCACCTCCCTCCTCACCCCCCTCGTATCCTCCCTCACCGCCCTCTCCACCCCCCCAACCCCTCCTCCCCCAACGAGCCCCAAGAGAAATTCAAATCCGCCCAAGAGCTCTACTTCCGCACCATCGACCGAATCTCCAAACACCTCGACCGCCAAATCTACGCCCTCGAAGAAGCCAACATTTTGACTCTCTCCTCTTCCTCTTCTGCTACACAACAACCTGACGATTCCTCCTCCCAACCCAGCAGCAGCACCACCACGCAACAACAACCCCAGTCACAACCGGGCGGCGGCTCTCAAACCGACAAGGACGCGAAGAACACTAAGGGGTCAGAAGCAGCAGCAGCCAGGCTCGACCCAGACGGAGCCGGCAACTATGGCAAGCTAGACGTGGGCAGGCTGAATCTCGCTTCATCGACGACCGAACGGGATGTCGAGGCCGAGGTGTGGGAGAGGGTGAAGGCGCATTTTGCGCAGATGACGGTGGCGGCGGGGGCGGGGAATAATAATAATGATAATGATAGGATGCAGGAGTAGGGCCGCCGTCGTTCTGTCACTTTGGGACGAGAGGACGGCATCAATGTGAAGGAGGAAGAGGACGAGGAGGAGGATGGAGGAGGATGGCCGTCGCTCTGTTCGCTCTGTGACCTTGGGACGGGAGGAGGGCGTTGTTGTCAAGCAGGAGGAGGAGGAGGATGGCCGTCGCTCTGTTCGCTCTGTGACCTTGGGACGGGAGGAGGGCGTTGTTGTTAAGGAAGAGGAGGGGAGAGATGCTACCATCAAGCGAGAGGGCGCCTTCTAGCAAGGCTCGGGTGGGATTCGTATTCAGCAAAAAGATGAAGCTGCGGGCATGGGTGGAATCCGCATCAAGTCGGAGCAAATGGGTTTCAGCGAGGTCCGTATCAAACAAGAGGTTATATAACAGCGTCAAAGACACGGACAGGTTTAAGACAGTAGTCTAGCGTTGCGCTTTTTTATAGGGACACCAAGCCCCGATCTGGAGTTTCCACGCGCGAATGGGCCGGTGTGGTCATGGGTCAGGATCCCATTGACTGCCGAACAAGGGGTATACAAAACAGGCGTTTGGGACGGTTTTCTTTTTCACAGGATTTAGGTATGATACCGGTGGATATACCCAGACATCACGAGGCACAGGCATAGGCAAAGACAAACCAGAGATAGAGACACATGAAATAAACCATGAATTTCGTCTCATTTAAAGCTTTTCCCATCTTGTCTAGCACAAGTGATACCATCTCTCCTCCGCGAGAGAAACTCGATAGGCATAATAATTCATGCCTTGAAAAATCCTTTGCTCCTCCTCAACAACTTCACAGATCCCCTTTCACTTCCACCATGTGAGGATCCCACTCCTTCCCTTAAGTCGACTTGACATGCGTCTTGCAGATCCGATCATAGGCCCCACCATTCATAGTTCCGGTGGCATTGGTAGGAACCAAGACCGACTCGGGGATGCTGTCATCCATTGTTATCAGTTACCCATTCACTCACACCTCACAACAAGGGGTCGACTTACACAGCATCAAACAAAACACACTTCATGTGCTCCTCCTGCGTCCCCACACTCTCATACCAGACAAAATACCCATTACACTCCCCCTCCCCTTCCCCGTCACTAGTACCCGCAGCATTGCAAGTAAACTGGCACTTCCAAGCCCCAAACTGTCCCTCCGCATGATTATACCCAAACCAATGCGGCCCCGAGACAAAATGCTTCTTGTACCACGACTTTTCCACCTCGTAGCTCGTGCTATTCGTGTCCGAGGGGAGAACCTTGGTGTAATCGTCAATGGTGAACCCACCGTTGTCGTCTTCAGCAGAGGAGGCAGGGGGGCCAGAGGTGCAAGCCGCGGCGGCTGGGGTAGCAGCAGAAGCGGCGGAGGTGGTAGGGGTGGAAGAGGCAGAGACGATCTCGGCGTAGCTATTACCGCGGTCGACTGAGTGGCGGGGGTGGGTGGAGAGAAGGAACTCGGAGGGGGAGTGCTTGTCGTCGGAGCGGTAGATCGACCCCGGGGTGTAGGGAGAGGACTTGTAGATTTCCGTCTCGGTGTCCGAGGGGTTGTAGGAGGCTAGGTTGGGGGAGGAGCCCGCTAAGGGGGGAGGAGCGGCGAGGGCCAAGGCGGCCGCGAGGAAGAGGGTTTTGATGGTCATTTTGAGGTTATTTGTGTGATCAGGGTGGTAGGTAAGTTGATTTGACTAGGAATTTGTTTTGCTCCCAAAAACAGGTAGGTGGTTAAGAGAGTTGGAGTTCGAATGGATGGATGGTTAAGTCCAAAGTAAGAGAGATGAGTGAATTGCTCAGGTTGAAGTTGCAAAGAAGAGAAGTTCTCTGGAGGTTCAAGACCGCTGACCTGGAGTCAGGCTGGCCAGAATAAAGGGGAAGGAACGACTACCTTCAAATGTCAGGCTCGGGCTACCGGTGAAGCTGATCGTGACTTCCTAAGATGGATAGACTCAACCTGGCAATGTCACATGGGAGGCAAGCGACGTCACAACTGAGCAGCAGCCTCTGCCCGAGTTCCCAGTCACAGATGCCTGAATATCTCTCAAGTGGTGTGGTGTTGTCAACTGGAAGCCAGGCCTCACCATCGCTTATGGTTCAAGTAGGAGGCTTTGAAGTGGTTCAATATATCGATGTCCCATTATCAAGTCGTGTGAACCCGGCGTAAGTGGTACTGACAGTAGGTTGCAGCAACACAGAGAATCTCACCCGTGTATCTCATTGTCGGTCCCTCAACACAACGACATAAACGTTCAAACATATTCAACAGGGCGATGGCAAGAGATCTTGGTTGCACAACGGGAACCATCTACGGGTGTGACACTCAGTACCCGATCGTACCTGATCAGTGCTTTGGTTGCCCTGAATATAGGTAAATAAAACTGCCAGCCTGTCCCGGTTTATTGAGGCGAACTTTCTGTTGTCACTGCACCACAGACAAGATCACATCATTTTGATCGGATCGACAATCACCGGAGTGACAGGGCAAGATGTGGCAGCTTTGTGCTTTCTTGTCAAGCGTTCAGTGTTTTTTCATTCTTCAATGACTTCATAAGCCTCCATATTAGGTACCTACTCTTCATATCTATACCTAGGAATACACCATAAACACGACAGCTCAACGCTACCAAGACTCATAATCTGGTCCTACAACCCCAACCATGTCCTCAATCTCAGTCTACACAGAAAAAGCCTTCCTCCCCTCCACCAACCCCTCTGCAAACTTCGTGATAGCCGCCCAAGTAGGCGAATACCTCAACCCCTCATCCAGCGCAGGAATAGTCCCCGCCTCATTAGCATCACTCCAAGCACAAACCACCGTCCCTTCCAACCCTGACTCCCTCACCCTCAGCTCCCCATCATGTGTTTCATTCTCATTCTCACCACTTCCCTCCTCTTTACTCTCCCCATCATCCTTCCACTCAACATCCACCACCCACTTCTCCCCTCTGCTCCGATGCCACAACTTCAACTGCTTAATCCCCCCCTCCGGAAACTGCCCAAACCTATCATCCCATCCCGACCCCTCTTGCACACTAAATCCCGAAATAGGCCGCTTAAACTCCAAAAAGCACGCCTTTGTATTATCCGCCCAAATCTCCAGCTGCGCCTTGTTTCCCTCGCCCCGCGTGGCATTAACCGTCACGAGACTCTTGTAAACCTCCTCAATGGGCGTGTCCTCTTCGGGAGCCTCACTTCCCAGCCGGGGCGCAACAGCAACCCCATCATAGCAGCAACTCACCAGCTCCGCCCGTTTCGATGCCCCACACGTAACATTCCTCCCCGAAGCCGACGGGATCTCTGCAATAATCTTGTGGACATACTCCTCCACCCCGTTATAGCACACCCGATTCTCCGCCGTGTCCAGATCAATCTGCTGAATGAAATACGCCTTGTACCGACTCCCCTCTGAAAACGGAAAGGCCACCAGGTTGTAAATCAACGTGGCAACAAAAACTACCAGCAAGAAAACCGGAATGTGATGACTGACGCGGTGGATAACCGGTGTAAGGGGTAGAAGAAGGAGCACCGTGAAGATGAAAACAATGAGATACGGCAGCAGCAGGTTGCTCCCATCAGCACCAGTCTGATGAACAGCATCCACCAGCATCAGCCCCGTCTGTGCCGCTAGGATAATTGTGAACGGACCAAGAATCAAAAACTGGAAAAACCACACCCACGAAGGCAGGCGTCCAGACCAGGCCTGCTCATGCTCAAATGGTTCGTCACCCTCCTCCCCGTACTTGCGAGCTCCGTTGACCAAAGCTGTGATAGAACGCCGATACGTCGTAGCAAAGGTCGTGCGGAAGTGCTCACTGGTGGCATTACCACCGCCCACCAACGGGGTGCGCTCGGTCGGTAGTTCCGCGTCTTCGTCCGAGTCTTCACCATCCCCTCCTCGGCGGAGAGTGGAAGCGTTCGAGTCCCGTGTGGCGGGTGGCACTAGAGATGGTTGGTGAGGGATCGGTGGCAGTTGGGAGGGGGGTTCAGTACGGATATTGTTGCCCGATTGGGGCTGGTAATAATCGCGAGCTTCATGATCCTCCCGGACTTGCTGACCCCAGGCGGTCTTCTTCGGCAAGGCAAAGAGCTCGCAGAGAGTGACGAAGGTTGTCAGACAAACGGCGGTCTGGAGGAAGACAATGGGGTAGCCGGCACCAAGCTTCAAGCGATCTTCGGTCACAGTGACGGCAACGAGAGTGGCCCAGCCGATGATGAACAGCCAAATATTGACATAGCCCCGGTGAAGTGCACTGGGTCTCGCAAAGTTGGCGCCCCGCATGATGGACCAGAAAGTAAAGTAGAAGAGCGAAACCATCATGGCGATCCTACCCTCTGTTAGCCTCCGCCATCCCGCCCATATCTCAGAAAGGAAAACTTACACAGAGTACCGATGACTGTAGATAATAAACGGGTTCACCTTCCTCATCAAGAACGCCACTCCAAGCGACAGCGCCCCAGAAACAACGAGTGCAAAGGGGAACCGGAAAGCACCTTTCCACCCGCCGACCAAAACTGGCTCAAAGTCAGGCTGATCATACGTCCTGACGCTCGAGGTAAAAAAGTAGTACTTGTCCAGTTTGTGGAGGATATACGTGACCAGCACCAAGATCAGGGGCGTTGCCACCAGCACGGTAAGCGACCAGGCAAACATGCCTCTCAGGCCGAAGTGGACGAACCCCTTGCCAAAGAGATCAAACCAGACCCCCTTGCTCGGGCTGCCATTGCGGACCTTGTTGCGGGCGCCATCTGGCCGAGCGCCAACAAAGGTATCGCCCGTATCCCCAGAGAGCTGAGTAGTGGTGTGGATAGCAGCAGAGAGCATATGCCAAAGACTGGCCTTCGATGTATGGGCAGCGTCGTCTTGGTTGGTGTGGTATCTCGCTCTGGGCTTGAAGAACGCCAGGTCAAGTCCTCGCTGGCCGTACACATCATACAGCACCGAGTAGTCAGTCCCGCTCCTGATAAACCCAAGACCAAAGGCATCAGAAGCAATAACCGTCCCGAAAGGGTCCGAAGTCCCAGCATACGCAGCCGTGACCTCTCTATCCGTCGTCCGGAAGAGATTCGCCCTCCCTCCCGCACCAGCACCTTCAAGGTTCAAGAATGTATGGATATACGGGTTGAGCGGATGCTGACCCAACGCTCGAGCCCCATAGAGGTAATCCTCCTCGCCATTGTTGAACATGACCACAATCCCCGTCTCCGGCTGGTGATCCGGGTGGGTAAAGTACTTGACCACCTGTAAGCAGGTAACTACACCCATTCCATCATCTGTAGCACCATACCCAGTAGAGACCCTGTAATCCATTAGCTCCTTTTCCCCTTCCACATCAAAAAAGAGAGTAAACCCACGAGTCATAATGCGCATTAACCAACGTCAACCCCTTTTCATTCGCCCTCTCCCCCCTCACCACCCCTCCCCCCGTCGTCTTCCACCAATCCCCCTCATCATCCTTTTTCCCCCTAATATAAACCAAAATATTCGTCCCCTCAAAATACACCGCCACCTGGGGACTACCCGGCGTAGGCACAACACTCCCCGCCATCAAAATCGTGCAGTTGGACGTCATATCATCAAAGACTGTAACATTCGCCCCTTCTTTCTCATTCTCCCTATTTTCCATTAGCAATCCCCCCCTCAAGCCCTTTTCCTAGCAAACTTACCCATCAAGCCCCCAAGCAACACCGTTGCTGTCCAAAATACTCCCCACCCTCTCCACCAAATACCCCCTCACCTCCTCATTAAACCTACTGTTATACGGATGATACCCCCTCGTGATCCACGTCAAGTCCAGCCACGCCTCCGTCAAATTCACCCCTTCAATTCCCGACCCTCCCCCCTCTGCCGTCGAAGGCGCAGGAGGGACCGTCTCATTGATGATAACAATCGGGATCAGCAGAGCGAGGTATATCAGCGTCGTCCAAAACGTCACCGGCCCGGGCCGGAACGAGATGGGGTTGATCATGGCGGGCTACAACCCCGCAGCCGCCAGTGACGGGTTGTGTGCTTGGCTCAGGGTGAGCTTTGCAGTGCGAAATGGGGATGGGCGGGGTTATTTTCAAGACATATGAAATGAGCGGTGTGGGTTAATAAAAGAGAACAAGTTTTTTGGGTATCCAAGCCCACTGAAGACGTCAAGAAATATCCCACAAAAAGTTCGGTATAGAAGGTCGTAGGTGTACGCGTCGTTCGACTCAAAGGGTGTCGACGACGGATGGGAACGATGGGATGCAACGATTCGAGGTTGGCCAAACGGGCAGCCGTCTTTGTTGCCCTCGTAATTTCAGGCAGTTGGAACCTCCAGAATTCCTGCCCTTTTCTTCTCTGGCGCTGCTGCCTCTGCAAGTTCAGGGACAAATGGCGTGGAAAGTGAGAAGATCATCTGAAGGTTGAGAGCTGCAGGAGAGCTTGAGATGGCGGGTGAGTGGGGCGCGCCAAGACCGTTGTGCAGCGGCTTGCGTTGTCAAATGGCCCAAGCTCCTTCTGATGTCACCTACCTTACCTGAGCATGGATGGCATGAAAATACTACAAAACAAAGGATCACAACATGTACAAGATATCAAGCCTCATGTAAAATTAAAAATCCTATGTTCATTTACTGTATACTAATTGTACCGTTAGTGCCACTGTTCCTGATTACATGTAAGCCAGTCATCCTAACCATCAGGTCAAGGATCCAAGAATGACTATGAAACGGATGAGCCAAGCAACGTTAATAACAGGTCAGTTCCCTATCGGTCAGTCATTCCGCTTGCTGCTTCGAAACTAGGCTCCCGGAGGAGGAGGGGGAGGCGGCAAATCCATCGGCGGGGGCGGCGGCGCATCACCCGGGGGTGGTGGAGGAGGAGCTGCGTTGGCGTATTGCTGGATGAGTGCGTTCAGGCCGCCGGGGAGACCAGGGGGAGCACCAGCCGGAGGAGGGGGAGGCAAGCTGGGAGGCGCGCCAGGCATCCCAGGGGGAGCGCCGTAGCCGGCGACAAAGCCTGGATAGCCAGCACCACCGTAGGCGTGTCCAGCGGCAGGCTGCTGCCAAGGAGCCATTCCGGGAGCCGAAGGAGGCGGGGGGGGAGCACCGTATGAGTTGTGACCAGCACCACTGCCATAATAACTGTCACCACCATCGCGACCGTCACGTCCACCGCGATACCCACGGTCTCCACGATCTCCGCGGTCGCCGCGGTCATCACGGTAATCCCGGTCGCGATCTCCGCGATCACGGTCACCACGGTCGCGAGCCCACGGTGCAGGACCTCCAGAAGGACCGCTGGGAGGACCACCATAACCACCACCACCACCATCGTGGTTGTCGCGATCGTTGTTCCGAACACGCCAGGGAGCAGGGCCGCCAGTTGGAGCGCTAGGACCGCGTGCCCAGGGCCGAGAGTCACCGCCGCCACCAGGACCTTGAGATCCCGGGCCGGCTTCGATCATGGCAGGAGCAGCACCAGTGCCTCCGAGTTCTTGCATAAGTTGCTGTAGAATCTAGTCAGTACATGTATGTTGCTTATAGAAGAAGGGGTAGGGACTAAACTTACCTCGTACTCGCGATCCACAGCATCACCGCCGCCACCGCCAATGCGGCCAGCCGTGCGGTTAGCCATGGGACCGTCGTTGTTGCGCCAGCTGGCACCGCGTTGTCTGTCGGGACAGTCGCGGGCCATATGCCCAGCATTGCCGCAGACACGGCAGATGATGTTGGCCGTGAAGTTTTGCTTCTCGGGGCAGTCGTACTTGCGATGGCCGATCTGACCACAGTTCTGGCACGCCTGGTTCTCATCGTCACGCAGAGTACCGTTCAGGGCCGCAAGCTCACGAAGCTGGTTACGCTTCAACTCATTCTGACCTTCGGGAATAGACGCAGCCTTTTGACAATCTGTTAGCTCATGGTCCCCTGCTAGACCATGCATCTGGAGGGAACTTACTGTCTCAATAATATTGTGGATCAGCTTCTTCGCCTTGTTCACCTTCTCTTCGGTATCGGCCATGATCAGGCAGTGCAAATCTTCTTCCTGGTTGCTGGAGTGAGCGGCGTCAGAACGGCCCTTGCCCTCCTTGACGGAGCCCTTGCCACGAATAGCAATCTTGGCGCCAGATTCTGTCTCCATCTTCTTGAGGGTATTGCCACGAGGGCCGATAAGTAAACCAACTTGAATAGGGAAAAGCTGAGTGTTAGTAATTTGGATCGATCGAAGGACAAAGTTAAGGGTTAGAGTTTAGCATTTAGATGCCCGCACGGCGCAGCTTCAGGCATTACGCCTACTGGGGTGCCTAGCAAGGCACCAATAGCAGGGGAGGGGGAATGGTTAGAGAAGTTTGAGGGTTAGCAATCATACTGAAGTTAATCTCTGGATAGTCGTTCACAGGCACGTAGACCTTCTCTTGGGTCTTGGTGGGGCGACGGTAGTCCTGAGGAGGATGGTAGTTGGGGATCGTCTTCATCGCCTTCTCGATCAGCTTGTGGCGCTCGTCTTCGAGGCGCTTGCGGTAACGGTATTCTCGGGTATTGACACGGCGACCATGGTTATCGTACTGCGGCGCAGGGGAGGGCGATCTAGAATAGCAGGTTAATATTAGGGTTGTCAACGGTACAGCATGCTAGAACATACCTGTCTCCATCAGCGGGAACGACATCGTCGATCTTGAGCTTCTGTGTAATCTCCTCGATACGGAGATGCAGAGTGTACGCCTCGAGCTGCTCGCTGGTCATGTTGGCGACGATGGCGGTGGGAAGGCCCATCAAACCAGCGGCCTTGTTCTCGGTCGCCTCGCCCCAGCGGTTTCTCTTCTTGCGGCGTCTCGGGCCATCGTCGTTGCCTAGGAACAATTCAAGTCAGCATCAGAGTGATTCGCGCAAGTGTAGGGTTTGAGGGGAGGAACATACGCTCAGGGCTCCGGCCACGCTTCACGTCGCGATCTCCATTGGAGACAGATCCGTTGTTGGAGGCCGGGGGAGGACTGAAGGTGCTGCCATCAGTGCCATCGCCATCACCATGCAGGCGACGGGTCCTCCCCAGGGGGATGTTGTTGGAACCGGTAATTCCTTGATTTCTCCACGACATGTTGCCGTTTGCGCCGATTCTGCCTCGGGGTTGATGTTTGGGATGGGTTTGCTTGATGAGGCAAAGTTTTGTCGCATCTCAGTTCTGTAAGGAAACTGTCACCTTACGCTAGCCTGATCTCGGCCCTGGGTGGCGCTGCACGTGATTGGGCGACGCGCTCAGGCTGGACCCACATATCTAGTGTACAACTTCAATGCATCTCATGGAAGGCAATGCATGGTATTTTCTGGGAGCTTGGAACTCATGGTCATTTTTCAACGTCTATAGGGATACTAATCATGTTTCGATCAACTGCAAGAAATCTATTTGCTGAATGTCACAGTTCCTCTTTCAACCATCACACGGCTCACTCAATGTTGATAACCTCACTTCCAAACACCTTCATTCACTTCACTCTCTCTCACCCTCACTTCTTAGCATCAGCCTTCATCCCAGCCTGCACCCAAGCCTTGCTCTTCTCCGCCTCCTTCTCCAACTCCTCCTCGCTCTTGTTCTTCCACTCAAAAGCCGTATGCTTTGTAGGAACATGCCTCCCCTTCTCCACCCCCGGCCTAGCCAGCAACCTCTCCAACCACGCATTCAACTTTGGAAACTCATCCAAGCTCACACCCGCCCAATCTATATCTCATATCAGCATTCATCCCCCCATCATTTCATCAAGGTAAGCACTTACGATGAGCAGCAACCCACCCCCAAGCCGCAAAATCCGCAATCGTAGGCCTATCCCCCACCAAATACTCCCCCCCCCCCTACTCAACTGCCGCTCCATAACCCCATACAGTCTCCTCGTCTCATTCTGATACCGATCAATCCCATACTGTATCTTCTCTGGCGCATACCTAAAGAAGTGATTCGCCTGCCCCTGCATCGGCCCCAGCCCCCCCATCTGCCAGTGCAGCCAGTTGTTCACCTCGTAGTACTCCTTTGTTCCGTGGGGGTATGACACCTTGTGGTCAGGGTCGTAGCGGTCGACGAGATACTGCAAGATGGAGCCGGACTCAAAGAGGGAGATGGGGGTCCCGTCTGGGAGGGTGTCGGTTAGGGCGGGGATGCGGCCGTTGGGGTTGATCTCGAGGAACCAGGGCTCCTTTTGCTCGTTTTTGGAGAAGGAGATGGGGGTGACTTTGTAGGGGAGGCCGAGCTCCTCGAGGAGGATGGAGACTTTTATGCCGTTGGGGGTGCCGACGGTGTAGAGGTGGATGTTGGATTGGTTGTTGGAAGACATCTTGGTGGTGAAGTTGCGGAGGAAGGTCTTTGGGTGGGTTTTGGTGGTTAGGTGAGAGGCTAGTTGGGTGATGCGCTGCATTGATGGGGAGGGGTCAGTCATGACGTCTTATTCTTATTTATACACTTCAGAAAGGGGTGGTGGTCTTTAATAATGTGGGATCGTGTAACATCAAGTTGATGTGGGTGAGTGTAATGCTCACTGATCGTTGGCTTAGAAATCCAAACCACCAGGTACTTACTACGTATTTCAAGCACTTTTGAACTCGCACTTTCAGGTTCCTCGGTTCGGCTTAGGAATGTCCGGGACTAGTATCTCCAATAAAAACGAAAATTGGAGCTTTGGAAGAGAGGGGAGTCTTGGAAGTGAGGGGGATGGGGAGGGGGGTTGTTAATCCGTGTTGCTCAGACGTGCCTTCAAGGGGAAACGAGCTAGATATAGTGTATGATAAGAGTTTATGATGACGAATCGAATCATTCTATTCTCAGGAACGGATCGGCAATTACACCGTCCCGGTACCATTTACTTCTCTTGCTTGGTGATGAAAGAGCTGGCGGGTGAGAGGGTCGATTTGTAATGCCCCACTACGTCGGGAACAAGTTTGTGGGGAAGACCGGGACGCTGTCGACATCGACTCCTACCCCTGGATCAGAACCCGAGGGGTAATGACCTCATTCTTGTTTATTTTTAAAATCGAATCGAATAGTAAAGATCATGATAAGATTAAATAAGAGAAGGCGAATGAGCGAGTTTGCCGAGATGTCATGGCAACAGAGTGCAATGACCACAAGACAGTAACCACCATTGGTACGGAAAACTGTGCTTTATTGAGTCAAAGTACCCAACCAACAGCACACATTAATTACATTAGGACGTTGCTATATACTTCTCATCATTAGGTATCGAATTCATCTCTGCACCCTCAAGCAAACCTCCTCTGGTTCTTACCACCACATTGAAGTCTTGCACATCTTCCCATCCGTCTTCTCATTCACCTTCCACCTCTCACTGCCCACCGCGTTCCTCGCATAAAAGAATCCCTCAGGATCATACTTGAGCTTAATGGCCATCAATTTAGGGTAGTTGATGCCAAAAAACTCCTTCTGGAACCGAGGCTGCTGGAAATCAGCTTCGTTCATGTACGCTCCCGAATCGGGAGTGATCTTCTCAATGGCGGGCATAATGTCCTCAGTCATAAACTTCTGGTTGGAGATCATCTGATCCCACTTGGCAGGATCGAAAGACCAATCTGTGGTGAGGGTCGCGTGAACGAGAGTCTTTCTCCAGGCGGGGAGGACGGCGTTGGCGGAGTTGCGACCGAATGAGGAGACGTCGGTGCCGACGCCAATGAAGGTAACGCCCTTCTCGGCGATGTACCGGGAGGTAGAGGAGAGAGCGCGAGGGGTCTCGGTGAAGGTGTCGCGGGGGATGAGACGGCCACCGTATTGGGCGATACCAATCTGGATGGCACCGATGGGGAGGGGCCCGAAGTATTGGTCGTAGTGGTCATAGTAGTTGACGGACTGGGAGTAAGCGGCGTTGTAGTTGACACCGACTTTGTCGAGGCTGGCGAGGAAGGGGGCCATGATAGCCTGGACCTCTTGAGAAGTCTTATTGTAGGCCGTCGCAGGGGCAATCATGAAGAAGTTGGAGGTGAAATAGTAGACAACCATGGTACCGGCATCGACCATGGCGGGGAGGGCAGCGTGGAAGGCGTCAATGCCCTTGTAGAAGGTCTCGGTCGGGTTGTTGCTGGCGAAGAAGGAGACAGTGGCGCCGCCAACATAGCTGTCCGGGTAGGTCTTCAATGTGACACTGACAACGACACCATAGTTACCCGGGCCACCACCGGAGAGTGCCCAGTACAGGTCTGAGTTCTTGGTGCGAGAAGCAGTGATGAGCTGGCCAGAGGCAGTGACAACCTCCCATTCGAGAGTGTTATCAGCAGAGAGGCCAAAAGATGTGCTCAAAGCCGAGTGACCCCCGCCTTGTGTATACCCACCAGCAGGCCCAACCGTTGGACATTCACCACCGACAACGATCTGCTTGACCTTGAGGCCTTCGTTGAGGAGATCGAAGCCTTGGACACCGGCTCCGATTTTGACGGCTGTGCCCTTGTAGTACTTGTCATTAAATGTCTTCCACTCAATGCTCTTCATCTTGTGAGTCCAGACAGAGAGGGCTCCGGCACCGGTGGACCGGGCAAGGTAATCATGACCGGTATTGCGGACAACGAAGCGAATGTTCTTTCTCCTGGCAAAATTGATGGTAGCAATGATATCAGCAGCAGACTCAGCAGCCACTGCGTATCTGACATAGTTGCCCAGTGTGCATGGCTTGTTTTGGGCAGTGAATGGATCACAGCTTTGGTTGGCAAAGAAAGGAGCCATGATAGAAGCCGAGTCGTTCATGCTGTCAGGGGTGTTAGTCATGTTACCAACGCCACGGTTGACGATCAACTTACTGAATGTCAGGCATCTGCCACCCATCCCGTAGGGCCTGGCATCTGACGGGGTCGTAGTTGGGATCATGGCAGGCTTGGGCGAGTGGAACCGTGGCGATCAGCTTCCCACCGACAGTTCGGTTGAAAGTGTTCCACTCGCTGAGAGAAGGCCAGCATGACTCCCCTGGGAAACACTTGCAGCGAGGGCCAAAGAGAAATGATTCCAGAGAGAAGGTGGCTGAGTTGGGGTCAAGGCCAAGGATTGTGTCGTCCTGAGCGAACGCGCCAGCGGCCAGGAGGCCAGCGGCAAGGAAGAAGGCCCTCATGATGTTGCTGAATTAAACGAATGTACAGAGGAGACAGTCAATCGGGAATTAAAGAAAGACAGAAACGACTGAAGTGGGGAGGCGAAGATCTCCTGAGGGAGGGAACATCATGCAGGAGAGCGGTAGGCCAGCCATCGAGACTTTTAAAGAGATCACTCATTCACAATGGAGCATCGTGGACCACGGAGACAGTCTGCGAAAGCGGTTAGGAGTTCGTCGACGGAGTATTGTTCATCTGTTGGTTCAAATCCGTGGGGAAGCGTCTGAGATGTGTCGGGGTGCCATGGTGCGAACGCATGGAGCAAATCTCGGCCAACAGCTTCTGCTACGGGGGCGATGTATGTAGCAATGGCTAGGGTCAGTGGTGCCCGGCTTGGCTCGATGTTTAGGGCTTTCGGAGGATTGCTATCCCGTAGCTTGCGAGCGATTTTTACAGATATGGGCGGTGATAAAGTTGCAGTATCGGCAGTTCAGTGGGATATCAAGAGGCTTTTCAGAATATCCAAGTTCGGGAATACGTTCGATGCCACATGGCAATGCCTTGATGAACCAACGAGCTCAGACACAACCAGATTTTGGGGATCTCTGTGCAACCGAGGCCTCGGCACATTCCGCCAGAGAGCCCGATCAACTCCGTCCTCTCCGTCCTGGGATAACAACCCCTAACTCGATTATGTTGCGCTTGCGGCTTCCTCGGGGAACTCTTATCGCAACTCTATCTTCGAGCTACTGTTTTGTTCGAGATGAAAAATAGAGACAGCGTTTCACAAGGCCTCGACTTTAACCCCCACAAGAATAGATACAGTAGACGTTTCTTTTCCTCGAGTTGAAGAGGCTGATAGGGGCTTTGATATGCAGGTGATGAGGATGAATGAAGTTGCTATCAGAACGAGCAGGACTGGAAAAGCTCTGAGATGTGTGCGTCCTTGGAAGTTGGCGCCCTGGAGGTATCGGGTCCGAGGAAGCGACTTCCCCCATCGGAAGACCCTGGCTCTTTACTGTGGTAGTATGGGTGGGCCTGTTTCCGCCTAGATCGTGGATCCAGAGATGCTGGCGGCCGATCCTAGCTCAGCCGCAAGGGTTCTTGTGTTTCTCTGAAAACTGCACGATCCAACGTCACCCATCACGTCACACACGATATTGTAACCTGTGGTGCCAGACACAACGAAAAAAAGCAACTCATCAACCAGCAGAACCGTCTGAACATTCGATTTCGTCCCGGGGGGCGCATTGCTGCTCTTATCAACAAAAATCTGTTCGCAGCCGCCGGCCCGCGAAACATGCAGGCAGCTCACTCTGTTTTCTGGGGCCCACTAAGATGCAGCTGCCGGGGGGAGACACAATCTCAACATGCATCATCCTCGGAGCGAGCGCCGTGACTGGCAACCAGCCCCGCAGAGTCTGAAGAAGCCATCCACTCTCGTCTACCAGCCTCAACGACGCTCAATCCACTTGGATCGATGCAGCTCATCGCCATCATGTGAGTGGAGGGCCAGGTGACGATCCCGCCTTCCCGAAAAGGGCGCTTCCCAAGACGACCTGCCCTGATGAGTGAATTTCAAGAAGGCACTAGTTTTAGGGCGTCAATCCCGAGGTACTAGTTCTCGGCGACCACAGAAGAAGGGAAGGAAGAGGAAAATGTCAACGGAGAGGGGAGAGAAAGGGAGGCTAGGGGATTGCTTCATTCCGATGATACCTTTCCATGCTGACACTCGAAGCAGTCAGCAATTTCTTCGGTTCCACCGCCGGCACTCAAAGAATCGCTACCAGTCGGAGCGTGTTTTGGATCCGAATGTGGCATCATGACAACCCTGACTCGATACACAAGAGGCGAGGCGATCGGGAGGATGATCCTGTAGCTTCTCACCTCCATGGGCAGATCTCGTGATAGAAGCTCCACTGGTCACCACAACAATGACAAACAACGTCTCGCGCAACAATTGTGGCAGCCAAGAACCATCCACGCGGTTTCTGGAAGTCTACCCCCAGTGATCCCTACACCCCCCCAAACTCGCACATCCCGCGCAGTCGTATCTGAGGTGGCCCTATGTGATCTTCGCAACCTCTACGGCCAGCATGTGGCATATCCTCGGCCAACTCGCCGATTGGAGAATAGGAAAACACCCCCAGTGAAAAAGAGAAAAAAGACCCTGCCAAGTCACCGACTCTGTTAAAAGAGGGCATGATGCAACCCTTTCTGCATATTTTCTTCCTCGGAACCGGGCCTGCCGTTACGACAGTGACAACTCCCTGCTTGCTTCCTTGCTTGCTACATTGTCCTCCCTGTTTGTCTGCTACCTAGCATGACTTGTATAGCACCAAGGGGTCATATTCGTGGCTGATACACAGCAACATGCACATACGACCTCGAGGATAGCACGGGTTGTACGGTGTATATCCCTCCTCCTGCCTTCCCGAGACGGTGTAGGTTTCGAGTGGTTCATCTGAACTTTCGTCTCTCGTTCTCGACGCTTTCCAGCCGCCGCGCAGATCAACCATCGTCTCTGGCCTCACTTCCCCCAGTATCGTCAACATGGGCTGGACTTACAACACCAGGGATCCAGATGCCTCTACCATTGGGCCGCTGATCACTGGTGTTTCTACGGCGCTTACGTTCATCTCACTTGTTACAGTATGCCTGCGCGTATATGTCCGCACTGCCATGATCAAGGCCTTTGGTGTTGGTGAGAATCCCTTGTAGAGCATTGACTTGAAAGCATCTCTGGCTTACCACCCCAACGACAGATGACTACATAATCGTAATAACATGGGTTTGTGCCGCTGGCTTTGCCATCGTCACCATTCTACGTAAGTAGATGCGATGGAAAACGACAGACAGAGAGGATACAAAATACTGACATGGTGGCTATTCAGAAACAAAATGGGGTCTCGGTCTGAAAAACATCGAGGACTTGCCCGCGGAGAACATTTATGACTTTGGCCTTGTAAGTGTGCCATCATCATCTTGACGAGGATCTATCAAGAGACTAACTGACTTCATCAACAGCTTCAATACATGGGCGCTCCTTTGTCAGTGCTATTTCCTCTCGGGCATCCCGCCCTTCGCAGCTTGACAGACGATACTGACTTGGGCATACATAACAGCTACATCAGCAGCATCTTGGGCTTCAAACTAGCCCTGCTGTTTTCCTACCTTCGTTTCATCCCTAAGGGGGTCTATCGATACATCACAATCGGCGTCATTGTCGCCTGTGTTCTTTTCCACCTTTCCTTCCTGGTTGTTCAGGTCAACCTCTGCCAGCCAATTGCGCTGCAATGGGACCCAAGCATCAAGGAGGGTTCGTGTATCAAGGGGGTGCCGTTTTATACTTCGATGGCTTCTCTCACCATCGTGTTTGATGTTATTGTGTAAGAGATCTGCCCAGCGGTCAATGAAGCAGGATGTTTTGCTAACCACTCACGGTGAACAGCATGCTCACCCCTTTTCCCGTCCTCGTCAAATCTCGCATCCAGAACCGCAAGAAGCTCGTCCTACTCGGCCTCTTTGGCCTCGGTCTCTTCATCACCGTCATTCAGATTATCAGAATCCAAACCGTCAAGCAGCTCGTAAACTACGTCGACTCCGCCCCCTTGATCCTATGGTCAGCTGTTGAGAACAACCTCGGTATTATCGTCGCCAACGTTCCCACCTTGGCACCCCTCGTCAAATACTACAACGAAAAGTCGACCGGAGGAAGCGGTATGAGGTCCAAGAAGACGGGTTATGCCTCTCAGGATATCGGCTCGCGGTATGCGATGCGGACGTGGAAGTCCCACCGGTCCAAGGCGCTGGAGTTGGGGAGCGTACATGATGCTACGGATGGTACAGGTAGCTTTGAGGGGCATGTGGTGAAGGGGAATAACAGCACCGAAATGATTCTGGATCATGAGCTGGGGATTACGAAGAAGGTGGAGGTTGTTATTACGAGGAATTAATACTAAGAGGAGGGATGGTGTTACTAGATGCCTAGAAGGATGAAAAGTAATGACTGCGCGACGTATGTACGACTGGACTTATACAAAAGGATTGGTGCGGCTATAGTTATGTTCTGAATGGGGGGGGACATCAGTCCCTGTAATAGATGGGATATCCGGACCCGGTTGGATGGACGAAATTCTTATAACATGACTCTTGAGCAAATTTGGAAAGAAATACCACACTTGTTGTATTGGTCTACACCCTGCTCGACATTTGGTACCACCAAACGCCAGCCTCCCTCTCCTTCGAGGATATCGTGTAACTTTCGTGAAGGGTTTCGTGTTGGGTTTTAAAGGTCTTCCCCAATCTTCAAAAAGTGAAGAAGACCGTGGACTGCGGACTGATGGGGGTTGGTACTTTGTTTTATGTCCGAGCTAGCGAATATTGCAGGCCTGGAGCAGGTTTAGGTGGGACGTGGCATACCACGGCAACGGAGGATGGTGGAATATGGTGGTCTTGCGATAAAATCGCCAGTGTCCGTTCAAAAGACACATCCGTTCCAGGGAGTTTTGGGCGTCAACGTATCGGGACGTGTCTTGCTGCTTGTGTTTCTGGTTCTGGATTTGCCTACCTGGTAATCACCGGCTTTTGTATTTTCTATACCCGAGGATATTGCCGTTGCAATTGTGAATAATATGGTTTGGCCGCTGTGTCAAGTCTAGGTAGCTCAGGGATATGTTCTCTGTTTGTTAGTTCAGGGCCTATGATGTATTTTGGTTGTCTCTGGGAGGGAGTACATATTATCTATGCTGGTTTTTTCTGCGGTGGTGTATTGGGTGTTGGTGTTTCTCACTTGGTTCAGTGTCCCGGTTGTTGAAGGGTGAGCTAACTTGAGGGACCCATGGTATTCTTGGTCAATAGCAAGTAGATATACCATCACGACATGGAAAGTATTCCACTAGAAATTCACAGGAGGCTTCACAGCAAAGAAGCATCTTAAATCACGTTCCTTGCCAAAAGACACAAGTAATTGTAGGTCAAAATTGACTGTATTGACCTATCGTTCAACAAACAAAAAAGCCAAAGGGGGTATCTCTCTGGGTACCATCTATCTGGGTATCCAACAAACAAACATGTGCTTCCAAAAAATCTAATTCCATCACAAACAAACCCGCTTATCACACAAACAATCAGTCCTGCAGAGCTGACTCGAGCTTCCACAGCAGCCACTGGGCCTCCTCATCCAAGCCTGCCCCTGTCCCTACCCCCAGGTCGATATCCGGCCGAAGAACAAGTCTGTCACCAGTTTCATCACCAAAGTCATCGGCCGTCATCTCGTACCCGGGCCCGTTGTTTTGTTGATCTTCTGGGCTTTCGGGCGGTGCTGATAGGTCGAGCAAGGTTGGGTCGAGGAGCCACCGGTCGAGGAGCCACCAGTCCGACTGCTCGTCGAGGACCGTTGGTTGGTCCGCTTGCAGCTGCTGCTGGTCGGGGAATTCTTGCGGCTGCTGCTGCTGTGGTGGCTGCTGTTGTGGCTGTTGCTGTTGTTGCTGCTGTTGCTCCCGCTTCTTTTTCTTTTCCGCCTTTTCCTTTTCTTGTGCCTCCTTCTTGGCGTCCCTTATCTTCTTGTTTTCCTCCTTTCGGATTCTTGCCTTTTCCCGCCCTGATTGGAATGGCCGACCCTGTGCCTTCAGCGCCTTGTTTTGCCGATCGGTCTCGCGCTTCTTGAGTCGTCCCATGCGGCGTCTGGCGTCCGTGGCAAGTTTGGCCCTGGTGTAGTCATCCATTTGGCGCACTATTCACATGTACCGTTAGATAGGAATTCCACTAGTTGTACCTGGACAGGTGATATCTTGGGACCTAGCCCAGAATAAAAAAAAGGGGGGGTCAGTGTTACTTACGGGTCTCCACAGGGTCGGCGTTCCCCTGCTGCCGCAGGATCGTCACCATCATCTCCCACTCGTTCTTCTTCTTCTCAGTCATCGGAAAGACTGAGGCGGGGGCGGCAGGAGGCTGGGCAAGGACGGCGTCTGGAAACACATGTTAGTACAAAGCTCAGATGAAACAAACCGAAAGCTCAGATGAAGAAAAGGGGGCTTGCTCACGGTTTGGTGGAGGCTGCACCAGGCCAGCAGGCGCTGGGGCAGGGACTTGGAAGCCCTCTGGAAGAGTATTAGCAAAAGCTGGGATAAAGAGAAGAGGGCTTGCTCACGATGTAGAGGCTGGACAAGGCCAGCAGGTGCGAAGGGGGCAGGGGCAAGAACTATAGCCACATCGTTAGTGTACGCTCGAGGAAGGTAAGACAGATCGTAGACAGATCGTGGACATGCTCAAGAAGCCGAGATAAGGGATGAATAGACAACAGAAGGAAAGGGGTATGTAAAAAGTAAGAGTTCAATAAGTCCAAGGAGACTGAACGAGGACGTCCAATGATAATACCTAAGCGAAGATAAAAAAGGGAAAAAAAGGCAAGACAATAACGGTGCAAGGAAACGAGATGAATATACATACAGTTAGGTTGCCACTGTTGCTGGGGCTGTTGCTGTTGCTGGGGCTGCTGCTGGAGCTGCTGGAGAGGCTGTGGCTGCAGCTGCCCAGAGCTGCCAAAGTGGAAGTTGTCGTTGATGTAGTTCATTTTGAACGGATCAACAAACGAGACAAGGAAGAGGTATGGTTGGCGATGGTGTTGTGTTCTAGCTTGTTGATGCTAGTTGCTTGTTGGTTGAAGAGTGCCGGGTACTCTGAGGCCTGATACTGTGTGTGATGAAGAGAAAAGGGAGAAGCATGAAATAGAGGGAGAGGAGGCTTTAAATATGGAGGTCTGAGAAGGAACACGAGGCAGTAGAAGGCAGACAAGTTTTTCTAAGTCCTCACATCCGTCAAACTACCTAAATTCCGGGGCATCAACTCAACAATTCTCTCTCTTATCAGGTCACTTGGTCGACGCCATAAAAGTGTGAGGCCTGGCTGTCATGATTCGTGTTGCAGATTGCCCCAAAAGCTGTGGCAGAATTCTAATCATCAGGCACGGCAGACCACCATAAAGGTTCCACAGAGGGGTCTCGTTGCAAGGCCCTTATCTTCGAACCAGAGTCGTGGGCCCGGCTCTGGGCAAGATAACCTGAACAGGACCGAGAAGGTTCCTGAAGGAGGCAGCAGTTGGGGACGTCTTCGAGAGCTACAGCCACGTACCACAACGGGGCAATACTGGGAGTGAACCTTGCCGCCGGACAAAAACCGAAAGTCCCAGCTGAACATCATGTCCACCATGAACATCATATCTACGCTCTAGTGGCCCCGTAAAAAGGATTGCTCTAAGGGCCCTGATTAGCTCAGGCCCTAGAACTAAGGCTTCCTATTGGTCGATTTAATCGTAAGATTGCCTTGCAATTGAACGATTACTACAGCTAGGAATTAAACCCTAGCCTTGCGATAAGAAGGAGCCCCGGCCTGGCCGGCCAGTAGCTGTGGGGCCTGGACAGGCTGTTCGACGTGGACATGATGTTTGAATTGGACATAGGGTTCAACGGTGGCCACCATGTCCCCAGATAGGGATTTCCCACTATGGCAGGAATCAAAGACGAACAAGAAATCAGACATCTCAACCACGACACATCGTATTATTTCTCAATTGACACTATCTGCTTCTCAATGATCTTCTAATTCATTCCCATTAGTTGGATTCCTGTTTGCTGATGTGGTCGGCCAATCGTACCCTCGTGGGGTGCCCGTATCTCAGCCGCCTAATCAGCCAGAAGCAAAAGGACGGTTGTGAATTTCTACTTCTTAGGATGGCGTTCGGTGGCGTGCGCCATGATTCACACACAGTACATCAGCGCCACAGTACGCTACCCGCATTAGCTGCATGAGGTATCGTCGACATGGAACACATCCCGCAGAGCAGCGAGTGGTTACCACGAGGCTTTTCCAGAAAGATAACGACATATATTTCGCTGTCACGACCGTTTCCAGCCGTCGTATTGGCATAATTTAGGCAATAGCTGATAATGCTTGCAACCTCGTTTCTAGCTTTCGCCTCTTCACCTCGTCAGCAGAACGAACGACACGCAGTCCCAGCCCGAATTCCATCGATCATTTTTCTTTCAAACACTCCATTTCCCGCCTTGTATTCTCCCTATCTCGACAGCGAAGCCTGAGCGATATCTCACAAGAATCTGCGCTAGGGTTTCAATCCCATTCCCAGATCATCGAAAGCTGACCTGACATCTAGGATCCCATACCCGACGAGGATGACGGCGACGACGACGACGGCGATTCTCAACAACCAGACGCATGTCTCAGTGATCATAAATCCATCCACAGCAACACGTCCATCGACACATGATCTATCGCCGTATCCCCATCAACGACATCTCCCCATCGGCGTTTGCAACCCCATCATCATCGATCCCCGGCCCTGTCTTCCTGGGCGACCACAACAAAAACTATCGTTGCGTTACGCATAGTTTAGCTCAAACTCTCAGCGCGCCACAACTGCAATACTGTCCCATCTACAACTACAAATCAACAACTACACGTCATCAAGGTCCAAGGATCCATAATTTCTGGCCCAGCTACAACTACAAATCAACAACTACACGTCATCAAGGTCCAAGGATCCAGCACTATCACTGCAGGAACACCGGGGGGTAGGTTGGAGGTTAGGTAGGGTGGACCGCACGCTGGGCGCTGAGAGGTGGCAGGCGACCCCTTTTCATTCCCCTTTTTCCTCCACGCACAGACCGCAGCTCAGGGGTAGTCAGAAACAAGCTCAACAGCGGGCAAAATGAAGGTATCGTGAGGTTGTTTATTTCGATTGTGATAAAAAAAAATCCATTTTTATTCATTCAATTTCGACTTGAACATTATCACATCCGTTTTTGAGGTAAAAATTCCGCGTTCTGGCGATTATTATGCGCTGTCTTGCACGGCGGGAGTGGGATTTTTGCCCCCTTTTTCGTGCATATGCGGGTGTATCACCAAGTAAACAAACCGGAAGGGCACATATCACTGGTTGTCAAAAACTGCGGGAAAACCAACTCGCGATGTCAAAAATCACGGGAAATACAAGAAAAACGCGCCTGTTCAATAAAAACGATTCAGAAAATGCGAAAATCGACGAGAAATCGTTCATTTCACCCCCAAAATGCCCATTTTGCTGCAAAATCCATGTTTTATTCGCTGGAAATCGTCCAATATCAAAATGTCCTTTCTGCCGTCCTCTTGCGCCTCGGTTTTGGCCGGCAAACCGCCAAATATCGGATATGTGCAATTCTGCCGCCCTCTTTCGCCGTCAGTGCACACGCACGCCCAATTCACAAAAATCCCTGCCGCTTCATAAAGCGCAAAAAAACCATTGTATGTAATATTCCCTGTAATTTTACCATTCCAACATCCCCCCCACCCCTCCCACCCCTCCCCTCCCTCTACCTAGGTACCGTATCAACCCTGCATAGGCGCCACAACTCTCCCGCCATCGACAATAATCAGCTCGTCAATCTTCTTCCCCGTGTCCTCCCCCCACTCGGACCTCTTCCACGTCGTGATCCTCGCCTCGTTGGTGTTGAAGTCAAATATTCGGATCTTGCGGTGGAAGCCTCCGTACCCTGCGTACCCCCCAAAACCGGTGGCGCCGGCGTAGCACATCCACAGTGCGGGCTTGTTATCTGGTTCTGTCGACTTCAAGCCACAGTATTCGTTCACATGGTCGCTGAAAGGCAAAGTGAGTCAGCTTTCTTAGCCAAAAGTTCCTTTTCGGGGGGTGTACCGGATTTGAGCGACATGTGGAAAGGGGGCAAGGATGTGGATAGGCCTAAAAACGAGGCTAAAAGGTTGGGCCTCGTAATAGGTGGGGACAGGGATCGTGAGGTAGTGATCGCTCGATCGAGCTGAGGCTTTCGGTGTAGCTTTGATCGGGCGCTGCCTGATGAGAAGATGCTTTTGCCTTTCAAAGTCTCTCCTGCCTCAACTCTCTCTCACGACGCCCCAAAGTCTCTCGTCAAGGCAGATGACACATGCCCCAGCAAAGCTCATAAAGATAGGGGCAAGAAGGGGGGGGGGGGGGGGGGGGGGCAAGATAGCGGCAAAACCTCCAGTCCCCACAGACCGTAAGCTGGCTGAGACAGAAGAACTCAGCAGCCACCCATGGAAGACCACGAGCAGCTGGCCGTGAAAGACACCAGCGACGACCACCACCCCAACCCACCCCAACCCCACAGCGCACAAACGAAACAAGGGAAAAAGACTTACTGCCCACAGCTCACCATCATAACCCCCTCCTCCACCAACGCATCATAAAACCCAGAGTTATACACGGGCGCCGTGCTCGGCTCCTTCCACTCCCCCACCAGCGTCAAATTCTCATCCCTATACTCCGGAATGGGAATGTGTATAAACGCAACATCCATATGATGCCTCCTATACTCCTTGTGTGCCTTCTTCAACCCCTTCGCCGTGCTCTGAAACCAGTCAATCTGGTTCTTCTTCAACCAGTCGTACCCATGATACTTTCTCTCATTCGGCGAGTACGCATGCGTGTCGAGCAGGTACACCGTGATCGCCGAATGCCCCGAGCTCCCCTGGGCCAGCACCTCAATGTAGTAGTTCCCCACCCCGTCAATCTTCTCCGGCCCTGCCCTCGAGAGGGAATACGGCAGCCTCTCAATCAGCTCCATCTGTGCCGCTCTCGACATGGACCCCTCGTCGTCGTGGTTACCAAAGATGGACACATATGGGATTTTGTGCTTGATGAGCAGCTGGGCGTACTTGAAGATGGCGGACTGCGTGTCGGGGGAAGTTTCCCCGTTGACTTGATCCCCGCTCAACACAACCAAATCTGGTTTTTCTTCCTCAATCACCCTCTCGACGAAGTCAATCGTTCGAGTGTCGGCCTCGCATTTCCCGCCGTGCTTCTCGTCCCATCCCCCAGGCAGGCTATCCCTGCATTTTCCCACTCCTGTCGAGAAATGCAGGTCGGCCAGCTGCATTATCTTGAACCGGCCATTCTCCCTCACCCGTGGGACTGGTTTTGGCGCCTCTACAGGAGCTCCCCTGCGAACGGTGATGTGCGCAGCATGGAATTTACTTCCCCCATCGAGCAGCAGCGACGTGCTGCCCGTCATCGCCCACCCCGCCCTGGCTTCTATCGCGTCGTCCCCAAAGAGGACATCCACCGCCGTAACGGCGGCTTTAGAGTCCGACGCCCCGCGTTTGGAACTGCGCTTGAGCCACAGGCCGCCGGGGCGGGGTTCCCATTTCTCGTCGGAATCCAAACTTTCGGAGGACTTCGAGGGGTTCAACCTCCCTACGGTGACGTCGATTACTACTTTGTCGTTTGACGTTAATTCCTCCTCTCTTTTTCTTTGGACGTGCAGGTACGCGCTGGTGAGCATCGACTGCTTGAGGTACAAGTCCTTTTCCACCCTGTGCCAGACATTGTTGTCGAGCTTGCAGCTCGAAAATGGGTTCAACGATGAGCATGTCTTGAGGGTGATGTCGGTGATGACAGAGCCGTGGTGGTGGGTGGGGAGGTAGGTGTGGATGGCGTTGGGCAGGACGCGGTAGTGCCGATCAAGGAAGAAGATCACGATGAAGGTGAAGAGGGCAGCAGTGGAGGTTTGGACTATTGTCCGGACCTACGGAGAGGGTGTTAGCGGCGGGTGAGGACCATTATGTATGCAGGGCATACAGAGTAGATCAGGCAGAGAATGAGAGAGAAAACATACAATTCGTCTGGTCATTGTGATGGCTGGTTTTGTACAGAACGAAAGAGAAAAAGCAAAAGTGTTTAAAAGGCTAATAACTTGACGATAGGTCTACCTAACCCGCCGACTGTTGAAAAGACAGAGACCTCCCCCCGTCTGGTGTCACGATGTATATATGGAATCGATCAATCCGTCCGCTTTTGTCTGTCCGATATACTGATATTTCTACCTCGAACCGAAGGAGGCGCAAGAGAATAGATCTAGGACTGGCCGCGCGTGGAGGGTGAGCAGCAGCAGCAGTCGTCGAGGGTCTATGCCCATCTTTCCACCATGTCGGCCACGAGAAGAACTCAGGCTGTGTCTTGTCTCTTGTTTCTATCTGCCGGCCGTTGTCCTCGGTGCCGTCGTTCGTTTTCGGTTCGATCGGTCGCCGAATTCGATGCCGGCTTGCGGCTTTGTCGAATAGAGTTTGGATTCGACAGAGTTTGGATTCGACAATTGGACTGAGGGCACAATCTTTAAATGCCAAGTTGAAAATGTCTTCTCGCGCGTGTGATTCAGGCGGTGCGCGAAAGCCACAAAAGTAAGCAGAGCTCAAGGTTTCTGGCAATGCCGTCGTCGCAAAGATATGTATAGAAGTTACTTATGGGTTGGAGTCGCTGGCAAAAAAGTTGGAAAGGGGATGATTGAGTGTCCCAGACAGGCATGGTGTCCCAGGCAGGCAAGGGCACTGAGGTGGCATGCCGATATTCGTAATCCGGGGTAGGGCGAGAACGCCCCCCGGTGCCGGCCCCGCCAAGATCTGGTGTTAAAGTGGGATGCGGTAAAAGGGTGAAACGTTCTGGATTTCAGATATTACATCGGATACATGATGCCGCTGAAATTACTCTCTTTAAAGTGATACTGATACATGAGTAAAACGAAATCCTGTACGCTGTATCGAACCCAACTTCTTCAGCACAACAACCTGATTGGCCCTAGCCTCCCAACATCTTGGATCATGATCAAAACCAAACACAAGGATGTAACTACCACGAGTCACCATGTGATACTTTTGAACACTTTGTTTTAACTTCATTTCATATCCCTTCACATCAATATATACATTTTCCAGCCCAGCTATTCAATATCCAATCTCATGTCCAACGAACGTAATTCATCTTCCTTCCTGCCAGCAAGTAAAGACCGGGGGTATCTCTCCAACATCCAATCGCTCAAACGGTGGCTCAAAAAAAAATCCAAACTAATTCCCATAAAAACCAATATAAAATAAAAAAAGCAAATTTCATAACTCCATAACGTTCATTGTCTTCATCCCCCTTCAAGCGTGGTTATCCATCCAGTGGGGTTCCATTCGTGTATTCTTTCCTCCATCTACCCCTCGAACGTATTACTCAAAAATGTTGTTTATTAATATGTGTGTGTGTCCCTCCTCGCTCCTGTCGATTTTGAAGACTTTGCGAAGCGAAAATGGTGTAAGCCGTGCTGTGTTTACCGGCTTTGATGATGATGATGATGATGAGAAGAGGAGCTGAAAATGTATGTCGTGTACAAAAGGTAAAAGATGGGCTCGCGCCCTCTTGGTCTTTGTCATCTTTCTTTCTTTGCGGTCTTGTAGTAGGAAATCTTTTTCGAAAAATGCCGACTGTGTGAAATAAGGTTTTTGTTTGTTGTCTTGCGTCATTGTGGTTGCTGAGTGAAAAACTCAAATACTTGCCACCCTGGCCCTATTCCCATCCGGCACCCTCCCATAACAAACCATCAACTTCAAACTCGTCCCCCACTCCTCACACTCCTTCACCAGCCCCTTGTCCCTCCACATGCTCTCCTTCGACCCTGGCCACCCAGCGCCCGGATTGCCAACCCCCGCGCTCTCATAGCACCTCGTGTACCACCACCTCCCCACCTTGGCAACCATACTCGTGATGCTCTCATCAGCGACAGGTCCCTCTTCGCTCATCAGCTCCGGCAAGCTCCGTTCATCCTTTTTAGCATTGTTACTCTTGACACCGCTACCGCCAAAGGAAACCCTCGATGATCTCGTAGCCGGGCTCGCGACGGGGATGCCAACTCTGCAGGTCTTGACGTCTGTGAAGCCCTTCCTGTTAATCAGCCGCAAGATCAAGTCTGATGTCGACCCAAGACTGGTATCAGGCGCGCGCGCGTGAATCCGCTCCTTGAGACGGCGGACGGCTCGGCGGCCGCGGTTGCCCATGTTGTTAAAGTCCACATCAAGAATCGAGAGCTCGATGAAGCCACCTGGCTTGAGAACGCGGCGGGCTTCCGAGATGATGTTTCGGTAGTGCGACTCTGGCCCTGCAGCCGGGAAGCGGAAGACAACCGCAGTGAAAGACTGGGCACCGAAAGGGAACTTGTCAAGGTGGGAGAGATACTGAATTTGGTGATGATTAGGCGGGCTCAACGGAATGGTAGCGCTGGACGAGGTTGAATTGCGGCTGTGAGGTTCGGCAGGCAGCGGGGCGCGAGGGGAGAGGTTGAAGAATGTCGCAGCGGGGTAGGTCTCGGCGGCGTAGAAGCTCCAGTCGTCGTTTCCTAGGCCATCGACTACCAGGATGGAGGGCCGCTTGAGAGAGCCAACATCGGGGATCAGCTCATCGCGGATAGGACTGAACAGGACGTGTCCAAATGTGAGCCACTTCGAGACTGTCATGGAGCCAACACGGAGGTTGACTTGGGAAGTTGGTGTGATCTCTTCCGAGCTTTGGCTGCTGCAGCTGCCGGACGAGTTTCGGGTCTGGTGAGCCTGTACCGGCGTGTTGTCGGCCTGTGGTGCCGGTTCGGGCTTTTCAGGCTCGGCGGCTACGGCTATGATGTCGGCAGTCGGGATGGAGACGCAGATAGACATTCCAGTATCCAGAGCCCTTCGAACCTCCTCGGCCATATCATTGGTGTAGACGCTGGAGCTTGTTTGCTCCATGCCTGCACGCAAGGTTTGGACCAAGCTAGGTAAAGGCGGAGGGCTGAGAGTAGGTGACTCCAATGCTGGCTCGATCCGCTTGGAATTTCCCTTTGAAGAACCCTCCAGGCGCAGCGGCTTCGGCCAGGCCTTTCCCCCGATGGCAGAGAACCTGATGGTGTCATCCCCGAGCAAATCGTTGTACTCGTCCCAAATCTCATCTTCCACAAGGGGAGCATTGGGGTCCGGGACGACGGCAGTGGCCTCTGCATAGTTGAAGAAACCACCTGAACTACTCGAAGAGGTTGTGGTACATTGAGAGTTCTTCCTCGGTGAAAAGGAAAGGAATTCTTGGTGGGAGCGGTTCGGATCGACAGGAGACAGTCTTGGGATACCATAGATCAAGGCTGAAATGTTGCTAATGCTTTGCTCCGTCAACTCGTGCTGGACGAGCTCGGGTGTCAGGTCTTGGGGGGGTTTCGAACCCGTGGCCACAGAGTCCGCATCTTGAAGGATGGGCTTCGCTGCTGATGCTTGGATGCTTCGTCTGTTGAATGGCCTCGAAAAACTGGGGGGCGAGAGTTGTTCTGTTCTGGCACTGACAACCTTTGGGATCCGGCCAACTTGGGGAAGTCTGCTCGGTCGAGGCGGGGCTTGACGTGGTGGAGGCATGACTGGCCTCTCGGGTTGCCGGGCCGGAGCGGTGGGCATCATTGAAATGTTGGCGGGAGAGGTGACGGTGCGCTTCGGGGCAATCGACGACGACGGGGCGGTTGTTTGGGGTGCTGGAATTTGAGTTGTCGATTGTCTCTTCTCTTCCCTAGCACTCACTGCCGGCTGAACTGGCGGTGTCTCTGTCCGTTTGGCTTCACGAAGCACCTCTTCAAGGTCGGGGGTCTCTGCATCCTCTGGCTCTGATGAATCGATCAAGGTGTAGAAGGCGACGGGCTTGCTTGGGGGTGCTTCCACGGCAGCCAATATGGGTTTCCCTGGCTCTGCCTGTTTCTCCGCAGCAGGTTGGCTGTGGGATCGACCAAAAAAGTTCCACTTGCGGGGAGATCGAGAACGTTTTATGAGTTTCTTCGGGGCCGAGGTGGTCGAGGCGGCCGGCTCCGTTTTGGCCTTGGCTAGGCCTATGGAAGGGTCAAAGATGGAGTCGTCCGACATGATGCTGGCGTCTAAGCTGGTGAGAGAGGGTGACACAACTTGAGGCCGGGTGACGATCGGCTTAGGCAGTCTTGGAGGCTCTTGTTCACCAGACTTGAGCCGCTGCATAGATCTCCGAAGGGCGAGGGTAGGCTTCAACGTTTGGGCCTCAGAGACACTGCTTGCCGAGGGACGGCGAGAAGCAGGCGCAGGGGATGGTGTAACTCCGCGTGGAATAGGTGACGGCCACAATGAGTTGCGCGGTGGCTCGCGAGACGACAGCGAGATTTGTGAGCTATTCCTGGATTCGATGCTGGGGCGCCGGAGGGATATGCTCTGGCTGCTTTCGGTGCGTGTCAGCTCAGAGCTTGCATTTCTGTTCTCGACAATCTCGCCCCCAGCAATAATCACCGGTGCCATCCGTTCCGCAAGAAATGAATCGCCTGGCACGCTCTCCTGTGAGGACATGGTCCCGGGTATTACACGACCAGGGAGGGTGGTGCTGCTTCTCCGACGTGCATGTCCTAGCCGCCCATAGCCCTCGTGCCCTGTACCAGCCGCAGGTCCTTTCCTCGCTGCCTTGTCCTTCTTCTCCTGTTCTTGGCCCGGCTCCGGTACTGTTTTTGTTCGTCGACCAAAGAGCGTGAAGCGGGTCTTGAAGGCTGACACACCAGGACTAGGTGTGCGAGTTGCCCTCCCAGGTTCTGGTTTAGAGGAGGCTGCCACATCACCAAAAGTGGCAGCCCGAGGTGCCGGGGTAGCTTCTCTGGCAGGGGGCCGTCGAGAGAGATAGCTCGGCCGATCCGGGAGTGATGATGAGAGGGGGGGCCGATTTGCAGGGCTTTGGGTCAACAGAGCACTATGTCTTCGGTCGGACAACGAGGTCGAAGATAAGTTGCTATGAACGACCGGGATAGTCTGACCCAATGACACTTGAAGGTCTAGGGTTCCATCTCGACTCGGTCTGACGGGTGGCGTCGACCTGGGCGAAGTGACAGGCCGAGGGCGCGAATTTGATGTGGCTTTGACGGGAGAGGGCGAGGTCATCCGTGGTTGGCCAGCCTCGCGGGCGGGTTGAAATGGCGACTGGCCTTCATCTCGGCTACCGTTGGACTTGTGCGACGACTTTCGAGGTGGGGGAGTTGGGGGAAGCGACGATAAGCCCCTGGCACTCTTCTTTTTCTTCTCCTTCCCGTCTGTTCCTGCGCGGACTGTCGAGTTGGACGAGGACGAGTTGGACAGCTCTCTCACAACTGGTAAACCCTGGGGGTCGGCGCTTACACATTCTACCTCGTTTGATATGCTTCCAGTCCTCCGGCGGGTGACAGGAGGTCTAGTCTGAACTAGGTCAGTCTGTCGGAGTCTGCCGGCGGATGGTGGTGGAATCCGCAACGGAGCCACGAGGCCGGGGGATTGGGACGAGATGGAAGTTGGTGTCGTGTCACGGCTGTAAGGGCCGGGCCCTGGGGATTCGGACCACCTGGTCGAGGGGCTGCCGCTGAAGCCGCTGACTTGGCTGCTGTTTCCCGAGAATAAAGGTGTGGGGGGAGGTAGATCATGCGTCGCAAGTCGATGAAGCACATTATCACCGTATCTGTCCAGCTCCGGGTATATTGTTACAGGCTGGGCTGTGGTTTTGGCAATCTCGATCTGGTGAGCAATCCGGATTTCCATTGGGCTTTGTGTGAGCTCGCGATCAAGTTGTAGGCTCGCCAAGTCCGGAGAAGCCAGAGAACGCGGGTCCGAGTCAGAAGAGCTGGTCCTGGTGGAATCATCGTTGAGATCGAAACGATTGGCCGTGTCTTGCACCAGCCCTGAGCGTTTTCTCCGGAGGATATTTCGTGGTTTGGAGCTGGGGGCTGGAAGCCTGCTGCTAGTTATTGAGGTAGTCACAGTCGAGCCGCTTGCAACTGTTAATCCCAAGGTGCTAGGGCTGCCGATCGAAGCCCGGAAATGTGACTGTTGACCAAGACGGGAAGGCTCCAGCTGGCCATCTGATGGACGTCGATGGGAGAGAGCCATTGGTAGTCGGCTAGAAGTTTTGGGTTGCGGGATGGTCCGCGACGGTTCATGACTGGCATCAGGTCCTTGTTTGGTCCTCCAACTCGGTCTCGACCCTATCTCCGCCTTTGGGGTTTCCATCTGAGCTCCTGTGCTTCTGACCCCGAGATCACCTGACCGGCCGAGAGCCTTTGGCCCTGGCCTTCTCGAAGCCATTGGTACTCTATGTCGTTGAAATCAAAATAGGCCGAGCAGACCATAATCACCTGTGGCTCATGGAACACGGCGTGAAGGTGGCGCAAAGGGAAGGGTGTCTCGGGTGGTCCCTAATACGATGGAGGCGGCAAGATCGAGAGTGGCGGAAGAGTGGCCGTGTATCGAGGGCGGCCTTTGGGGGCAACTCTGTAACTGGGCAATTATGTATACCTAACCTCAGGCGCAACCGACACTCTGGCCAACCTCCTCGTTGACAGAGCGCCTTGGATATCAGGGCCCGCCTGGTGGTGTGGCCTTGGGGACACAGGGCGCAAAGAGCCTTGTGTTGTGTGTTGATATCAAGTATTCGCCCCTGAAGCAAAAGGGGCCAAGAGTGAAAAGATGACTAAAAATTAAAGCAGGCAAAAACCCAAGCCAGAATAGAAAAAAACGCAAAAAGTAAGGAGTCGTCTCCAGGACAGGGGGATTTCGATATATGTATATCAACAGTCGAGTAGATAGAGGGGTCGCTAGGGTAGGTAGGTAGTGTCCCGCGAGGTGTGGGTGGGTGGGTGTAAGCTCGCGGACGCGGGTGAGAGGTGGGGGCGTGAGTGAGCGGAAGCGCTGGCGCTGTCTTGGGTCTACCTTAACTCGACCTGTCCTGGTAAGGCCGTTCAACGGCTGGTCCTACACAGGTTGCCGAAGAGAGGAACCGGTGAAATAAGATGAGGACTCGGAAGTCGTAATTAATTAGGAGAGGGTGAGAGGCCCACGGCACAGTCGATCTTGGTAGCCGGCGCGTGTAAACACAGGTTAGGGGAGGAGGAAACAACAGGAAGAGAAGCTAGATGGAGGAAGGAGACCAAGTAGCGATATTATCAGCAGGACGGTGAGGAGATACATGGGGATGGGGGTTCGGCAGAGGTGTCTGTCTAGCTATGCCAGTGAAAATCCAGGGCTTCCTGGACCCTGTTGGACAAGATGGATGGAGTACCATGGAGAGTCAGTTCGATGTACACTTGTACCTCGAGCTATCTTTGACCTGAGTGGCGTAGACGCCCTCGTCCAGACCTGCATGCGACCCCGACGAAGGATGTCGGCAAAGTCATGTGGGTTCGTTCTAAATGGACATGGCCGACAAATGGCAGGATTGGGCAGAAAGAAAATGCAGGATGGATTATTGAGAGCGCTCAATTACCAGTCCTCGTGCTGAGTCACCAGGGACCGTAGCATGCAACTGCAGGCCCGTTGAGAAATGGGTCGAGGCAGCCCGGCTCTGACGAAGCAATGCATTTGCATGGCGAGAAAAAGAGAACCTAGGTAGAGTTGTGGAGTCGCCGGGCCGGGGCAGGGCGGGAGAGGCTCCACTAAAGACAGCCCTCGTTCACCTGAAGACTGCAGGTCGCTGGGCAGACTTCGCCGCGATGCGCGCAAGACAGCCCCGGAAGCTGCATGACCCTAAATGCCCTATGAGCGTCTGAAAGGCAGATTTTTCAGTACCATTGGGCAGCAGACCCCCGATACCCCAGCGACCAATTCTCCAACTTCCCCTCGCATATCCTCTGCAGACCAACGTGTTCTTTGCCATCTCATGACTGTTCCTGGAGAGAAGCGAGGAGCAGAATCCTGCAAGTAATATAGCGATCGCGGACGCTCTTAATGCTCTCAAGGCCCAGGATCAGGTTGAAATCCCCACAGAAACCAGGCGACAAGAGTTGCAAAGGCGGCTGGAGACAGGAAACCGTTCGCCGCTGTCGGTCTCGAGCGGCGCGAACGGGACAAGCGGGAGTTGAGCGGCGTGAGTGGCTGCTGTGGTGGACTTGCGGGGTGCTGTCTACGGTTCGCCGTTCGGTCTATGATTTCGGATAATTTCCGTCGCTAGGGTGTAGTTCAACAGACTGAGGTTCAACTTGTAACCTAAGTCGTTGACGGCCAGCAAGGTACCCAACAAACTGGCCGCCGTCCCAAGACATCAAACTGGGGCTACCCGACACCTGACGCTGTGTTCATCCGAAAGTGCCTGTCAGTCAGTGTCAGCTTAGCGAATCGGTGCTCTTGATACCCATCAAAACCCAAGCTCTTGCGGATCAACATTCTGGGCCGTCAAAATTCCCAAAAGTAGCTGTTGTGCTCACTTTCTGTAAGACAACCTCCAATGGAGCTACCTCAGTCCAGACCCCGCATCACCCATGGCGTCGATCACCGGGGCCCTGGACAGCGCTCCACCCACGAGGAAGACGCCACTCATCCCCCCGACTTCACGACATCACGTCTCCTGTAGTCAACCGCCATTGCAACACAGATGGGCACGATGGGGGAACACAGCATCTGCCAAAAGGGTGTGTTCCAGAAGACACAATCAATGGATACGAAAAAGATGGTTGTCTTCCCGGTCCGTAAACCACCCAACCGAGACGCCATCGTTTGGCCAGCCGCCGTGCACGTGCATCTCCATTCGTCCCCCGAACAGTGGTCGCCCCGCTGTTCCTCCTGATTGGCCAAAATACCACCTTTTTCAACCAATGGAATTTGCCAGTTCATGATTTTCCTGTCTGGACCTTTTTCGACCTCCAGCCAAACACGCTCACTCGTCCATCAAGAGAAAAAACTCTTTTTCGACTCCTGTTCGAAGTGGAGTTTCACTTGGAACAAAACCCTCAAACTATTAACTGATGGAGATACCACTCGGCCGTTCTTGTGGATTTCGAAAATGACATGTCCACTGTGATGTCTCAACTCGGACATACAAGCCCTCTACGGGATGGTATGCGACGACGCACAAGATCTCTCATTTTTTCTCTCCTGTATGAGCGGGGTTATCACTTACAACTAGTCGTGATATCTGTGATAGTTGTGATCAGTTGAATTAACAATATCGGCAGTCGCATTCGGGTTGAGAACGGCACAGCCTCCGCGGTCCGTCAAATTCCCGGAGCCGCACTCCCTCAGACCAAGTTCACCGACTCACGGCACCGCTGTTTGACCATGGAAGCTGGTGCTCTCTACACGTGGAAATCTGTCAATTGTCAGTGAACACAGAGTGCCTCGTCGATCGATGCAAGGTCCCGCTGTCCGTCTGCCAAGTGAAAATAGTGATAGTTGATGGTTCCTGCACAACGAATGCACGATATCACCGGGAATCAGGATACGTACGGGAGCCTGCCAAGCACGCTTAACAGCGTTGCCCAAACCACAATCGGTAAAGCCGGACAGAAAAGCAGTAACAAGCAAGACACCAACGCACGACTGCATGAGAGCTTCTGCAGGACCGACACAACTTGGGACCTGTTGAACCAGCCAAGTTCGTGGCTGGTGGCAAGGGCATCTCGTCTGTGCGCTGCCGAGGCCGTTGGTTTTTTCCATGTTGCGTCCGGCAATCTGCACTCCGCCACAAGCCCCAAGTTGCCCCAGTTGCGAGGACCATCGCGTCCCCCGACCCTGATAGTAACCGGATTGTCGAAGACAAGAGGAGGTGAAGGCTGGTGACGTGTTCATTGAGAGTCGCTATCCATGTCCTTGTCTTTGGCTGCCTCCGTGTCCTAGTTACTGTTGAGAGGCAACAAGAGGGCACTCTGGAGATGTACGCTCGAGCAGACACGCAACTCTTACGACGACAGCATGGCAAAAACTGATGATATGCTTCATATCAGAACTAACAAGCCGGTTCTAGCCACAGATGTGCGGTTGATAGGAGTGTCTTTGGAACATGCCGAATGGCATCATCGTCGTATCCCTGCTCGTTCTTTGGTCAGTGGCACCCGCCAAGGATAGTGCCGACAGGGGCTTATCCCAGGTCGACAGGGGTCTTGACAGCCTCATTGGCGGGGTGAACCTGCATCGATAAGATCTGCATCTTCTTCAGGAGTCCTCTTCAGTAACGTGATCTCGAGATGGTGTGAAGCTATCACCGACTTGTTCAACTTCCAAACTCGGTTTCCCTCAGGATTCAGTGCTGCTGCAGAGCATAGCATTGGCGCAGCGAGCTGCATACTGTTGGTCTCTTCATGCGACCAATGCTACCGGGCAACGCGGTCTGCTCCTATCAACTCATGATCCTTCTCGCTTCCAAAACCTGATCAACGAGTCGGCTGCCGTCGTTGGCATAGCCAGATACCGACTGCTTGGGATGAAGCATCCAACAGCAAAACCCAGGATTGCATCTGGCGCGTCGAGTCTTCGCCAGCCACAACGAGCAACCCGGAACGTCATGTGCTTTCTGACGCCAGTAATATGACCAGCGAGTCTTCTTCGGCAAGCCAGTCATCAATGCCATGCTTTCCATACTTCAGACAATCCACCGATCTGCGCGAGTTCAGCTGAGCAGGCCCATCATCCTCTCCCTCTTGATGAGTTGTCAAAAAGACAGTCACTGTAGCAGAGCCAGCAAGATATCAGCAGAAATCCTGACTGGCATTCTCACGTGGGCTGATTCGGATCTAGTAATCCTACCTTCAAGCAAACACCTCCTCTTTGCTTGTCTGTGCCGCCGCGCTTAATTCTCCCCTCCACACAAGACTTAGCGGTGTCTTGCCCGATGACAGACCGCCGGCCGGTGGATGTCTCACCCCTCAAGGCCAGCCTAGCGGTCCTTACCTTGCCCATTTTACCATGGTCTCCCCCGCTAGGAAAAGAAACGGCCTGGTCTTGACCTTGGTGGGAACCGGAGGCTGGTTAGCTGACCGATTTCCTGGGACTTGGACAGTTCTGGCGTTCTCAATGGCCAGCCTCAAGCGGCGCGGGCTGTTTTCTCCTTTTCGATGCTTCCCCGCAATGTTGAATTCGGACGGGTCAGCCCCTCCCCGTACCATACTCGTACTCCATCGGCCGTCGGAATAAACCCCTTGTTTATACCTCTTTTTGACTATAGCGATTGTCCACAACGTGCGCTAGGGAAAATGGTGCCCGTGCCGTCCCTTTTGTGAGGTTTCTCTTCTTGGTTGTGAGCGGCCGCTGTGCCGCCGGCTAGCTTCGGGGCCGGCTGGGGTGATAAGTAGGATGGAAGTTAAAACTGTGGTTTAAGGGAGTGGCCTGCTTGATAAGAAACATCCATCAGCCAACCAGGAGAACAGCCCGTCGACGTCAAAGTATTTATTAGGCCATCCATTCAACGCTCAGAAGCATGGCTTTGTAAAAGGCTTATCGATACTCGGTCATCGAGGGACTTTCTGTACTCCATCGGGAATCGGACTGAGGCTGCTTCTCGCGGGGGTACAGGACGAACTGGCTGCCAAATCGGGGGCTCTCATTACTTCTTTTGGACTTCTTCAGGGGCAAAAGGGGGATGATATCATTCATAGGTTTTGTCTGGTATCGACAATTGGCCGTTCAACTGTGAGAGATATTACAATCTCTGTCTCAAGTGAGAAGTGGCTGTTACTCAACTCCAGCCTTACCCCTATCTCAGTCCGTCTTTTCAAGCATTGATGGCGTCTGGTAAAAAAGCCCAGTTGCTTTGTGTTGTTGACTGCTTCCCTCTCACCAATTATTCAGTCAGCAATGGCTGCCTCAGTCACCCGCCCCCATTTCCCACCTATTACAACTACACTTAAGGTTCGCACTGTTCACAGTTAAACCATGTAGCTCAAGCCTGAAAGCTTATGATGACAAAGACTCTGCATGCCATCTTACCGCATCATATTCAGCCCCTATTACCTCCTAGGTATACCACTACCTATATTGCCTTGAACAATCATCTCACCATGTCCCTATTCCCACAATGACCCATCTCTAAATCACCTACCTACCTTCTCTTCACAATAAACCTCTGATATGCACCCTGCTTACCCCTGACAAGCTGACCCCCAAGCTCCAGTCACAACCCACAAGATGCAACACCACGGCAAAATGATGATGATATTACAGATGATGACGTGCATAACGGAACGACCCTAGTCTCAAAGCCCTGAACCGAATCGGCGGGTTTCGAAGCTAGAGACAGTTCAGGTTATATCCTGAATTTTCTTGACATTTTTCTCATGCAAGTCGTTCTTTTCATGCAAGTCATCTCATCTTCATTCGCAAGTGCGAGCAGGACAGCAAAAGTCCGATATGCAAGCTAAGATTGGGATGGCTGGTTGGGAACGTCCTTGCAAAGACAGTGAGGGATGGGGGTATGAGGATACCGAAAGGAATAGAAGAGATGACCTGTATAGAGAGGGGACTAATGGTAAGGCGATGAAAGTGAGAGGAGAGACGGGGTCAAGAAGCGGGATGGAGGCTGACATGAATCGGCACTTCGCGATGAGAGGGCATGTGTGATGATTTGGACAGAAGCAGACATGCTTGGAATAAAGGTCATGTTGACGTTCACCTTGAAGTTCTGTATCTCTACTGAGGAAAAGAACCGATCTTCACTGCCCTTGCAAATTTAAAAACACAAGACATTAAAGTCCTTTCAAGGGGAACTCTTTTGGCGAGTCAAGGCTAGGTAGGTAAGCACAGCATGATCAAGAAGCTATCGTATTGTCATCAAGTCAGGCGGGTGAAAGTCCTTCCATTGATGTAAATTAATTCATTCAAGTCAAAGGTGTGTGTAACAAAACTCATGTTTCCCAATCCCAACTCATGGTCTCTATCAACCTGTACCTATAATGAACCTCTTTACTCACACACTGACAAAAAACCTGTTATTCTATTCTTCTATGCCTTACCCTCCCCGCCTTCTTGATCGAAAATTGCAGCCGGGCCATTCATTACCCGGTTGACAGAAATCTCAATTTGGCACATTGCCACCGGCCGGCCGACGGCTAGACCAACCAGTGAGGTCTTTTCAGTAAAAAGAGCGAGAAAGGGACAGAAATCGGTGGAGCCTTCCTTTGTTGGTTACAGTTCTGGTGATGGGGTGGTGGTGGTGAGGTGAGGTAATATGGGAGAGGTTGAGGTCGAGGTCAAACTTCCCGGCAAGGAGAGAAACCCCAAGATGATTTACCGGCTCCATAGTTGTAGATATATTGTCTAATCTCTGATCTCCTTGTGATAGTACAATGAATAGAGAAGCTAGGCTACCATCTTGTTAGGATAGAGTAAGGGCAGAGGTCATGTCAGGATGTAGATGGCTGTGGTAAGAGCGAGATGATAGCAGGGCCAGATCGAAATAGGGGTTGGGACAAAATGGGGGTTAGGAGGGAACAGAGGTCAGGAGGAAACAGAGGTTAGGAGGGAACAGAGGTCAGGAGGAAACAGAGGACAGGAGGAAACAGAGGTCAGGAGGAAACAGAGGGCAGGAGGAAACAGAGGTCAGGAGGAAATAGAGGTCAGGAAGAAACATGAGCCGGAGAAAAACAGAGGTCAGGGTCGACAGAGCTTGGAACAAATCAGAGGTCATAGCAAAACATGGAAAGGTTAGGGTACCTAGGATAGAGGTTACGGCGTATGAGATATATCTGGAGTTGTTATCCAAATGTAAAACAATGGTATCAACTAAAGGACTAGACTTTTAAAGAAAACCGCTCGGAAAGAATCCAATCTTAAGAATGCTTCAAGTTACACATGGTCGGTAAGCTACTGTGCAGTCTATGAACAGCGTTAGGGCTATGTTGCCTCCAGATATCGGCTGTGACGGGGACAAGGGCAAAGCCCTGAGTGTGTGTACCTCTGCGATCATGCCTTCTTCACAGTTGCCTCCAAGTTCTCAAAATGTACCGATACAGAGAAGATCAATGTCAAAAGTACCGTTACCTGTCCGTCGGTGATCCTCACCAGTCGATTCACTTCACTCAGGGAGTTGGTCAAGCATAGTACAAAGATAAAAGGTTTTTAGTGAACTCAACAGTCTTGATATAACTGATCACGGCAGCATTACTTATCGCAGTTTGTTGATTCATACTCAACATTTCATTCTTCTGCCTGAGGGTATGGGAAATCTCGCAACAACACAAATATGATACACACAACAGGGGGCCAAGTCAAAAAGCATCTTGAATTTTCGCTTCCTTCTTTTTATGAAAGAGAGAGACACCACCCCTCTTCCTTCCCATCCCAGTCCCTTTCTTCCCAGTGATTGTATGTAAAGTCTTGATGTTCCCCCTCCTTCCACCGAACCCAACAAGAGTAATGAAAACCAGCAAAAAAAAAGTCATTCCGCTACCCATTTGATGACAAAGTCGCAAAAAAAGGCGAGAAAACCAAGTCGAAAAACAAGAAAGCCCCTTTAAGCAAAGCGCTTCGCCCTCGCCTCCCTCTTGGCCTTCTCCGCCGGATCCTCCACCCGCTGTGGCTGAGGCTTCCCACTACCACCAGCACCACCGCTCGCCTTCTGCACATTCCCATTGCGCTGTTGCTGGTTGTTATTGCGACCACCGCCTGGACCTCCGCGACGACCGCCCCGTTGCTGCTGGTTGCGGTTGTTGTTGGCGTTCCGGGCATTGTTGGGTGGTTGTTGCTGCTGACGCTTGTTGGCACGCTCTCCATCGGCTGTCTTTGGCTTGCTGTCATCGTCCTTCGCATCACGACCGCGCTTGCGAGGGCCACGCTCGGGGAGGGCACTGTCCAAGGCGGAGATCTGGTCATTAGCCACTCCGAACTTGGCAGCGCGGGCCGCGGCTTTGGCTTCTTCCGAATCCTCGTCGAGCACGATACCAAAGCGGGCGGCGCGAGCAGCGCGCTTCTCAGCTTCGGTTTGCGCATTGGTGGCGGCTAGGTTCTGTGTGAAAAGGGGCGCGGCTGGGGCAGCTGGCTCCTCTGTGGTCTCGACTGGCTTGTCACCCTCTTCGGCAGTCGCAGCAGGAGCTGGCTCATCGGCCTTGGTCTCGGTGGCTGGCACATCCTCTGTCTTCTTCTCCTCTGGCTTGTCTTGGGTAGCGGGAGCATCGGCCTTCTTGGCCTCATCAGCGCTGCCATTCTTGATGGGAGGGAAGTCGTCATCATCGTAGTCGATTTCATCCTCTGCGGCAGCTGGCTTGGTGTCTAACCAAAGATCGATATCGAGGTTAGCGATGTCGAACATGATGAACAGAAGGAGGGCTTCGAGATTTGGGATGCGACGGAACGGAAAGTGATGCGATCAAGAGTGATAACGCGCGCTCGCAGCCAATAAGTGCGGTGGTCCCTTGCGCAAGTTCGAAAGAGAAATCTTGATGCGCAAAGACGAACGAGGTTCTCATGGAGGAAAATCCATCACAGGGTAGGAGTCGCAGTCGCAATCGCAATCGCAGGGAGGAGAGTGGTGGTTGGCTTACCGGCCTTAGGCTCCGCAGTTTCCGGGGCCTTCTGCTTGTCGTTCTCCTGGAGGCGGGCAATGAGGTCGGCCTTGTTACCGGTCAACGGAAGGCCGCGCTCCTGGAGAACCTTCTTCAACTCGGGGACCTTCATGCTGTTGTAGTCGACCATTGCAAACAGGGAGCAGCAAGCAGCTGCTGGTGGCGCAAGTAGAAATTGGTATGTAAAATTGATAATTGATTGAGTGTCAATGCTTGATTGCAGTACTTGAGACCGGGAGATGAAAGGACGCTGGTGCGGGTTCTTGGTGATTGTCGCAAAGGGAGAGGTTCGATGGCGGTGATGAAGTTCACTGGGGGGCTCAGAGGCTGCTGTCGCGCGAAACGCGTCGCTCCAGGTTCTGCGCTGCTAGCTCTGTCGACAGGGGCCCGTGGCTAATTGTCGGCAAGTGCGTCAATAGGTGGGTCGCCGCCTTGGCATTCACGATGCTATTCAGAGGAGTACAATGGTATTCTTCCTATTGTAGTGTATGAGTTAAAATGGACAATCATCTATTGTTTAGGGGGTATGTCTAATTCCCAACAGTAAAGCAGGAGTCTCCATTTTCCAATACCCTCCACCATCATCCTCGTTTGCAAGCCATGATATCGCAAAATCCATCGCCAAGCTGCCGACAGGGGTTAGGGTTCTATGTAGGCACAGCTTCTCCAAGAGGCATCAAAAGTAACTGACGTCATCAACAAACTGCCCAAAGATACAACCAAGACCACTCTAACGGTCTCAAGCGGATATGATGTACATAGCAAATACTCGGTGTCAATTCTCTCCCGATAAAAATAGGAAACTTCTAACCCCTCCCAACAGAGAGAGCCTGTCAATAACAATAACAAAGCCCCTTTCAAACTGAAACTGGAAACAAAACAAAAACACTTTATGCCTTTTGCCCTTTGCCCATCCCTATGCGCCTATCTCGAAAAATCCGGATGCAGAAGGCCTCATCCACCAAAAGCCCCAATCCTTGCCCCTTTCCCAAACTTGCATATGGCATGCTTATGCTCCGGGTATTGCCTGTAGTGAATAACGCAGGAAGTGATGGTGAAACAAAAGAAACAAGGAACCCGCCTCCGCCCATTCTCTACAAGTCGACCGTTGTCTGGGTATCTTGACTTCGATGTTTCAAAGTCAGTGGTGATACTGACCCCCTTAAAACCGTTGTTTGTGTAGCCAAAAAGAAAAAGAAAAAGAAAAGAAGCCTTCAACCCGCAAGGTTGATGGTATTTCGTGGATGTGATGTGTGATGTAATGTAATGCAGTGTTACGACAACAAAGCGCAGCCTGTCTGTGCGCCCTCACCAACTCTTTCTTTCCACCGCCCAGATATCATCTTCCAGTTCTCCCAGACCTAGCAGATCTTGACGACATGGTGCTGCCGCTCCTATCACGTCCAGCTCCTTGCAAAATCGCATCTTGATAACTTGGGATAGGAGGACTTGGGGGCCCTGGCCGTGGCTGAATCGGTCGGCTTTGGGCGTTGCTAGTACTCCTCGCTCGAACTGTAGCCATGGAGCTACCTCGGCTCCTGCTGATGTTGATCAACGGCCGGTTTTCGTCATCGCTATCGTCCCGCCCGTTATCTTCGGCATCCGAGTGCTCCGGGCTTGTGTACTCTGGTGGGGGCGGGTGGTTGGGATCTTGGGCTCCAAGGCCCATATTCTGAGGGCCCTCCTCGTTGTTTGCTGCAGGTGCCGCGGCGCTGCTAGGCTCTCCGGCATCTTCTGTTGGAACCAAATGAGAAAGGGAAATATCGGTCGGGCTGCGCTGGGGTCCTGGGCTGGTTGGCGGAAGGACTCTGAAGTTGCCGGATCTCGAGCGGTTGTGACCGGGATCCAAACCAGGCCCCCCTTGTCTGGGATAGAGCTGTACAGACTGACTTGCTCCGTGGGCGCGAGTGTATGATCCCGTATACCCGTCCTTTCGTCCCGTCTCCAGAAGAATGCTGCCTTGCTCAGAGCCGTATGGTGGGGGAGGTGCCAAAGAGCCAGTCATGGGTGCCAGACCCCACTTCTTCACGTTGGCCTCGATGAAAACGAATCCAGCTTGCCCAAAGTTGACGTGTACAATGCAAGGCCCGTTCGCGCCAACCGAGGGGAAGAAGTTTTGCGTCTTCATTCCGTGGGCGGCTTCCTCCAGCTTCTTGCCGTTCCGTGTGAAAAAGATAGCTCCAGTCCGAGGTCGGTACCCCACGCCAATAACGTCGCCTTGAACGATGTGAGGACCATAGTGATTTGCCTTGAACGGTTGGTTGTAACGACGAGTGCCATTGGAAAGATAGGCAACCGAGTGTTTGTGGAAACCTGAGCGATCAGTTAGCATACTTGGCCGGGAACAATGGAAAGTTATATATCGTACCTGGTAACCGGAACAACGGATAAGGCTTGGTGCACATGCCGATGCTGACCAGAGTGTTGTCGGGCTTTTCGTAAATCTTGGCCTCCCAGTAATACACCTCGTTCTGTTTTGGTACTGGTAGATTGCTCATGACGGTGCACTCCGAGTCAAAGAACTCGATTTCCGTCCGGGCCTCGACAAAGCAGTTGGCGATTTCCAGCTCCGGCTCGAATTCCCAGGCAGAAACACCCTTCTCTTGGATAGCCAGATATTGAGACAGCGAGATATCGGTCTGCACAGACTCGGGAGGGTTGGCGGCAATGAAGGCTAAGCAAAATCATTTTGGGTTAGCATTCAAAATGCATCAGTTTTGGTAAGGGATAACAAGACCGGTATTTACCCTTAGCCCTCAAATATTCCGTCCTCTGCATATCATCCATCGTCTCCAAGGCCTCGGCCTCTTCGCGTGCAAATGCCTGTTCGTCATCGTACTCGCCGGGGCGACCGATTCGGTCGAGGAAGATACGGCCCGAGGATGTGTATTTGAAGTAGTAGATGATCAGAAACACGCAGAGGATCACGATGGCCGACCCGAACGACGACAGCAGGCCAATAATAATGCCATTCGGGGCCGGGCGTGGATTTGGATTGTAGCGATCCATTGCGTGAGCGAGGTGCCGGTTGTTGGTCATCTTTACGCACTGCGAACAACCGATTGCCGGCAACCACGGCTGGACCACATGCACCCGCAACCTCTCAGATAAAGCCGCTCTTCTTTTTTTTGATGTCCAAAGTTGTCCTGATCCGCTGTGGTGATGTCTCTATGGTCTTGTTTCAATCCCAGCGGGGGCCTGTTGCGAACAAACAATCAGGCGTCGTCGTCCAGCGCTTGGTCAGGCTTTAGCGAAGGAAAGGGGCGTGTGGGCCGTTCGAGGGATGATGCCGCAGCGGTTGATGGTTGCGATAGACGCGGAGTTCGTTGAAAAGCAGTTGACTCTTGTCCGGCTGCACAAGGTTGGGTGATGGATCAGGAAGGTTTGGTGTGTCACGTTGACTTTGGCGCAGGACGAAGGCCGAGATGACGAATGACGAAAGCAGGCTGATAAGCAACGGGGTGTGGAATCGAGGCACTGCCCGCTCGTCGAGTTGCGCAAGGGAAATATTGACGGGGTATACGGCAAAGAAACGCAAAAAACAACAGTAAAACAAAAAGAACAGTCTGCTGTGTTTGAGACGGCGAGACTGAGAGACTGGAGAAGACCAGATCAGATCAGATCAAGACCTGAAGGTGGGAGAAGATGGAGTTGTGAAATGATGGAGTGGCAGAGGATTGGATGGGGGGCTCTGGGCTGGCCCGGAACAGGTCACCACATGCGGAGCGCTTGGTCTGCCCCCAAGTGCCAAGAAGGACTTGGGCGTTGGCGCGTTATCAGCCGGCCGAGGAGGGAAAGGTGGGAGCTTGATTAAGCGCTATCAAGTGGCGGGGAACTTGGTGCCCACAGTTTCCAGCAAGGATGCTCGCTGAGTGGTGACGCTGAGCAAAGACCCCTCTTCCATCTCTGAGGTGTTCTTGCAGGTTGGTACCTAAAAGCCAAAGGTCATTGCAATTTCGTATCTCTCTCTCCAGCATCAATTTCCTCACATTATTGAGAAGAGATGGAGTCTTTGGACGGATGCATAAACTTAGCAGACCCTGCCTTCCAAGTCTCTGAAACCTGAGACAGCGCCTGAATGCGGCGGGAGCGCGTTGGCGAGGGACCCTCTGCCCTGGACGAGTTTCAAAGCGGCTGCCCTGTGCTCGGTGCCATCTTCACTCATATAAACCACAACGAGCTGTTTCGTCTTTTGGGCCGGCCGTTATTAGTCTCACGAATCCTCAGTCAGCACGTGGAGGTTGCAGGTCACTACAGACGGCTGGATCTAAATAAAACGTCCGATTTACATGACCCGAGCATTTGGGATTGGTGATGTCTCTACTCTAGGAGTTCTGGCTGTTATCTCGCTGTTGCCTGGCTTTGACATCAACAAGAAACAAACACAAGGATCTACAAAGGGATTCTTCTCTTGACTGCCCTGACTTTGACATCAAGCTGGAATGGAAACCCCGTGGAATCCCAACTGAGACAATTGTTCTAGAAGCCCAGACGGCGGTCCGCTCCCAGACAGCCAGGTCCCTGGAATGGCCGCAAACGAACGTCCTCGGGCCTCGTGGAATCGGACAACCTCCGAACCGGCCAGCGATCTACACAGGGATAAGATTCATCTCAACAGATCTCACGATCACGTCCGAGGCCAGGGTCGATTCTATTTAATGACATTTGTTGATCTGATCCATCATGATAGGTACTCTACATAATCTCAATATGAATGGCAGGCTTGCTTCTGAGCTGGGTAAATCACATCGCCGCCGATAAACCACTCCATAAGAAAAGGAAATAAAGCAAACGCCTGTTCTCGTAATCCCATCCCGTCCCATACATCATCCAGCATTAACCCATCCCTCATCATCACCAGTCTTAATCAACGCTGCTACCATCATCCCGTCTGGTTCTCTCCCTCTCCCTTCTGGCACCAGCACCACCCCGTCTCTTTCTCTTGTCCTCAGCATACGCGAAGTCGCTGACCGACGAGGCAATGGGGATATGGTGAGAGTGCGTGTAGACCTTGGTGCCCGAGTCCTCAGTGCTGGCACTAGCAGCGCTGACCTCACTCTGAGCCCATCCGCCCGGCATGCTCGAGGAAACATCAGAAGGAGGAGGTCTGGGCCTCGACTTGGACCTCGCCCGCTTGTAATCCGAGTAGGTATTCGTCGAAGTCCCCTCACTGACATAGCTCCCACTAACCTCGCTCGCCTCATCAATCCTCCTCAGGGCCACCGCCTCCTCCGCTCCAGCCGTGAAGCTGAAATCCCGCTTAATCCTCCTCGACTCTCTCGGCGCCAAAGCCTTCTCCGCCGCCGCCCGTCTCCCCTCCTCCCTCAACTTCCTCGCCTCCGCCCGAATCTTCTCATTCTCCCTCACAGCATTCTTATCAGCCGTGCTGTAAACCTTTCTAATCCCCCGATCCTTCCTCTCTTCCTTCTTGGGAGTGGTAGTAGGGGTCCTCTCCTGGTTCTGCATCAGCCCCTCCGTAACCTCACTCCCGCCATCAACCGTGCTCTCCGCCTCATGTCTCCCTGACGGGGACACAGTCGACCAAGAAGGATTCGTCGACCCATCCCACTCACTCCCATCCGCATCCCTATTCAACCCCCCACCCTCGCCGCCTTCTCATGCCTATAATTCCTCAGATGCTCCTCCGCCATCTTCTCCGCCTCCTCATCAACCACCTCCCCATCCGCTCCCACCTTCCTCCTCGATTTCCGCTCCTTATCCCTCCTCTTCTCCTCCCTCTTGCGTTCCTTCTCCCTCTCCTTCTGCTCCCTCTTCATCCTCCTCTTCTCCCTCCCAGAGAAATCACTCACCCCCCAGTAATCCCCGTAATCCCCGTAGTCGCACTCACAACCGTAGTCAGATCATCATCCCTCGTGTTATTCGTCACACCCGTCACCACAGTCTGATCATCCACATCCTTGTACACACTCCCCCACCAAGCACCGTCGACGCCGTCACATCAGAATAAACCGTGCCATTAGGTCCAATTTTGGGACGGCGCAAAACAGTAGACTTGTAATCATCCCAGTCTCCCTCCTTGAAATAAAACCCCCCGTTTTTCGCCCAAAAGAAGAACCAAATCCCGACAATGACGAACCCCGCGCCGAGGAGGCCAAACACGGCAAAGATGGCGTTGTTGTTGACTTCGTTGGGGTGGATCACGCCCGGGTGCTGGATTTTGACCGAGGGGTCGTCTTTGGGGAGCTCCTCGCGGGCGCGGAGGAGGTGGGAGGCGGCTATGGGGCCGAGGGTTTGTATGTCGGTGGTGAAGTGCCTGCGGAGGAGGGTGATGATTGTTGGTGCCATGATGGGCGATGGGTGATGAGGACTGGAATGTGATGTGTGAGTGTCAAGCCGAATTGGCTGACGGAAGGGTGTTGGTCGAGTCTCAGACACAAAGGTTTGGGAGAAAGTGAAAGTCGCTGGTATGTTGTTCAACAAAACAATCGTATCGTGTCGGGTGTTGAGCTTGCAACTCCCAAACCCCACACACTTCCAAATCCGATCGTCAAAATTCGTCGATAAATGAAAATTAACTGCAGATTCCGTGGAATGTACAAATGCAAGAGAAAAAGAGTGATGCGAGAGAACCTGCAAAAATCCGCTGGGTGACGACTTGCTGCAAAAAAGTGGGTGTTGTTGGTTCACCACACACACACCCCGGTTAACCCAGAAACGGAGGAGGTTGGGCTTTGCTCTTCCCAGCCTCCCAGCCTCCCACAATCCACCTCTCACACCTCACAAGTCACAACCCACTTTCTTTTCACACCAAGCCTCTTCCTTGCACCTTTCCCATCCCACAATCAAGTTTCAGCCTTACACATTTCATCATCCCCATCACCAGGTCAACCACCCACCATTTTTCTTCATCTCTCCTCCGTACAACCCTCATATCTGCTGTGCCATATGACGTCCTACGAGGTGAGGTGAGCAAAAGTAAACAATCCCTCACCTTGTCAACCCAGCAACAACCCATCATCCCACTTTGAACCCAATGACACCCCTCCCATCCGCCAAGACCCTCTGCCTTGAAACTTCCCACTCCTCCCCAAAGCGAAGAACCACTAAGCTGGTTCTTCAAGACCCACACAGTGTCCGTTTCTCTCCCACAGTGAAAGATCCACCATTGACTGTGACTTGTCCCTCCTCCTCAACCGATCATCACTGAAAGCGAGAGAGCGATATCAACCCGCATGTTATAGCTAGGTCCAATAGGTCCATCTTCGACAACCATGCCGTGTCTCTCTCTCTCTCGTTCTATCCGTCTCCCTCCCGAGCACTCCGACGCACCCACGAAATTAATTGGCCATAGTTTAATTTGCGGCCTCATAGTTCCCCCAGTGATCATGTCTCACAGGTCGGTTGTCCGAGATACCAAATCCCAATCCGCATGGCAACGCAATCAACCTCACACTCCCCTCCCACGCCTCTATTTGGAATTTTTTTTTTCACTGACTGGTTACAGCGAGCACGGAGTGCAAAGCAGAAGTGTGTCCACCCCTCGCTGGAATATCTGGCTGATCTACACTGCCCCTCCCCCTCCTCGCCCCTCGGACCTACACTACACTACGCATGTACCTACAATACGTTGTTGTACACGTGTTGCCAATCCCATCCCATCCCATCCCCTCCCCTCCCCTCCCCTTCTTTACCCCTCCTCAACAACAACAACACATCACACGCTGCAGAGTTAGATAGCGGCGAAAAATTAAACAAAAAAGTATCATGAGATCATCAGAGCACGTTGGCATACCCCTCATTTACTCCATTGATTCTCTCTTTTATTCGTATGTGTGTGTGTGATTCTCAACTCAAAAAAAAAGGGTAATGATATCAATCTTGCTTTGATGATGATGAGAAAGAAACGGCATTCAAAAAAAAAAAAAGGAGACACATAAGGACTTCAAGAGTAAGTCCAGTAGAAACAACACCCTATACATTTCTTCCTAATCAAAAAGCAAAATACCTCCCCCATCAACCACAAACCAAAATATTAAACGCAAAACCCTGTGCCCCTAACTTTCCCAAATTCCTCACCCCCTAAATCCCACGTACGTCAAAAGGGGGCATGAAACATGTGTCTGTGTGTGTGTATATGGCAATATCTTTAGCCAACAACGCAAAGACTCATACAAGAGCCCAACCCGCCGCCGCCGTGAATATTTTAGTAGCACAGGATTAAACACATAGAATTGAGAAAAAAACACTCTCCCCAAGGAAACAACAAAAAACAAAATGGTATAAAAAGGTCCATGACATCCTCAGTAAAAATGTGTCCATCATGAAATTTGTTTGCAAACTGTCCACCAGAATAAGAACGAGGGGGTATAAATCCCGCGCCCCAAAAATAAACCCAACTGAGAGAAGAGAAAGAGTAAAAGCAATACGCTCGCTCAGATTTCGCCCCAATGAAACAAAGAATATGCACACATAAAACAGAAACGTCATCGTCATCATCATCCTTTTGTTCGTCATCTTTCATCATCTTTCATCGTCTCGGGAACACCATGGTAGGCCGTTGACTGCTCCAGGCAAAGGGCCGTTTACCGACCAAAGTAGTGGTCGTCGGGTCGGGAGGAGGAGTAGGTAGGGTAGGAGGGGTAGGGTGGAGGGATGGAGGAGGCGTAGTCTTCGCCGACGTACTCATATTCAGGGCTGGCAGCCCCATCGGGGTAGCTCGGGTAAGCCGGGACGCGGGGAATAGACCTGGCGCGAGAGGCTCCGCGGGTGCGTGGCCGGACCGGGAAGTCGACTCGGGTTCGGCGGTCGTCGAGGTCAACCCGGGTGTGGCGGTCGTCGTGGTCACCATAGCTCGCGTCGCTACCACCGCCTCGGTAGCCTAGCGAAGCACCGTTCTTAGTGATGTTGATCTCGGCGCCATCATGGCATTCCATTTCGGCACCGCCAATTTTGAGCGTCGTATTACCCTTTACCCTGATGGTGAAATCTTCGTCGTGAGCGCTGGTGTGCGTGGTCCTCGTCGTGTGTGACTGTCGGTAGTCGCTCTCGTCGCGGCTGCCTGAGCTTCTGCTGCTTCCACCGTTTCGGGCCTTTGCGAGAGTTTCAGCGGTTAGCGGGAGCGGGGACCCGCCCATGAGTTCTTCCTGATAACGGGTGGCTAAACGAACTTGGTCCTCGTATGCGCTGCCGGAAGACGCCGATTGCTCGCCAAAGTATGAACTCCGCCGCATGTGTCTCCCATATGGCTCCACGGGCATCGGGTTGTAGTCGTAGTCGCCGTACGTCTCATCTGCCAGCCCGCTGCTCATTCTAGGTGGCTTGGGACGGAAGGCAAGGTTGGTGCTGTGGCCGGTGCTGTAGTCGGCAGGGCCCATTGGCGAGAGGTTGAAGAGGTCATCTTCAGTTCGTTCAAGATCATCATAGAGTGTCCGCCGTGAGATTGGTGTGGATGGCGGCGGAGGTTGGAATCCTCCGCTTGTGGGTGGCCGAGCAGACTGGGGTCTGCGAGGAGGGGGTGGCATCATACGTTTATCCTCGGCCTCAACCTTGGAGAGCCTTCTGTTGGTCGACGGCCGCCGCGCTAATTGTTTGTTTGAAGGCACCGGTGGCTCCTCCCACTCATTGCCGTATTCAATGGCGGGCGGCTGCTGAGGGCGGTACCCCATCGCTGACTGTGGTCGAGTGTAGCTTCCAAAGCGAGACTCAAGTGGCCGCGAGAAGTACTCTGGTCCCTGTCCTTGCATGACCACTGGGGATGACCCTGGTGGCGGATAAGGAATCTGCATGGGCGCCGACATGGGTGCCGGGGGAGGAGGACCAGGAGGAGGAGGGCCATTCCATTGAGGCGCGCTTGGAAGAGGAGGGGGGGGCGCGAAGCCGGAATTCATCTGCGGACCTGGCGTTTGACTGTAATATCTGTTCTGGTGTGTTAAAGGTGGCCTCGACGGCGAGCTGCCATAATAGGCACTGCTTGGTCTCGTGGTCTTGGAGCGGGGACGGGTGGCCGCGGGCGCCGGGGCGGGTGCTGGTTCATTCACCCCAAAATACTGGGCGTCCTCCGACTTGCGTGGGTAGGCTGGCGCCGTCCTGGCGGGCTTGAGGGATGGTCGGGAAGTCATGAGTGCTTTTTTGCTGCTGGCAGAGGCGGACTTGTCCCGATGTGTGCTTGGTTTCTTGGTAGAATCTCTCTCTCTCCGAGGGAGCGTCGAGTCCGAGTCGGTATGAGGGGTGATGGGCGAGCCTTCACTTTTCCTGCTCTTCTCTCTCCTGACACGACCTGTATTTGGTTGTTGCTTGATGGGACTGCCTGGGGCACAAGATGTAGCGTAGCGTGCGGTGCCTTCAAAAACAGTTCCGGCGTCGTCAGCGTCCTCGACGCATGCAGCAGATGGTCGATTCCTCCCAGACATTGCCGATACGAGCCCCCCGCTCGTTTGAAGGGCGGGCTGACTCCAAGTCAGATGGGTGAGATTCTTGTTGTTGCAAGAGGCAACGATGCCTCGTCAAGGAGGCCGACCAGTCCCAGGGTGGTGCGGTTGCGGGTTGATATGTTGGGTTGGGCAGCGGTGGCAATCCGAACGTCGACGACGGGGCGAGTGGTGTGCTGCGAGGGCAGCGAATAGCAGTCTTGATCCTCGTAGATCGCTGAGCGGGGACGAAGTGATCGACTTCGGATGGCAGGATGGTAAACTCTGCGACGGTGGCGGGAAAGTCGCTCGCCCAGAGTGAGAAAATGGGATGGGTTGTCCTAAGGAAACAAAAAAAGGTGGAGGAACGGGACAGTGACGAGTTTTATTCACTGCGGGGGGGGGGGGGGGGGTGTGCTCTGAGTGGAGGGCGGCAAGGAAGACCGCTGTCTCGCTTTCCTGGAGCAAGGCTCTGGGGTTCGCTGGGGATTGGGGGAGAGCCACTGACAACCACGGGAAGCCCAGACGGGAGACGACAGGGGTCTGGGAATCCCCCAGACGAGAGGAGGGGCACCCAGACAAGAATTTATCGACAACAAGTCGAGTCGAGACGAGACGAGACGATACGATACCGAGAGCAAACACACTCACCCGTTCCGTTATTGTCCAGGTGACGGCTTGACACACACCTGATTTTGTCGCACCAGAATTTTTTGGTTGATGTTGGTGTTGATGCTTGTTGATGCTTGTTGACGCTGATCCTGATTCTGAGGCGGATGATTGTCATGCCCTGCCCTCCACTGCCCTGCCCAGGGGCTTGGATACGTCGCCTGATGGGTCCAATGCTTTTTTTCTTCTTTCTTTTTCGACTCGCCTGATCGTGGGGGAAAGGTTACGAACGGCTTCACTTGGAGCCCTAGAATTATGGATGCTTGAGGCTTCTGCTGTCTGTAGATTCCAGATGCTGCAGTAGATTACACTGCTCCGTAATTCAAAAGGCAGACCGTATGGCAGACTCGGGCAGATACGGGAGACGGAGGAACAATGCCCGGCGCAACACAGAGTCTACTGCTATGTTGCCAGTTGGGAGAGTTGGGCAAAGACGACGGGATACTTGTGCTCTGTGGCAAGCCAATGTAAGCCTGCAAGTCGCTTGCACGTATGGCAACTTGGGAGCATGTGTGTGGTGGATTGCTTGTGCCAGTGTGCGTAAGGCCTCAACTGAGTGGGTTTTTCGGTGGGGAATCCTCCCAGCGGCTGCCGAGACACATTCGTGACAAAGCTGAGCACTTGTTTCGCGCCTTTAATGCCCGATACTGTTTTGGGCAGCGATTGAGAGGCACGGCCGAGTGCCGGTCTCGCAGTGATCAATCAACGTCGAACTTCTGGCCTTTGATGGACATCAAAAACCGGCTGTGCCAGACCTAAGCGATATCTGGCTGATGGATCATCAGCTTTTGGCGGAAATGCGATGAAGACTGGAGAACTCATCCGAAAAGGACCAGGTTGAGCCGCGCACCATCGACTGATGCTCTCTTCATGCAGAGAGAGAGAGAGAGAGAGAAATTGCGAAAGGCAACCGTTCATCCCTAGGCAACGGCAGGCAGGTCGCCAGCTCACACACGATTTCCGTCAAAGCTTGCGCAGGTTTCGACCCTTATTATTGGGAGCCGTCGGGCCTGGAATGCAGAATGCTGCAGGCCAATGCCGCCTGACGCCTATCAAAGGGCAGGACTGCGACGAGCGCCCCCAACAATCTTCCACTTCGTTCTCTCTGTCTTGTCTCGCCGTGCCCGCATTGTTGGAGTCACCGGCCAACTTCGATATGCCCACTTTTCAATACCTGATCAAATCTCCAAGACATGGACTGTCGACGTCGCGATTAGAACATACTTACCGTATGGCAGCACACAACTCAGGAACCCATACGGCCACAGATTTGGATAGCGGTTCCGAAAGTCATTTTCTTGATTGCTTACTCGTGTTGCTGGCGGTTTGTCCAACGACACTTCAGCCGTTCTATTCCACAGCGATGTCGTGGAAGTATCCAGCAGACTATCGTCTCATGCGGCATATTTTGCAGAGAGCCGCAGTTCATAGGTCTAACTGCTGCGGTTGAAACTGCTACCCTCCCCCATACTACCAAGGAAAAGACCAGAACCGCGTTTGCATGTAAAGAGTGTGTTTTGATTTTGTTTTCGTCCCTGGCTTATTGGTCTTTGCGGCATACAGATGGGCATCGCGCGCCAATGATCTCGTTGTTATACCCTCCTCAAAGATGTTCGAGCGAAGGTTGGGGGGTTGCTTCCCCACAGAAATCCGTGTCGTCGACGAAACAGAGGACAGCCGCGCCGGACCTTTCGGACTTGATTGGGTGGCTTCTTGTAACAATGGCTGTTCCCACCGTCGCAACTGCGCGAGAAGCGCCAGTATCTGCACATCATGCCGTATCGCCATGCTCAGGCGATCCCGTCCACTTGGGTGCCGTTGAACGGGCATCCACAGCAGATAATCGGCTGTTTCGTCAAAGCTTCTCAAGAACACAAGTTCCCTGGCCCATTTCCATCTCCCTCCAAATGTGAGTCAATTTGGGCAGTGGGAGGACGGCCAAGCCAATCCAAAGACGGACTGGTCTGTATACTCCGCATCCAATGCATTGAAAGCGGCATGCATGCAGGGGGGTCCTACAGAAGTCATGACCTCTTGGGCAACACTGGCGCCATTTTCCTCAGACAGGATCGATGAAGCCTGCACGGAACTCTCTGACGCAAGCATTCACGATGGTCCCGTGACACACCAGCCAATGCAGATGCTGGGTTTGTGACGTGAGAGTTTATGAACATGCTGAAAGTAAAAAAGAAGGCCAGAGTCTTACTTTGGGTTCGGGCGGCCGTCCGAAAAGCATGTTGCCGAGAACGATCGGGAACCGGGTCCGATTGGGGGCCGAAAAAGAAGAGCCTGACCGGAGTCATTCCGCAATCTTGTTCATGGTGGGGATTGTTGAAAGCCCAAAATCGATCGAATGCCCCATCTTGCTTTGCTGATTTCCCATAACCCGAGGGAGAGAACTTTCTCCCGAAATGTCCGAAGAGACACCGTTTGTGAACCCTTAAACAATAAGCATCATTGTGCATCAAGATTCGATGGCGATCCGGAGTTTGGCGGCCAGTTGATTCATTGCGAGCCCTCACCGCCTTTTGGCTCTGGTCTCCCTCTCTCCCGGCACTATATCATGCATCAAAGTATCGACGCCACCGTTCCATCGCTGAGCACACCCTATCAGCCGAACATCTTGAGCCGGCAGCTACTGACAGGAAGAGAGGGGTTGGCTGATCCGTGGGAGGGCTTAGATCGATCAGTGACGGCAAGCACTTGTCCTTCCAACCACGAAGCTGAGACATCCGGGTATAGTCATCGAGTGCCGTCTGGCAACGTAGGAGCTCTCTGTCTGCTCTCTGTCTCACATGGCCGCGACTGCCTGTGTTCTTGGCCGGCTGTCTTTTAGCAAGGACGGGCCGTCACGTCACTCGGCTCGATCCCGATGCAAATCCAGCGTGGGGTGCAGGCAGCATACACATCTGCTCCTGAGACGTATGATTCTTAGACCGATAGCTCCATATCGGCAACCACAGCTCTGTGATCCGAGAGGTAAACCAAGTCATCAAAGCGATTTGGTAGGATCCCAAAGTTGCGAGATATCACATATTGTGGCTCCCGAACAAAAAGAAAGTCAATCCTCCGCGGTGTCTCGGCTGACTCCCCGAAAGAGGTATAAGTGACCTCCTGGTTGCCGTACCTGTCGCGTTCTTGCACAAGCTGAGATATGTCCATCATCCCCGAGTCAGGCGCGACCAAGACCTTGTAGGCTCCATCACTTGGTGTGCTGTTGAAATCGCCGCCGAGGAAGGCCGGTACCTGTGTCCCCTCCTCGGCCGAGGCAGTCCATGTTCGGGATATCTCCAGCAGCAGCTTGGCGCTTTCTTTCTGGGCCACCTTTCCTCGGTGGTCAAAATGGGTGCTCATGACCACAACGCGAGCTCCGGTTCCCTTGTGTCGGAATAATCCCACGGTGACGATGCGTTCCAATGCAGCGTCCCAACCTTTGCTTGGAATATCTGGGGTTTTGGATAGCCAATAGGTCCTTTGACGTTCGCATTCCCAGTGATCCACTCGGAAAAAGATGGGAGAGAACTCGCCGGCCAGTTTACCATCCTTACGGCCTTGGCCGATATAACTCCAGGCATGGCCCAACCGGTCCCGGATATCCATGAGCTGAGAATGGAGGACTTCCTGAAGGCATATGAACGGCGAATCCTGACCTGAAGTGATGAATCTCAACTGTGCGCAGAGCTTCGGACAGCGAATGGGCCATGGCTCCTCGCCAGGAACGGGCTTCTTGGTGGCATATCGGACATTGAAGGTAATCAGACGAATCGAAATCGGGCCAGGAGAGGCAAGGCTGGTTGTGTTGGCAGACCCCATTGCCGTTGCCTAGAACAAAGATTTGGAACAAAGATTTGGAACTGATGCGGGCGGTCCCGAGTGAATGGTTGCCTAGAAGCGGGAAGCTCTTCAATTGAAGAAGCGTGCAGGTGCAGGAACTTGCGAATAGGATGTAGACGGTTAGTAAAGAGGCACTGCCTAGGATAGTAAAAGAAGTGAACTGTAACCTTGAAGATCGTCTGGAGCCCAAAGGGTATGTGTTGGCGAAGGTGTGTTTGCAACTGAAGATAGTGATCAGGAACGCGTTGTGGAAGGTGACAAGCCAGCAGTGACAGGCAGCTGTCGCGTCTAGCCTACTGTAGTGTAGCTTTCAAAGGTATGTACGTCATAACGAAAGAGCTCCTCATTATGTAAGCAAACACCCCGCAACCATCTGACCTCAACCACCGATGACCATTTTGGTCACAGACACCGAATTCAGAAAACACGACATTTGCAAAACCACTTTGAGCGAAATGAGTGCTTCGATCGTGTAACAGTTTACACGACTCGAGTCCTATATTCAACAGACCGAGATCTACAAGTGGAAAAGTGCGGGAAAATGCAGTGCGATGCAAAGTGCAGAAGCTCCTGCAGCGTTCCTGCTTCGAGGCTGACCTCGACGAACTGTGACTCGTCAACCTTTTGCCTGTCGTCTCGATCCTTTTTCTTGGATCGATTCATGGTGTGAGTCGCAGTCTTGGAAAAGTTGGTGATTGCTCCGATCATCTGCCCCCTAAAGGAAGGGTCTTGGCAAAGATCCTGCAGGTACGTTCTGTCTCTCTTCATCGACCCCCTCACATACTATCTTGAATACGGATCATTAGAAGCATGACTTCTTCTTCATTTACCCTCATTTATTTATCATCATGACGGTATTATGGAAAATCGCCGGTTGACTCGGCATCTTTGTGATATGTCCGAGGTGGTGTGCTGGTTGGACAATCACATATCACCTAGTTCCCTTTTCCTGGTCGGTGTCTCAGCTCAGCCGGCTGAGTCGTTGTCACAAGCCAACCTCGACCACCTCCACGAAGAGTAATTCCCCGCCCATTCGTAATTGACTTTGACATTTCCGGGACCTAAATCCCATATCTGCCGGTTTCGAGTCACTCTTCTCGAAATGTTTCAAGTTTAAGGCACACCCATGGTGAGACTCGTGATGTTCGCCTAGTCTTGGTGTCTCGAAAACATCCCGGGAAACTTGGAATCTTCTTCAAACTAGTTCACCTAGGGCGTGAAGGCGCAGCGCACCGAGGCGGATGACCCCACTCGCTCACACATGGGCTGTCGGCCGAGTTCGAAGTTGGAGGGTATGGCATCCTGTACGTGCCCGTCAAAAAAACAGACAGGTCACTTTTTACAAGGCAGCACCTACCAAGTAATCATATTGGAACTTTGACCGGTGACTATGACTGGCGTTGCGTATTCCCAGATCGGTAACCACCCCCAGCCTTGTTTTGATATATCTCTCATGGAAGATGGTGGGCATGTAAGGAACACCAGCTCCGGTCAGTTGGACTTGTAGGTTAGGTGGTATATATCCTGAGCGGCGTGGCCGCCTCTCACCTGGCCACTGGTCTTTCTCCTCTTTCTTTCACTCTGCGTGATCGAGTTCCACGGCATTTCGAGGACAGGACACACAAGCTGTGTGCGGGTTCTCTCATTTAGAGAATCTGTTTTTGATAGGATATTTCCTGTCTTTCTAAGCCAGGCCACACAGAAGCGGCAACGGCGGCAATTCTCGACATTATTTGATCAGGTCAGACGGATACGCGGCCTCTTTTTTCCTCCAGTCGAGGGTATATATCATCCTCTCCATCCGAGACAAAATGTCTTCTTCCTCCAACCCACCAAGACGTTCTTCCTCCTCATCATCGTCATCATCATCATACCACAACTCATCACCCTGGAAACAACCCCCAACCCAACCCCCCCTCCGCCCAACCTATCCCACTTCCACCCTTCCCCCAAACGACAACTTCAGCCTCACCATGCCAGGCATCGACCCCCTCTCCTTCTTCCTCACCCCGCCAACCCCCTACCCCGAAGACGAAGCCATGCTCGACTTCGACTTTGATGACTACAACAACTACGAATACGACGCTGGCATCGAAGACAGCAGCAAACACCGCCCCACCGAATCAGTCAGGAGCGTGAGCCCCTCCAGCCTTGGCGGGTTTGCCAGACCTGGCGTACCCCGTCCGCCGACTCCTCCCAAGTCAGCGGTGTCATCACCGACAGTGTCAACCCCAGACCTGGAGTACGACTACGGCAGTTTAGGTGCTAGCCCTGATTCTGACGTGGTCATGGAGGAGTACTACCGGCATAGGCTGGGTGGGTATGGAGGGGTGCCGCTGTTGCTGAAGGACTTTACGGAGAGGCAGAGGGGCAGCAAGGATGTCAAGTTTAGTCGGCGGGATAAGACAAGGGGGCATTATGGGCATCACCATGTGTGGAGGGAGCCGAGCCCGGATGTTTGGAGTATCGAGGAGAAGCCGAGGGAGGAGGAGCAGCTGCAGGAGGAGGAAATGACTAGGACGGGAAAGGAGATGGAGATTAGGAAGGGGAGGGCGAAGGGGGTGGATATCAAGAGGGCGAAGGGGAAGAGGGTTAGGTTTGTGCTGCCTGGGGAGGAGGCGGGGGTGTATTGATGGAGAGGTTGACTTGCATTTTTTGGAGGTTATCTATTGCATTCTGGTGGTTTATTGCTGCTTTTTCGGTAGTGTGGTTTGCTTTTGCGGATACCATAGTTTATTTCTTGCATCTTGGGGGATTTGTTTGAGTATACTGGAGGCTAACTGCTGCATTTTCATATTGTTTCATTTCCTCCTAGTTTTTCCTACTGCATATTTTGGTGTTGGCTGGCTCTTTGACGGTCTTGGTTGTTGGATGGCATTGTCATTATCCTCAATGTAATTGCCTGGTGATAGGAGGAGCATTCGAGTACAGGTTGATACCAGGTCGGCATTTCCTTTTCCGTTTCCATGGTTCATCGTTTGAGGTTATTACACCACATATCATCAAGATACTTTGCTTCGCAGCACAAAATACGAGATTCTGCAGTTCTTTATTGCCTTACATATTGTCCCATGAGATATATGTCTCAGCCCTCTGAGGGATTATATGCTGTGAAGAGGTAACCGAATGTGACCCTTTATACCTGATTTCTAAAAAGACCACAATCCCAGATCGAGATTTCTCCTTACCTATCTCCTGAAAAGCCACTGGTGCGGTGCTACATGAAGAAAATGTGTGAGGCGGAGGTCCGGATCAGATGGACTTGGTGGTAGGAGTGCCTTGGTTACGAAGGTGATTGTAACATATAGCTCGGCGATTCTACTGTATGGTTACGAAGAAGTACCTGACCTGTCCCTATTCTACCCGGGGAGGTGGGTCTGGATGGTCACCAGCCAAACTGGTTTGTGTTGTAGTAGGTGAGATGGGACGGTTCACCTGGTAGGAGCTTACGACTACGATGGCTTGTGACCTTTTACCTGTGATACGAATTTGAACTGATCATTAGTAAGGAGAGGCAAGATGAGGCTCATCGATATGGAGGTATCGGTATTTGGTCGGCATTCACCCATGGACTTGATTGCAGTTATTTTTATCACGGCAGCCCAGGTGGGCGGGCGGCACTTTGCTGATCCCGGCACCCGATAGAGGCCCCGCCCACCGCTGTCCTTGCCCTTGGTTCCCTGTCTAAGTGTACGGGAACATCGCGCAAACATCGATGGGCCCGGGAACGGAGGACCTTCGGCAAGGTCCACTTGAAGATGCTTGGAAAGGGTTGTGAACTCATGATGTCAGGGCCGTGTTGAATGTTGGACATGGGTGATGCGGGGTGAGAAGGCAGAGAAATATCGGACTATGCTCGGAGAGACTTGTGAGAAGGACAGGTCATATCGACCAGTATTCAATAGTTCTGGCGGTGTCTTTTAACAGGACAAATCCCTCTTCAGTGTTGCGGTAACTGACCTGTAGGGAGGGATGGCGGGGCTGCTGCTGTGACCCGGAGGTGATATTGATGAGATGAAAGCAGGGTTGCGCCAATGCGCACTTGCCGAGGGAATATTCTTCAAGACATGTCCCTATCTTCTGGTGGCTGCTTGGTCTGCTCACCTGCGAGTTTGCGCAGCTGACAGGTTGGACAGGAGCTCCGGCCATGAGAGCGCTGATTGGGTACATTGCATCCCGAGTTCTCTGCCCAGACCAAGGAAGAGCTATTCTGCAAGGGTGGAGCGATGAGACGCTGCGATTGTTTATGTTTGAGACGACTGTTTATCTCGATTGGCCCATGGAGCTGATGGAGGCGGCGCTGTGTTGAGCTTGCTTCGGACCGCATGCGGCGCGGCTTTCCCTTCCACCTTCGAGGCTGTCCGATTGTCTCCTCACTGGCCATTCCTCGCTCATCCAAGTCTTTTCTTTCAATTTCCGCGCGGTTGTTGCTGTTGCTGCTGGCCCGCGGGTGCTTGCCTTCACTAGACGCTGTCTTGCAGCTAGCCCCGCCGTCGCAGTTTCTCAGGGTCCCTAAACTGCAGCGGCCCGCCAAACCAGTCCATCTTTCCTTGCTGGTTTGCACAACGTCACTGCAAACTCCTCCGTCAGGAACACCCGACGTTGCTGTTCCGAGTTCACGATCGGCTTCACTTCTTGTTGAAATTTGCGATTGTATCTTGTCCGCGCAACAGGAGGCGGATTTGGTTTGAAGTGGCAGACGGTCAGGATGAGCCCACCAAGGTGAAAGGCGGTAAAATCAGAGGTGGGTTGCGTTGCCGTTTCCCTGGTTTTTGTTTGTTGACTTTCCACCAAATCGTCAGCCCCAGCTCCTGGGGGCATGCAACACCCGATTGGATAGCAACCTGCTCCGCTTAGATAGTCTCACGTCAAGTGGATGCTTGTTTTGGTCCATCTCTCGATCAACAAAAGTTATTTCTGGATTGGCACATGTCATGGTCATTGGGGAGGACCCCGAGGAATGTCGGCTCAGAGTCATTGCTAACAAACACTCTCTTGTCCCGACAGAAGCGGAATCATGACGCCGCCGGCCAAAGAAGAAGAAGAGGACCCCTCCCAAACACCAACCGATACACCGCGACGCCATTCAACTCCGGCCAAGCCTACAACTACAGCAAAGACACCCAAGAGTGCTCCGGCCACCTCCAACAATGCCTCGACGCAAAAGAAGAAGCCAGAGCCCTCGCTGCTCACCGACTTCTTCCTCGGCCGCCCGTCCCCGGCTCGTCTCGCCGCGATGAAACAGCGTCGGAAAAGTATGGCAGCCGATGCAGCACATGTGCGAGAGGAATTGCGTCAGGAGATGCGGGCCGCAGCTGTACGGCGGCTCCAACAACCCAATGGCGTGACAGACCGAGTGAAGGCCTGGCAAAAGAAGAACGCGGCCGCCATGAAGGAAGCAGGTGGACCACCACGAGCCGAGAGTGTTGCGAGCGAACCGACCGAATTTGCTGCCAACATCGCCCCCGAGAGCGTGACCGAAGAGGACCGAGAACGAATCAAGTGGCGGAAAAAGCCCAAGAAAAAGAAACCAAAGGCCGACAAAATCGAGGTCATCGAAGACGAAGATGATGACGGCGACGCCGAGGAGACCGAAAAAGAACAGCCACCTGAAGCTAAGGCTGGCCCATCAGCATCCAAACCTATCCCAGCCAAAGATGCGCCCAAAAAGAGGATTATAAGTGACGACCACTGGATGAAGCAGCGAAGGCAGGGAAGGAGTCCGCCACGAACAGGTGCCCCGAGAACCAAAGCCGAAGGCAGTCCCACGCCAATACCCAAAGATTTCCTCCAGCGAACGGCTCAGAACCCAACAATCCAAAGCAAGATTAAGGATTGGGCGGCGAGGGTAGAAATACCAGACCCCGAACAGCTGCCGCGGGTGAAACACTACCGTCATAAATCCGGCGCTACGATAGCGGTCGAGGAAGATGTTGCTAGCATGGTCACCTCGGAGCCGTCGTTCCGACCTAAGTCCATGTCTTCGTTCGACGATGGGATTCGAGTCAAGCCCTTGAAAGTAAAGAAACCAGCCAATGAAACCGATGATGGGATTCGAGTGTATCCTGCACGGAAAAAGAAGGAGCCCGCAGATGAAGGGTCCCAGTCGAAAAAGAAGGAAGCCGAGGATGATGGGATACGAGTGCGCCCAACAAAGAGTGAAAATGACGATGGGATACGAGTGAAGCCAGCGGAGAGTAAAGGGGATGATGCTTCCACGCGCCCAAACAAGAAGGAGCCGATGGACGACGGGATACGTGTCAAACCCGTCGAGAGCAAAGAAGATGACTCGAAACGCACCAAAAAGAAGGAACCGCTCGACGATGGAATACGTGTGAGGCCGGTCACGGATGATGAATCGAGACGAACCAAGAAGAAGGAACCGGTCAACGACGGAATGCGTGTAAAGCCAGCCGACAGCTTGAAACTGAAACGCACAAAGAAGAAGGCACCCGACGACGACGGGATACGGGTGCGGCCAGTTGAAAGCAACGACGATGGAATTCGTGTTAAACCCGTCGTTAAAGATGCATCACCCAAGGACGACGGCATTCGCGTTCAGCCAAGCGAGCCATCCTCCTCCGAAGCGACATCACGCCCAACCAGACCTGGTCATACTTCCGCCGAAAAGATGAAAAGAGCGCAAAGCAAGCGGCGAGAGGAACTTCCTGTCGAACAACCCGTGAAACGGAAGAATTCCCTGCGGAACTCTAGGCGTAGGAAAAGTCGGAGTCCCCCTGCGGCCACTAGGGCACAAACCCCTCGAGATGGGCGGGATTCTGAGCCGGAGGTGGTGCCAATCCCCAACTGGCCAACCGTGGAATCCGATGAGGAGTCGGACAGGGTGCCTCCGACTGTTCTTGGAAACAAATCTCTGGCCGAGATTCCATTTGGCTACTCGGCCTTCAGTGTTCTCGACTTGCCGTCGAGTCTTGACCCGCAGAAGAGCGCCCCGAAGAAACCAAAAGCTCAACGGAACCCCAGTTTCAAGGCGGTACCAAAGGTTTTCAAAAAGGTTGTCGAGGGCGCCAAGGAAATCATTCAAGAGAGTCTTGAGCCGCCACGGCCACCACCAACAACCAACAAACCAGCCAGCATAGAGTCCTGGCTGAACAATACTGTTGATCCTTTTGTCCAGGCTTCGCCCACAACAGAAACCAACGATAGGGCGACAGTGACGGAGTCACAAACCAGTACCGAACCACCAATAAGGGCATCCCGTGAGACTCTCGAGCCCCCAGTAAAACTCGAGAGCCGACCGGCTGCAGAGAAGCGGCCAAAGGAAGAAGCAAGGGTGAAGGAAAAGGTGAAGGAAAAGGTGAAGGAACAAGAGACTGCAACACCTGCCTCCACATCATCTTCCAAAACACCAAAAACCCCAAAGTCGGATAGTAGCAAGGGGAAGGCAAGCTCGCAGGGCGAAGACAGTGATGCTACAGCTAAAAAGACGAAATCGCCAGTTAACCCCGCGGGCCTGAAGAGGAGACGGGCCACCAGGGGTCCCCCATCTCCTGTCAAATCTGGAGGGAAGAAACCTCTCAGGGAAATTCTCAAAGACGCTTTTCGTGGCGAGTCAGGCGGGTACAAGCTGCCTCCCACAGTTTATCCCAGCTGTGAGGCTTCTGAGTACGACGACGAGTACTCCGAGTACACAGAATCCGAAGCCAGTACACAAAGACCCGGGTCTTCACACAAAAGACCCAATTCACCCGATTATTCATCATACTACTCATCCAACTACGACTCAATTTTGTCCTCGGATGTTTCCAGCCACGAGCCACCGCGCAGAAGACCCCCTCCTACCAATGGTGGTGGGAATCATTTGTCAACCATACTCTCGGAGGAAGCCAGCACCGTGAGCGCAACAGACACCATGTCCACCATCTCCCACACTACTGTCACGCAAACAGCAGCAACACCCCTCACTGAAACAACAACTGAACTCTCGCGGCACCGGAGCCAAAAAGGTAGCCGGAAGGGTGGGAGCCTCAAGCGCCGCCTCACCAAACATTCAGACTTGATATCTGTACTATCATTGCCTGACACCGGCCAGATAGTTCCACCCAGCCGGTCAAGAAGCGTCAAATCCTCACGCAGCCTTCACCGCAGGCCAAGCAAGGTGGACAGGGGCAGGATTGACGAGCTCTTGGACGAGTTTGCGGATGACGAGTATTTCTACCAGCGCGAGTTGAAGACTCTGGTAGACGGCGTGATCCCGGTGCTTTTGACACACGTCCTTCGCGGCGATAGCCTCTTCGGCCGAACCGAGGCTGGCAGAACCAAAGCTGATGCCATGGCCAAGTCTGTGGTAAACATGGGTGTGGTGCTGGAAAAGCTCAAGAGCTCCCATAAGCAGGTGCCGCTCGAGAGCATTTATCACCTCCTGACGTGGATGGATGATGTCTCACCGCTATATGACAATTATTTTGATGTCTGGCGCCTTGGGTTCCAAGGCCTCATCATTAATCTTGCACCCAAACTGAAGGGTATGGATGATAACGACTCGCTCTTGAATGCGCTCCCTATCAACGAAGATGGCGATATTATCGGGGAGAACGGCGAGCGAGTGGATGTAGCGTTCCTTTTAAAACGGCCCCTAATCCGGCTCAAGTGGATGACGAAATTTCTCAGGGTAGGTTGACACTAGTCCCGGCTTCATTTTGAGCGAAATATCTACTGATACACGATGTAAAGGCTGCCGTGACTGTCATCACCACTCCCGATACGGAGCATCTGCTCTCGGTATTCGAGTCCCTCCAGGAAAAGGCTCGCAAGCGGCACCGAGAAGAAAATGCTCGGATTACAGATGAGGATGCAAGAAATACTGATACCACCCGCGCTCGAGACCTGCGCACTCTGATGCCTCTTGATGGAGTTGGCATTGAGCAGACACGCCAGGTGGCTGCGCTCGATGTATTCGCGCTTGATCTGGACCACTCCAGCGGACAAAGACTGGAATGTCAAGTTGAGATGATTCACAGAGATAAGCCCGATGTCCCTGCCGACAAAGGAGATGTTCTGATACGGGAGATTGGTAACGACTCTCGCTCCTGGCTGCTATTTCCACCTGTTCCCATGGCATACATTTCTGCCCGTACCAGTGAGACCGACCAGGCTCTGGTGGTCATGATTCGTGGAACCCACAATGGAGTGGAGTGGTATGAGCTTCTGAAACTATCTACAAATAGTGAGGAACAAATCACGTTTTGGCTGGACGTCCTGGGCAGCAATCCCATGCCGCCACTCACTCGCAGGCGGCCAACAAGTGCTGTCATGGGAAGTACTTCTCCCAAGCCAGAAGATATTCCAGTTGGAGAACGCAAGCTTGAGTCTGACAGACCTCGAACTCCAACGCGTTACCGTCCACGAAGGGTCGTGGAATCCCCTTCCACCCCTCCTGCTTTGGACGCAGACGTATCGCCTGAACGGACACCCACTCGAGCCACCTTTGCGCAGTACCAGTCACAAGAGGACCGAGATGAGGCCCGCTGGGAGGGTCCATCATTCGACACACCGAGAGCTTCAAGGCCGGCACCCAACACTACCCCCTTCCGCGAAGACGGTGCCCCTCCTCCGCCTATTCATCGCACTCTTAGTGAGAAGTCCAACAAGCTTGCTCCTCCGGTGGATCTCGGAGTCACTCGTGTCAAGCGTCGGGGATCGTCGCCACTCAAGCATGAATATCATCCATCCGACGTATCCTCTGACAGCTCAACCTCGGTAAGCGACGATTCGGAGTCGTCGTCATCTTCCAGCGATGAGCTTGAGGAAGATGAGGTGCCTGACACCATCCCCGGGTACAGCATCAAGATGGTGCCCCAGGTCGCGTCCGTTGAGACGGTAGTGTCGGACAATAGCATCACACCCTCGCACTCTGCCTCTCAGGTCGATGTCTCTAATCAGGGTCCAAAGAAGCCAGAGGAGCCAGCTCAGAAATTTATGGCTTCTGTGTCATACTGGTCCTCCAAGAAGGGCATGTGGAAGGATATTGTCAGCGGCGGACCGACCTCGATTGTGGTACGCCCCGGGAGCATGGAGGTGCACCGGCTCAGCAAAGAACAATCCAAGGCGTACCCGCTGCAATCGTCTGGCACTTCCGAGGTGGATATTTCCAACCAGGACGCGGGCAGCAACGTCCCTCTTATTGCGCTGATCCTCACTCCGGTGGTTATGATCCGCCGCAGCACAGCGCTCGACCTCGAAGTCCGCAGTGTTGCCTCCCCAGAGTCGAGGCTCAAGACAGACAGCACAATGTACCGCTTCCGCGCTGCCACCCAAACCGAAGCTCACACTCTGTACGAAGCTGTCCATCTCAGCAGGCTGAACAATGCTAGGTACATTCAGCTCGCCGAGGAGGCACGCGTGAGGTCGTTTGGCCAGACCCAGGGTATCCTCGGGGAAGGTAGCGCAGACGGGGATAGCTCGAGCAGGAGGCGCAGTTCCTGGTTTGGGCGTAAGAATTCCTACCGGGCGTCGACACGGGCGCCGAGTGTCTCGCAGCATAGCATGTCGACTACCATTTCCGCTGGTAGCTTCTTGCGGAGGTTGATGGGCGGGGGGAATAACACCTTCAACATTGAGGAGTCGTCGATTGACAAGCCTTCGAGGCCGAATTCTGGTGGAGTGGTGGGGTATTCCTCTGGGGCGTCATCCGGGGGCGGGACCTTGACGCCTCCGAGAAGCGTGTCGATGTCTTTGTCGGGGTCAGCATCGAGAGCGTGGAGTAATGGGCTTGCTAAGCCGTTCTCGCCTGACCAGCCATTGGAAATTAGATGCCATTTGAATGTTCAGAGTAACAGGTGGTTGGATAAAGGGGATTGTATATTGCATATCAGCCGGCCTCCGCCGGGAGTGAGGCAGGAGTTGTCGCTTTATCATGGGTTGGAAAAGAGGATTATTGTTACGCATGCGTCGAAGAAGGTGGGGGATAAGCCGTTGATTTTGTTGGATGCTGTGTTGGGGAGCAAGTGTTTTAGCTTGTTGGGGAGTAAGGGGGTGATGTGCTCTGTTTGGGAGGACTTGAGGGATGAGGAGGGGAATGTGGGGGTTGCGCCGAGGATGGGGGGGTTGAGTGGGCGGGTGACGAAGTGGTGCTTTCAGTGTAGGAATTCGGGGCAGGCGGAGTGGATTATGTGGTTGGTTACGGCTGAGGTGGAGGGGTTGGTTGTTTAGGAGGGTCGACCTGTTTCTGCGGAGGCTGAGGCTGGGGGGAGGAGGAGTGGGGATGGGGTTAGTGTGGGATCGGGAGGGAGTGGTGGGAGTGGGAGTGTGACGTTGGTTGGGAGTGGTAGTGGTGGGAGCAGTGAGAATGTGACTTTGGTTGGGAGTAGTGGTGGGAGTAATAAGAGCAAAGAGGATGTTAGCAGGAGTGTGAGTTTGAGTGGTACGGGAAGTGGGAGTGGTAGTTGGAGTTGGAGTGGTAATAGTAGGAAGGGGATGGAGAAAGAGAAGATGGTGGTGTTGGGGACGGGGATGGATAGGATTAGGGGGGTTAATAGACGGAATGTGAATTGGTAATCACTTATATATAAGGGGATGATACAGAGAGGGGGGCGGTTTGTTTATAGTCATCTTATTTAGGGAGGAGAAAGGGGAGAGAAGCATGCATGCATGGATACGGGATATGATACCACGGCGATGGTTTCTGGTTTTTGGTTTCTTTGTTAACGGACAGGAGAGAGCATGAAAGCATGGGGAGCGTCGGAGTCTGATTAGTTTCTGTCATTGCATCTCATCTTCTTTTTTTCTTCTTTTTTGCAATCTTGCACACACGCACACACTATACACATATACCACCTTTTTATTTTGTTTAACTTCATACTCATTGTTTATTTTTGGTGTTGTTGATTCGGTCTGCGTCTGTCGGTTGTTTATACATTATACCCGTTCATCACTCTGCTTCGTTGGTTGGACATCCATATGCTGCTTTAATTGGAGATACCTGCTATATAAATTCGAGAAATTCAACTTTGAGCACTGATGCAATTCATCCATGGTGTTTCCATGAAAATCTTCGTCATTACACACCCAGTCTAGGGACCTTTGTGAGTTACTTCACTCTACCACTGTTGTGACATTCTGTAGGGAGGATTCTGGTCTGGAGGCTCCCGGGTAAGCTCCTAGAGCAGCTCCGAGGGAGGCTTCGAGGGAGCGCCTGGGCAGGGGTTTACCGAGGGAGGCCCCAAGGACAGCTTCCATGATGACACGGGATATGTATGGGATGGAGATTCCGGGAAGGAGACTCCCTGGAAGGCAGATGTCGAGGTACCTTCCGGAGCTCAGTTTAGTCTAGGAAATGGAAGCTGACAAAGCTACCAGGTATCAGCGGCCACCGGAGAATAGATGAAGTACAAAGACAATGTACACGAAACGCAATATAATATACGTGACCCTGGGAGGGTTGCGACCAAGGCTGGGAAACCTGCCAGCGTTGTGTGGAGGCACAGAACAACCACACTGGGACCTGTCTGGCACCATAGGTACTTACCTAGACAAAGTTGTGAAGGTATCTTGAGGGTCCTACAGATTGATTCCGTGAAGGACAAACAACATCCCGTCTGACAGTGTCCTTTAGGCTTAATGAATCTCAGGAGAAAATTTCATGATGCTGCTCGAGTTCTCTTTAGCAAATGTTTTCCTGGAGAGACATCGCTAAGAAGTGCCCAGACGGAATTCAGGGGACGCATCAAAGCCCAACATGACCCTCCATCTCAAGAGATTGTAGATTGCACGTGGAGCAGATACTGTTCTTTTGTTGATTGGCCCCAGATGTGAACTGTTTTTTTCACAAGCGCGCACAGCGGCGGCGGCATAGTAAGTGGTTGACCACGTTCGATATTGCAGATGTTCCTCAGTTTGCAGGTCGGCGAGTCTCGGCGACAACGAGAGGGACAAAGTTCTGGTATGCAACGCTGGCCAGTAGTAGGCCGTTCTTATATTTTGAGGTGTAATGAATACCAGTATGCCATCTAATGACGTTGGAGCGGAACTTTCGCAGGCAGTCCGACTTTGTGGGATATCATGAAATTTGGGATGATGATGTCAGAATCATGGAACCGTGAACTTTAGGGACGGACGAATTCTCGCAGCGAGAGAATTCCACCAATAAATCATTGGTAGTTTGATGTCGGGCTTGAAGCTTCACACCATCAATATCGATGTGATGGGAGGATGGCTCAGATGGTGTGGCATGGGAGGTTGAATCCAACACTCCCGAGATCAACCTCTGGATGTAAACCTGCCGCTTTTACCGCGACTCAGAAAAGTGGCAGAAACTCCCTAAGGGGTTTGTGGAGGTTGAGGATACCACTGAGAGTACACCCGAAAGAGGTCTTGTGAGCAATTTTGGCCTGGTTACTGGATGTACCAAAGGTTCCAAGTACCAGGTTGTTACATCTGGATGCCTTCATGTGCACTGCCGTCAGATAGTGATCGTCTTTAGGTTGGCGGATACTATCATCCATTTCACAGTTGCCCGCCAGATTCCTCCTTTTCAAGACTTTGAGCAACTCCTATAAATCCGCTGTGCCCACTTCACCGACCATGTCACTCATCGAAATCCCACTCCCATACACTGAAGGCAAGGGTAATCTCCTTCTCACCACTGGCTCGGCTTCGTACGCTCGGCTGGCCTGGGATGCTCCCCAGAGGGTTAAGGTCTTCGAGGAGGCTGAGAATGCTCACGAATATGCGAAAGAGGCCATGGCAAAGATTGAGGAATTCCTCGGTCACTTCGACAAACAAACCGGCAAGCTCCAAGGGGCAACAATCGAAACAGCCAATGAAGCCGCCGGCAAAGTCAATACAGCTGTCACCACTGCTAGAGCAGCTGCCGACAATGCCCGCTCCGCCTCGACGGCTGCGAATCCTCCGCACTTGTTCAAAACCACGGCTGATTCCGCCAGAGCGGCTGCAGATGCTGCTAGCGAGACCCAGGTTGCTTTCAACAAGTTCCTGACCGACCGAGATGCAGCACCGGATGTGGTGGACGCGCTTTCGAAAGCTGCCCGTGATGCTTACACCAAACTGAAAGAAGAGGTTGAGAAGGCGGGGGCCAAAATCGGCGCAAACAAAAAAACAGCCAAGCAGTTCGACAGAAACAACAGAAAGATGGTCCTCGTCATTGGAGGTGGTGTGAGTGGATTGATGACCGCTTGGATTCTTCTCGATAAGGGGTACCGAGTCTCGATTGTCGCCAAAGAGTGGCGAACCAAGGATGAGAATAAACCGGAACGCATGACTTCTCAGATTGCTGGAGCTCTTTGGGAATACCCTCCTGGTGGCTGTGGCTTGTCAGAGATTGAGGTTCCTGTTCTTGCCTACTCCACGCTGAAGCAGTACCGGGATTGGGCATTGCAGAGCTTTCTATTCTATGAGCATCTGGCCACGAGTACGACCTTTAAGGAGTTCGGAGCTCGAATGGTTACCCTGTATCAACTTTTCCATCACAGTCACAAAGCAAACGCGAACATTGGCGACACAGACCCAGTTGTCAGGAGGGCTCGGGAGAGTGCGAAGGATCACTACAACAAATGGTTGGCAATTTCAAACCTGGACGGCGAGGTTTCAAAGTTCGAAAACAACTGGAAGCCGGGACCTTTCAAGGGAAGGCTCAAGGCGGCTAAATGGGAGGCAGACGCTGGTGATGTAGACGTTGCCTGGCAGCCAGCCCTGGGTGCGATCAGTCACAGCTCGGAGGACTTCAAGCTTAAGTGGGGTTACATTCATCAGGCCCCAGTTGTCGACACCGATGTCGCGATGAACTTCTTGATGAAGCTTGTCAGAGACAAGGGAGCAATTCTGGAGACGAGAGAGATCAAGGAAGACCTTCACCTCCAGGAACGGGAGCTCAAGGACGACTTCAAAGCCGACATCATTGTCAACGCTAGCGGTCTCGGAGCACGGGTACTGGCCAACGACAACCAGGTATTCCCCGTTCGTGGAGCCGTACGCCGGATGGCGCTGCAACCGAAGAAACCCCCGGCAGACTCCTCCCAGGCGACTAAGGAGAGGATCGAGTTCCTCCAAAAGAACGCGGTCCTCCTCCCAGCCCAATACGACGTCAACAACCACCCCAGCAAAACAATCTTTATCGTCCCTCGGAACGACCACACCCTTGTCGTGGGATCCATCATCCAACGCAACAGCTGGGATCTAGGCCTGACTGTTGACTCACCTGAAGTCGAAGACATGTGGGAGCGAGCTCAGAAGTTCGTGCCGGCACTCTCCGGTCTTGAGGAGGATTCCAGGAAACTTGCACAAGGCTTGCGACCCTTCTCCCACTCCAATGTGCGGGTATCAGCCGATAACCGCACGACCGATTGTAGAGTTGTCCACAACTACGGCCACGGAGGTTCAGGATGGACTCTTGCTGTTGGTTGTGCCTGGACATGTGTGAGGATTGTTGAGAAGATTCTGCATGAGGGCAAGTCGGGATCTGTAGCCAACGCGGAGGTTTGGGGACTCGGTAAGCACTGATTGTTATGTTGGATTCGGCAGTGCTTAACGGTGGGATCTTTGTATGGGGGCTTGGATTTTCTGTGTATAGCTTGTTCACTTCTCATGGGGCAGGAAAACACAACAGAATATTAGAATAAAAAAAAAGAAGACGAATGAAAAGACTGTTCGGTATGAGCTAGATCGATCCACGCAGATTTGACAAATAACCGACGATTCCCTGTATGAATATACAATGACAAACTTTTGTTGCACACATGCTTCCCACTATTCATCTACCAGACACCCAATACTCTATAGATAAGCAGCGGCAGGATATCACATAAACGACAACCCCCGACTCCCCCAAACCTCAAGCTACGGCAACACAAAAGACCGAAGATGATACACCTCCACATACACAACCATCCAGGCAGATCCTCTACCCACAAGCACACCTATTCAAGGAAGTTCAAAATTTCAGCAAGACCGAACACACCCGCAATGATACACACATAGGAACCGCACCCCTAAAACAATCCCATTCCAAAGCCACACTTCATCATTCACCCCAGCATGATTTAAAAAACAAAAGCTTATACTTCCCCTAGGTATCTAAACCACAAAACCAAGCAGCCAACAACCCCACCCCCTGAGGCCCCTGAATAGCACTTACAGCGAATAACATTGCAAGTAGGTATTCCTCAGAATATGAACTCACATAAAATTTCTCACCCGGAAAATTGCAATTGCTACCTACGTTTCCCTTCTTCAAATGGCTGCGTTGGGAGAAATGGGTTGGAGAATGTTGAACAAACAAGTACCCCATATAAACCCACCGCCCCACCCCTGTTTTCAACAAATCAACCAACTCAACAAGCTGCGTGGCGCAGCGGAAGCGCGCCGGGCTCATAACCCGGAGGTCACTCGATCGAAACGAGTCGCAGCTAACCTTTTGACATTTTCCCATTTCTTCAAGATCGTAACGGCCGAATAATATTATGACTCTTTTTTATCTTTGAAATCACCAAAATTTGCAAAAAGACCCCAAGTTTTTGTCCAGAGTTTATTTGTTGTTTATTATTAATAATTAGAGATCCCCAGCCACTCGCCCTCCGCCATCATGTCTACGCTCATCGACCATGCCATCCATCATCCATCCCTCTCCCTCAAAGAGAAAGAAAAGAGAAAATGACAGAGCAAAACATGATCAGCAACATGACAGCAAGGCAAATGGCCTCTCTTGTCTCCCTCGCTCAAGTAACCTAACTACAACATTAATTGATACAGCCCAACTGATCACAGACTATAGTTGTGATCCCTGTATCTTCCCCCTCCTTCCCTCCACTATCAATCCCTCCATACGCCCGGTGTTTTCCCTTCCCTTTGCTCCCCGCTGAAAAGAGAGCAGCCATTAAACAGAAACCCAATAGTTTTGAGAAAAACAATCCAAAAAACAAGTATGACGCCGTTCCAATGCAAATCCAGAAACACCGAGAGAAAAACCAAAGGCCGTATACAAAAAATCCAAATAGTTCCCTCCCAAAAGGGAATACAAAACATAAGCCGGACATACAAGTCAACGGCTTGGCCATCCGCCCAAGAGAGAGATTAAAACCCTTCCCAAAAAATAAACAATGAAAAAGAAAACACCGAAAAAGCCAAAACAACAGATGCTATGCAGTTGGGTATCAGGATCCAAAACCAAAAATGCCAAAAAGGAGTGTGTGCCTATGCCGGTAATGCAGTGTCGTAAAGGAGCGTCTAAGTTGGGTATCAAATCCGTTCGATCCGGTAAAAAAAAAGGAATGTCTATAGTTCGTTGTGGACCAGCCGGGACAAAGGAGCGTGGGTATGTATGGGTATCATAAGGAGCGTCGTGCATGAAATGCAAGTATTAGGTAAGGTCGTTGCAGTCGTAAAGGAGCGTCGTGTGCATAAGAATGCCGTGGGATATGCTGCGATGAAGATCAAGGTTGTGATCGCCAAAGGAGTGTCGTGTACATTTGCGTCTGTGTTGAAGCGTGAAAAACAAGCGAGAGTGCGCTCCAAAAAAAGAAAAAAACAGAAAAGCGAAAGTAGGAACAACAGTCAAGGGTCGAAAAAGATGACGGGCTAGATCATCTTTCCCTTGCCCTTCATGTCATCCTGAGGAGCCGTAGGAAGTGGGAGCACGGTGTGGTCACTGTCCGGGATGCTGGAGTGGCCTGGGATCAGGGACGAGGCAAGCGGCGAGTGTGGTGACTCTGGAAGCGGAGGGTAATGGGCGGGTCCGGGACTCAGGTATGGCGAATGAGCAAAAGACGAAGATGGAGCCGACAGCCATGGTTGCGGATCCTCCTGTGGGGCGTAGTCTGGTGTTGTGCTCAAGTAGGAAGGCCTGGTCGTCATCTTGTCAATCACCTTTGACTTATCGATTACCAGAGGCTCCTAGGCCCATGTGGACTGGATTGGAGAAGAAACGAACCCGACGCCATAATGGTTGTTGGCAGAACCCATCACGGGAGAAGCGGCCGAGTAGGGGATGGTCCAGTTTCCAGAATCCTCGATATCGCTGTGGGCGGCGTCACCAAAGTCGCCGCCATATACGCTCGAGACAGGGCTGTACGCGCCGTAGGGACTGGGAATGCCAAGGTACTGCTGGTTGCCAGGGTGAGGAAAGGGGGACGACAGCTGCAGAGGGCTGACGGCGCTGTTGGGAACAGACAGGTCCTCTGTGCTGTAGCTGAAAGCGAGATTGTCTCCATAAAAGTACTCAGGCGAGGCAGCGGGGGCCATTGCTGGCGAACCATCGTTCATGTAGAAGGGAGGTGCGCTGTACTGCTGGAATGTGGGTGCGTCGACCGGATGGGCCCATCCCATACGCCCGCGGAACTCATTGACGGTACTGAGGGGGTGATCCATGAAACTGATTGGGGCCTGACCCCTTTCCGAGTTGCTCTGAGGCATGGTCTCCAGGCGACGATGGATTTCCTCGATGGGCTTGACAGCGAGGCTTCCAAAGTAGGCAGCGCCAATGTCAGGGAAGAGTCGCTCCATCAGCAAGGCAGCCGTGTAGTAGTGAGCAATCACGACCAACGAGTTGGCAGAGCCACGGTTCTGCTGCAACATCTCGACGGGAAGCCAGAATAACCATGTGCGCAGCGAACGCAGGCGCTCGAATTGCTGGTTCAAGGGCTGAGTCAAGACGATCTTGCGGGAGCCCTTCATGAACGTGATGAGCTGCGAGATGGGCTTGGTGGGCTCGTGGCTGTGCTTCAAATGGGTCTCAAGCTTCTGCAGCTGCTTCAGGGTCCGCTGGAAACTTTCCAGATCGGCATCGCATGGCTGGCTGGGCTGATGGTCCGGGGTGGGCGACGGAGGGCCGGTAGGGAACGTGCTGCTCTCGGCGATGAAGTCGCCAAACAGGGATTCGTCTCTCCAGGATTCCATGGCATCGATAATCTATTTTGTTCGAATTAGTCGGCGGTCACGAGGGCTTGGCACCAGTTCATTACTCACGGTAGAGGTTCCTTGCATAAGTTGGGTCCAGCTCTTCCTGCATCGAGGGTCAGCCCTGGTCGGTGTAGCCCGGATAGCTGCAGTATATTGCTTACCAGTCTGTGGCTTGCCACGACAGAACCAGCGATGCCGCCAGGATGGCGTCCGAGTTCTCCCTCGAGAAGCGGCCAATGGCTTCTTGGAGGCGGTTCAATGCAATGCCCCGGTGCACGTAACTCATGTTGCCGACCTTCGGGCAGTCGGTCAGGTACGCGAGATGCGTGGCGGAAAACGCCAGCAGCGCATGCAAGACATAGTCGTGTGTTGCACCGATCTGGATGATTCTGGAAAACAAGAAAAGGGGCTTGTTAGTAGGAACGACATGAGATGGCATGTGTCAGTGGTCCAGGCTTACGTGGGGATCCGGCGCGTCCAAAGCGTGAAGCCATTTGCATCGAGCTGCTCCATCTGTTCGCTGATGGACGCAACATGATGGATCAACCTCAGCTCATCAAGAGTCAAGTCAAAAGGGGCGGGCGCTGGGTAGATGTGCGGGAACGGGAACACCCCGGTATCCTTCCACTGGTTGATCTCTTCCTCGATCTGGGGGTTCCACATGAGGTCGGGCTTGTCAGGCGAGCAAGACCTTTCCTCGGCCGGGGTGATGTCGTTGTACGGGCAGCGGACCTTGTGCTTGGTGCAGTTGCGGCTGAGCCTGGTGTCAGTCTATGGTTTTCTGAACTCTCTCAAGGGTAACCCAAGCATACCATTGAGGGAAACTTTCGTCACACCTGATGTGACGACGCTTGCTGTAAATAATGTTAGTGAGGAAATCGTTAACTGCCAAGTTGTTATCAGCTCAACTTACCATGAGTCACATCCCTTCCGGGACTTGGTATGGCTCCGACGAGGAGGACCACCACCGGGACCGGCCATTATTAAGGATACTTTTTGAAAATGAAAACGAAAGAACTGAACTGGATGTTAGCATCCAAGCCAAAAAGAAAACGAGAGACACCCAAGGCTGGATAGAAAAAAAAAAAGGCAAAAACAGGCTCGGGGGTGCTGACATATTTCAGAACACACAGTGCAGTGCGTCCTGGATGATAGCGAACGTCGTTGGAGTTGCGGTTGGGGAGAGGCGCAACAAGGTGGTGTAAGGCTGACACTATATTGAGGTGAAGGATAGCACAAGGCTATGGCCACTCTTGGCAGCAGGCCTAGAGGCGGAGCTTGGAGAAAAGGGCAGCCGAAAGAGTCAAAATGCCGTGCGAGAGCCTGATTCCTGCGTGAAGATGCGTCGAGGAGGCAAGGCTGCTGCTGCTACTGCTACGTGATGGTAACTACTGGTGGCGGTGATGGGTTCGATTTCGGAGCTTCTTTTCCTTTCCTGGCTCTTCTTTTTTCTCGTGAGAATGCCTTCCCTTCCTCAACAGTAGCGATCGTGTGGTTGTGTTTTTTTTTGGAGTGTTTTGAGAGAGATGTTGGGTGATGTTGATGTTGACGTTGATAAGATTGGGCCTCTCGGATATTGTCTCAAAACTTGATCACAAGAGCGAACGTGTGTGGTGAGCGAATGATGGGTCCTTCTCTTCTCTTCTCTTCTCGGGAACTCTCTCTTGACACAAAAACAAAATAAAAAGAAACAAGCGAATGACAGGAGTCGACGAGGACTTCCTTAGGGTGAGTGCAAAAAGCGAATGTGAGTGGTGGAGATGGGCAGCGACGGGGCTGATTTAGCGATGGTGTTGTATCTGGAAGTTCAAGAGAGCGGAGGACGGGGCTATCGGGGGGACTGCAAAGTTAAATAGCACCCCAATGCACGCACGTCCTGGCTGGGGACAGGCCTGTCTGCGGAACAGCACCACCTTCCCACCTTCTCCCACGCGCATTGCCCCTTCGGGAAAGCAAGCCTGCCAAGCCAAGACGTCCAGGCTACACCATGTGCTGGCACTCCACCTTCCTTTCCCTCTTGGGGTTAGCTTTCAAGAATTGATTGTCGACTAGAATCACGACCAGTTGACAGTTCCCACTCCCGAACGGTGTCCTTGTTGAAACCGACGACAGCATGGAGAGGCCCCGTAACCCAGCTCCGATCCAAGCCCCGTTACTATCTCTCTCTTTATCCGCCAGCTAGGCGCGAGTAGCGGGCACTTGTGGCGGTTGTCTACCTACCTTAGCGGCCCTCATAAGCTATCAAATGCTCTGCTTTATTGAGCGGGCTCGAGGAAGGCGTGCTCCGGTATCCGTTATACTACTCCTCTTCTCAAACCCCGAGGCTTTTGGACAATGACAACTAACCATCAAGGTAGGCACAGTAAGTTAGGTAGCACACCACTCATTCGCCATACCTCGGGTGGTACTCCAGGAGCTTGTTCGACCCTAGGCCCGTACAGCATCTCCTATGCCATCGAAGCGCCGTGGAAGCTGCCAGTGTCCAGCAGCAATGCCGGGCTCATGCGAGCGCCGTTAACCAGGTATGCTCTTGTATCTTTATTCCCTTCCAGGTTCTCTCTCTCGTCTGACGGCTGCCGTGGGCCAATAGTCCTCCTGCCTATACTATACTACAGTGAGGGGCAGGGCAATAAACGCAAAAAGAATCCCCAAAAGGCAAAAGTGTATACAGTCGGGGCCATGCCCATGCCATGCCCCCCCATGTCACGTTAACTCGGAGGTCCAGTTGTGCGGGGAGATGAACCAGCATAACGACAGAAAGCACAAGAGGGAAAACATTTTTAGGGGATCAGATTAGCGGCGGGCACTAAAGGGACAGCACAAGACGGTTCCGCCGGGACAGGCCGGAAGTCTGAAATCTAAAAAGAGGCGATGAGAGATTAAGTTTGGTCGCCTGTCAAAGCTAGGTACTGTGACAGATGGACTGCTGCTCCTTTCACTAATCGTCCCAGCACAAGTCCCAGTACACTAGAGATGGCGAACGAGCCTGCGAATGGGAGATAGGCCGGGCAAATGGCCGTGCTGACTGCTGTCGATACTCCAAAGGGTGCTCAGACTAGCCGCCCCAGGGTTAGCGCCCCCTCTGCAGCAGAACACGAATTGAGGCGGAGCAACGGCACGTCGGCTCGTCCTTTCTCCTTCATTATTTCAGAGTCAGTCAGTCCTCTCTGCGATTGGTGATGCTGGTGATGTTTCTGGACTGCTTGTTTGGGTGTGGTCTGCGCTTGCGCAGATTCATCAGGTGTGGCCCACGTGGATGTCTGTGAATGTCTCTGCCCGACGCCTAGCCTAGCCGCGGTATTCGCTCCAGAGAAACTTTGACGCCTTTTCAGCAAATCCACCTGCAGCATTACGTACTTTTCACATCCATCTCCGATTCTCTAATCAGACCTCTGCTTGATTGCCTCGACACACACACACACACACACACACACATTCACACACACAATCTTCCTCTTCCTCCCTGTGATTCTCTGATTACAAGGAGGGGGCGGGAAGGGCGTTGTTGCGGCAGCCATCGTCACCCATCACACTTCTCTTCTCTGTCCTCCCCTCCCCGCACTCTCTGGGTCTGTGGGATTCCTCCTGCATAGTTCCTAGGAGCAAGAGGTTGGGAGTTGCAGTTACAGCCAGTCTCATGCAGCGCGCATATATGTTAGCGCAGGGCCCTCTTTGCTTCCCTCAGAAGAGGAGTCGTCTGGTGTGGTGGCATGCGTTCTGCATGTTGGTTTTCAATATTCATCCGCACAAAGTACGGATACAAAAGGCGAAGCCGGCACCTCCTTCCTGATGGGAGAAATATGGAAAGGTCTTTGGATATGGGAGCATCGCCATCACCATAATACCCGTACGAGGACGCAACCCAACACCTATTCAACCCAACCTATCCAGTGCCAAGCATTCGGCGAGGATCATATCATCGGCTAAGAGGCTCTTTTTTGGCATGCCCGTCAGGGCAGCAACTATTCCCTATTCGACGCTGGACCGGATCGCGGTTGATATTGGTTTTGGCGGGGCCCGCTTGGGCACGCCGTCACTGTCACTGGCATCCCTCGGCGCGCTCTGTCTGATACAGTAGCGTGGTGTTCCGATGTTTGGTGACCCCCATCACCAGCGAGAGCGCGTTGTGTTTCAGGTGCTTCGTAACTGGGCTTCGGGGCTCGTGCCCAACCCACACTGTTGCAACGACAATTCTCGGTTGATGCTCTGATCTGATCTTTTGATGGAAAAGAAAAAGGTCAAAAAAATTGAACGGCGGAGGGAACAACCGGTTTCCCCTGAGGTGCGTGCCCCACGACCCTCCACGACCCCACGAGAGACCCTCGCCGGGCGACGGCCGACGGACGACTGGGATGTGAAGAGGCAGGTGTGCTTCCGAACCCCCGTTTCCGTGCTCGCCTCGGCGGTGTTCCCTCAGAAGCATCAGTTTGCATTATGTCATTGCCCGCCGCTGTGGAAGTAAGCTCTGTGGCTCTCTCGCTACGGACAGAGCTCGAGCTTCCATGAACCTGGGAACTGCTTGGAAAGCTGGGAAGAAACTAGAGGAACTTTGATAATAGCTCCAGTTCCCACCCATCTTGTCCACCTCGGTTCACCCGGAAGCGCACCAGTCGGTGGAACTCCGGTTCAAAGACACGTCTTGTGTCGGGTTAGCAACAATACAAAACAAAAAGGGTCAGACGCCTTCGCTCCAAAGCCTGCCGCCATTATCAGCAGATCAGAAGCCAGCCGCTACTACACTATCAACATCGATGACCCTCGTCGATACACGTGGACCCAAGACCCAGGATGACGCAGCATCGCTTGGAGTTCCAACGCAACGACGGTGATGGTGGAGATGGGTTTGCGACCTGCAACTCGGTGTCGTGCAGGACCCTGGTTCGATCGGGGGTTATCTGTCGAATTGCTGGCTTCTGGTTGGATGAAACAGCCGTTTTCTCGTGTCCATTTTTGGCTGCCCGTTCCTGCCGCTTCTTTAATCCCTGTCCTGTCCACTGGCAACCCTTGAGCTTTTGAATGATTTTCCCCTCATCACAACCCATTCATCCTTTGACCCCTTCTCCAACTTTTTGCTTTCGTTTGTCTGTTAAGTGGCTGTACACCTCGACGCTTATTTATTACCACTCTCTTTGTTGCTATCCGTTGTTCATGCCTACCATTGGATGCCGCCGGCAGCACAGCTGAAGCTTCTCCAAAGATGCTCCGAGCGTCGTCCCAGATATCGCTCGGTAAATGAATGGGGGCTAGGCAGCAGGTATGGATCGATCTCAACGACCAGGCCATGATCCGAACTTTGGACTGCTTTTCCCCGCGCCAAGCAATGAGGGACCTCTCACCAGGTGCACCATTCACCGCCTCATTTTTTGGTGGGAGCAATAGCAACAACCTCTGAAGTCAGAACCTCGGTTTTCCTCTCTTTGCGCCTCCCTTGTCCTCATCCTCGCCGCGCCGTACGGGTAACATTACAGACTGCGACCGCGTGGCCCCATGACCTTTATTCGGTAGGTATCTTCTCTGCTTGCTTGAACCTCATTTCGTTGCCCGAGGGCAAAGACGACATGTTTGCTTTCACGACTTCCTCTCGCATCTTTTTACTCCGTACCCATGAACTTTTTTGTGGATGGGTTTTCTGGTTTGGGGATAGCGCTGTTTCTAAATAAAAAGTTAACCTTTTTCTTTCCCTCTTCTGGCACGTCTCCACACTGACGTTCGTTGCTTGCCACATTCGGCCGAGTCGTGAACCGCTCGTCCAATGACATTGACAGCTCGTCGATCATCGCTTGCAGCAGAGACCACAGAGAAGAATTCTCTGGATATCAATCTGTACAACGTTCCATGCTTCTATTATTCCATAGTATTCTCTCCTCTCTATTCCCTAACGGACAAGCCGACATTCTTCTCTCCATTTTCCTTGTAGCACAACTCAGCAACCCACAGCAACACAGCTTCCACAAGACCGACGCCTTACCGCGGTCGTCGCCGGCCTCCTCCTTTTTTTTTTTTTTACCTTGCTCCCGGCTCCCGGCAGCACCGTGTGTCCAAACTCCCGGGGCCACTTGACTAGTAGTAACGGATAATGTGTTGTCCTTATCAATCTTGTTGATCACTAAAACCAAGGCGAAAAAAAAGCCATTACCCCAACATGATTGTCGGACAAGACTCCGGTGCTACTAGTAGAGTAGTGTCCACGGGGTCCAACAGCGGAATTGTGGCCGCCCCCTCCGGTCGATTGACCGTTAGGAGTGATCAGCTTGCATACACTCATGACTGTTGAGAACTGAGGAGTTTCTTCTCCGACCTTTTGACTTTCCTTCGCTTACTCACTGAGCAAGAAAACTAAGGTAGGTACTACCCCGCCCGCGTCTACTCCTCATAGGTAGCCGATCTAGGCGCGGGGGACCCCAGAACCGGCATACGGCAATAACGCTTTACCGAACCGATGATGATGATATGATCTGATAATGATTGATGGATGGTAGGGATGTGATGGCCTTTGTCTTCGTACATACAGACATCCTGGCTGGCTGGTCTTTTTGTCCATATGCATGGGCGGATGAGCAGCTAAGTAGAAGCGGTGAGTCGGTCATAGCTTGAGCTTGTGCATGCAAAAAGGTAGGTAAATTAATTCTTTTTTCTTGTGTACCTTACATTTATTTGCCTTCTTGCAGCAGCAGAGCACAGTACTTCTGAAGAAAAAGATCAAGAGACAAGACAGGAATTTGCATCCTTGCTCCCTGTCATCGGATCGAGTCCACACGCAGTAAGAACTAACAAGATAACTCCGAGTGACGAAGAGCGTTCGTTGAAGGAAAAGAGTGGGTGGGAGCAGCAGATAAGCGAGGACGCTCACCAGCTACCCAACCCTACCTACCCACCACACCTCTTTCTCATTCCTTCGCTTCTTTTGTTTTTTCGGGTTATTTAATTTTCTTGAGGGTACAGTTGCGGACATCTGATTCGGAGGGGATGTGTGGACAGCTTGGGTTGGTGAGCAAGGTTGGATGGATGGATGAATGGATGGATGGGATGGGCGGACTAGTTCGCTGACTGGCTGGCTGCATTGCTGTCACAGCCCATCCAGCTCAAGCCCAGCCCAGCCCAGCCCAGCCCAGCCCAGCAGATGGTAACTGGCTGGTGGGATGTGGATGCGGGCAGCCTTTTTTTTTCTCTGCACGCACCGCTGCTGCTGCGCGGGGCAAACCACAGCTTGTACAGTTAGCATGTACACTTCTTTTTGCTAATTATAGCCTTGTTGCCCGATCTGTAGGGGTGGGCTGTGGGTGGTGGCAGCCACTTGTGGATGGATGGGAAAGGGCCATGTGATGAGGATTCATGGTGGTGATTGAACCAGGTGGGTTTCTCTCTCCCGTCTTTCCCAACAACAACAACGACGGAGGATGCTTAGCACGCCACGAAGGACATGCCACAAATTGGGATGTCAGTGGTACATACCTTAGTGTGTATACCTCCTCGGGTCGAAGTCGTTTTTGGGCCAATAGTTGACTATACCAAATATTGGTGAGAAGGAGGGGTGGGTGAGAAGCTTAATGGGAAGAGGACTGGATGGGAAGCATGAGTATCAGTGATGACGATGCCACTACCTGTCTGGGTCAGGCCATCGTTTTTTTTTTTTTTTGTGTCACGTTGAGAACCACGCCTTCGAGGGTGTCACATCTGCGTCTGGCTTAACACCCAGCATGTATGCTTCTTTTTTACACTGGAAGGCATGAAGTAACTCCCAATCACTCACTCAGCAGTTTGCTCTGTCTCTCCCAGACCTGCACCACAACCACCACACGCACTCCATACCCCTTTCCTATCTATATTTCTTTCTCACAACCCACCACACAACCAAGCTGCATTTTGCATACCTACCTACCCGAACAGCATTACATTACATGACATTACATACCTACCTTACAACCTTCCACAGTTTTTTTTTTCCCTTGCTTGCTTGTTACAAAGCATTCTGCATGTTCCTGTCACCTTCCAACCCACCCCAGTCCCTTGAACGTGATTAAGGTTTGGGCTGCCTTTTTCATGCTGTCAGACTTCAAAATGCGGTGAGAAATATTGCAGAATTCTAGAAGGGAGATCATATTCGGTGTTTCTTATGCTGTATCACCGGTGGAAAAAGAGTTTACTTCCATAGTGTAGGACCCAGGGGTAGGGTGGTATCAAGGCGGAAGGGGAGAGCCGATCTTGTGTGTGTGTGTGTCAGGTGGGTGCTTTGATGGAAAGGGGGGAGGCTTGTGGTGAGAAGCAACAGACATGTTCAAGAGGCCCTATGATCTTGAGACGGCGATGGATGCTCAATGGTATGGTACTAGCTTAACCCTCCATCATAATGGGGAAGGGTGGGAGAGGGGCAACATTTCACCAAGACCACCATGATGTGTGATATTTGGTAGCTATGTGGACTTCCCATCAATCCCTTCCGGACAAGAAGAAGGCATCTTTGACGTACTCGCAGAATGAATCTGCTCTCTGAAGGGAGCGAGTGTCTAGGTCTCTACACAGCAGATCGTGTCCGGCACGTGCCTTGCCTCTCATGTCCCTATCCACCTGATAGGTAGTGTTCTGGGATGTCTCGCATCTGGCCAGCCGGCGATATGATCACCAAGAAACATGGATCAGCCACGTTCTCTCGGATCTCACAGAATGTTAAGCTTCACCGAGACATGCATTTGACACTCCCGAGCGGTTCCCGAGCGGTGGACATTTGGGCTTTCTTTCTGGGGGGGTTGCTGACAATGACCTTGACTGACCGTTGTGTTCAGGGGCGAACATGGATGAGCCTGGGGAATGAGACTCGCAAGCTATTTTGGGACTGTTCTAGAAATTAATTAGCTTCCAGAACAGCCCGGAGAAGGGACTCGGACTTCGTTGAAGATGTTCAAGATGTCTGAGATGAAGACACCAGATTGGAGGAACGGGGTCTGGGGAATCTTTTGATGGGGTTCTTTGGTCCCACAAACTTTGTTCGTGGGAGGAGTTCAAGCTTCTTCCTCGGTGACTCGGCGGGAATATAGTTGGTTTGCTTGGTTGATACCAGCTCGTGTTGCATGATTGAGCTGAAGGGAAAGAAAGGATTCGCTTACTTCTCTTCTTCGTCATGTAGTACCTGTGGCATGAAGCCAGACTGCTGGATAGCCAACAGATGATCTCGTAACTATTCAGCTGTTCATCCCCGGGGTAGTAGCCAGCGGTGGAATTCAGGGCGGACCTGGGGGCCATGAAAGTCAAAGCCACAGCCACGGGGTCGGTAAGCTTTCTTCTTCTTCGTATGTGCTACATATCGCAGTCCACGATCTCTCAGAAAAGAAAACAAAAAAGCACAGGGCAAGTCTCAACTCATTCTCTCGGCGACGCTCTCGGGGTTCTGATTGGGCGTTGGTTGATATTGACTTTGACCCTTTTTCATCTAGTTTCATGAACTTTGTCTTGCCTTACTCATCCTCACGACCTCGCCTAGATAGTGACGCTTGACACCATTCAGGAAGGTAAAAGTGTCACTGACACCGCTTTCACGCACCAGCTGCAGTAGCCTTGTGTGGCCTTCCCTAGCGGGCCGACTTCCCTTTCGCCGCCTGGTCTTGCCTCTGTCCAACGGTGATGTGATTCATCAAGGGGGCAACAAGGGGCATCACTCAGCTGCGGGCGTGGTGTGTGCTGTGCAGGCATGGGATCAATGGAATGGGATGGGATGGGATCAAGTCAGGGGCAACATTTCCACCAGCGCGCTGCCCAAGGTGCAAAGGTCCAATGCATGAAGTCGAACCGTTCCTGGCCAATGACTGACGATACCACAGGGTTAAAAATCCCCGAAATCGGCCGAATTAGCGGATGGAGTTGAGATGGGGTTATGGGTTGTTACTCAGCACCTGGTGGTTTTGGGTTTTTACCTCGGGATGTCTTCGTAGCATCGCCATCAATATCGAAGCCAACATCTGAAGGCAAGGAAAGAACAGTGAGATGGCTGTATGAATTTGCATAACTTCAGTTCACAACAGCTGAGGTTAATTCTTCTTTCTCCGCAACCCAAACGTTCCAAATTCCTTCAATGGTGCTTTCCCAATTCATCACCCCCTCGGCAATATCCCCGAGCGCATACTTATACCCCAGCCTCAAAACGAGGCGCAGTCAACAACAACCCACCCACGCAACATGCACATTTTCAGGTCCGCTCCGGTCGTGCCATGTCATCCATTCATCCCCTTCAGTAACTCCGGAGGAGCTACTGTGCAGTACTCATAACCATCCATTCGCTTCCCAATCCCGATTCAGGCACAGCACAGCGCGCATGCCCGCCGCCGCACGTCATGTCAGATCGGTACCTGCCGAGCTCTCTCGTCCTATCCCAAGCCTAGGTTACCAGGTAGGTAGTAAATAATCTCAACACAGCCTCTCTCTACCACATCTTTGCCCACCAACCGCTGTACCTGACTGAATGACGCGTCCGGCGCTCTCTCACCATACCATTTGCAATGCCTCCACAGCAAAATGTCCATGCTAACGTGCAGGGCCCTTCATGCTTTGACTTTGGGCTGAGGTGCAGCTGTCACGTTGCTTCCCATCTCCTCTCATATCATCTGTCCTTAACCTTCTTGGCAGTTGTAAGTGGTATGGATTTGAGGTTACACAAGAAAATGGACGAGATAGATCCATCATGTTATAGTTATCCTCAAACATATTAACTGATGAAAGATCTTGTGCTTTTTCACAACTTACCATCCCGTGTGTAAACTCAGTGCCACCGACTACCCACAGCTGAAAACACCCCGCTATGATCTGATTTGATGCTCTACGGCTACTCTGACCCCGGAGCACACACAAGTCCTCTACGAGTACTTGATAAATGGGGATAAAGCGGCCCTCAAACGTACGGAGTTGGTAGTACACTGACGAACAAGCAGCGTCACCTCAACCTCGGAGCTAATAGCTTTCTCGTATATTCCCCCCTAAACTGGCACCTATCCCAGCTATATTTACCCGCCAACCTATGTACCTTACCCAAGACACCTTACCAGGCCCCCAGGATCCCGACACGGCACGGAGGGGGGAGGCACTGAGGGGCTTTGGAAGAGAGATATGTTCTGGGGAGAGGATGATAAGTGAAGTAGAGTGAGCTCAGCGATGGGAATTGGGATGGCTGAATGGCTATGAAGTCTGCGTAGGTTGTAGCCTCTCCCAGCGGAAAGCGAAGGGTATCTCAGGTTGGAGTGTCATTTGAAGCTGATGTCAAGTGCAATGTCAGGTTGAGTTTGATATTGAGCTTCGACAGTCCAAAGTAAACAGAAGCAAGTCCGTGCAACAGCCCAATCAATTTATACCATTTACACATTTTGTTCGAAAATTTTATCTACCTATTTGCTACATACCTATCTACTACACTATGCTAATGTTCCTATCTAGAGACTCAAGAAGGTAAAGAAATGCTATCTATCATTTTTGTTTCACTTCAATCAAGTGTCCACCCACCCAGTCAAGCCACGCACGCACGCCAAATGCTTTAGTTTTACCAATCAGTGGTCCCTCCTCTTTTCATTACCATTTCCCTCCCATCCTTACTATGTGTCCCCCTCTTTTGTCCTTCCTTTCATTACACAGCCTATCCCCAACCCCCTCTTTCACCTCACCCATCTTCTTGTCCTGGAAAATTCCACCCTCTGCCTGCCACACTACTACTTTCGGCCCCCCCTTTTCAGCTGTCATTTCACTACGCTAAGGCATTCCCCCCTTGAAATATGATCCATAGGCATACTCTGTATCAACCACCCAAAGCAAAAACAAAACACACACTAGGCTTTATCCCCCCCCCCCCCCATTCGTCCCCCATTTCCATTTTTCTCCCCTATTTACCTTCCACATTCATTCTCATCCGCCCACCTTATCCCAGCCTCACTCCAAACATCCTAGTGTTATTACTCCTCAGCCCTAACACCCACACAATCCCTTACCAAAAACACACATCACCATAATGAGAAGAACACAAACAACCTAGGAAAAGGCACCAAGAGAGACCAAGGAGAAAACTGCTACCGATAACCATCACTTCATGCTGTCGTTGAAAAGAGCGTGAGGGGGTATAAACTTTCTTGCTTTCCTTGTTATTCCGCTTTTTTTGTCCGCAAAGCTAAAAGAGTCGAAAAAATAAAAAAATAAAAACGGAACTATCTACTTGTGTGCTACTGCATGTTTGTGAACATGCATGGTGTGCAATGTATGAAGCATGTGTGTGTGTGTGATGTTTCGGGGGGGGGGAAGAGTTCTGTAAAAATAAAAGGGTGTGTGACTGTGATGATGAGTGATAGAGTGAAGCGGCCGTATGTGTTTCTATTAAGTCCCCCCCTCAATTTCCCATGTCAAAAAGATACGCGATCACAGCGGTAGCAACAAGTAGTAGCAATGATGGTGTGAACAACCCAGAACCCAGATCAAACCTGTCTGTTGTTGTATCTTGTAGCCCTTCTCCCCATAAACCCACCACAAGGAGCTCTTGAACTCGGCCAAGACATTGGCCTCCATGCTCAGAGGCCATATGTCGTCTTGAGTGATTGCAGATCTTGTGGTGGCAGCTTGGCAAGGAACTCGCCGAAGTGGGGAATCAGTTGCTGGTAGATCTTGAGGACCTAGAAGACACACTTATTAGTATCTTGCGTCGTAAAAAGGTAGTGAAGGGAATGAACTCACGCTCAGGAAAGCCTCATGCAACTCGTGCTTGATAGGGTTGCGCAGCTTCAAGTCCTGGTACCGGGCAATCGAAGAAAAGAAAGGCAGCAGCACATTCTCGATCGACTGCGGATTCTGGGCGACAACGTTGCAGAATCCCCTGAAAGCGGTCGCCTTCTCCTCTGACGTGTCGACCTCCTCCATCACGGTAAGAAACTCATGGGCGAACTTGGGGAGATGAGGCGCCAGAATTTCAGCGTGGAAAAGACCCAGTCTGCCCAGCGCGATGGCGGCATTCTCAACCACTCCGGCCGGCACACCAGGGTTAGAGATGATCTCGACGAACCGTTGGAGCAGTTCTGGCACGAATGGCTCCATCTCCTTCTTGAATTGCATGGCCACCTCGCCGGCACCCCAGCAGGCATTGTTGACAACACTGAAGCTGCTGTCAATCTCCTCATCCAAAATATCATCCAGGTCGAGCTTCTTGACCAAAATGGTGAAAATCTTGTGTACGAATGGCCTGAGCTGCTCGGGTACATATTTGGAGCAGTCTCCAACCAGCGCGTAGGCCGATTGCTGCACCTCATCAGAAGGATCCTCCATGCAGAAGCTCAGCAGCTCGAAAAAGGCCGGCTGGCTCCTGGCAACGAGCTCTGCCGCCTTGGCATTGTCGAGAGCCTGGATGATGGCGCTCAAGAGATCAAGACTGGTGACCAAAAAGTCCTTGTCGGGCTGATCAAAGTTGGCGTTTGTTTTGGCGTGCACAGCCTGCTCGAGGTTTTGGTGGATGATGTTGACGCAGCGGTTGAAGATTGGCTCAGCAAAAGGGGTAAATGCGTCCCCGAGTGCCATGGCAATGTAAGACAGGCACTCTAGCAGGGGAAACATTTCACGCGACTGATCTGGTACCCTTTGCCATCTGTCAATAATGACGGGCATGAGCTGGTTTGCAAGCTCGGGGCGGGCCAGAACAGGTCCTATATGCTCGGCCAGTGTCTGGACGCAGTCGTAGAGGACCCATCTGTTCTTGTCCTTGTATTTGCTGAAGCACAGGACAAACTGCTGAATGATTGGCCCACAGTACGGCTCAAGCTGCTTTCCGGCCTTCTCCTCGAGAGTGGCCATGGCCGAGGCGCCCGCTTCTTGGACCTTCTTATTCTTGTCCAGCATTCTGCGAAGAATGCCCTCCATGAGTGGCTCAAAGTAACTTTGCCTTTGTGTGTCATCTCCAAGGCCGGCGGCCCATGATGAATACCGACTAAGCGTCCAGCACGTAATGATGCGAACAACCGGTTCCGGGTCCTCGAGTAGGCTGATGAGATAGGGGACGAGCTCTGGCAGGTGGGGAACAACAACACCCATGCAGCCATCGGCCACGGCACCAAGGGCAAGCACGGCAGCTTCCCGACGTGGCCAATCCTCATGCTTCAGATTGGTTTGCAGATAAGGGAGGATGGAGTTGAAAATCTTGCCGCCGAAATCGCCGGCGAAAACGTCGAGGGCTGCCGCTGAGCACTTGCGAAGCGTCCATCTCTCGTCTGGGTTGTCATCACCATCGTCGTCCTCGTCCTCGTCGTCGATCTCGCCCTCTTCCAGCCCTTCTTCGGCCATCTTCTCGTAGCCGTTGGAATCTTGATTTGCGCCCTCCTCGGCACCAGCGGCGCCGCGCTTCAGGTTTTTCTTGGCAAATTGTGGCTTGATATCCTCTTGCCGGTCCTCCTCGTCCTCGTCGTCGGATGCACCCCCTAGGAGAGCAATGTCTTCGGGGCTGTAGACCATGCATTCCAAAAGCACGGGAATGATCTTGCCAAGATGAGGGTCGAGTGCCTGCCAGAGATTGTCATGCTCGCCCACCGCCAGCCAAAACTCGGCCGCCTCGGTGGCGAGCTCCTCGTCGTCACTCTTTTGCTGGGTAAGGATGTAGTCGATCAAACCTCCGATATGGGGCAACAGCTTGTCGGGACGAGTTTCGACAAGGCGAACAAAGGCGCGGCAGACCTCGCGCCTCACATCGGGATACTGGTCTTCGGCGAGATGAAACAAATGCTGGAGGAGGGTATCGATAACATTGAGCATGGCCTGGTTTTTCCTGGGGGTGAACTCGTTGATGGCCTTGAGGGCAAAGGCGCGGACTTTGGGCAGGGGGCTCTTGGTAGCCTCGATGCATTTGGGAAGGAGGATGTTCAGGGGCCTTTGGCCGTTCTGTTCCCTTTCCAGAACCTTGGTGTTGTCTTCGCAGATCTTGGCCATGGCGGCCATGGCACCCTCTTGGGCCTCGTTTGAATACTGACCTCCTTCGTTGCCAATCATCTTGAGCAGGATCTCGAGGAGCTCAGGCCAGCTGTACAGACCTCCCCGGCGGACGATTTCGGTCGCAAGATTGCCAGCAAAGTTGCGAATCTGTGAGTTTGTGTCCTGGATGCCAAGAGGGATGGCCAGCTTAATCAGCTGGAGACTGCTTTCGGGGATTCCCTTGAGGTTGCTCTTGATGTTGTTCTTGAGCATAATGGCAGCAGCAGACCGGACCAGGTGCCATTCGTTGGACTGCACCGCCGTTCCTGGAGCAGGAACAGCACTCGAAAAGATAAAGGCCAGGTAATTGTTGATGTCGGGATTCGCTTTCGCTTGCGTGAGCATCTGCGCCGGCGTCCTCCAGTCAGCTGGGCGCGCAAGCAATAATTTTTCCCACGACAACCATGGCAACTCACAATTTCAGCCTGCTTCTGGGCAGTCTTGTTGAAGCCGCTCAACGAGTCCCGGAGACATGTCGCGAGCGTCCCGAGGGACTCCTGATTGGGTTGCCAGCTCATGGCGGGCGGGCGACTGTTTTCTTCTGTGTGTTTTGCTGGTGGGTGGGTGTTGAGCGGGAGGTCGCTGGTGTTGCGCCTGGGCTTCCACTTGCTGGGCGGGGTATGGGTTGCTGTGGTCAGTGGTGACGATGCGCTGGTGGGAAAATCGGCGACCGTGTGTATCGCGAGGGCGGGGGTTGAACGGGGGAGAAATCAAGGGGAAAAGAGATAGAAAGATGAAAGCGGGTGTGTCTTTTTTTGGCGTGTGAAAGTTTATGTGTTATTGTGGTCGATAGTAGGGGGATGGCATTATTCTTTTTGACGCTGGTCCAGTGGGGTGAAGCTCGTTATTGTTAGCCTCTGCATTGCCCATTCGCAAAGTTTCCATGTGCGGGTAGACGCTGAAGAAAGTCGCACTAAAAAAAGTACATTGAAGAGCTTTACGACGTAACTACAGATAGCTGAGTTGGTCCAAAGAAAGAATTGAAACAGAGGCGTCTGCCGCCTCCCGCGCCCTCTCCCAGGCCCGCGGGATCTGGACTAAGGTACCAGGTAGATACTATCGATCTATCTGGCCAGAGTGCCGTGATGGATCTGATCTAGGGAACTGACTGACTGACATACCTGGGGGTGAAGGGTGAACTGTTGGTAAGCACCACTGTATGAGGATGCTTGGTTGGTACACGACAATCGCCAGTGTCCTCGTTTCAAAATCCGACGCTGGCCAAGTTGCAAGTTGGTGGCTTCGCACCGTTTGCATGCGGTAGGTTTGCGCCGCCGGTGCCCTGCCCCTCTGCCACTTCTTGGAAGCCCGTGCCCCACCAACCCCTCCACGCCAAGCCACTCTTCCCGTCTACTGCAGTACAGTGTGCCTGCCTTTCTTTATCTTGTTCATGAAAAAGTTGTTTATTTTCTTACGGATCAGGAAATTGTGTGCTGTAATGAAATATTAAAACGATGCTCTTAGCCTTTTTGCAGTGGAGGCAAGCGAGCAGGGACAAACGTGGGGGCCAATCCCATGACAGGTCTACCTTTCTATCACGGTAAATTAGAGCTATGGGAGGCGTCATGGTTTCACTTATTTCTGTTGATATTTTCTTGGGTCTGAGGGCCTCATCCGGTATACCCAGCTTTCTTTCAATTCAACTGTTTCTCACGAAGAAACCCTCAACCCCTCAACCCCCTCCCTAATCCCATTCTGCCCTCCCTCCTCCTCCTCCTCCTCCTCCCACCCTTTCAGCACCCCCATAATACCATTCATAACGGCCCCAAACCCCTCCATCTCCTCCTCCACAACCCCCCCCAACCCCGTACTCTGAAAGCTAATCGAATTCCCCACATACACCGGCCTTCTGTTCCCCATCTTCCTCACCAGCAACTTTGCCATCCTCGTTGTGAACTCTATCGTAGGCTCAACCGTACACAGCGCTGTAGATAACGGCTGAGACGGGTTGTATCTCTTTGTTTACATGTCAACACAACTATCTATCATACCTTACATATCCAATCATGGAAAAGGTGGGGTGGGAACAACATACATCAGGCAAAGCAAACACAAACGATCCCAACGGGGTAGCCTGATCCGCCTCCTCCGGTGCAGCCGTCGTCAAGAACACCACCAGAGCTTTCGATTTGAGAGACAGTCTGACATAAATTCTGTTGTCGAGGGAGTGCGGGAGGGCAAGGGAGAAGGAGGCTGTTCTGCTGGTGGTGGTTGCTGACTCCATTGTGACTGTCATCGACAGTAGATTCTCAATAGTGAGTTATTTTGCAAGTATTCGAGAAATAGGTCGCTGGAGGCCTGCGATATTCTGAAATTTGATCTCAGAGTTGAGTTGTGATTAGATTTGTGAAAGAGGAAGGTTGGGGTTGCCTGTACTCATGGGCAGAGCGAGTGACAAACACCACTTGGCCCGTGCGCTCTCACACATTGACATCACCTCGAACATTGCGGATTTCAAAGGTCACCTCCTAGAGTACTTCCCATATATTTGATTACTTCTACATCATGGTATATACGCTACAAGGCTCGCTGATAAGGCCCCAACGCCCCGCCAAATCCCAGTATGTATCCATCGTCTTCCCAGGGCACAGGGACCAGTCCATCTTGTAACTTCACCTCAAGACGTTGAAGCGTCAAACCGCCAGCAACAGCAAAATAGGACGATCCGGTCTCTCCAGAACCAAGCACAACCTCTACCAGGCCTCATGAGCGCTCCCACCCCTTCAGCGGCTTCTGCCTCGCCTGCCTCGTGTTCCACCCCAGCTTGGCATTAATACTATTAATCCAATCCCCCGACCTCCTCCCATGCGGCCTGTGAGGCTGCACACACGCAAACGGGAACCTGCTCGCGCTAACCGTCACATAATCCCCCGGCCGCAACTCCACCCTCTCCCTCCCGTCAAAGCTCGCCCATGAGCTCGTCCGGGCATCAAACGGCACCCCTAACCTCAGCACTATCGTATCCGGCAGTATAATCGGCCTGAAAGAGAGGGTATGGGCACATATAGGCGTGACAAGCATAACCGGATTCTCCGGGTGACAAAGCGAACCGCCCGCGGCGAGGTTATACGCTGTTGAACCCGTAGGCGTGGAAACACACACCCCGTCAGCAGAGACAGAAGTAAAGTGCTCATCATCGCCAAAAATCTCAATATTGCACATTGCTTTTCCCCGTTAGCTCCTGTACCTCCATTCCCACTCCTCATCATCAAAAACTTACTAGCACTCGGCCCCCGATCAACAACCAACTCATTCAGCACCTCCCACGTCCCATCCGGCCTATGCGTCCTCTCATCATCCTTCTCCTCCCCAATCAACTCCTCCACCATATCCCTCTCCCTTTCCTCCCCCTCCCCCTCCCCATCCCCCGTAATCCTCTTCCTCCGAATACTCCTCATAACCGTCCCCTCAAACCTCAACCTCAAACTAACCGTCACCCCCTCCTCAAACGCGCCCCCCAGTATCTCCTCATAATCCTCAAAGTCAAACTTTGTCAAAAACCCCAAACTCCCCAGCGCAAAAGACAACACGGGCGGTACAATCCTCTGAAACAACCAACTAGCATACAACACCGTCCCATCCCCCCCCAACGTCACCACAAAGTCAAACATATTCGGCCTCCGTCTACACATCTCCTCATTCCAAAACCTCAGCCTCGTCCTCACCTCCCCATCCCCCTCCCCTTGCTCCCCCCAACCTCCTTAATCAGCCCCTCCTTATCAAACCTCCTATCATGCTCCAGCGCCCCATCCACAAAAACCACATACTTCACCCCCCCCTCGCCCGGCAGTCAAGCAACCACCTAACCACCTCCCTCGTCTTGGCAATCAAATCCTTGTCGTAGATTTTCGTCAACAGGAAAATATTCCGCACTTTAAACTTCAATCTCACGCTCCCCAGCCGTCTGCTTAGCTGCCTCACCCCCAGGCCATATCTGATAGCTGTTTTTTGGTCAGGAGGCGGGAGTTTACAAACTCTTGATTATTGTCTTCCCCGGGCGGGGAGGACAGTGATGACGACAGAGAGGAAGTCGTTCGCGGCATAGACAACATCTCCTTCTGCCATATATTCTGATCCGGCTGCCCGTCATCTGAGTCTGAGAAACCCGGGGAGGGCGGGGGCAGGAGTTGGCATTTTGACTCTGACTCCGACTCTGCTGACTGTGCCTTGGGGGTAATAACCGGTGAAACCACATCCCCACCCCTGGGCGACGCTGAGGTGGGTTATCAACCGGAACGGTGGTTTTCGCGTCGACAATTTCGTTGAGCCCGGAGGAGGAGGAGACGTCTTCTACTTCCACCTCTTCGGAGGCTTGAGGTTGGTGGGTTTCATCAGAGTCAAGGTCGAGTTTGTGGGATTCGAGGAACTGGTGGACGACACATTCTGGTTTCTTTTGCTGTGTTTTTTTCTTTTGCTGTGATTTTTTCTTTTGGGGTTTAGTTTGCTGGGATAATTGGGGGAGGAGGGATTTCGACTGTTCTTCCTGGATGCGCCGGATGACGTTGGGAGAGATGTGCGATCTGGACGAGGTGACGAGGGAGGATTTGCGACGGTAGGGGTTGGATGAGTGGAAGGATACCTAGTTTGGAACGAAAGCAAGATACAATTAGTTATTGGTATAAACATAAGGTAGGTATGGAAAGTAAAAGAGTAGATACCTACCTCAACCGCATCCCCATCATCACTCGAGCTCTCATCATCCCCCCGCTCACCCTCCTCAAAAGAGACCCTCTTCCCCAAATCCCTTTCCGCTTGCGACTCCATTGTGCCTGTCGATCCCAGAAAAAAACAAGCCGTATAACTCAGCGCTGGCAAAAACCGTTGATAGTTTCAAAAGCAAACAGAGCTAATAAACGTGTCCGTCAAACTGTATATTCGTGTCGTTCAGCAGATGGTTAGATCATCAAGTGCGTTTCTCACTCAGTGCGCCGCAATCTGTCGCAACCTTGCAATTTTTCTCTCCAAACTGGAATCTGGTGACGACAAGACAATCCGAGACAAGAAGTATGTACCTTGCGGGTTGCTCTCTGGTTGCGTCATGGTGGGGCAGATACATGACCCATACATACTTCCATTCTCAGTGGCACACTGCTCTGTGGACGAAGCATACGCCCGCCTTTGTGTGATAGCCACAGACCGGTCTGGCCATTCTCATTGTTCTCATTGGCAAAAAGGGTGATACCAAGACTCCATCCACAGACGCTCTCCGCTAGCAAACAATCAAGCCCACATGGCGATAGTGTGGTTCGGTGTGTGAAACCCCTCACTGTTTACTCGCATGTCATTCTCATTCCCAGTATAATTAGAGAGACGAGATTCCCACTGAACCATGAAATAGAAGTAATTGTGTTTTGAGAACCTGTTGAATTCACACGATTAATGCCTATTGCAGTCACCGTGTTGTGAGGCAAAAATGAAGCATCTTGTGCTTACTGGCGCTTGCGCCTTGGATACGATCCTTACGTGAGTGAATGTTTACTTCCTCACCTGCCTACCTTGCATTGCCTTTCAAGGCGCTGGATGAACGCTGCTTGAGTACCGTGGTGCAATGGATCCTTTGATATTGCTCAAATGTATCCTTGTTGAGCAGTCGTGGGATGAGGACGAAGAGACATGATCTCATCTACTCAGACATCATCGGGATACTCAACCCTTTAGAGAAGCAAGTCAATAACCCGTCTTCAGTGTCCCTACCTTCCCCGCTGAAGACGCCAAACAGCGCGCCTCCTCCCTCCAAGTGCGCCGAGGCGGTAACTGTCCCAACACCCTCGAGGTGCTTCACCATCTACTCTCATCACACAAGCAACAACATGACATAAAAACTCACCTGATATCTACCCTCCCATCCGCCGACTCCCCCGCCATCACCAAGATACACTCTTCCTTCGGCCCCGGCTCCAGCAGCATCGACTTCTCCCAATGTCTCTACCGCTCCGGGCACACCGAGCCAGCCAGCAGCTACATCATCCGCAGCAGCCAGACCGGCAGCAGAACCGTCGTCAACTACAACGACCTGCCCGAAATGACAGCCGAGGAGTTCAGGGGGATTCTTGATCGTCTGCTGAACAAGTCTATGGATGACAACGATGGGGATAGCTGGTGGTTCCACTTTGAGGTGGGTACCATATTCTTGAGATATGATACTGGCAGAGGAGATTGTTGACTTGTGTGTTATGCTTCAAAGGGCCGTATACCAGACACAACGCTGCAATGCATCCGCTACATCCGCAGAGTCATGCCTACCAACACTACAATCAGTGTCGAGTGTGAGAAACCCAACCGAGAAGGACTAGTCGAGCTCGCCTCAGAAGCCGATGTTGTCTTTTACTCATCGAGTTGGGCCGAAGTAAGCTCGCCTGCCTCTCTGTGATCTGGGAGCGAGTCCTTGGCCCCTCAAACTAAAACACCTCTTCACCGAACAGAGCCGGGGATATCACAACCCGGAAGCATGTCTGAGAGGGGAAGCGCCGTCCACAAGAGCGTAGGTTCAGTCTCCTTCCTCCTCTATGACGCGGTGAGCCTGACACCACCTTGCCAAACTCTAGTTCCCTCATGCTATGCACCTGGGGGGCAAGTGGTGCAGGTCTCCTCTCCCGGAAGTTGGGCGGCGGTGACGAGGGCCAGTACATCCACAGTCCTGCAACGCCAGACGGAAAGCCTATAAAAGTAGTCGAGTAAGTCCTTTACTATTACTTTCCGCATCCAAACAACACTGCATCTCCGGGGAAACACAAGTGGCATTGCCGCCAAAGGGCCCTGTTGGTGAAATATTGGTACGCGTAGATGGAGGCATCATCTTCTGGGCAAAGAGGGAACACTGCGGCGTGCATATTGCACTTTATCACGTTGTTGCCGAGGGTACTCTAATTCGGTCCGGATCAACGAGGTCGGTTTGCTAACAACTTGTGTTCGCTGTGCCCCCTCGATATTCAGCACCATCGGGGCGGGTGATACATTCATCGCGGGGGTGCTGTACGCCTCCTTGTCGTCACACATGGACGCCTGGTCCCAAAAGGCAAAGCTCGCATTTGCCGTGGAACTGGCCACCAGGAAGGTTCAGAACGAGGGCTTTGCTCATCTGGCAGCTCAACGACAGCCTTAGCGCGCATGCTGCTTTGATGCGTCTCTGCCTCTCGTCCCCATCTGGGGCATCCGACTATGGAGTGGGTGACGAGTGGAGGAGGATGAGAAGTGGATGGGTGGTGTGCGTGGATGACGTGGATGCATACGCCCAGTCATATGCGGCAGCTGGAATATCAGAAGGTCGTGTTACTTTACCTCTCCCAAGGTTGACAAGTTTAAAAAAGAAAGTACATAAATCCCTACTGCCTGGTTCGCGGCCTGATGTGAGCTGTGGGCTGCAAGCTGTGGTGAGCAGGTGGTTAGCAGTTTGATGGACAAGGAAGGACATGACAACCCCCTCGTGACTACCCAGACGGGAAGCACTTCCTGCGGCGGGGTTGAAACGAAAAGAATAAAAATGTGAAAAGGCTTGGCCACAAGCGCCGAGGTGATGAGATAATGGCCGGAAGTAACCCGTCTTGATGAGCCGTCCGTCCTTCCAACCATGGCGTCGCGGTGGTGGTGCGTTCGGGTCCAAAAAAGGAGCGGTGAATACGTACTGAGGTACCAGCGGGAGCAGGAGGAGGGGGGGCTGCTGGCTGCTAAAGAGTGCTAGCGGAGGGGGGCGACAGTCGTGCACCTCACCACTCGAGCTGATCCGGATGGGCTGATACACTCCAACCTGCATCACACAGGCAGCGCGGTCTCGGAGACAGCAACAGCTGCATGCCAATAACATGTCCACACCCCCACCTCACTTGCCCGTCTCCAGAATGTGAGCAGGATAGGTACGTATGTACTGTATGGTGTAGGTAGTAGGGGGCCACACACACCAGAGAGGAAAATGAATGCAACGAAATTCCTGCTGGCCTCTATCCGCCGACCACCAACCACTCGCCTCATTTGAGTCGCCCAAGCGGGCGCGAGCTTTAGCCTGTGGAGGTCAAACCAACGTGAATCGGGGTTGCTCAGATCAGCCACAGCCAGATTAATCAGATACACCATTTCACAGCGGGAGCACACTTCGAAACGAGATAAGAGCGCCCATAATCATAGCACGTACTGAGGAGGTACTCTAATTCCGTGTGTGCCGTACACTACGAGTTGGATGCATGCACCCTGGCAGGACAGGAGGAATGAGCCAGCGCAGCTTGCGAAGTTGAGAAAAACCCCTGGAGGACCTTGCCAACGAAAGAGCAGGATGACGGTTCATCGAGTCGGCAAAGCGTTCCGTCTGCGGCGGCGAAGAAGGCGATCAAATGGAGAAATATCGGCTGCAGGCTTGAAGGACGCTCTTACTATCGGATCGCCCTTCATTTTCGACCTCGGTGAATGGAAGACCTTGCTGCATCCCCGAGGATTAGACCAACGCAACGCATGGGCAAGCTTGTAGGCTCCTGGCAAGCCCAACACGCGTCCCCGCTGCCGCCCTCGGCGTTTCCTGTGTCTGCAGTGTGTGTGGGTGTTCAGTGCGTGCGTGCGCATTCTTGTGACTGACGACTGACGTCCACTCGCCTTGGTGTCTTGGAGGAGCAATTCGTCCAGGCGCAAGGTTGTTGGGTGCAGCGGCAGCGTATGGGAGCGCGCAGGATCAACAGGCGGCAGGTTGAATGAGTTGTCCCTTGTTTCGAAGCCGATGAAAAGTCCTCTTGCAACCTACTGCGTAGGGCTTGTTGCAGCCGTGGAAAGGTGGAAGGGACAAAAACACAGCCATTGGAGACCCCCAAGGCTTCAGTTTAGTTGGATGGCCCAGCCCATGTCATCCCTGTCGGCCAACAACTTGTTGATCCATTGTTAGGAGGTCCTGGTCTGGAATGGTACATGCATACCTAGAGAGGGCCCTGTCTTTGCGTCATGCGGGACGAGCCAGGGCGATGTAGTGTAGTGTATGTATGTATCAGTGATACATACAGCAAACTAAGTAGGGCGTGGAAGTTATTAACGGGTGTACACGGCAGTACTCCGTACTTTCTGACCCTCCACCATTGTTGGAGCTGGAGGCTGCTCCGAACAAATCCTCATCAGTCATACGCAGCAAAAGGCAGAGAAACCAGGCTCATGCGGGGCCGGGGATGCATTATGCGAGCCCAAGACGATGTTGCGCGGCGGCAAAACAGATTTGCGAGCGGCATTGCATGCACAGTCGGTGGCACCAGAAAGTCTTCCGTAGCAATTAATACATGGCAGAGCTTCTCCTGTCTCGTCTTAGCCGGAGTTGTATCGGTGGCCACAAGCGGTTGGCTCATGTATCGAGGGTGCGAGGTTCAAACAGAAATGTCTAGAGCTGTTGTGTACAGGTCCACCTCAACGACACACAAGTCAATGCATGCATGCATTTGTTAGCCCTTTTTCGACTGCGTTCCATCGATCCCTCGATGGCTGTACCGAAGCCTGGTTATGGTTTCCTGTCTGGTACTGCGTAAGCTCCCCGAGCCACGGTGAGCCATCCATCGACGATGGCTTTCATGGCTCCATGATTGGATTCGCCGCACTCGCAACCAAGGGCGAACGTGTCCCACCAGGGGATCGCCGTTTGTGAGAGCCATCCTGTTTGTCTTGGAATTCACAAGTCGGGTGAGTCACTGGTGACCATGCCTATGCCGCAAGAAGAAAGCTGATCGGGCATTCGAGTACTTGTTGGGCTTCGGCGGGCCTGGCTTGAAACAAACCCAGCCAGCCTGATGAGTGGCTTTTTAGTCACTAGCACAGCGCAAATAGAAGAGTGTGATGTCTGGGCGAGTCATGTAGGCACCTCACGGGCGAGGGTGATACGGGCTGCATCGATATGAGGGTTCGGCGCTGTGTTCGGGGCTCGGAGAACTCCTGATGATGCTTGTCTGATTAATATTTGATACGAAGTACATACACAACGACCCTGCACGGAAACTCGCGGCTCGAAACAGGCTCCTGCACGGGGGTTTGACGGTCGATGGTTGACGGTGAGCGTGGGGCTGGCTGTGGGATTCCATTGTGATGGCGGCATGCACACAAAATGGCTCTTGACCATCGGCCACGGCCCAATCACAGAGCGGGAGACCATGTTGTCTCCGGTGCAGGGATCAAGATGGGCTCTCGCAGACGCCACCCCAACGTCTGATGGTCCTTGCTTTTGGATGCGGATGGTGACAGCGCGAGACTTGCAGCGCGGCCCGTGCTCCAACAGCCCCTGGTCGCCCTATGTTGTACCCATGGGAATGGGAACTCCGTTCTGAGAAAAGAATTGCGAGAGGAGGGGATGCCCGGTGGTGCGGATGGGCACATGAGGGCATGGGCAGGTATGGACGGGTCGTGGATGATTATACATAGTGTTCCTAATTCGGTGCTGATAGCCATCCATGCTTGTGTGTACACTATGTATGTGACCATGTGTGCTGTTGGCTATAGGTGAGACGCCTCTCAAGAGATAGTGTTCTGTAGGAAGAAATCAGGTTGCCAGTTGGGCTTACTGCGTTGTATCAGTTTGCTGTAACTTGTATCGAGGTTTCTGCCGGCCGGGGCCAGGGCCGATGCGGTGTTTGACTGCAAGAGTGGTGCTGCTTTCCAGATTTATCGTAATATCCGGGCCCGAGCGGTGAATGGGCGAGTCTGGTTAAAAGTACCAAGAACCGGTGGCTGGGGCCAGCTGGTGGGCAAATCTCGTGTACCAGGTACATATGAGGCTTGGTCTCGTTGTGCCGAGTAACTTTCAATAACCCACTCCATGTCAGCAAGCGAAGTGCAAACTTTGTCAGGGCGCTCAGCAGATCGGCATGGAATTGATGTTCATCACGACCCGCTCTGACAACCACGGTATCGCGAATGCAACAACAGCGCTGTCTGTGGTCGGCTTGGCTTGAGGGTAGGGTGGATATTTGCTCTTACGCAGGAGACAATAGCGCTGTTGGATGCTCCGCGATTTCCGCCATCGACAGACACGGATAGAAGAGAGGGAATTTGGCAGTAGGATCCATTCGCTGGCCGCGTGGGCATGGGCGTGATAGAGTTGCCGAGGGAGGGACTTTTTTCCCTTTCTATCAGCTACACTACACTACGCTGGCGGACAAGACGGCTGTGCTGACTCGAAATGTTGCGAAAGGTAAGGCAGTTGGAAGATGCCCCAACTGCAGAGGAGGCTGAGACGTGTGCAGCAGGTACCAAAGTATCTTTTTGCGCTTACTGCACAGTACACGTTCAGAGTTGTTCCATGTCCAATAGCCCGTCGGCCAATAAGACGACCAGGAAGACGGAAATAGTGTCTCGCCCGTTCGATCTTTGGGGCCGCTCCTAGCTCCGTCGCTCGGCTGTCGATTCGGCGAATCAAGTTTTGGGTGTCTGTCTGCTACAAAGTACCTAAGGTAGGTACTTTGAATTCGAGAAGACGTAAACGACTGTCCGAGTCTGAGAGGTCGAATAGAGAGAAGGAAAAGGAAGGGAGATACAACAACTGCAAATGAAAACCAAGGCTGAGTGTGGATGCGGCCGGAAAATGCATCGCCATCTGCTGACCACCTCATCTTTTGGTCCGTGTCGTGACATTGCACTTTGTGAGCAAGTTCACTTCAGGTCGACCTTGTGGGGAAGCGATCTCAAAAAAGATGGATCTGAGATGGCACGGATGGACATGGCAGCGCCAGTCTCTGATTGGTCGAGACAGCAAGTGGGAGTGTCTCCATCAATGGGATTAAGTGGAAAATCGAATCGTGGTCTTCCTCTTGACCTTTCTCGTTTAACAAAATTTGCATCTCAACGCCCATCCCAAGCACGCCAAGTTTCATTTTTGCACTCCCCCCTCCTCCCCTGGCCAACCGGTGGTCGGCAGTTTGCATTCCAATTCCGGTGGGGTGTGAACGGAAGGGTGTGGGATGGTGGGTGATGCTGTTGAAATGGTAATTTCACTCCATTACAATCAAATGTCACATGGCACAGGGCAGCGACAGCATCACTTTGTTTTCCATGGCCCCGTTTCAACAGGCATTTTGCCTGTGACCCTGCGGTCGGACCGGCCATTCTTTTCTCTGACTTCTCTTTTTTCTTCTTTGGTTTTTCTGTCTGTCTGTCTCGTCTCCTGCGCAGCCGACGAAACGGAATGCACACTGCCGAGCGTCGATTGATTGATTGATTGATCCATCAGCAACCCGCTCGACTCGCGTCACCGGCATGGACATGGTCACGATGGTTGAGGATGAGATGCTCCTCCACAATCATGATCATGACCACGACCACGGTCATGCTCGCTCTGTACGAAGGCCCTCGTGCACCAAGACTGCTGCTGAAAACGCCGCATCCAGCAGCAGCCAGCCGGACCACCACAAGCAGCACGATAACCCCAGCCACAGCTTTCCGGCCAGCGCCTCTGCGGGAATGTTCCATTTTGGCCGAGAGCCCGAGCCCGAGCCCTGGCGTTCCGGTGGTCCAGAAGCCAGTGCCAGGCGTGCCAGGCTATCAACGCTGGTGGGGCAGACAGGCCAGCAAAAGAAACATCATGAACGAACCGATTTCGATTCGAGAAACAGGGTACTTTTATCAAAGTGTTAAAAGCCTCACAGCCCAATGTACAGGGTACATCACGCATGGAGGAGGGCGTTTGTGGCACCCAGCAGCTGACCTAAGCCTGTTTATCCTCTGCCGGAACACAGGTTTCTTTTGCCGTGCTGTCTCTCCCTCATGGTCACTGCTCAGAGAAGGTCACCTTTCTCGTGCGCCTGCAAAGTGTGTTTCGAGCAGTGAGCCGCGCCGCCGTGGTGATCAATGGTAGGTCGGAGCTCTGCACGCCCCTCCTCTGGTATAGTGTACATACAATGTACTCGTACACCCTCCCCCTACCTCAAACTGATCCTGGCTGATCTGTGATGAGGTCTCTCCCCCTCCTCCACAGAGCGCCGCGCCCGCCCAAGTCTCGGAACACCCACTGCAATCCGCCTTCTTCTCACGCTTCTCTTGCGGTGCAGGGATGGCCCCCTGGTTGCCAGATGGCGGGCATGTGCATGGGTCAAGCCGCCGTGTGTGTGAGTGTCCCCACACTCCACAGCGCCTGAGGAACTCTTGAGCCGAAAAAGGGATGGTGGGCATGATATCAGGACCTACGTGGTAAAAGGTACCGAACGGCCTTCCATCCCCTTTTTCTGACTGCAGGCACGAGAATGAAAACTCCTCATCGTGAGTGTGCATCCGACCCATCGCCCCTCTCCAGAGGAACAAATAATGGCGCTACTGTCGTACCTTGGCCGCTGCTCGCTCCAAAGCTTGCTCGGTCACGGGCGAGCCCAAACTTTTGTTTCTCTGAAGGTTATTTCCACGACCTGTACACTACTGTGTACTGTGTATGTACAAGTGTACCCACGGATATACCCTGGTCTAGCACCAAGCCAAGGCCGTGCTTTTGATGGCGGTTGTGTGCCAGTTTCTGCAGTTCCTGTTTTCGCTCAGCCGCCTTTTTGTCGAAAGGAACGGGGTAAGGCCGGGGTTCGGTTTACCTTCCCACAGATGCCGGGGTGTCTTTCTTGGCTCACTTCTCCCCTTCTCCCTCGGGAAAGGCGTCCACTGGCGTTGCTGTTGGTCTCCTCTTGTCGGGGACGCTGGGCCGTCATTTCACTCGTCGACTCCTTGGGCACCCTTGTGCGACAAGCTAGAAAGTTACCAAGTACCTCCCGCCCAGAGGTTACGCTAGCGGGCTGCCCTGTTCCATTCTGACTTTCCTGGTGGTTCCCTTTTGAATTTGCTGCTCCGCTTGACCGCCCATCCCATCCCAACTGATACTTAGTACGGGGTATGGAGTAGGAAATACGGTAATACGGACACGCAATACCACACGCTCACGACACTCCCACCACCATTACCCACCATTACCACCACCACCACCACCACCAGCCACGACCCACGACCCATGTCCCATGTCCCACGTCCCACGGCCCACGGCGAGGAATGAGGTTTTGGCTTTTGCCCCTGCAACCCTGTCTCGGGACCTCTCTTCACTTTCAAGTCAGCCAAGGCTGCTCCTGTCCACATCTGCATCTGGCCATCTGCCCATCTTCCCCCATGAGTCTCCATACCACCTCCGGCTTGCAGCTAGACAAGAGGCCGAAACCCTTTCATCAGACCCTCTCCAAGGGTCGGGTAGGCTAAACAATCCCTGCGCGTAGTGTACATATGACGCAGGCCTGGGAGAAGGGACAACCGGAGCCAAAGTCATGGACAAGCTCGGTTGACACGCAGTCTCGCACACACAGCATGCCAAAGCGGCACCGGTTTGGCTTCTCATTCTTATTCTCATCTCCCTCTCCACGCCAACATGGAGCTTCGTCTTTCCCAAACTAGGTTTGATTTACACTCCCTGTTCCTGATTCCCTTGCCAGACTTTAACTCTGCAAAAGGGACTTGATACCCCATCACACTCTGTCTTCTTTCTCCCTCTTCCACCACCAACTTCTTTTTATATCAAGACCACACCAGCCTGATATAACTTGTTCTCACACACACTCGCACACAACAACTTGATGTCTTGCCGGTAGCAGCAGCAAACATGATGCCCACTATGCTCAACGCCCACATGGGAGGTGGTTTCCCTCACCAGCTTCCTCACCACCAGGTGCCGCAGATGCACCAGCCTCTCGACTACCCAGTTGACTCGGCCCTGCTCAACGAGCTCTCGAGACAGCTTGGCAGCACGAAACGGTACTCACAGCACCCACAACCGTATGCTCAACGGCCAACCAACGCAATGAGGATATCGAAGCCTGGAAGTGCCAACAACAGCCCTCGGTCATCGATGCAATCCCGGAGGAGGACTTTGATCGGTGATGGGTTCCAAGGTCGATTCCACCCTCAGCAACACCAGCAACAGGCCGTTGATTTGGCCTATCTACCCACGCCAGCCTCCGAGACGTCGAACGAGTCTTTCTACGGGCAGGAGGTCAGACGGGCCCGGCCAGTCAGCTGGCATCCTTCTCCTCAGTACCCAGTCTACCCACAACAGACCAGCTCGATGCTCTACTCTCCCTACCCGGCCTACAGCGAGGCCGAGATCCTGGCGACCATGCACCACTTGCCACCCACGCCAGCAATCTACTCGGGCTACACGTCTCCCGCTGAAGGATTCTCGCCGCTGTCTCTTCCTTACTCGAGTTTCAGCTCTCAACAGCCAGTCTACTCTCCTCAAGTTCAGTCGCAGCAGCAGGCCCCCATCTACCGGCCCGCACCACCGGTGACTACCGAGCCCATGGGCTGGGATGCTTACCCCAATGCCGGCACAGCTCACAGCAACACAATGATGATGGCTGTTCAACGACACACTGCTCCCCCCACTCCAGAAGACTTTGCCTGCCCTCCACCGCTCAGCCTCAACAACTATGGGAGTCTCGAGACGACACCCTCCAAGGTGGAGAGCATGGTGTCTGCCCAGGTAGTGCAGGTTCAGGAGGACGAGGATGAGGAGGAAGGCGAGATTCTCTACGGGATGGGTCTGTATGACCCTCCCAGCCACAGTCAGCAGGACATGCACCGGTCTACCATCTTTTCGTTGCTTGGTGGGCCCGCCCCCAATGCCGATGAGAACAAGGGCTTGGGTCTCAAGCTGGAGGAGAGCTGGGAGCCTCCTGCCAGTGACGACGAAGAGGAGGAAGAGGAGGACGGCGAGGGCGATGAGGAGTAATATCCTGGTACCCCTTTTCTTTTTTGTGATTTCTTGTTTATCATTGCATAGCGAAGCGAGGTTCTGGGATAGCATATTATTGGGTAGCATTTTCATGGCGTTTTTTTTGGGGGGGGAGTTATAACTGCATAGCAAGGAAGGCATCACACCTTGGGAACAAGAAAGGGAGGAACATCTAGGTACACTCTATGAAGAGGAGAAGACCTGGTGATGAGTCTCGCGACTCTGGAGCAGAGAGGGAACAGGAAGGGCAAATACGCACAATTATTGTGTAGAGGTACCTAGTGTACACTTTGTATCATTAGGCTTTTTTTTTTCTTTTTGTCGAAATGAATATAAGGGACAAAGTCCTGTTCGGCAAAAGCCATTGTTCCCAACAATGTGACGATGTGAGATGGCTGCTTGCTCTGGACAAAGTAGTATCTTTATTGCCGAGCCAATTCAGGGGCGAAGGGGAAACACGAAAGCGAAAAAAAACAAGCTGGCAACCAATCGCAAGCCACCCCATTTTTCTTACCCCGCAACCCGAGTTTACCCCCCCGAGAAACTGAGAAAGTTGCCCCTCAGCCCCTCAGTTGAATTGATCTTGCAGAGGGGAAAACCTTGGGGCCGTTATCGGAAGAAGTCGCCGTGGAGAGAGGTTGGAACATACTACGGCAATAGTGAGTCAACCGAATATTGCGTCTTTCCTATCACCAAAGTCAAGCAAAAAAAAGGTTTTGGCTTTCTGCTTTCTCCAACAAACAAGAAAATTCCCAAAAGTACCACGACAAGGAATCAAGATGGCTTCCCAACAGTAGGTTCAACACCATTGATACACTACCACATTGCCCCACCATTATCCTAACCCAGAGACGATGGGATAACCTAAATATTGAAGCCAAATACTGACTTTTTTTGTTTGCTGCAATGTAGCAAGGTGCTCATGCTCGGCGCCGGGTTCGTCACCCGCCCGACTCTGGACGTCCTCAGCGAGGCTGGTATCCCCGTTACTGTCGGTACGGTTCCCCCCCCCTCACTCATCCTCGTATTCAAACTTTATATACCCCCCCATCCAATCCATAAACCTGACTTTTTTGTTTCTCCCTAGCCTGCCGCACACTGGCCTCGGCCCAGTCCCTCTCCTCGGGCGTCGCCAACGCCACCCCCATCTCGCTGGACGTCACGGACCCCACCGCCCTCGACGCCGAAGTGACCAAGCATGACTTGGTCATCTCGTTGATCCCCTACACCTTCCACGCGGCCGTTATCAAGTCCGCCATCCGCAACAAGAAGGATGTCGTCACCACTTCCTATGTCTCCCCCGCCATGATGGAGCTCGACGCCGAGGCCAAGGCGGCGGGGATTACCGTCATGAACGAGATTGGTCTCGACCCTGGTATTGATCACTTGTACGCGATCAAGACCATTGACGAGGTTCACAAGGCCGGGGGCAAGATTCTGAGCTTCCTGAGCTACTGCGGCGGCTTGCCTGCGCCAGAGGATAGCGATAACCCGCTGGGGTACAAGTTCTCGTGGTCTTCTCGGGGCGTGCTGCTGGCGCTGAGGAACACGGGCAAGTGGTGGCAGGATGGGAACGTGGTGGAGGTTCAGGGCAAGGACTTGATGAAGACGGCCAAGCCGTACTTTATCTATCCCGGTTTCGCGTTTGTGGCGTACCCGAATAGAGACAGCACGATTTACAAGGAGAGGTACAACATCCCCGAGGCGCAGACGGTCGTCAGAGGGACGTTGAGGTACCAGGGGTTCCCCCAGTTCATCAAGGTGCTGGTGGATATTGGGTTTTTGGAGGAGACGCAGCTCGAGATTCTGAGCAAGCCTGTGGCCTGGAAGGAGGCGACCAAGGAGGTCATTGGCGCGCCGTCTTCGTCGGCTGCTGATCTCGAGGCTACCATTTTGGCCAAGGCGAGCTTTGAGAGCGAGGAGGACAAGAAGAGGATTGTGAGCGGGCTGAAGTGGATTGGGCTGTTTTCGGATGAGGTGATTACGCCCAAGGGCAACCCGCTGGATACGCTTTGCGCGACGCTGGAGAGGAAGATGCAGTATGAGGAGAAGGAGAGGGATTTGGTGATGCTGCAGCACAAGTTTGAGATTGAGCATGCGGATGGGAGCCGGGAGACGAGGACGAGCACGCTGTGTGAGTATGGTGTTGTGGGCGGGTACTCGGCTATGGCGAAGACGGTGGGTGTGCCGTGTGCGGTGGCGGTGAAGCAGGTACTGGAGGGCAAGATTTCGCAGAAGGGTGTGTTGGCGCCGATGAGCTGGGAGATTTGCGAGCCGTTGATGAAGGAGTTGGAGGAGAAGTATGGGATTACTATGGTTGAGAAGACGATTTCTTAGGGGAGGGGGATGATGAAAAAGGAAATAAAAATGGGATAAAAATGAGATAGAGGGATAAAAGGGACAGAGAAAAGTCTAGCGATGTTTATAGACGTGAATGATGAGATCTCATGAAATGATACATTTGAGGTGAGATTGTAAGTGATTGAGCGGTGAAATGAGTGAGATGATTGATGAGAGTAAGTAACTAAGGCAACTATGTATAACGTCATGATTGTTATCAAGTAAACATATTAATTTCACCATCTTATCAAATGGGTCAAGAGGTTTGGTGTTGTGCAGCCACTTACATCTTGATTTCCCTATTTGGGTGGTGGTGCTCATTCACAACCTTCAATTTGCTGCCAGAACAGCAAATTTTTGAACCTTGCAGGTCACAACCTCTCATTCACAACGACCCCCCACCAAAATTCCACAGCCATCTCTCTCAACCAACACAACACTCATTATTCTCATTTTCACCACCACTCACATATTCATTCTCGAGTAATTAACACTGGGAGCAGGGACACAATGGTGCAATACATCCACACCCCCTACCCCACCCCCTCCTCCCTCCTCCTCGTCCGCTCCCAGTTCTACCCCCCTTCTTCTCTTCCCTTGGCCACCACCACCGCCGCAAAAGAGGAGGCCGTCGCGAGGGTAAACCTCTGGACCCACCGCGGCTCCTGCCCACACCTGGTCGAGTCCACGGCCCTCTTGACAGCAGTCATCCTGTCGGACAATGCCTCCTCCTCCATGTCAAATTCAACAGGTGTGAACAGCAGCACCCTCCGAGCAGCCTACGTTGCCGCTTTTGGGCGGTTTGTTACCGGACTGCTGGACAGTCACCAGGATAAAGCACGAAAACAGAGCATGTATGAGCTTGCTAAGGGGGTGGGCTTACCGGCGAAGTTTGTGGAGTTGAGGCATATGGGTGTTCATGAGGGGATGCCGAGTTTGGGACGGTTGAGGAGGGGGGCGGGGGAGGGACTAGAGTGGATATGGGGAGTTTATTGGAGTAAACTTGGGGAGGGGGATATAGAGATGGATATGGGGGCGACACAGGAACAGGAAGGGGGGGAGGGGAGACAGGAACAGGAAGGGGGGGAGGAAGGGAGGGTGGAGGGGTTGGTGAGACGGTATTTGGATTTGGGGGAGACGGCTGGGGAGAGGATGAGGAGGGAGATATTGCTTGGGGGATTGAGGGGGTTTGAGAGGGGGGTGGTGAAACAGGTGGTGGAAAGGGTTGTGGGGGGGACGTCGGATGGGAAGATGGTGAGGAGGGGGATGGGGTTGGGGAGGTTGTTGGATGGGGAGGATCAAGGGGAGGGGGCTGCAAGTGCTGAGGCATTGGGCAGCAAACCGGAGTCACGGGAAACAGTACCCGAGGCTGGGGAGGATGTCAAGATGGCAGAGGTGGAGGGCATGCCAGAGCCGATAAGTGTCACAGAGACACCTAGGGAGGAAGATAAGGAATGGAAGACGCCAAGTTGGGTCTTGTATGACGAGAGGGAATGGGTGCCTAAACCTATTGGGGTTGTTTAGGTAGATTATAACGAGCCCCAAGCAAGAATGAGTGCGAAGAGGGTGGTCACGTGACGGCTGCTAAATAGACAGTGTTCGGCTTGGATTGGTAATCGGGCCAATCAGAGCGGTGGGATTGTTGATAACGTCATAAAGTATCAAGTACCCCTCTCATTGATACTCTCTTACTTTCATTGCTGTATTCATTCTTCACTACAATTGAGTGGTGCTTTTTTCGTGTGCATACCTCATGAACGCCTTCAATACAGCTAGGCGGGTTATTCTCCAGAATCACAGAAAGAGCTTCTTCCCAGTGTTGAACACTGTGAGTGTGCCCCTCATCATCTATTGTAGAACATGAGCTTGATACTGATGATGAGTGACAGCCAACATACCGCAAAATGCATATCCGGTCTATTCCCATGTGTATGTTCTTTACGTGTCGACTTGATTTGGATTGAGATTGACGGGTGATAAAATAGGGAGCGACAACTACGCCTACCTGGTGGTAGACGACAAGTCCAAAGACGCAGTGATTATCGATCCTGCCCATCCCCCTGAGTACGTCCTCTCTTCTTCCAAATTGTTGTTTGAGCTCTGGATAGTTCGCTGATACACGTCACAGGGTCCTCCCAGTCCTCCAAGAAGCCATCAACAACAAGGAGATCAACCTGACTGCTATCGTTAATACTCACCAGTATGCACCCCTTCCATTCCTTTTCCTACAAAACATTTCTCAACAAAACATTGACATTATTGGCGACACACAGCCACCATGACCACGCAGGCGGCAACGAAGGGATACTCGCCAAACTAGGCAGACAACTCCCCGTCATCGGCGGCAAAGACTGCGCCCACGTCACCAAGACCCCCGCGCACGGGGAGACGTTCACCATCGGGGAGAACATCAAGGTCAAGGCGCTCCACACGCCGTGCCACACGCAGGACAGTATTTGTTACCTGATGGAGGATGGCAGCACCGGAGACAAGGTTGTTTTTACCGGAGATACGCTTTTTATTGGAGGGTGCGGGAGGTTCTTTGAGGGGACGGGGGAGGAGATGCACAAGGCGTTGAATGTGATTTTGGCGGGGTTGGATGATGATGTTAGGGTTTATGTGAGTCCTCTCCTGCTGTGAGGGAAGGCAATGGGGAAGGTGTGCTGACGTGATGGGAATAGCCTGGGCACGAGTACACCAAGTCCAACGTCAAGTTTGGAGCTTCGGTGCTCCAGAACGATGCCATTCGGGCGTTGGAGGCGTTTGCGGATGACTGCAAGGAGACGCAGGGGAAGTTTACGATTGGGGATGAGAAGGTATGTCTTGCTTTGTATGGATGAGATGGGATGGTGCTAATGTGTGTTGGAATAGCAACACAACGTCTTCATGAGACCCCAAGACCCCGCGATTCAAAAGGCGACGGGCGAGACAGACCCGATTAAGATCATGACGAAGCTAAGGGAGATGAAGAACAACTTTAAGTGAGTCGGCAAGAGCTGTCATGGAAAGCAGGAGTTGATAGTCGGCAGGGAACCCCAATCACATAAGCTGTAGACTTTGTCCAAATCACATGCTCGCAAAAAGTTACATGACCTGATGTAAAGAATAAAATGTCTCCTTGGACCCCAATCACCCCGCCTTGCAAAGAGGATGGAGGTGCAGGAATCCAAGGACATACGATTCAAAAGTGAATGGCATGTGTTTTTTTCAATATTGCTTCACTGTCCACACTTGGTCGTCCTGGGGTTGTTTGGAGACGACAAGCTCTAGCAAATTTTGAAGCGTCAAAAGTTTATGATAATAAAAGAAAAGACCTACCGTTCTCGATCTTGCAGTAAATGTCGAGTATTCAACATGAAGGATCGAGATAGCAGCCATCCAGATGAATCTTTGCTGCCACAATGTTTGTGGTGTCGAGAAGAGAAACTTTCCCACCCAGAAAACCACCAGAGATTTTATGCACCTTTTTCCCAGTTAATGCTCACGTGACCAGGCGAGGAATTGGCGACTTTTTGGCCCCCACTTTTGTGTCCCTTGCGCTCCACCATCGATTGCGCTCTCCACTTTCATGCCATCGTAACCAGGAACCAGCAGCCAGTTCCAGCTCGCCGCAGCAGCTGTTGAGACGCGATCGCGACGGAACCTGGCGCAAGTTGTCGCAAGTTTGGTCTACGACTTTGATTTATGGTTAATCACCCCTACAGTATCAAATAGACCGGAAATACACACAAAGTCAAAATGGTACGAGCTATCCGGCTAGTGCTGCCCAAGTTCTTTGTCGCAACAAGTTTTACTGATGAATTGGTGTGTTGGTGTGGTGTCGCGTATAGCCCCCCAAACAATCCAAACTAGCCAAAGAGCACAACCTCACTCCCCAAGAAGAGGCCGAGATCAGGGAGGCGTTCTCGCTGTTTTCGGAACCGATGGAGGGGGAGGGGAGGGAGGGGGTGATTCCTATTGGGGATGTGAGGCGGGCGCTGATGTATGTTTTCCCCCCTTCTACCACCCCGGTTATAGATATATACATTTGCTGATGACATGCCGGTGGTACGGTGGTAAAAATAGAGCCCTCGGCCTCCCCCCTCCTCCCCCTCCGAACTCCAAGACCTCCTCTCCATCCTCGACCCAGACGACACCCAAGGGTACGCCACTTTCCCAAACTTCTTTGCCGTTTGCGCGCTCAAGATCCACAACAAGTCACATACGTCGGAGGAGCACATCGCGGAGGTGGACGAGGCGTTTGGTTTGTTTATTACCAAGGGCTCGAATGCGATAACGTTGCAGAATTTGAAGAGAGTGGCCAAGTTGTTGAAGATGGAGGAGGAGGTGAGCGATGAGATGCTGAGTGACATGATACTGGAGGCGAATGGTGGTGCTGGGGTGGGGAAGGGGGTCAAAAAGGAGGAGTTTGAGGGGGTGTTGAGGCGGGCGGGGGTTTGGAGGTGATGATTAGGGGGGGAGGTTTTGGATGGGGAGGTATGATGAATGATGGCATTGTGATGGCTGCAAATGGGAAGATTGACTTGGACGGGAATTTGGAAGAGCTGGTCAAGCAGGAAGAAGACCGCCAATGCGATACAAGCCCCTTTCAGGGATGCGAGAAAAGCCGAGCCAAGAAAGGGCTGCGGGAGATGGCGATGCTTTGGAGAAAGACCTCTTTACACAGAGGCAAAGGACGAGTTGGTGACAGTGGCAAAGGACCTCACATGGCTGTACGGACGAGGAGCCGCGCCGAGGGTGGGGATTAGCGAGGATTACAAATGGCTACAAGTTGGCAAGTGGGTGGGTTACAATGACGAAGACAAATTCAAGGGGGGTTCTCAGGTTTTGAACTGGTATATATTTACCTCTGTAGAAGGAATATCTACCAACCGGCCGTTTTGGCTGTTTATTTTTTATCTTTGAAAAAAAAAGCGATGCAGAACGCCGTACTACATGCACGAAACTAACCAAACATCCCTTTCCAAGCCCAATCACAAATATCACACCTTGTCTTTGTTTCCCAATCATCTCTCTCTCTCTTTCTCGGGTTCAAGAAGGAGGAACCTCCACAATCTCGGGCGCCTCCCCCGCCACGGCCTGGACAGGCTGCGCAGCTTTTTCCGCAGCCACCTTCTCCCTCGCCTTTTGGGAGTCAATCACCACCTGCAGCTCAGGCGGCACCTTGAACCCGGCGTGATCCGAGTGCTTCTTGTAAAAGTAGTTATCCGGCTTCGGGGTGAGCTCGGGGGGAGCTCTTCGAGGACGCACTCCAAGATCGCGTCGATGGACTTTTTCTTGGAGCTATCGCGGTGCCAGATGGAGATGAGGTGCGAGTTGAACCTGACGGAGAGACCGACACCGCAGATTTGGTCACCTTTTTTCACATTTATTGTCAGTTATACTCTGGGGAATGTGATAGGGATAGGGAGGGGGCTAACCATCTTCGAGCACACTCTGCAACTTCTCCCCAATAGCAAGCAACTGCACCCTCGTCCAAACATCCGGCCCGTTCCCCTTTGGCACTCTAAACGTCCACGACCCACCCAAGATGTTTCTCCTGTCTTCCCAGATGGGCTTGAAGCCTACTTTGAACAGGTAGATTGACTCGCGCATCTTGATCTGGTCGACGGGGGTGTTGTTGTTGTACCGCCAAAAGTCCTGGACGGACTCGATGGTGGTACCGAGCTGCTCGAGCTGGGATTGGTATTCTCCTGAGGAAGCGGAGGTTTGCTGAGCGGGACGGTCGAACCAGACGTTCCAGTAGTGCTGGGTGGGCAGGGGGCGCATGGCTTTGAGAAAGTTGCGCTTGGCGTCGTCGCGTTGCTCGGCGGGGGTGGTGACGGAGGGGGAGTTGGGGTCTGTGGTGGATTGGGAGAGGGAGGAGAGGCCGCGGGTGAAGAGCCCGAGGCCGGGACGGGGGTTGGGGGGTTGGGACATGGTGGTTTGTTGTGATAGGGAGGGTTTGGTGGTGAGGTAGGTAGGTACGGTAGGTATCTCGAGGTGAGGCTCAGAGGTCAAGCTGTTTGGGCTTGTGAACCGTGACTGTGTCCTTTCGGCAGGCAGGCAAGGATGGGGTTGGGTTGCTTGCTGCTTCTGCGGCTGGGTGGTAGCGAGGCAGGAAAAGGGAAGCAAAGAAGGGAAAAAGGAAGAAGGTATGTAAATAAAGCTTCCAAAGGTGAGGTCAGTCGGATCTGGCCAGCTTTTTCCTGTGAGGCTGCGGCAAAAGGGGCAGAGGTCAAGGGACGGGTCTGTCGTTTCAAAGAAGATCACCACCCCGCCTGGGAAAGAGATGGGATGGCAGATGGGAGAATACCCCGTAAAACAGAAGTTTAAAGATCACCAAGATCAGGTTCGGGACTCGGGTCGCGGTCAGCGAGGCTCAGGGGTTGCGGTTGACGCCCCCGATGGAACGTTGATTCCCTGCCGGGTGAGGGGGAGTGTCGGTCGAAACGAGGGGTTGGGGCCGGCCAAGCAAGAATCAAAGAGGTGTGTGCCACAGAGACCACCACTCAGTGCTCAGCTGAAGTGGACGTTGCAGATGTGGGGGTGCAGCTAAGAGTGCTTACCCGCTGCTGCAGTCGCGAGAAGTAACAAAGAGAAAAGAGAGGTTCTAGCAAGCAAAGAAACGGATGTCACCGAGGCATGAAGAGATGTTCGGAATCGACCTTCAAAGAAAGCCATGTGGAAGACGTCCCGAAGCACGAGGGTCGGGTCCCTTGTTGAGCGGCTCGAAACATTCGAGTGGATCTGGAGATTCGATGAGCAGACCAATCACGGTAGGCAGGCCAGCTTGATACAGACATCTCCTTACAATATAAGTGTGTGTTTTGCTGTCCTGGAGGCCATTTTTGGCTAGCTTACGACGACCCGCCGATTTTGGCACCCTGGGCCACCTTAGAAGTACCCCAAAACACGGTCGCATGTACACCTCGAAGTCTATTTTACAAACCAAATCCTCGGCGCGGGCAGCAAATTTCACCGCTTTACAATGTGACCCGAAGCTGGGACCAACGCCAGAATCCGGGAACTGGGCAGCAGATTTAAGTAGACGTGCTACCGTATTGTGCCTGTATCCTAAAAAAAACTTTAAATCGGCTCATTGCGGTTTTTCCTCCCTCTCCTCTGAGAATACCGCCGCAGTACTAGGTTCCTTCGTCAATTGCGTGGAGTGTACTTTGTCCAGTCCTCCACAGTACTCAGCTCGATTTCAATTTATCCCTTCAGAGGGGTGCCGCCACAAAAAAAAAACGAGCCCGTCAGTGGCTTGTGCGCTTCGACTGTGGCTGGCCCGCAGTGACATCGGCCCCTCATTTGTGGCTGAGGCGACATGAGAGGGATGTCCCTATCTTGGGTGTCCTCAGCAACGACACTGTCTTGGCAAACTGCAGGGCCTGCCGTCGTGGCGGCTCGATCTAAGAAAGAGCGCCACACACCCTCACAAGCAGCCTTATTCCAGTGGCTCGTACTTCAGCAGGAGGTGGATTCGACTGAGGATCGCCGCGTCGAATGTCCGCAGGCGATTGGTAGTGAGGAACAAGACGCCATCATAATGCTCTAGCTCCCGCAAGAACACAGAAACTAGAGCATCAAGGTGCGGATTGTTGGTCCGTTCCGCCAAAAAAGCACATCTGCTTCGTCTAGTAATAGAATAAATAGCCTTCCAGCAGCTAGCGATCTTGAAAATATTTTCAAGAACTTCTCTGCTTAGTCATGCTCCACCCCAATATCACCCACGGCCACGTAGGCGGGGTCCTTACGTGACACGTGACAGACACCGGTGTCGGCCCCATAAACTTTTCCTGTGACTGCCCTCAACGGATCGCAACCACCTTTAATTCCTCAACATATTTTTCGACCTTGATTACTCACGCCCTTGATCTCAGATATGATTACGCGCCATATGCTCCATTGGTCTCATCGATCCCATTGATTTCATCGGCCTTGAAAACGCAACGAACGTAACGAATGCCACACAAATAGTTCAACATGGCTGAGAAAAAGGCGGACGCCCCGGCAGCTGGCATGCTCTGGGGGGGCAGGTTCACAGGTTCGAATGTCTCGGGAAACAAGCTTCAGATGCAGTATACTGACCTCACGGTGCGCAGGGGCGATTGATCCTCTCATGCATAAGTACAATGCCTCCATCCGGTACGACAAGGCTCTTTACAAAGAAGATATCCTTGGATCGATTGCTTTTGCCAGGGCCAACTCAAAGGCTGGTATCATCAACGAAGAAGAATTTCAGGCGATTGAGCATGGTTTGCTCCAGGTGATGGAAGAATGGAAGCAGGGAACTTTCGCAATCATGCCGAATGACGAGGATGTGAGAGGCCACTCAATCCTACTCAACTTCTCGAGGCTAACATAAGGGACCAGATTCATACGGCAAACGAACGTCGCTTAGGAGAGGTCATCGGCAAGGACATCGCGGGTAAGCTGCACACAGGTCGCAGCCGCAACGAGCAAGTCGTCTGTGATATGCGCATGTGGTTACGCGATCGGATCCGCGAAATCGACAGCCAACTCGTCGCATTCCTCAAGGTCATTGTCACACGTGCCGAGTCTGAAATGTAAGCCTAGCCCCCCACCTCTGGCCAAAAGCAGCCCCCTGCTGACTGACAACCTCAGCGACTACATCATGCCTGGATACACCCATCTCCAGCGTGCCCAGCCAGTTCGGTTTTCTCAATGGATGATGTCACATGCCGCTGCGTTCAAGCAGGATCTCGAGCGGTTGCGCCAAGTTTTCGAAAGGGTCAATCTAAGTCCACTTGGTTGTGGCGCTTTGGCCGGCAATCCATTTCGAATCGATCGAAATATGATAGCTGAGGAGCTTGGGTTTAGCGGAATAACCTTGAACTCCATGAATACTTCGGCCGACCGCGATTTCCTAATCGACTTCCTGGTCTGGAACTCGATTTTCACCAACCACGTCAGCAGGTGGGCTGAGGACCTCATTATATATTCGACATCTGAGTTCAGTTTCGTGCGGCTGGCCGACGCCTATTGTACGGGTAGCTCTTTAATGCCCAATAAATTTAACGGGGACTCGTTAGAGCTTCTGCGCGGCAAGTCAGGGCGTGCTTTCGGTCAAATGGCTGGGTTAATGATGGTGAGTCCTCCTATCAACATCTCAGCCAGTTGCCTTGGCTTTGAGGGTGACTAGGAGCGTATCGAGAGTAGCTACTAACTATTCACTTGGAAAGACTGTCAAAGGCTTGCCATCTTGCTACAATAAAGATCTCCAGGAAGGGTGGGAGCCTATGCTAGATTCGGTTCAGACTGTGTCGGATAGTCTAGGCATAGCCAATGGTGTCATTGCTACATTGAAGGTGCGGCCAGAGCGGATGGAGGCTGCTCTGGACAAAACGATGCTAGCCACTGATATCGCAGAGTGGTTGGTGAGAAAGGGATGTCCGTTCAGAGAGGCTCACCACATCTCTGGACGCGTCGTTGCACTGTCTGAAAAGCTGGAAGTTTCGATGGACAAGCTGACCCTTGAGCAACTGCAAGCCATTGATTCTCGGTTCACAGCAGATATTGCCGAGGCATTCGAATATGAAACGAGTGTCGAGGCGAAATCGTCTCAAGGCGGTACCAGTCGATCAAGCGTGCTGGAGCAGATCCAGGTGCTCAGGGCTCTGTTAGATTAGGAGTTTGATAGCCTGGTACAGGATGCGGCCGGAGCAAGGGAATCTGGGACGGACATCTCTCTATCTACAGCAATGTTGGCTAAACTCCAGACACTTCCTATTCTTTCTCCTCTTGCGATGTTCTTTCTCCTATGGGTGTAGACTATTGACGTCGCGCACAGGTAAGCTAAGCATGGTATGATGGCATCGGCGTCTATGGAAACTACTCGTCCATGGACTCGCCGTTATTGTTGCTGTTGTGGTCTATTTTGCTGGGGTTGTAGTCCGCGTTGGGATTGTTAGTCTTGGCGGCCTTGGTGGCCTTGGTAGCCTTGGTGGCCCCCGTGGTCCTTGCGGCCCTCTTCCCTTTTGTGATCTTTGTGGCTGGTGTGGCCGGCTCTCGAAGACCCTTATTGTCACCGCTCGTAGAACCCTCAATTGTGTTCATAGCGTGTGCGTCGGCGACGAAAAGACCTGTATCATCCTCACCCAGGAAATTCTGGTTCTGTCTCAAGACTATCGCCAAGAATTCCGCGTTCTGGCCCAGGTGATCCTCAAATAGGTTCTCCTCCACAGATTCATCGCCTGGGATGTCCCCCAAAAATTTCTCGTCTTCGTTCAAGAGCTCATCGATGTTGCTTTGGCTGTTCTCATCATCGTCGACGACTTCGCTCGAGGCGATACCGGAGGTCGCTTCCTCGAGAAGTTCGAGCAACTTCTCAGCGTCCAGTTCCCATCCCTTCGCGCCCGTGTCGGCTGAGGAGAAGTGGGAATCAATTTTCCCAGGAAGAGGCATGCCGAAGGCCCTCAGCAGGTACGCTTTCACCAATCGAATTGTCATGGTTACGTCAGCCCCGGCATCGTGGGCTTCTAACGTTAGTTTCCGGTCCTCCGGAAAGAAGGCCCCGTAGAGCCTCCCAAGTCGTAACGAAAGCGTCCTTGCGTCGAGTTTCTTCTGGCGCCGCACGGTGCAATACCATCCCAGTGGTTGATCCTTGAACTTCCATTCTGGAACGAGCAGATCTTCTGCACCCGCGGTCTCGAGGATGTAATTCACGCATCAGTGGACCAAGGGAGATGAGGTTGCTGTTTCATCAATGCGCTTTTTTGATGTGACGAATACCTCGATGTACTGAAGTATAGACTTGACCGCCAGGTTCCCGGCTCCGGGCGCGGGTTATCACGTGACGGAACACGGTGCAAGCTTAGCCAGTCAGGAAGCGGAAGCGCCGACAGCGGCACACACATTACAGGACCAGACAACTTCGAACGTGGATGGCTTTGTTGAAGCGTACATAGTATAAGGCTCGGATAATTATCGATGGCTTCTTGGCCGGCGGTAAGAAGAGAGATGGTTCTCGATCAGGCTGGTCGCTCGCATCTTTTCCGAACCTCACCGAGAGACGGCCGTGGTGGCCGATGTCGTTGGGGAGGGTCCCTTTTGTATTTTGTATGGTAAGGTACTCGGCGTTTTAAGGCAACACGCTAGCTATGAGCGCCGTTCATCTTATCTTTAGGCGTATCTCCAGTCATCCAGACTAAAATGCTGCAGGCAATCCAAAGACAAGTCATCAAGTTGAGTCACTGAGGTGATGATGGCCGTGAGCCTGTAAAGGCAGAGAGAAGCGCAATGACGAAATCAGTCGGCGGTTCCCACAAGCTGAAACAACACACTGTTTGTTTCAACAGGGGCATGCTGGCCTGGGCGGTTTGGTGCCCGCTGTCTTGGGCGCTACGGAGGCTGAGCCGTTTTGATATTTAGTGTTCCTACCTGGTGGTGAGTAGCCAGTGACTGTTGTAACGGGTAGGCTAAAGACAAGAAGAAGTCATCGGCTTGTCCACGTAAGAGTATTGTCTGCAGGCTGTGGACAACAGACGCATAAATAACTGTGAAGCTAGATCCAGACATGTGCGAATGGAGGGGGCAGATGAGGCTGCTCGCATCTTGGCGGGGCAGCGGCATGGGTTCTTGGCAGGTCCTCTGCGTCTCGCTGGGTCGGGTCGAATTCTACGGCCATTCATGGTCAACAGCACGGCCTGCTACGTGGTATATACGGAGTTAACAAAATATCAAAAGGTATTGGGCTGGCCTGGTCCAGGTCAGGCAGCCCGCAACCTGCATTTTCCGGGTTTTCTCGCTCGCATCGCCTGGGATCTCGTGTCAGCTCCCACCAACACTCGTTGGGCCTCGATTTGATATCGAAGATCAGAAAGACATTGCCATTCTGGGCAAACTGCTACATATGGAATTCCATGGATCAAGTGGGGCTGTCCCATGGCAGGGCAGGGCAGGGCATGGCATTGTCATTGACATGTGGGGCATCACGAACTACACTTACACACACCACACACATGAACAGGAACAGGACGACAGCCCATTCAATTCCCCTTTCGATGCTGATGAAAATGTCCAGGTGGGTGGCGTTTTAGGGTTCGAGACGGCCTTCTTTTTCCAAGCCTCTTTTCTTTCAAGCGGGGAAGCCTTGGGTCAAACCGATTTGCTTAACGGGCCCTATCAGTGTTAGTCCGTCGAGTGAATGACTGCCGTCCACAATTTCATCCGACCTCTTTGTTGTTGCTCTATTCAGACTGGTCATTGTCCAATTGTTCCCTCGAAAGTCCAAGGCTATTGGCCGATCTCATCCGCCTTATTGGGAGCTTGCCAGACAGCCACGACACCCATCACCTGCACGACATTGCTCCCACGCATGCTTCCACTTAGACAACCTTCTTGCTCCCACTTCTCCATATTCACTTCAGCCCACCACTCATGACAAGAGCTCTAATCCGACTTACTCCCACCTTGACAGCTGGCATCGGGTATCACTTGGCTGTTTTTGTCACAATCAGCCCCTTTAGCTTTTGAACATCACCAACTCTCAGGTATGCCCTGAACATCCTTTTATCTCGCTCCGTCGACACTCTTTCCTCTCCCACACTCTCCCCATCTTCACCTTCTTTTCTCGCTTCGACTCGACATTTCTTTCAAGTGTCGAGTTTCATTCTCTCTACACAGCTTGACTACAATATCTACAATATCACCTCCGTCCCCTCACGGCTCACTTTCAATGGCGGCCACTGTCTCTTCTGCGCGCGGGGGCGAGTTGCCTCGTGTGTCTGCCGCCGCCGGCCAGCTGCCTCGATCGCGCCGGGGTGAGCTCGTCCAGCTGCGCGAGGGTGTGGATGTCGCGCTCGCGTACCTCAACACAAGCGACCGTACGAAAATTGAGTCGCTGACACGCAAGGCAAAAAGCTGGGCCGACCGCTACTACAAGGGATATCAGTACGCTTCAAAGCCACCGACTGTAGTCCTCAATCAGTTCCCTCATCTTTTCGACCTGAACGCCGAAGGTTTGTCGTCCCCCTTCTATCTCACTTTGTTTGTGGCCAAAACCTCTCCTGACTAACATGCAATCTCAGCACACATTCGACTTGAGGCGAATATGCCAGTCAACATTGGCTCGCCAGAACCTGAGTCTGGTGACCCTAGGGATTTCCGCCGTTGGGAGAGGAAGGCGATTCACACCGAGCCATTCCCGGTGTTCTCTGAGCCAACGCTGGCCTCAGAAGAAGTTCTCGACGAGGTCATCAACATGCCTCCTCGTCGCTCAGCTACTCCTCACACAAAGCCGAACACACAGGTGGACGCTGCTATGCTACGCGAATCTGGTCTTCTTGACGTTCTCCCCGAGTTTCTGGGCCAAATCGCCCGTGCTAATTTTCAAGCCGACACTCCTCTGACCCGCACCCCAGAGGCTGTTCAGCTCGATCTCGAGGAGGATGCGGCCCTCGGTCAAGCTCATGCTGAGGTAGAAGACTTCAATGACCTCCTAGAGACCCAGAAGCGCCGCCATGGTCGGCGCGTTGTCCTGCCGGGCGGTCGTCCTTTCAAGCTCCCTGGCGACAAGATTGAGAACAATCGCCGTGAAACCAATACCAGCGACACCGAAGCCAGTGACGTTGGAAGCAGCATTGTCGTTTGCGGTGCTTCGGATCATTTTGATAGCGGGGATGAGACCGATGCCTCGACATCTACCACCGCAAGCCTCTTCGCGAATCGGAAGCGGAAATTGGACCTCAGCCAGGACGACTCCTCACCCGCTCACAAAATCCGCATCCAATACACTCCACCGCCTATTGACTTCCGCCAGCAGTACAAGAAGATGCTGGCTGAGCACGCCCGCAACAACCCCGGCAGCTCTTCGAGCGATGAACTCGCGGATCTTGAGTATAAGATACCGACTCCGGACCGTTCGCCAAGCGTGGAGAGCACACCCAGAGAGAACTTTGCTGCTCCCATTCGCGTGATCAAGATTAAGGTCCCAGAGGGATGGTCAACCCCTCAGAGCTCTCCATCAGGGTCGCCTGTCTCTACTTCGCCTCCCAAGGTCATTGTTCTGGTCGACCCGCGATCCCGTTCGCCCTCTCCTCCTGTTGCCCCCAGGGCCTCCGCGTCACCTTCTCGAGTCACTAAAATCAAGGTGGTCAACTCCCGCAGAACTTCCCCAGTTGATCCTCTCAGACGTTCCGCCAGTCCTAGCCGAATCACCAACATCAAGGTGGTCAACTCACGCAGAACGTCTCCAGCTGGCTCCCCGAGTCGTTCCGTCACTCCTAACCGGATCACAAGAATCAAGGTCATCAACAAGAGGCCTTCCCCTGGGCCCGAGAGCCCCTTTGCGTCGTCCCCCTCCGGAAGCACGAGCAGCAGCAACATTGACATCGCTCGCCCGTCTTCCTCCTGCTCAAACACATCGCTCGACTCCACATGGTCCTCAGGTTCCAAGGTGACGCGAATTAAGGTCATCAACAAGAAGCCTTCACCTTCTCCAAGCCCACAGAGCATCGCTTCGGAGCCCATCGAGCGCCCTTCCTCATCATGCTCAGACGGATCGGCCAAGAAAAATACCTTCAAAATCGTCAAGCGCCCTCGTGTAAACAGCGCCACAGAGGCCGAGGCTCGATCGAGCAAGAAGCTGCTCGTAGATGAGTTGGATATGGCGTTGGACGGGATGTAATAACAGATCTGGACCCTACAATCCTCTTGAATCTGTTGCACAACACAGCATTCGCTTCCAACCGCAATTCTCTTCAACTTGCGCACATCCACAGCAACGACATCTCTTCAACCTTTACACATCCAAAGCACCTCTTTCACCCTTACACACAACAACAACAACACTGTACTTCGCGACATTTCTGGGTCTGTACACTATCTCGGACAACTACACATTACAGTGGTGGATTTCTTTTCTATTCTTCAGCCCAGAACTCGGCGCTCTTATCAGCAACGGCATACAGGCATACAAGAAAGTAACATGGTTTTCAGCTCCCTTTTTTCCATTTCATTCCTAGAATGGAGTATAGAGGGATAGATCTGGCCTTGAAATCGGCTTATACACTCGGAAATCTTGCATTTTTCTTTTTTCGGCACCGACTTCCACGACACACGGCATAGCACACGATACCCGCTACATGGAACACAGCACCTACACATCGCGTTCTGGAATGGTGTCTTTCTCTGCATCTACGGCATCGAATCGGATACCCTTTTTTACTCTGCGTGGGCGTTTGGCTTTTTGGCGTTTCTACTTTTCTGATTGGGTTCAGGATCAAGGCTACGCTGAATTTTAGATACCCCTGGGTTTATTTGCTTTTGTGTACTGTTGTTTCGGCCTCGATCATATCTCGAGGCAGAAGCACGACAGCATACATACAACATCACATGGGTGGAAGGAATTTGCACCTGATTTCCCCGGCGGACGATTCTATCGATACCCCCTAGCAGAAGTGTAGTCATTCGATGCTTTTCATTTTTAACATGAATGGGATCACGAGTTGCGGTTATTCTTTTTGGGAGGAAGGGATGGGAGTTATCATGGGTTTATTATGGAGGGTGGAGGGGGCTTAAACTGGTTACGCAGGGAACTTTTCTTTTTCATGGGTATAATTTGGTTGTCGATATGACACCACCCTTGTTTCCTAGTCTGATCAATAATGGGACAGACAGTTGATAAAAATGAAATACTTCAAAAAAAAAAAAACCCTCAATGTGCCATGCTGTGATGTGATGTGATGTGACTCTGACACTTTTGCCTTGTGATTACATTGAAGATCTACGAAGCTCAGATCTGACAGACCAACCAGACTTGACCATCCTGCTGAGACAAGGAAAACAAGCCCAGCTTGCAGCACTTTGACCTGATTTACTTCTTCTCGCGAGTTGATTCGTGCATCAAGTGGGCTTCAGCCCAAACACACATGTATAAATACTTCCTTCCGTGTATAAAGCAATAAGAGAAATGGTGCCAAACATGTTTGATTCTGTCATTTCATGATCTATCTATCTTACTCAAACAATCAATTTCACAGAAACAGAAAAGCCCATCACCATTCTTCTAAACTCTCCAACAAAACGCCGCCGCGGACACGGTGAAAAGAAGTCGTTAATGCTAGGTATATAGGAGGGTAGGTAAGGTAGGTTGGTAGGTAGGTAATGAAACATAGAGGAACAATAAAAGAAAGAAAAAAGAACAAGAAACCTCCCCTCCACCTATCCACCATCCATAAACACCCAACCAATCCCATGGTATCATCAATCCATCCATCCATCCATCCATCAATCCATCAAAACAACAAACCCAGCCCCCTAAACTTGAAAGAATCCACCCCCCCCCCATCAAAAAGACGAAGCCTACCGCCCAGTGATGTACCCATACCCATAACCCCAGCCAAAGCCAACCAGGGCCACCAACAAGACCAAGCTCCAAAACGTGGAGAGATTATCCTTAACCGCCTCTTCTCTTGTGACCCTTGCAACCCCCTGTTGTCTAACTTTTGCAACCGCCTGCTGTTGTCTACCCTTAGTAACAGGACACTCCCCCTTCATCTCCCTGTCCCCCCACCCCTCCTCCTCAACAGGTTCAGTCTTAACAGTAACCGACTTCGCCCCCTTCCTCTGCAGCTGTATAACCGCATTCTCCTCCCCAAACCTCACCACCTTCGACGCTGTTGCTAGGTCCGTCTCCAAAACAGGAGGTCTACCCGCCCTTCCTAGCGAAGTTTTCTCCACCAGCTCCGTCAAAGACGTCAATGTTCCATGAGCATGCAACCCACTCGTGCTCGTCTCCGCAGCCGACGGCGAGGATGAGGTATAAATGCTCTCCAGAAGACTCCCCTCACTCCTCCTCCTCTGCTGTCTAGCACCACCATAAGAGTGATCTCCTCCTTCTCCCACTAAACTGGAAGAGGACGACCCACCACCAGCAGAAAAAGTAGCCTTCCTCAACGCCCTCATCCCCCTTTCCTTCGCAACAGCCACACTATCCCTCAACCTCCCCCCCACCAACCCAACCCTAGGTACAAGCATACTCGCCCACCCGTCCAAACTCCCACTTGGCGATATCCCACCCCCTCCATTCCCATCCATACCTTCGTCATGACCACCAAAAACCCCATCCAACTGCCCAACAATTCCATTCATCACATCAAAAATACACACCCCCTCCCTCACCACATGCTCCCTCTCCTCCCCCGTCAGCAAGCTCTCCAGCTCAAGCAGTCGCGTCTTAAACTTAGTCTTGATCTCCTCCCCATCAAGCGGAGTCGCAAACCTGAAAAACGTCAACGGCAACCCATCATCTTTTATCCCCTTTCCCGCCTCCCTATCCTGCCTCAACAGCTCCCTCACACTGACCGGCAGTCGACATTCCTTCCCCAGCACAGCATCACACCTCTTCCCCCAAAACCCCTCCCCCGCAGCCTCCAAACAACTCCCCAAAAACCGCCCCCCACTAAAAAGCGCCATATACAACACCCACGCATACGCCACCACCACCTCCGGCTGCTTTTCCACCTGCCTATAAACATTCCTCACAAACTCCCCTAGTCTCCCCATTTCCCTCACTTTATCCAACTCCTCCTCCAACTCCTCTTCACTCCACCCCGACATGGCACGAATATCCCTCTTTAAACTCCCGCTCCTCGCCAGCCCCTCAATTTTTAGATATCTCAAGATAGCATGCACCCTCTCGCACTTGCCTTGGGGCGAAGACGGGTCAAGAGGGTCAGAGGTGCCAAATGGGAACAGCGGGAGGGTTTTGGGTGTCGAAGTGTCATCTAGGAGGAGGCTGGAAGAGGGGGAGGAATCAAGTGCTAAATCGTGGGAAGCTAGGATCTTATCCCAAGCGGACTCAAAAGCGATATATATCGGCGCGATGTGAAGGAGGCCGGTGAGGTAGGCTGTTGGGTTGCATGCCCTGGGGGGAACCGACAGAGGCAAGCGGAGGAGGATGGACTTGTTGAGCTTGGTGTGCTGAGGTCTGGTGGCGGTGTTGATGCTGTCGCCTAGGTGGAGTTTTTCGAGGGTTAGGTCGGCTACCATGGTGAGGTTGGGATAGTGGTCCAGGGTGGTGAGAGAGGGGGGAAAGGTGGGTGTTGATGAGGGAGAGGCGCGAGAGTGAGATGGATGCAGGGGAGGATGAGTTGAATGGGGTAACACCGAGGAGCCGTTTATAAGTGTGGATGGTGCCTGTCTCTGTTTCTGATGTAAGGTAGGTAGACGAGACAGAACGAGGATCAAAGATCGAATATTTTTCCCCAAAAAGATGTTTTGAATAGCGAGATATTCAAAAACGGATACTAGGTGGTAGGTAGTGGCGGCGGTAGGTGATAGTTGACCGTTGATCGTTGACTGTTGGCCCAAACTGCCGGGACTCGACGGCTTCCTTCGCTCAAAATCGACGGTCGTTGAAAATTAAGGAAGGGTATCCGTAATCTGATAAAATTGCAAGTTTTCGTCCGGAAAGATACCGGCCGAAAAAAAAAAAAAAGGAATGAAAGTCGTACTTCTTCTGCTTAGGTAGGTTGTTAACGGCCGCAAGAGGAAAACAAAACAAAAAACAATGGTGATAATGAGCACAGAGAGAGAGAGAGAGAGACCTCAAAAGATAAAGATAGAAAGAGAGAAGAAGAAGAAAGCCTATTCTCCACCCCTGCACAAAAAACCAAAACCAGTGACCTCGTCCCAAGCCGGGCAAAAATGTGATGGTGTTGTAAAAAAAGGAAAGAAGCAATCTGATCACACACACACACACACACGCACACACAGAAGAAGCAACAACGAATGTGCGCGGATGACCACACAACCTGGACAGGCACACACTCGAGGCAGGCAGCCAAGAATGTGAAGCGGGCAGGTAGGTCACGATGGAAAAAAAAGATTGGATGTGGAAGGTGGAAAATGAAAACAAGAAACTAACAAGGCCTCAAGAAAAGGCAGCAGCGAGCAAGACAGCCCTATGATGATGACGGGAACGGGAGCTAGCAAGTAGCCTTGCCGGGTAAACCTTGATCAAGTGATGTTGAAATGGGGAGAAACACCACAACTGCGATGTGATGCTACTTCAACCATCTCGACATCAGCCATCGTGTGGATCAACGAGGATGACTCTGGGGTCTCCCTGATATGCAAGTGGTGGCAACGCTGACGCCTCGTCCTGCACGATTCGAAGCCATGGTTCTAGCAGGACCCCGCATTCAATATTGAATCGAGACCGGCGTGAACACGCGGAGGGGGGGCATGTGATTGCTGAGTTTCCTCGAGGATATGGACATCGATATTGTTTTCTTTTTCCCCTTTCAGAAAGAAGCAAAAAATGCACCCTCGAAGCAAAGCCTACAAACCGCTGGCCCCAATCGGAACCGCTCAAGACATTCACTGCCGGTAAGCGATCCGTGCACCATGCGGCGACCCGCTGATCGGTTCCAAACGGCTGGTGCCGTTGGCACTGTGTAAGCTCTGGAACCGTTGATTGGCTGTTGTGAATTACACAGATTGTGATCCCACCTCATCTATTCCACCCCTTCGCTGCCTGTATGTAATGCAAAACGCCTGAGATGCCGAGGAAAATACACTGTCGACGAGTCTAAATTATGTACACATTAAGCCCGAAGGCTACCCTATACTGCCGCTCGTTGCTGTTCCTTGTTTTCGTCCTCTCCTTCGTGACTCTCGTGCGTAACAAAGACGAACGATAGAACCACAATCCCAGCTCCCACCCAGTATAACCAGCTCGAGTACTGCGAATACTGGATCATCTCCCCGATAAGCGACACCGGAATGTTGAGCGACAACCCCACCGTAACAATAAGCGGCGTCGTAAGAAGCATGGCATACGCCCAAATAATATCGCTGAAAAACGAAGCAATCGAGTTGAGCGCAATAATTGCCCAGACCGTACCCGTAGGTGGCCACTCAAACTGTTCACAAGTCAGCAACCCAACCTCGTCAATATCTTCATCATAGAAGTACTCACCGGCTCCAACCCCGAAAAATGCAGTATAAAAAACCCTGGCCACAAAAACACAACATTAAACAACCCCACCAACCCAAAAAACAAAGCCATATTCACCCTCTCCTCATTCCCCACCCTCAACTTCATAACCGTCACATAAATCCCATACACCACCGCGCTAAACAACGCCATTGAATCCCCCACCGCAATCTCCCACGTCGACTTGTGCGGAAAACTCCCCCTGCTATCATCATTCGCCCCCGACAAATCCACCGAACTGATCAATATCACCCCAATCAGTGACGCCAACACCCCAATCAGCTTCCGAACCGTGAAACCCTCCACCCTCTTAAGAGCCCCAAAGATCAACGTCCAGATGCTGCTCGTGCTCGTCAAGATGGTCACGCTCCCCACCGAAGTGTACTCCAAGCACGCGCTCGCAAAATAATTCGCAAAAAACCACAGCATGCAAAACTCCAAGCTCAGCCACGCCGTCTCCTTCAAGCTCAACTTCTCCTCCTTGGGCGGGAAATCATTCGCCTCCAAGCTCCCCTCATCCTCCACCAGCAACCTCTCCTCATCTTCCTCGTCGTTCTTCAACAATGGCGCTGATGATGATCTCCACACTCCTCCCCTCCATAGCTCTTTCGCCTGGCTGACCGTCGTGTTCCACCCATTCTGTATTATGTATCTCACCGTGATCGGAATGAGAGAAATCGCAAACATGGACGTATTGACATAGACCAAAAAAAAGGGCTTGCTGTAGGTCCCGTCCGAGAAGATGTAGCTCGCCAAAAAGTTAGACACGGTCCAGAAGAAGACCACCACCAGCAGCAAGATGATTCCTAGCGTTCGTCTGGCTACGCCTCCCAAGCCCAATCTCGATTTTAGACCCCCTGGTTGTGTTTGCGATGCTGATAAATTTGATAACCGGCCAGCGGACGCTGGGGAGTGATCGACCGACATGCCGCCTAGCATCGCCCGCGCTCCTTGGTGTTGCGACCTGCGCCTGTCATCCGACGAGGTGGAGGGTCGGGGGTATGATTCGTCGTCGTCTTCGTCATCGTCGTCGTCTGTACTATCCCTACGATGAAAGGATTCCTGTTCGTGTCTGCGAAAGTCGGCCGAGGGTCGGTGATGCTGATGCTGATGATCTGGTGCCAGCTCGGCTGGCATTAGCGGTTCTATTGGTGCCATTGTGCTGTTCTGTTCTGCGTGTAAATGTGGACTGGTTCCAATTATCGCTGAAGCGGGAAAAGAGCGTTGCCCTCAAAAAAACGACCAGCAACCTGTTCCGACGGCTGGGATGGCGGCATCCTTTGTCGGATTCTTGTGTCGAGAAATCAGATGAATATCCGTAGCAAGTTGTTTCAAGTTGGCGCCCAGCCCGCTATCGCAAGTGTAAATACGCAAAAGAACGCAAACCCCCCAAAAGAGGCAAGAAAAGACCCCTATCCAAGGGGTGTAACAAGAGCGAAAGGCAGAACAGTGGTCGAGCGCTGCTGTGTTGTACCGTCTCAACTGCGCTGCCATTCAAAGGACCCTATCCCCGTTTCGCGACGCTGTTCGGTAACCAAGGGAAAGCCTAAGGTAGTGGATTCGCGCTGGGCTGGATGAAATCGGGGGATCGTGGATCTCTTTGGCGGACTGATGTGGAAATGGTGCCCCCTGAAAAAAGGTGTGGAGTTTGGATACTGGAGATTTCGCTGATCACTGGAGTCGGCAGTTTGTTTGTTCCAGGTTGGCGCCAAGCCAGCGGCGTCATAACCAACTTCACCGACGAGGGTTGGGGTTATACCACGCTATGGGGTGAAACATGTGTAAACCATCCATCGCATGATAGGGAGATACCAAACAAAATGGTCCCGTTGATAATGCTTTGTTCGGATGAAGACACGTGCCTGGCCACAAAGAAAAGCGACCACTCGGGACAACTGGCAACATTTCACAGTACCTAACAGCTGGAGCCAAACATGAGGATATCAGGGTAAGGAAAGTCATAATGTCTCTGAAACCTCTTCAGTAAATATGCTATATCACCCTTTATACCAATGCAGGTCTATGAAGGGTCTCGAGAATCAGATAGAAAAGCGCCAAACCCCAGGTTATGAATTAGAAACAACTCGCCAGATACTCCCTGCATGATATCATACAAAGCCAGAACCCAAAACGAAAGAACAACCTGAATCATCTTCACTACATCTCATGTATCACGTATCCTACTTAGCACGCGCACCCGTCCCGGTCGTTCTCAATATGGATGTTGATGGGATCCTGGAAGTCGCCGCTGAACTCTTCTGACTCCTCTTGGAGGAGCGCATTCCTCGCGATAACTGGAACATGTCAGCAATGTGGTAGTCCAAAAGAGAATACTATGTCTTACCTTCAAAGGCCTGCTCAACGTTGATAGCCTCCTTGGCGCTGGTCTCAAAGTACGGGATACCGCCCTTGGACTGACAGAAGGTCATGGCCCGCTTTGTCGAGATCTTTCATCTGTCAGCATTTATCTCATAGCACTCAGCAGAGTCCTGACAACATACCACTCTCTTGCTCTCCTCAACATCAATCTTGTTGCCCAACACCACAAACGGGAAGTTATCCGGGTCTCGTGGCGAGGCTTGGATCAAGAACTCGTCCCTCCAGCTGTCAAGCGCATCAAAGCTCTTGGAGTTGTTGACGTCGTACACAAGCACACAGCAGTCGGCTCCTCTGTAAAAGGCCACACCCAGCGACTGAAACCGTTCTTGCCCGGCCGTGTCCCAGAGCTGCATGGTCACCTGGCGGTCGTCTACCAGAACCTCTCGTGTCAGGAAATCGGCTCCAATTGTGGCCTTGTAGCTTGCGCTGAACTTCTTGTTGACCTAGAGTTGGTAGACGGTCAGTACGGGCGCACGTGGGCGTTGTTGGAGAAGCCTCGGCATCATACATATTGGTTCATCAAACTCGTCTTGCCGACACCGCTGTCGCCCAAGATGATGACCTGTTGTTCGCTTGCGTTAGTAAAACTATTCTGGATCCTCAAGACAGATTTATGGGCACATGCTGACCTTGAGAAGGACCTTCTTTCTGGAAGCCATTGCGGGAATGGTTCGTTTGGGGGGATGAATGACGCGGGGAAGGCGGGCGAGAGGTATGCGCAGGTTGACAGACGTGGGTTTCTGGTCTGGAGCTTTGCAGTGGGCGAGGTCCCAAAAAACAGGTCGTCGAGTGCTCCGAGGTTTAATATCCGTAGCACACAGTTCGAGGTTGCGACTTCGATAAATGAACGGGGCTGATGGATTGTTAGGGAATCGGCTGTTGGAGGAGTGACGAAGCGAGACCTAGTAGCTCTCTCCGACCTCTGTATCAAGAGCGGGCAGGCACCAGATAGTGTAAGCTGGGCCAATCACAGCGCTGCAGCACAGTTGGCCCGCCTATGAGACCAGTGCCTTTTGGGCTTCTCCACCCGCTCCCGCTTGCTTCAAGTGCGCCACAGCCTTTTGAAACCTTGTGACAACATCTGCCTTCCAACACTTGATTTCTGCCTATGCAGTATCGCAGAGGAAATGGCAGGGCGCCAGGCCAGCCACGCGCCTGTTTATTCTTTTTGCATGCGACCAAGATGAAGACGTAAAAGCCAGTCGAACCAGACAAGCAGCACGAGCCAACCAAGCATCAACGAGACAACGACCACTCGGCCAAGCTGATCCCCCTGGCCGTGCATTTGCCTGCCCCCAACAACGTCGTATGCGGTTCGACATGCTACCTATCAAGGTACTTTAGCCAACATCACCACCACCACCGGGCCAATGGCGGATGAACGGCTTCTCGACAAGATACAATCTCTCAGCGACCTCGAGCTAGCCACTCTCCTCTGTCTCGTCGCTCGCGAACACTGCCTAATCGGCACCCTCCCAGACTACGTCGACGAGCTCGCCGAGGAGCTCCGCCTAGTCGCATCCAAAACCTTCAACCTCAGCTCCGCTATCATCAGCTGCCACTCCCACACAACCCTCGACGAGTTCGCAACCGGCCTACTAGTCCCTTCATCATCCCGCGGGCCCCCCTCACCAGCCAACACCCGCTCCGTCTCCCCCTACCGTCCCCGTCATGAACCCTCCTCCTCAACCGGCGGTCCCTCCTCCTCAGCCTCTTACTTCCCCAGCCCACCCCCCCGCCCGGCCCCCGGCGCATTCTCCCCTCGTATCGGTCCAGCAGCCATAATCCCCTCCTCCCCCTCAACCAACACCGGCTCCCACCACCACCAACCCCAAATAGCCAACTTCATCCTCGCCAAAGACCTCAACCGCGCCCCTCGCGCAGTCCAAATCCAAGCCTTGGAACTTTTGCGCACACGCCGAATCTTCACCCGAACCTCCGTCCAAACCGCCCCGAAACAATTCTTGTTTATCGCTCTAGTCGGCGCCCCCTCAGCAACCCAAGCGCGCGTCACCCCCCACCTCAACGACTTTTTTTATCTCTCCCACTGGCACGACCCAGAAAAAGACGGGTTTGACTACCTCGACGTTGAGCTCCCTCCCAATCGGGGCCCTACCGACAATGACGCCGCGTCTGTTGCGTCGTCGACGGCTTCTAGTAGGAGTATAATAAAGCGGTCTTCCTCGGTTCATGGTCTAAGCCCGTTACCACCTGACCCTTCCTCTTCCCACCAGTCCCCCTCCGCTCAACAACAACAAAACCAGGCCGCGGTTTTACTCACGGAAGATGACATCTCCCTCTTGTCTCAGCTCACGACTTCCGCGTATGTGGATGTGGATGTGTTGCGGTATCAAATGAATGTTGTTTCCTTTTTGAGAATCCATCGCGCGGTAAGTGGGGGGGTTACGCCGCAAGCGACGAAGCACTTTCAGTATTTGTGTAAGAGTTTGGCGCCGCTGCATGGGTTGGGGTATGTGACGCCTAGTTTGGTTGGGTTGGCGGCGAGGAAGGTGTATGGGCATCGGTTGGTTTTGGTTACTACTGAGGAGGGGGGTGAAGGGGAAGGGAGAGAGATGGAGAGGAGGGAGAGGAGCATGCAGTGGGGGAGTGAGAAGGAGGCGGTGGGGGTGGTGATGGAGGGGTGGGGGGCTGAGGAGGTGGTGGAGGATGTGCTGGGGTGTGTTGGGGTGCCTGCTTGATAGGTAGACTTGAGGGAAGATGGGATTAGATGTTGAAAACGAAAGATGGGGCTGGGGGAAAATGTATAGCGGAAAGGGCGTTTTGGAGTATTCAGGGGCTGTTTTTCCCACGCCGAAAAAAGGGGGGGTAATGATAGAACTAATCAACACTATAAATGATGATCATAACAAGAGTCAACTATTAATGACGTGTGCCATGAGAAGTATTGCAACGAGAACTAGCAATAGTCATACATTTTTTCTCTTTCCAATCTCCTCCCATATCATGAAGATGGAACCATCTTTCTATCCTGTCGGTGTGTGGTTTTGCAAAGGCAGGACACCTCCCGCCCACCCACCTACCTTACATAACCACCCTATTAACGCCATCTCTTTTTAGTTTCGATAAAACACAGTAACTACCGTAGCTGTATCTTGTAACCCTAGACCCGACCAAACGCAAAGAATGAATACTAAAAAGTTGTATATATGTATGCGAGACATCAAAGTTGTGTGTTTTTTCATAACCCCCCCCCCCCCCCCCCCTTTCCTCTCCTATCATACCCAAAGCGACCCCACTGATTTATTAATGAATCTCCTTAATCTTGCACTGCCAGCCCGAAGCCTTAGACAATAATGGGAGACTATGTACTCATGTCAGCAATATATTCAAAAACAAACAAATATTTCAAGGAATAAAAAGCGGGGGACATACCTAGCACCCAAACACCACCCCAACTCATTCCCTTTAATCTGCTTCGCAATCCTCACCTCCCTATCAATCGGCATCTCGTACCCCGTATGCGTCAGCGCCAGCATGAAATTCAAATCCATGCAGTGCTCCGGCCTGTCCTTTAGCTCCTCCATCGCACGGGGGACGCTCTGGAATACATCCCACTCCCTTTCTCCGCCGCAGACCCTGTTGGCCAAGTCGGACATCTCCCTAAGGGTGAACGACTCGGGCATACCCAAAGGCTGGGTGCGGTCGTAAAAGTAAGACAAGAAATAGATGTCTTCACGGGCAAAGGTCTTGGCCATGGAAGGCTGGTGGACGCCGTTGAAAGAGCAAGGAGCGAGATTGCAAGCGGATTCTTTCTTGAGGATGCGCTCAGCCAAAGACCGGCATTGCGCTGGGGCTGCCCAGTGGGGGCCCGTCATGTTTACTTCGAGTTTCTTGCCGAGGGGGTGGTTGTCAGGAAGAACGACCTTGGCCATCTTGGACATGCCGGCGGAGTAGCAGGGGTTGACGATGGGCTTCTCCATCCAGGACTTGTCGCCTTTGTGTTCCTCGTGGAGGTCGGTGACGAGCTCGGCGAGGATGGCTTCGCGGGCGGACATGAGGCCGTACCCGAGATGGGAGTGCTGGTAGAGGTTGAATTTGCGGCCGCCAAAGTCAAGGGCGTACTTGTGGTCGCCTTCGGCGAGCTTGGCGGGCATGCCACCGTCGGTGAGACCTTCGAAGGAGGGTTCGAAAACGATCTGGGTGGAACCACCGCCCAAGTCGAATACAGCCGCGGTGGGGGAGTGGTCGGGGCCGCCGATCTTGCCCAGGAGGTAGTTGGTTGTGATCCAGGCGTAGACACCCTCGTCGGAGCCGTCCATGATGGCGACGCCGTTCTCCTCGCGGGAGACGAGGGGGAAGGGGTACTTTGTTTCGATGCGGTGGCGGACGGCTTCGAGGATCTTGTCGGACTTTTCCTTGCCGATCAGACGGAGGCCGGCGGTGGCCTTGACGGCGATGGGGGAGCAGGACTTGAGCTTGTCGGGGATCTTCTCGAGGGCGGCGTCGAGGAGGGGGTCGAGACTTTCGGCGGCTTTGAGGGGGTCGTCTTTGTATGCGCTGAGGCCGCTGGACTGGCCTTCAATCTTGGCGGTCATCTTGAAGAGGACTTCATCTTCGAGCTCGGGGGCGGCGCCGCAGTTGTTGAACTTGTAGACGTGGATGCGGGAGCCAGTGCTGCCGGCGTCAATCATGGAGACATATTGGACGATTGGCTTGTCTTTGGAGTAGGATCTTGTGCATCTGTCGGTTCCGTAGGACGAGTCTGAAGGGACTTGGCCTTGGTTTCCGCCATCGTAACGGTCGACGCTGGAGGGGGAGAAGAAGTAGAAGAGCAAGAGCACGGTGAAAACGATGGCACCGGTCTTGATGTAGCGTGCCCGCTGGGATTGTTGTGTCCAGGCGGACTGCATCTTTGAGAGGAGGTCGGGTTCTCGATGGCCGAATTCGTAGCGGTCGGGCTTCTCGTGGGGATCGCGAGCAACGTGCTTGGTCGGCAGCGAGACCGATGTGCGTCTCATAGGGGACAAACGTTGGTCGGCTTATCAGAGGGCCGTATCGTGATGGTACGCAATCAGTTGTTAAACGAGGGACATGGATTGAATTGTGCAACGACCGCTGCTCTGCTCGTCTGAACAGAAGATGATATATAAAGGGGCGCCAGTTGAAATGTGTTTCCCCCTGCCGGGATGACGCCGCAGCGCGCCAAGGACTCCCTGGCCCAGTTGCGCCCCTGCGATAGGGCCAAGCAGGGGCCTTAGGTAATGGGTAATGCAAGTACTGCGACATTGGAATGAGCTTGACTTGTGTGAGTTTTCACCTCTACGTGTCCTGGAATATGTTTTAGAGGGTCACTATCGTGTTCCAATGATGGAGAAGTTTCCCAAGACTTACCAGATGAGATATGTGTTGAGCAGAAAGATGGAGGAGCCCGAGCATATAGTGGCGTCAGGTACAGGTACCAGGCACCTAACGGCCAACGTAGGTCCCAAAGTGATTCCTAAGCTTTCCAGAACTACCGCCTTCACTTCATCACCACGTCTGCCTGTGAAGGCGAATATGTTTATATTTTGAAAAGAGACCTCTAAAAGACCCAATCACTAAACCTGAGATTGTTCCCACTTTCCCAAAGAAAAACTACAAATTTCAACTCCGCCATTGTCTCTCGCAAAGAGCATCACGACAACTCAAACAGAACCAACAACAGGTTTAGAGTCTCTTTCGAATCATGGACGTGACCCTTTTTGTCTATGATCTCTCTCGAGGCATGGCCAGGCAGATGTCGGCAAGTCTACTCGGTTTTCAAATAGATGCCATCTACCATACCTCGATCAAACTCAACGGCTTGGAATATGTCTACGACGGCAATGTGGTGGCGATCAGGCCTGGTTTCTCACATCTCGGCCAACCCGAGCAACAGTTGCACCTAGGAACAACCGACTGTAAGAGAAGTTAAAACTCCAAAAGTCAAAGACACTGACTAACATCTACCCAGTGCCCATGGACGTGATCGAGGAGTACCTAGACTCATTACGAGAAATTTACACAGTAGAGGTAAGAACATGACTTGCTTTTAGGGGAAGCCAACCTCGTATACTGATATATCCTAGGCATATGACCTCTGGAAACACAACTGCAACAACTTCTCAAACGACTTCGCCATGTTTCTTCTCGGCAAGGGCATCCCTGAGCACATCGTCAATCTACCACAGACCGTCTTGTCAGTGATCCCATCCCGGGCTGGTCAAAGCGGCCCGTTCCGAATTCAGGAGATATTCAAAGCTTCCCCTGGAACTAGTCCCGGCAAGGATGTAGCTAACAACCCGCAGAGACTCACCGTTCGGCCAGATGTTGATGCCTATGCTCAACCAGCAGATCAACTCCAACCGGCGACAAGGTGGCATTCTAGGCATTCAGCAGCAAACCCCCGGCAGCTCAGTCAAGCCAAAATCTCAGCTTCACCAACACCTGGGCAAGGTCCATAACGTTAGCAGCCTAGCGGAACTCGACCAACTCCTAGAAAAGCACCAACACTCCTGCGCTGTAATCTTCTTCACCTCAGCAACCTGCCCACCATGCAAGCTGGTCTACCCTCTCTACGACGAACTAGCAGCCGAAATAGGAGACAAAGGCGTTCTAATCAAGGCCGACATCTCACAAGCCTTTGATATTGGGAGCAGATACTCGGTCAGGGCAACACCCACCTTCATCACCTTTCTCAAAGGCAAGCAAGAAAACCAATGGAGCGGTGCCGACCCAGCAACCCTCCGAGGCAATATCCAGCTCCTTGTTCAAATGGCCTGGCCACGCCACCGTCACGAGTCCCTCAACTTACCCACTATCTCCAACCCCAACGCCAAACCAGTGTTGTATACCCGCCTCCCACCTCTTGCCAAACTCCTGGCCAAACTCCCCCCAGATGCTTCCTCCAACCCAGCAGTCCAGGACATGAGACGCTTTCTCGAGACCCGTGCTTCACAAGGCCCGGCGGAAGCTACCCTCCCCAACATCCCCGCGTTTCTTTCTTTTGTCGGCAATTCCCTGAGCAGTATACAACCAGATAAACTCTTCCCCCTCATCGACCTCCTCCGCTGCGCCCTCGTCGACCCCCGTGTAAGCAGCGTCCTAGCCGAGGACGACCCCAACCACAAGACCGTCCTCGACATCCTCCAAGTAGTCAACACCTCGGTCGAGAAAGGCAGCTGCCCTTACCCGCTGAGGTTGGTGACCGTCCAAATGGCCTGCAACCTCTTCTCGTCGCATCTCTACGAGGAAGTTATACTCTCACATCAGGACCTTCGACATGCGATTACAGAGTCGACAACGGCTTGTTTCCGGGAGAGCGAGACGGCGACTTTGAGGGTGTCGAGTGCAGGGTTGCTGTATAATCTTGTGTTGGCGAATAGTAAGAGACGGAGGGCGGGTCCGGGGGATGTGTTGCCGGGAGAGGAGCAGGCTGCGCTTGCTGGGTCGGTGCTGGAGGCGATTGGGGAGGAGAAAGAGAGCGCCGAGGCGTTGGAGGGGATGTTGAATGCGTTGGGACTGTTGGTTTATTTGGTACCGCAGGGGGAGGGGGAGGAGATGGGGGAGTTGGAGCAGTTGTTGGTTATTATGGAGGCGGATGGGGTGGTGATGGGGAAGGTGGACGGGTTTGGGGGGTTGAAGGGGTTGATTGGGGAGGTTGGGGGGGAATTGCTGGGGAAGGGGTTGAGGAAGGCTTAGGGGAGGGTTATCTGGGTTTTGTGTGGTGTTTTTGGCGTCTGGTGAAATTCGTGGAAGGGTAGACTGGACTGGTGTCTTTAATATATGTTCTAGAGTCGAATATCTTCAAGAATTATTCATTGACAGGACAATCTGTCCATGAAGATGCCTAGCACATGGATGTGAATAACTAAGGTACGTGATGAAGCTATACCGTAGCTATCGATAAGAAATACAGCACCCCAGCTGCTGGTGCCAGCACATCAGCCCCGCTAAGCACCCGCTATCCGTCCCAACGTCACTTGCGCCGTTTGCACCCAACCAAAACACGTTCAACCCCCCTGCAGACGGCCACACCACCCGGCTTGGCAGCCATTTCACCCCAGGCAACTGCGCAACCACCCCCACCAAAAAGTAAACAGTCCAATCCATCAACGGTTGGTCTGGCGTCTGGCAAGCGGATCCCCGTCACTCTCTCCCTCTCTCCAGTTATCGTTTTTATGGAGTGACCACCCTTGAACACCTGTAAATGTACAACAGCCTAGACCGCCGTTCTCGCGAGGCCATCGCAGACATCAAAGACACCCTGATTGGCATCGCAATCCACCCCGAACTGATGCCCGACTCTGCTGGCTACTACGCCAGCTCCAGTTCGCCGAGGATGCAGCATCACCACCAGCAGCAGCAGCAAAGGAGTTCTCGCTCTTTCGCGAGCACCCCCTCGCTGAGAAGTCGAGATCCAAACGCGCTCCCGCTGCTGGCCAGGAAGAACGCGGGTGCCAATGTCAAGGTCGTCGTGAGGGTGAGGGCGTTTCTGCCGCGTGGTATGTATTTTGTTGTTTACCCTCCCTCCCTTTCTTCCCAACTTCATCTTCATTCTCCTAACAGTTGATAATCAAACAGAAATCCAACGCAACGCATCATGCCTCGTCACCATGGACCCCGACTCCCAAACCACCACCCTCCACCCCCCGATCCCACCACCACCACCTCACGAAACTCCCGAAAGGTCCTCGAAGAAAAATCCTTCACCTTCGACCGCTCCTACTGGTCCCACTCCCCCTCCTCCCCCCACTACGCCTCCCAATCCCACGTCTACGACACCCTCGGCGAGGAGTTCTTAGATCACAACTTTGAAGGCTACCACACCTGCATTTTTGCCTACGGCCAAACCGGCTCAGGGAAATCCTACACCATGATGGGCACCCCCACCCAACCGGGCCTCATCCCCCGCACCTGCGAAGATTTGTTCGAACGCATCCACGAGGCCCAGTCCGAAATGCCGAATATTTCCTACAAGGTCAAGGTGTCCTACTTTGAAGTCTACAACGAGCACGTTCGGGACTTGCTGGTTGCTCCCCCGACAAATCCAACTGCTGCTGGACCTTACTACCTCAAGATACGAGAGTCCCCCACCGAGGGCCCCTACGTAAAAGATTTGACCGAGGTCCCGGTCGGGAGCTTGGATGAAATACTCAGGTTGATGAGAACAGGCGATGGGAACAGAACTGTAGCGTCTACAAAAATGAACGACACCTCTTCCCGGTCGCACGCCGTGTTTACAATTATGCTCAAGCAGATCTATCACGATTTTGAGACCGACCAAACCACCGAACGGTCGTCGAGGATTAGACTGGTGGATTTGGCTGGGTCGGAGAGGGCAAAGAGCACGGAAGCGACGGGGGTCAGGTTGAGGGAGGGGTCGAATATCAACAAGAGTTTGACGACGCTAGGGAGGGTGATTGCTGCGCTGGCGGATCCAAAGAAGAATAACAGGGGGGGAACGAGTGTTGTGCCGTATCGGGATTCGATCTTGACGTGGTTGTTGAAGGATAGCTTGGGGGGGAATTCTAAAACGGCGATGATTGCGTGTGTTAGTCCTAGTGATTATGAGGAGACGCTTTCGACGCTGAGGTATGCGGACCAGGCGAAGAGGATTAGGACGCAGGCGGTGGTGAATCAGGATTCGATGAGTGCGGCGGAGAGGGATGCGAGGATTGCGGGGTTGGAGGAGGAGGTGAGGATGTTGCAGATGAGGTTGGATGAGAAGAAGAGTGAGAGGGGGGGGGGACGGCGGGGGGTTGGTGGGGTTGGGGCAGGAGGAGCATAAGAAGAGGATGCTGGAGCAGGAGAGGAGGTTGGAGGAGTATCAGGCGCAGGTGAGGAGGTTGAATCAGATGATGGAGGAAAAACAAATGGTGGCGGAGGCGAAGGTGAGGGCGGTGGAGATTGAGAATGAGGCGCTGAAGAGGCATTTGGATTTGGTGCTGGGGGAGCTGAAGAATCCGATTAAGGAGGTGAAGGTGCCGGAGGTTACGGTTGTTGAGCAGATTCCGAGTGATGAGAGTGAGGCTGATGAGGATGAGGGGGTGGGGCTGGAGATGGAGGAGGAGGAGGCAAGGGAGAGGGAGAGGAGGGAGATTGAGGAGCTGGAGGGGTTGTTGGATTATGGGTATAAGACGCTGGATGGGGTGAGGGACTTGAGGAGGAAGTTGATGGATGATCGGGAGAGGTTTGGGGTGGGGAGGCCGGTGCCGTATCCGGAGGGGAGGGCGAGTAGGGAGATTGCGGAGGTGATGGATCGGGCGTTGGAGGAGGCGGGGTTGGGGTATTTGGTGATGAGGTGAGTCCTGTTCACGGCTGTTGTGGTGCTGTGAGGTATTTCTGGGGTGGGTATGGCTGGCTGAGCGGCCTGGTGGTCAAATTTACCTAGGTGATGTTCAGGAAGGGGATGCTGGTTATGGAAGAGACGGACGTACTGTCCTACGACTCTAGAGCTGTTATGTCGCTGTTTTGTTTTTATGATTTTTGTTGTTTGGCTTTTTTGTTTTGATAGCACGCGCACGAGCACAACAAGCATGGAGTTTATGGATGGAAGTTAGCAAGGAAGGAACAGGACGGCAGGGAAGAAAGGCAAGTGGGGAATGGAAGGGGGGGGGGTTAGGGGGACGAAGTATATACCCCCATTTTTATGATCTTTGTTTTGTTTTGTACAGTAGAGAAAAGGCTGTCGGTTCTTGTTACTAAAGCTGCGGCGGAAGACAGATAAATACAGATGAGTTATATGTCACCCTGAAGCCCACATCAAATGTTGAGGTTAAGCAAGGAGGAAGGTGTGTGTGTGGTGGGAAAAGCACATAGAGATATTTCTATCGGGGGGGATGGTTGAGACTGGAGGATTGTTTTCTGGAAGGTATTCACTGCTTTGGAATCCTTTCGGAAATCACTCTGGCCAGATAGAGGTTCATTGAAGTTGAGGTTCATTGAAGTTGAGGTTCATTGAAGTTGAGGTTTATTGAAGTTGAGGTTTATTGAAGTTGAGGTTTATTGAAGTTGAAGTTGAAGTTGAGGTCGAGGTTGTCTCACCCAAGCGACAGCAACATCAGATCAGATGAAAATACATCTCTTGGTCTTACCAAGAAACAAATTTATCTCAACTCTCAACCCCTTCCTCCCCCGCCATCCATTCTTCCCTTCAAATTCCGTCTGTAACACCAAAACACTAAGGTATATATCCTTTTCTTTACCATTTGCCTCCTTCCAAACAAACAGAATATGGGTTGGTTAGAGTATAATATGTACATATACAACACAAAAAAGTCTTTGGGGGGTATATACGAGATTGAAATGTTTTTCTTCCAAAAAATAACGTGTAATAAAATTCAACGCCTATAGGTGGGGTAGTTGTTCCTGAACAGCCAAGTAATCCATCCCCAAAACACAAAACGAGAAAAAAGAATGCTAGAGATGAGATATATCCTCAGGTTATTGGCCTCAAGGCGGCATTTGCTGTCGACGCCCTCAGCCCAACCTTCTTTCTCCTGCTCGCCAAGTTCGGTTTTGGCTCTGCACCCCCAAGGCCAAACCCATCTGAGAACAGATCAAAGTGCTCGTGGCCGACGCTGACGACCTTGACTACATTCCCCAACGCGACGGCGACGCTCATGGTGCCGAATTTGACCATGGGCCCGACTTCTGAGATCATTAAATGGTTCCTGTTGTGCGGCTCATCTGGCCTGTCGGGATCATCAAGCAGCCTTGTCTCGAACTCACCGCTGCTTTCGGGGTGGTTCATGACCCAGGATTCCCACCGTGGCGGTGGGGCAGGATCTGGCGTGTGGCCGTTGGCCTGCTGACTGCCAGCGCCTCGCCGACGAAGCCCATTTCCCAAGGACGTGTTGGAGATAGATCGTGGTCGCGCTGGTGCTCTTTTACGCCTGACGCCCAAAATGTTGCCACTGGGCAGAGCTTCCCAGACCCCGGGGTTGGCAATACGACGTTTCCTTTCTGTGAGCTCTCCTAACCGCCGATGGCCGCCTCTCCTTGACTCCACTGGGCTGTAGGACATTAGAATGCCGTCTTCTTTCTCTGGGAGGTAGGTCTGTATGACCAAGTCTCCTGTTTCGGAGCTAACGTAGGACAATGTTAGGGAAGTGAGGTTTGACTGATGAGCTCGCATGAGCGGGATGTGTTTTAGCGTCCGGGGTTGCATGACCTCGGTTGGGAAGGTGTGGAGGATAGTTGATGATTCCAGATCCACGAGATCGACGGACCGAGACCGGCCGATCAAGTACGCAGACAAGGCTGGAATGGGAAGGAGGCAGTGGACGTCCTTGGCCTCTCGCTCTCCAAAGTTGAGTTCGGTAGAGAGCCATTCGTTATCCTGCTGCCTAACCAGGTGAACGCAGCTCTTTCGAGAGGCTGTAAGGATTGCTATTGGAGGTTGGTGATTGTTATAGGCATGAGCTGCGGAAAGTATTGTCAGCAAACAATTCAGCAAGCCAAGCTGACGATAACCACTCACATTTATCTGGAAATGTTACCGCCCAGACGAGTGGTGTCTTGCAGATGCTGAAATCTCTTGACTCGTCGACTTCCAGTTCCATCTCTAGCCCCATGCCATTTCTCTTCACGAGAACCAATGTTGGCGTCGTGTCTGCCGCTTTGTGGCAGAAAAACACAGCTTCTGGCTTATGCCCACCCAAATCAATGTCCCTTGTCCCCGCCCATTGCTGCTCCTCGAGATTCCACAAAAAGACCCTTTGCCAAGACACCAAAGCCAGCCATTTTGACCCATGGTCAATGGCCATACTCAACACCGGGAATGGGTTTTCCAACGGGCATTCGGGATCGGATGGGACTCTTTTTCTGGACCCTATTGGCACGTCCCATACCTGAATAGCACGATCCAAGCCAACCGACACGAGCTGACCACCTGGCGACGCAGCCATCATAACAACATCCAGCTTGTGGCCCTTGCTCAAAGACTTGACAGAAAGTAATGGCTCGTCGTCTGGATGCTCCGACCCTCCACCATCTTCATACTCATCCCGAAGGAGATACTTTGTACCCAACAATATAGCCGCCACAACCATCATTAATAACACAATAAACTGAGGTATCTCATGATGAATAAAGTCGTACATGGCCGGTAAAAACATGGGCTCTCGAGTGCGAGGGACGCGGTCGGAGCCCTTCAAGACAAATACTATTGGGTCATACACACGAGCCACATAACTGTGTGCCCAGGGCTTGACGACATTGATGACTTCCCGAGCAGTCTCGTGGTCCTGAAGGCGAAGCCACGAAGTTGGGCTTCTGGCCTGGTGTATGTCAATCAGCAAGGATGGCTTCGGGGCGCTTCTAACGGTCCTGTTCCATGGCAAGCTGAAAATTTGATTCGCCCATTGCCGGCTGCCTTCTGTCGCGTAGTGAGACTGGGCAGTGAGCACAAAACAAATGACAACGATGGTTCCGGCAATCCTGGTGGACACAGCCGTTTCACCAACACGGAGTTGGCTAACAATCTCCATCCAAGGTGACTTGAGCTTGTCCTTTTCTGAGGATTTCGTTCGTGAGAGAAACGCCTTCTCAAGTTCGACTAGTTCCTTCTGCCTGACGTCCACGCTGAGAACAGACAGAATGAATGTTGACAGGTAGATAAAGTCAAACACAGTAGCAATCGCCACAAATGTGCAGAATGCGGCGACGCCCGGAAAGGTAATTTGCGATAGCCCCCATAATATTAACAGATTTTGTGCTCGATTGGCGATAGCAATATGGGCTGTCGATCCAAACGCTTCTCCTATCCTGTCGCTGTTGCTGATGGTGGAGGATGTCATGATGACGGCGTTGATTAGTCGGAGTGAGTTTTCCAGGCTGATGGCGAGAACCACAAGAGGATAGGCATATGAGGGAACCCGAGAGAGATCGATCTTGAAAATGGCGCAAACAGTGAAGCTCGACACGATCGACGCGGTGATCTGGACAACGATGGAGACCATCAACCCTAGCCTGGATTTGAGGGCGCGAAGCTTCGTGAGATGAAGCAGCAGGTAAAGAAATGAAATGGAGTAGGCAAGCGTCAGGAGCGCCATATCAGACCATGACAATGGCCGGAATTGAAATTCATACAGCTGGTCCGTGGTGCTCTTGCCGTCTTCAGGGATAATTTTCCATGTATCGCTGCGCTCTCTCGCCAGTTTCTCTGCTCTTTCCACCCATCGCCGAGCAACAGGCGAGTCTCGGAGGTGGATGAGAGTGATTACCAGGGCGTCAGCGGCAACGAGGCGGCGCTCTTCAAACCGCTTCCCACTGAACACAATCGAGTGTCGCAAGGTGACATTGACGGACGTCGACTGAGTTTTCCTGGCATTGACCGTCTCGAGAATGTCCTGATCGTTCCGAATGTTCTCAGCTGAGCCGGACCAGTACTGGAGTGGCGAGTGGAAGAACCAGGATTGGTTGGTGAGTCCGTTGATGATATGGTAGGCGTCCCGCTGCCGAGGAGACAGATCACCAACCACTTCGGTCTCGGCAATCTCGGGTCTATTTGCTGGTTGGCGTGGATTGAAGTTGGTGGTCGGTCCCAATAGCTCATCCTGAAGTTCAAGTGCGCCCAGTAAGACATCCCTCTCAAGAGCCTTCATATAGCTCCCGTGGACCCAAATTGAGCGCATAATCACATCAGGCTCAACAGCCGACCCGTCGCCAAGAGGCTGAGCGTCGGTCCACACATGATGGGGGAGGTTGGACACGCCGCTGGTGATATTGGTGGCATCAGTGGTGTACAGGAAGGGAAACAGGTACAGAAACATGAAGATTACAGCCGTAGATAACGGCAGTACGGTCTGCACATGACGGGCAGCCCATTTTGCATAGCGTGAGAAGGCGGTCTGTAGTGGGTGAGTTGGTGCGAGCTTAGGGAGTTCGGTCGTCCTACGGCTGGTCAACACATAGCAGCAAGACAGAAAGAAATAGGCACATACCCTCTGAACGGGTAGAGAAGATACCACAGCATAGTTGCAGTGAGTTAGGGGTGGCCGGTGGTGGAAGATGTACCCGTCAGCGGTCCTCCAGTCCCTGCCAGCAGAGGACCTGGATTCAAGGGAGTGCGAGGCTCACGGTGAGGACGAGGTGTTTGATGTGAGCCGCCCGCGAGAGTAGGGACTTTTAATATTATGGGCGACCGATCATTATTGAGATAGCGGGAACAAGAAGTGACGTGTCGAGAGTGAGGTGTTAGCCCAGTCCTCTTTCACACCTGTCGTTAACGGTCGGGCTGAAAGCTCTTGATCGGTTAGAGCACGCAGTGGCAATCAGCAACGGTGAATTGACGCTGCAGGACAACGGACAAGTAGCTTTCCAACCGGACCGAGAGGTTAGCGATGGGCGTTGCTAGAGGGGGATCCGTCAATCTGCAAGCTTCTGCAAGCTCTGCTGCAAACAAGGTGAGCTGGTGGTTGCCCTTGGTGCCAAGGCACAGTATCCGTGTTGGCTGGAGCTGGTACTCCGTCAGCGGATGCAGCTCCGGTGGGCGTTCCTGGTGGGAATGAAAGACCGGCTCCGTGTCGCGCGGTATTGTTGAGCAGTTGTTGAACGAATGGACTCGGGATGGAATGCGAGTGTGAGAGATGTTCTGCCCTGTGCCGAGAGGGAGATGTGATGTGGGGGCGGCTCGTTCGCTGGAACTTGGAATGGGGTGCGTGCTGTGGATGCGCTGTGGTGATGGGCCAACCGTGCGATGGGGAAATCCAAGAATTCGATTTTGAGGCACACCGGTCTCTCAGCTGCTTGGCGTCATCCCTGTCCCGTGGATACGCACACTGTGTTCGGCACTGGACGGGAAGCTACACTACCTTCCAGGGCCGTGGTTCCCGGAGATCTTCTCAAAAGACAAAGACAGGGCCCCTATAGCATCATGAAGAACTGGCAGATATACACTAATACGAGGTCAGAAAGACACGTAGCGTATCTTCACTTCAGGTAAGCAGCTCGTATTTGTTCTTGAGCAAAAAGCTTGGAAGACATAATTAAGGTGTGTGCAGCGATCCCGAATCGGGAAAGGGCCGAGAGGACCCCACAGCGCCCGATACCCGTCCTTGATTTTCACCATCAACCCGCAGCTTCTGTGGATCGAAATCGACGATTTGTTCCCAAAAGAGCCAAGCTGAAGACACTTTTGAGAGGTTGGAGACCAATATTCCGCTAGTAATTGGCCTGGTCAACATTCTATGAATAAATCACGAGCTGCTGACAGAGACGGGTGAGAGCTGTACTGTATCAAATAGAACAATTCCAAATCTCAGCTGCGAGACATACAGGCACAGCCCATCAGCAAGATAGCATCATGCATTTACCTCAAACTCCTGAGGAAGACATCAAGGTGCTCGCGTGTCTGTGTCCTATCCGTGCTTGTAACCCCACAGGCGCACTGTGCTGCCCGCCTAGTGTACCATTCTTTTTAGAGACTTGTGCTGTTGTCGCCTGCATGTGAGATCCAATTGGGCCTTACTGCCAGCATATCACTCACTCACTCACACTCACTCACTCATAATTACCACATCTCACTTATATCTCATTTCTACTCACAAAAATGAGTGACACCAATGAAAATGAGCCTCACCTCTCAGACCCCATAGCAGAACTCATCACAAACTACAATGAACTCAACAGCTCTGTCATCGAAGAGCTCACTGAAGACCCCAGTCCCCTCGAGTTCATGAGATATGTCGCCAAAAACACCCCCTTTGTCGTACGAGGAGCTGCCAAGGACTGGAAAGCGGCCAAAGAGTGGAATGTCAACTTTTTGAAAGAGTTTCTCAAGGATGAGACGGTCAACGTAGCCGTGACTCCCTATGGGTATTTCCTCTCACTATCCTACCCTTCATACCTACCTGGCCCATCTCATACTAACTGTTTATAATCTCAGAAACGCAGACGCCCCAACCCTCCACCCCACCCCTTCCTCCCCCCTCGTCTTCGCCCAACCCCACGAAGAAGACCAACCCTTCCCAACCTTCCTCGACTACCTCACCTCCCAATCCTCTCTCGACAAACCCACCGGAGAAGTCCGCTACGCCCAAACCCAAAACGACAACCTCCGCCACGAATACCTCCCCCTCCTCTCCCACTGCCTCCCCTCCATCCCCTTCGCCCGCATCGCCCTCGACCGCGACCCAGACGCCATCAACCTCTGGATAGGCAACCAGCACTCCACCACCGCCATCCACAAAGACTCCTACGAAAACATCTACGTCCAAATCCGCGGCCAAAAACACTTTGTCCTGTTGCCCCCCATCTGCCACCCCTGCGTCAACGAGCAGTTACTCCCCTCAGCTGTCTACACCCGCTCTTCTACAAACCCAGGCCAATTGGATTTGATACTGTCAAAAGTGGAGAAAGTCCCCTTCCCCATCTGGGACCCGGATAAGCCGTTTGAGAATGAGACCGAGTATAGCTGTTTAGCGTCGCCGGTAAGAGTAACCCTCAACCAAGGTGATATACTCTACCTCCCTGCGCTCTGGTACCACAAAGTCGGGCAGAGCGTAGACAAAGAAGGCGTGTGCGTGGCTGTTAACTACTGGTACGATATGGACTTCACCGGCCCATTATATCCCCTTAGCACATTTATCAGGTCGGTTTATAAGAAAGCGCAACAACAACAGGCCGGGACAGACACAGAGACAGACGAGGAGGACGCAGCAGATAATAATGCAGGGGAGACGGAGGGTGAGAGTACCGCAGAGGAGGACCATGAATAGCAAAAAAAATAGTAGCAAGGCACCACAACAGCATGTCCATTACACACCAGTCGTCTCGCATCGCAAATAAATCTTGAAAATATGTGCCATATGCCAGGTATAAACATTCCCCCCCCCCCCCCCCCCAACCAATAATTACCTCCCTATATTCCCTTTTTCCCATCTCATCTATTTCTTCTTCTTCGCCACCCTCTTCAGCGCCCTCATCTCCTTCTTCATCCTAGGATCAACCATCTTATACCTCCCCTTCACCCCCTTCGGCCTCCCCTGCAACCCCCTATTCGCCCCCGCCGCCTTCACCACCCTCACCGGCGCCTTCCTCTTCTTCTTGTTCGCCGCCGCAATCAGCTTGGAAATACTGCTCGCCTTCTCCTTCTCCGACAACCCCTCATCCCCAGCCAGCAAATCAGCCTTCTTCTTGAGCTTCTCCAGCTTCTGCGCCTGCTTAAACTTCTTCCTCGCCCTCGCCTCAGCCACCTTTTTAATAGGGCGAGCGTTGTACGCCCGGAGCTTCTCCTTGATGGCCTGGGCGGCCTCCTTGGTGATGGGCTTGTGCGGCTTGTCATGCTTGCTCTCATCGTCGAGGAACCAGTCTGGCAGCCCGTCGCGGTCTTTGAGGGCGTACTTGTTGTAGCCTTCGTCGACAATGTCGTGAACAGTCTTTTCACCGCGGGCGAGCTGGTGAGCGAGGGTCATGGCTTCTGCTGTGACGATGTCGATGTCTAGAGATATGTTAGCATGATTGTTTGAAAGAAAGTGAGAGAATTTGGGCGGGAACATACCTGGCTTAGCATCCTTCTTCTTCTTCTTCTCGTCCGCCTCCCAGTCCGACTCTGAATCCTCTTCTTGAGGCTTCTCCCGTTTGACCACCTCAAAGGTATTATTCTTCTCGTTCTTCTTCTTGGTCGCAGCTTCCTTCCGCATCTTCTTTTGTTGTTCGATGCTTGGGATATCGTCATCTGATGATTCAGCAGCCTCGTCTTGTTGTGGCTCCTCCACCTCCTCCTCCTCTTCTTCTTCCTCTTCTTCCTCCTCTTCGCCCAGAATATCCGCAAAGATATCCTGCTGGAAGAACCGACTCGCTCGTTTAGAAAGCCCATTCTCATCCTGGCGTTTCCCATCGAGATCACTTATCAGCGGCTTCTCGTCGACATCCATCTCATCCGAATCAGACTCGGAACCGCTCTCCATCTCAAGATCACTCTCATCGTCGTCTTTATCACTGTCGCCCTTCTCGTCGGCTGAAACGCCCTCCCACTCGTCATCGGCATGTTCTTTCCTCGCCTTCTTGGCTCGGTATTTCGCATCAGCCGCCGACTTGCGCTCTTGATACTGATCGTACAAGCCATCCAACTCCTGCTCCAACCTATCCCCATCCTCATCACTCTCATCATCCGTCTCCCCTGACGACCCAATACCCGAGTCAAATTCCCTCCTCTTCTCCTCTTCCTTAACAACAACCATCTTCCCCTTGACAATCTTGCGCATGGCACCTTTCTCATCAATAGCCTTAAGCTTGAAAATCTCACCCTCACCCCTCGGCCCCTCCTGCTCCATACCAATATCCATAGGCGCCGTCATGTGCATCTGCATGCGCATAATCTCCTTTGTCTTTGCCTCATTAGCATTCCTCCTCTCCCTCTTCTTCTTGCCCTTTTCCTTGTCCGCAATCCTCTGCAGCTCCTCCTGGATTCTCATCTCCTCGTCCATTGGCTCAACCTCGGCGACTTCTTCTGCGAGACTGGCCTTGGCCGACTTTTTGGTGGGGAAACCAAAGATTTCCCGGACTTTCAACCGCCATTTCAGGAGGAGCTTGAATTCTTTCCTTCCGAGGACCTTCAAGTCGGCGCAGCAAGTGCGGATTTCCTCGGTGGTTTCGGGGAGCTTGTCCAAAGCTGCCAGAGCAACATCGCCGTTTGTCGCTTGTTTGAAGGTCAAGGCGTTGTACTGGCCAAGGATGGCAATTGGATCGATAGTTTGGATAAACTCGCTCGCGGCAATTTCTTTGTATTGGGTGTAATCGCCCTCCTCGTAACCATCTCTCTTTCTCTTTTTGACTTCTGGGTTGTAGACCTTGGCCTCGTTGTTGGGGGCCGCATCGGCGACATCTTCGAAGACGGTGCGGGGGTCGAGCAAGCGGGGATCGAGCTTCTTTGGGGCTTTGTATCCCAAGCAGACGACGAAGATTTCGGCGGAGACGTTACGCGAGGAGGGGGGCTTTGTCGCTTCGACCTTGGTGAAAAGCTGCTTCAAAACCCAGAGGAGAGAGTTGTAGTCTTTTGATCTGAACACCTTGGTGACAAAGGCGCCGCCCTCGATCAAGAATTCGGTAGCGAGTTTCAGCGAGTGAAGGGCAAGCTCGGCTTGGTTGAAGGAATCCTGCACCCAGGCGGTACCGACGTTGGGCGCACCGTCGTGGAGTACGCAGTCGGCTTTCCAGGTTTTCAAGTGGCTTCGAATTGTCGCTCTGCACTTTTCGGTGGTGATATCGCTCTGGAAGGTGATGACCTTGGGGATGGGCTTGATGGGAGAAAGATCGACACCGATGATGATGCTGTCTTTGGGCATTGTCTCTGCGGCTACTTGACACCACGACTGTTGTATTCCATTGTCAGCGCATAACTAAGCACAGTCTCGAGATAGGACGACATACACCGGGCGCGGCGCAAAGATCGAGCACGACCTTGCTCTTCTCGAGGAAGCCATATTTCTTGTTGAGCTGGATGAGCTTGAAGGCAGCACGAGCTCTGTATCCCTTCTCCTTGGCGAGCTTGTACCACTTGTCCAAACGGCCTTTGCCGTGCTTCTTTTGGATCGCCATGGCTTGTGATGATTCCCTGGGTTGGCGACAACAACGACGAGGGACCCGGAGTCGTCGTTCTGCACACTTGGAAATTTTTTGGAGGAGACTTGCAGTCCGATAAGCGATAAGCTTGTGGGTCACCTAAAGGTAAGGTAGTGTTCCTTGCCGCCCAGCCCCGCTTCGCTGCAGGCACTTCCAGCGACTGGGTCCACTCTTTACGCGCAATTGGCACGCGTGATTGGGCCGACACGATGGCTGGAGCTCAGCGCTGACGTCTGATAGGGCGCGCTGCGACCTGCTAGGTCTTTAAAACGCACCACCAGCGCGTCCAGCCTCAGAGCACCGTGTACCGCGTCTTGCAGGCAAGTGCCCGCCAGAGAAGAAAGCAAAATGTTGGCAGCCCCCGCTCGCCTCCCCTTCTGACATCAACCTCGGACGAACCCCCAGACGACAATGGTTCCTTTCTCCGCTTTGTGAAAGATTGGGATTGTTGTCGACGTTTCGAGTCTGTCTGTAACAACACCTCCCGGATCTGTATATCACCCTTCAACGACCACGACGGGACCGCCCATCTTGGGTCGCCTATAGACTATCGACCGGTATCGAGACTCATCTGCCAACAATGACAGACCAAACCCCCTCCTCTAGAGCAAAGGCTTCCGAGTCAATGGCCAACAATGACAGTCTGTTGTCTTCGCCTCCAAGACCTCCACCGTCCAGCCTTGGCAAGGAGCGAAGAAAGCCATCAATTACCCCGAGAAAGTTCCAAAGATTCTTCACCCCACGATCACGGGTCTCGTCGAAACCTAGTGCCGCTCGAAAAGCTCTCCATGATCTTGCTGCTCCCGCCCTCAACCGCTGCCAGACACCGTCTAGTCCGCTGAAGCCCATCTCGGAAGAGCAGCTGGGGGCTCCCGTTGAGGATGACTTGCCTGACCTTAGGAACGCCAAGCGAAGAAAGACTCAACACACCCCCAGCAGGCAACATCTTCCCTCACCGTTACAGACATCTCCAGCCATCCTTCCAACATCTGATCTCAGACCGGGCCTGAGCAGTCCGATTCGCCATGTCAGGTTCCAGCCTAATAGACGGATGGATGTTGATCAGCATGATGGAGTATCAGAGGATGAAGAGGAGGATGATCTTCCAATGCCGTCACCAACGGTCAAGAAGATTGTACCATTACATACTCGGGGATTGGGTGGTCAATTGGTTCACAGAATGACGGGTGATATTAACTTGGGTCGCCCGGTTCCTGGTAGGCATTTTCTCACCGCTACAGAAATGAAGTAGTTTTGCTAACATATATCATAGATTGGAGAACCGACACTGCCAAGTTCTATAGCAAACCAGATGATGTTCATCTTTCGTCGAGTCACGAAGGGGCTCCTCGTGCCATTCCTTTTTGTACTACTAGCTGTCATAGTATGTTGATTTCTAGCAAAAGCCCATCAGTCCATGACTAACATCTCCACAGAAAGCGATCTTGTAGCCGTCGGTGACGAAGAAGGCTATGTACGCCTCCTTGACACAAGCAAGGATTTTTCCAAGATCCATCTGTCTTTCCAAGCCCATGGAAATGCCGTGATTGATTTGGCTTTCTCCGGGGATGATAAACTACTTGCTACTGCCTCGGGTGATCAAACCGGGAGAGTCATTGACATGGAAAAACAGACCCCCATTAATATCCTAGGCCATCACACAGCCTCTCTGAAGCAAATCCGCTTCCAACCCGGCCGTGGCCAGGACTGTGTCCTTGCCACCTCGGGCCGTGATGGAAGCATCCAAATATGGGACTTGCGCTGCCGAGGCGGACCAGTCCAGGATATGTCCATCCATAACGAAGACAGACTGCGTCACAGTGCCCCTAAACCCATCAGCCCGGGCTGCGTGGTCAACAGCATCTACGACGCTCACGCCCGCACCCAGCGGCAAACCAAGTCCTCCAAAAGTTCCTCCACCACCGACGTAGCCCGCACGGGTGAGGTGCCCGGCCGCATAGGCGAAGTGTCGGTTACCTCTCTCCAATTCCTGCCCCCCGGCCGCGAACACCTTTTATTATCCGCCTGCGAAGCCGATGCCTCGATCAAACTATGGGACATCCGCGCAGTGCACACGCACCGCCACCACAAGACTTCCACTCCCATCTCTTTCACCGCCCCCCCACCCAGCCATGCCGCCTGGAGACCATTCGGAATCGCCAGCATGACGTTGAACACCTCCGGCTCGAGACTATATGCCCTCTGCAAAGATAACACCGTCTACACCTATTCCACCTCCCATTTGGTCCTCGGCAGCGCGGCCGAACTCACGCCCGCTTTGCCAGGTCAAGATCCCCCGAGAAGGAGACACTACCCTCACAACCAAGCCATGAGGGTCTTGGGCCGTTATATGGTTTCCGTCACCCGTTGTTTCACGCAACATCTTTCTACGTCAAAGCCGCGCTCCGCCCAGCATCCAACGGCAACAGTGAGATGTTGGCAGTAGGGAGCAGCGACGGTTGCGCGGTCTTGTTCCCTACTGATGAGCGGTACCTCTCTTTTTCTACCCCTGGGTCAGAAGAAGAGAGTTACTTTGTAGGGGAGAGCACCGCTCTGTTACCGACCGCCACCCCGTCCCGCCCGGGACTTAGGTCTGGGTCAACGCCGGGGTTGATTAGGACGAATAGCAACTCTTTGTTTGGGAGGCAAGCGCAGGATAGCTTGGTGCCGATTACGAAAAGGGGGGTCCCGCTTGTGAGGGGGCATGATAAGGAGGTTGGGGCGCTGACTTGGACGGGGGATGGGAGGAGGCTGGTGACGGTGGGGGATGATTATGTTGTGAGGTGCTGGAGGGATGGATCGGAGGGGGATGATGATGGGGATGTGGCGAGGGATTTGAGAAGGGGGGGTGAGGGGGAGGGGAGGAGGTGGGGGTGTGGGTGGGGGGATTTGGGGGATGGGTGGGAGGGGGATGGGGATGGGGAGGATGATTGGTGATCGGTGGTTTTTGAAAAAAGGGGGGAGGTGGGAATAATGAAAGGATAAAGAGGGTGGGGAAAATAATATGAAAGAAAGGATAAGAGAAGAAATTGTTTGGGTATGGTAAACAAGAGACGGAGACAAGAAAGAGGTGGATGAAGCCGGGAATAAAATGGAGGATCGGGGTACTGAGAAAGGGAAAGCAAGCAAAGAAAAAGGGAGGCTTTAAGGGGCAAGGAGGCCTAGCGTTTTGTTTACATCACAGTTCGGCATTCATATTTCTATAAGAGGAGGAGGACATCAGGCAAGAAAGAAAGATTGTTTGGGTTTTGTATTTGACTCTGGATGGCGGCATGGCGCAGCACAGCATTGGGGAGTTTGGGGATTTGTCATTCATTCATTCACATGCAAAAGAGACAGAGACACGAAGAATACCCCCTGGGCACACAAAGAGAATGTTGGTTTTATAGCATAGCATTGGTTAAGCCCCATGTTCCGTTTTGGGGCGTGGGTGAAGGTAGGGTTTTTAGGTAGTACGTAGTAGGTAGGTGGTTTAGATTAGTTGTAAAGAGTTCAATTCGATCAAGAGATTTTACAAGATTGGAACTTTCTTGTTAGTCCCCAGTGTTTCTATGATGCTCTAGTGACATCGTAGCTAATGTGATCCGTTCCATACAATATCATCATACTGGATTGAGGGCTGGTCTAGGTAGTGTGGGAAGTGTTGTACGGGAGCAGGTTTTTGAAACAAAATGGAGATGTTTGGTAGGACTTTGGTGATCTGAGTGAGGTACCTTAGGTAAGGTAGGTAGGTAATAATCATCGTTTAATGTCGGGTAGAAACAGCATCGCGCCATGGCGCGTGATCATCTAAGTTCTGACGTGATCTTTGATGGGTTTAGGTTCGGGACATGGGATGTGCCACTTGCTTTGGGGGTTGGGTGATTGCGAGATGATTTGTGTGATATACTGTGGGGAGAGCAATTACCCGTACCCATACATAAACAAAGAAGTGAGGTAAGCAACGAGCATGTGATGTGATCCGAGTTCTTGGTAACAGTAGCGGGATTCGGATGACGGATATATAGACGAAGATTGATGGGCATCATCCGAGATGTCGGGTCGTAGAAAGATAGCTTGCGATACATTGGATTACTAATAGGGAAGAAGGGGAGATAGATGATTTGTGATCTTTTTTCATTTCTGTGAATCAACATAATAACATGGGTAGTAACCGACCATATACCTCTACAAACGCCAGTGTTGGTGAGGTATGTAAGTAATAAAATGTGAAGTAGAAAGGGTGTCTATCATATAGCAGCAGTCCAGTCCATCGTCAAAGAAATCCATCTTGTCATTTCCGTCATAGCAGTCGTGTGTGTCGGTGGGAAAAAAATGTCTAGGCGAATCCCCATCATTTCGGTCGCAAGAAATCCATATCTGCCGGTCTCATCTATTCGTAATCCTTCGTGCCTTCATGCCAAGTTCGTGTCGTGTCTTGTCTTGTCTTTGTTGTCGTGTTTATCATTGGTCATGGCGCGTGTACGCGTAGCCCTTGTCTCGTCTTGTCTTGTAGTCATCGTAGCTGGTCTTGATCGTGGCCATCCAGCACTAGCTTCGAGGTACACCCTCTGCCCCGTTGTCGAGCGCAGGGGTTGGGAGTAAATGTAGGTATGCGAATGATTCCGAGCCCATTACCTCCTCCTTGAAGAATGAGACGACGATTTTTCTGGGTAGAAGCACTTGCAATCGTCACAGTACTCCTCCATGCGAATAGTCTGCCATATTGACCTCTCGCCGCAGCGGGTTTGGATCATGCTGGCTGGGTCGCAAAATGTCACAAAGGAAAATGTGACGTGTTTGCAGAGAAAGGCGTGGGCGTAGTATTTACACATTTTGTGTTGTGGCGGTATGTGTTGTGATGTGGATGTAGGTGTGTAGATTGAGCTTAAGTGGGAAGTATACGGCGCGTACTCCGTGTCTGGTGGTGATGTGGGCTATGAAGAGGTGAAGTCGTTGAATGAGATGAGATGGGAAGGAACAGGGGATATATGACTTAAAGTACAGAACGAGAACGCCCTGTTTCTATTTTAAACATGATCACATAACAGATGCAAGGGATGAAAAGTGAGATGATATAGATGAGACATTTGTAACTGTTCACTCCCCTTCGTATAACATCCCATCCCACATCGAGGCAAGCCAGGCAACCACAAACCTTCCGGAATATCGGGATTGGGAGGATGGGATGGGATAGGACAAAACGAAATGGGGATAACCAGCTGAAGGAGTGGCGAGATATTCCCGCCTCATATGCGCAGCAAGCAAGTCGTGCAGATCGCCTCAAAGGGCAGGCCATCCAGCTTTCGTTTCTGGCTTCAGAAAGGCTGACAACTACCACGTTTTTGTGATGCAGCTTCAGCTCTCAGCTGGATGGTAGGATGGTATGGTCTGCAGATGGCAGATCGTGTTGCGTATGCCTCTTCACAGTTCTCACACACTGCACACCATCCCACTTTTCGAGTCACCTACTACTGCTGCAATCTAACGGGGCCGGACGCTGACTCGCTGGAACATTTGTCCATGCAGCACGAGGTGGTATGCAGCCGGGAGGTTGAGTGCAGTGCAGCCCTCACCTCCCTTGCAGGCTGGGCACCTCGAGTCTTTATAGGATGACGGCAACCCCATACCTCCCTTTCAACAGTCAGGTCGCCCCGAAAGTCTGAAAGTATCGCCGGCGCCTCAGAGGCTGAGAAGCATGAGGCCGAAGAAGCTGCCGGAATGTCACCAACGTCAACTCACACCGCAACATGGCCGGCATAAGCAAGTGTTATTCCCCGTCTTGGGCCGTGCCGCCCGTCCAATGGCAACACGGCTCCCGACCGAACGGAGAGCGGGTTTCGGTATCAGTAGATGGGCTCTGCCGCCGAGTCGCAGGCTCTTAGTCTCGGACTCGATCACTTGATTTCGAGCGGCTTCCGAGATAGGAATGCTCCTGGAGCCTGACGTCGCAGCTGTGCAACATTCACACGTCTGACCGCCTCCCGCCTCTGGGACCCCAAACTATGGGGATCATTAGTCAAAAAGGCGGCTCTTCTCGTAGCTTTTGGATCCAATCCGAAATGGTTTTCCCGACGTCGGCCGGAAATATTGGGACTCGAAACACAAAAAACGGGCTCTCCCACGGCGGGCTTTTATAGGGCTGCAGGGCCCAACCAGTACGACGCAGTGTAACGGAGCAGCGAAGCAATCGAGGCCGATCGGAGAAGCACCTGCGCTGTACGTGGTACTGCTGAACATCCCAAAACGGCTGCGGCTCGTGTTGGTGTGGTTGGGGGCCGCAACGACAGTCGATAGCTTGAGGGTGACCTTGACGGACAATCAGCTGCTGTTGGAGCTGATGATGATGTCGTTTTGGACACCAGTTCCAGTCGGGCCGTCGTCCATTCAGCAGGAGTTGAGTGAGTGAGGAAGAGGGTGACTAAGGATCCAATGTCGGGGCCTGCTCCATCCTCACCGCCAGTTTCTGCGACTGAGGCAAACGAATTGGTGCGGAGACGGTAATTTGGAGGCCAGCGGGAACCAGCGCTGAGCTGTCATGAGCACCATGCTGTTGTGTAAAGGTCGCGATGCTGGTCAACGAGTGGTAAGTGGTGAGTGGTGAGGGGTGGCCGCAGGTGCCCAGGCCAGGTCTTGTTATGGTTGTCGTCGATGGGAAACCAGCGAAACAGAAAATGGAGGTGGCTGGGGATCCAACTGGTGTTAATTGCCCAATTGCGCAGAGACGAACTTGCCTCAGACGCCATCGGTGATTCCATGATTGCGGGGGAACATCGTGTGATTACATCACCTGTTCTCCATTTGTCGAGATCTTGGTTGTAAAAGAGAGGAGCACAGGGGAGAAAAGAAGCTTGTATGTGCAACAGAAGGCCAATAGTTGGAGGCAATGTTACTTGAAAATATTCGACGAGAACGTGGTTCCCGAGACACAATGAAAATCGGGAAGCCGCTCTGTCTCGCTCAGCCGCTGGGTGCAGTAATGTTAGCAGTTCATAGAGAAGATGCGGGCGATACTAACAGAAGCATGTCCCAACGACCCTAACCCTAACCACCCTTGCCGGCCCCTTCCCCCCTTGGGATCTTGCTGTTTGATATCTGTTCGGTACCGGCCAAAATCACCACCGTTTTTCCGACCTCAACTCTGTTCACATCGTCCACTCTTTTTGCCATTGAAGGCTCCTGATACACGACGGGCGCTTGATTGCCGGCGCCTGCGGCTCTCCGACCGTATTCCCCCCCAAGAGAAGCGCGTTTAGGCCCGGGAGTCGCGTCTTCAGTCGGCGTATCAGCGTATCATCAGTGAGGAGGCGGTGGACAACTCACCTTGCAGAAACCTCCTGCATCTCCCACGGCCTTCATTCGTTTTGCCCGTCCACGCTCATTTGTGCCCTCTCTGCCCTTCTCTTCCCTCCCTTTCCCTCCATTCCACTCCCTCTGTCGCTCATTTGAAGTCCCCTTCATCCCAAGTCGCTCTTTTTCCTGACGTTGCAGCTGTCGGTGCGTCTGCATCTGCGTCATCCCATCCCAAAGCAAGCCGCCTTCGCATCGCGTCCAAAGCAGGTCCACTCGTTCATGCACCTAGGAGACTGGACCCTTGTCTGCCCTGTTCCTGCTTCAATTCTACAGACACAGTACCATCCGTATCTCTCTTTTTCGACGGATACCACCAGCGCTTCGAGAACAAGACAAAACAAAACCCCAACCCCCGGCTATGCATCCTGCGCTTCTGCCCTCGTCCCCTCTTGGCTAGATTGCCGCCCGCCCACACTTGAAATACCTGCTAACGCGGGGCTCAAAACCCTCCTTGTTTACTTTCCCCAACCTCACCCTGCATGAGCCGGCATAATTCGACCTGGTATTTCGACCTTTCACCTCGTTTGCGACCTCAATCGCATCTTGTCTTCGACTTCGGCCTCTCACCTTCAGCTCAAGCTACCCGCCGCGCCCGGCCATTGACCCCACCGCAGCTCTCGACTTGGTCCCGGAGCTGGCCATCTGAAGCGACGCTACCACTTGTCACAGCTCCAGGGGGTTACAAGAGGCTCCACATCTGGCACCTCGACTCCCCAGCCCCAAGAGCTGTTCGCCTTGATTTTACAGGGCCGTCATCGTCAATTCTGGGTCGCCAGTTTGACCGCTCTGCTTTTCTCCTGTGTCTCCTTATAGAAGCGCAGGGCCCCTGGTCCAGCGATACGGGGATCCCTTCAACGTCCAACGGCGCCCGTTTGAGCTGCTGTTGACAGTTATCGTTGCTGTTGGAACTGCTGCAGTCTCTCCCGCTCCCGCAGCCGCAGCTGCAGCATCCGGGGAAGACGAACAGATCTGCCATTGCGGGTAAACGACACATGCCAACGAGAGCCGGACGTCGTCGCCATGCCCAGTCTCAGAAACCGCAAGCTCACCACCGCCTCTGACTCCCAGCCTCAACTCTCCCTCCTGCCCGCTCGCTCTTAACGAAGAATCGTCTTGTCTGTTTCACGTGGCTGCTGATTCGCTGTTCAACTTGTACAAATTGCGCTTTGGGACGTTCCCGGTTTCGCTGTATCATATTGGTCAGTACTCATCCAATCGTCATGCTCAACATCGGACCAATTCTGATGCCAACTTTACAGTCCCTTCTGTAATTAAAACGGAGCCCTTCTCTGACTGTGGCCCGTGACGCTTGATTTGTGGCTCCACGGTGAAGCCGAAGCAGAGGCTCTTTGACCATACTAACACAGACCAAGCAGCCCCTTCCGTTTCGGATGCTTTCGACATTTGATGCAGTATACGATCAGCTCAAGAACCTATCAGTCATCCTAAACTTCAGTTTTTTCTAGGACCCGGCCCTGCATTCTTCATTCTTGCATCTGGAAGGCAACCTGTCGCACAACTTTACCTTAACCGAGGACACCTTCTGCTTTGCGTTTACTTAACAAGGCAGGAGGTCACATATCCCACCTTCTCATCCTTCTGGCTTCATGGCGTCCTCCGAGGTCGATCAAAAGTTTCTCGGCAAGGCCGCCAAGGCTGTCGAAAACGAAAACCCCCTGCTTGCTTCGGTCCTGTACAAGATCCTTGGACTCTCGATCAACCTTTCACATCAGCTCGTCAAGGCCAAGAAACAACGACGACCGGATGGAACCCCTACATCAGCCCAATTGGATCTGTCATTCCATATAATATGGCTCTCTCGGGAAGGCTTGGTGTTGTTGGAGCAGTATGTGGTGCCAATGGTGGGAGCTTATACCGAGCTCAAGGTGCTCGCATACAAGTTGCGTGCTTCATTCTATCACATCTTTGTCCTATTTCACAACACGCCCCCAGTATCTTCGATGGGCGTCAACACACCCGACCCCCAGACGACACCACAATCACGACTGGACAAGGGCAAGGGGATTGCGAGAGATGACGATGACGATACTCCACCAACCGCAAAACCGAGACGGAATTTCGAAGGAGGGCCAGTCGGTCCACCACCCGGCTTTGGTCCTGAAACACCATCAGCATTTCTTTTAAAACCTGGCGATTACCTACCGATAGCTCATCAGTACTTCAAGGAGGCTGCAGAGCTTGCCGACAGGATCCTATGGGGATCACATTCACTACGGTTATCTGTCAAGACGGAGTACGCTGCCTTTCTCTACGAATGCGTTCACGATGCCGAAGGAAGCCGAAAGCTGGCCAAGGAGACGGTTGCCCAGGTGTATGATGCCACTGAAGGGATCGACAACGACATGTTCAACGATGCCTGTGAGCTAGTAACGGTTTTGGGGAAGATGATGAAGCGAGGGCTTAATTCGAGCAACAAGACACAAGCATCAAGTACGGGAACGCAGCCAGCACCGAGAACAGAGCAGGGCGAGGCAAGCGCGCCACCAGGGATGATATAACGGATGCGTCAAATTATAATCATAGTTCCTCCTTGTTCCACCATGTTCGACTCACAATCCAACTCGAGCATCTTGCAACACCTATATATCCGGTGATTTTCTTGCGATTTCCAGCACCAAAACTGGGACAAGCTTTGTTTCGAGATCATCTTTGTATGCATATACTGTATATACGTTTCGGGAGGGGGCAAAGCGGAATGGGCTAAAACGGAGTTTGCAGTGGATCCTTTTTAATGTTTATTGTGTTTTTGACATTTTTTATACTTCCATGTATGTTTCTCTGTTGTCGATGATACCCGAAGCGTCGGACTCAGGCGATGGTGTCTTTGTTGTTCCTATTCTGTGTGCTGATGGCGGTTTTAATTGTTGAGTCTGGAGTTTTGTCTTGGTGGATGTGGATTGTAATTTGGGATTTGGTATTTATGGGAGGAAAACGTGTGTTGATGTTGAGAAAGGGAAGAGGGGGAGGGTGTATTTATGGTAGATTTGACATATTGATGTTGATTTAAGTGGCATCCTTTGCGTTTCTGGATGCGTGGTTTTGAAGTGATGGTCCTGAATAGCGTCTGCTGGAAAACTTTCGCAACAATGGGCAGCTGAGAGGCCTGCTGCACTCACATATTTCTCGGGACCTCAAAGAAGAATACTTCACTACTGATCAGGCCGACTCAACCTTAGCGTCCAATTCTTTCACATCTGAATCCAACAGCTTCATCAAACACCCAGCGGCATTCCAGCACAATCACCCGATGCTTTCCAACACACCTGAAGCAAAGCATCAACTGGCACTGTATGACAGCAGTGGCGTCCGCCAAGCATCAAGCCACCAACGGTACGACCATCGGCACAAGGAATGCGGTCAAGGACGGAGATTTTTGCCATCTCCATCAGAGTACGTGTTAGTTCTCCCTCTCCTAATAACAGACAGATTTTGTTGTTAATGCTTTTTTGTTCCCGATAATTTACTCAGCCAGAACTTGACCCAACAATTAGCTATCAACAACTCATCAGCAATGTCACCACAAAGTTAGGGAGAAACAGGAGGTCATTCGGGCCGCGCTCACAAAGCATACAGTACCTGGTGTTGCAGTCTCCTTCGTATTTCTCGACCCAACAACAACCGATGACTCGGGGGACCGGCGGAGATGACGGAATCTTGAGAGTCGGGTGACCAAGAGAAGGATAGTTGGGTATCGTGAAAAAAAGCAGAAGGAGGTTGTGGTTTGGTGCTGGAGGGATAAAATGGCGGATGGAGGCCCGTTCAGATCTTCTCTGCCCCTCATCATCGCACAGTACTCAATCGGCACATTACAATATCTTACCACACTTTCCCAACTAACGAACCCTTGAAATACCGCCATCATGGCCTCTCGACAAGCTCCCGCTGGTCTAGTCGACGTGCCACGTGAGAAACCCGACGATTGGGACGACAGGGAGGAGGTGGCTTGGGAATGCCCCGAATGCGGGGCTACCACCGATATCAACGACAACCTCTGTTCGGGTGGCTCAATTCACGAAGGCGAGGACAGACCCCTGGAAAAGACCAGAGACTCCGAGGTTCTGAATAAATACAGTGTTGTTCTCGGCACTGTTGACGAGAAAGAGAGCCAGGCCGACCTCGAAGCAAAGTACGGGAGTGAGGAGCGTTGGCTGAAACACTGGAGTGAACACCATAGAGGATAAGCACTAGGATATAGAGTCCGTCCTTGTATTTTCGTCTAGAGATATGAGGAAGCGAAGACTTTTGTCTTTGCTGCCCGCCTCATGCTGAGGCTCATTGGGGGTAGATCTGAGTCGTCGAAAGCACAGTGTTTTGGCGGTGCAACACAGACTCAAGGCATAGTCAACACACTCCCCTTTAGCGCTATCAGATAAAACCGAGGTAGCTTGAATACAATAACGTCGTAACCTCATTCCTGACCCTCCTCGTCACTTGCTTCGCAACCCAGACCAATAGTAGATACGCCAACCACACCACGTTGTAGGAAAAACATAAAATTCAAGGGCACCCTATATTTCTGTCTATCTATAATGTATTTCTGTCTTCAAGTTTCTTTTTGCCCTTATCTTCTGCCAAAAATGTCGACACCAGGTCCAACCAGCCAAAAAATCCCCAAAACAACAAACCACTGCCGACACCAGGTCAAGCCAACCGAAGTAAACCGCGCAGCCAAAATGATGTCAACATCTGATCTATCTATAACCTCCCAACCAAAACGAGTAGTAAAGAGCGCACCTATATCCTCATCCCTGAGATCCCCCCAGCTGTCCAGCAGACTGTCCCATCATTAACCATTAACCCTAACCCTCTCCAAAATCCACCCCTGAGTTTTTGATCAACAAAAAGGGGGAGGGAGGGGGTGATGTAAACAAAGCCAAACCAGACAACGAAATAAAAATTCCCCCAGCCACAAAAGAATCTCTAAATCCCACCGAACTATTATCCTCCCCAAAAAATGAAAAGTTGCTGTGACTCCCTTGATTCACCTCACTTCTTGCTCTTCCCGCCACCACTGCCCCCCTTATCACCCTTATCCTCCTTCCCACTGCTGCCACCTCCACTTCCAGACGGCCCAGGAGTAGGAGTGGGAGAGTTGGAATCCTTCCTCCCTTCCTCCCCCCCTTCTTACCACCGCTACCACCGATACCACTACCACTACCACCACTGCCACCACCACGACCACCACGACTAGACGCCTTTTGCCCAGCGCTTCTCGTCCTAGACGAGATAGGAGTAGGAGCAGGAGCAGGAGCAGGAGCAGGAGAAGAAGACCTCGAAGCAGGCGGGACAGATGGCGAAGCGGTGCGAGCGCTAGGGGGCTGGTAGTTGCCTGGGTAGGGGTTACCGGTGGGGCCGGCAGTGGAAGTGAGGGAGAGTGAACTCATTGACGTTGTCACTGGAATCATAGCAGATGAATCGGTCATGGAGGAGGACCTGCTATGGGGATGGGGTGCAGGGCCGGTGTTTTGTCTACGGGGGACGAAAGTTCCGCGGGCGGGGTCGAACATTTGTTGTGGTTGTCGCGCCTGGGATGGTGGTGGTGGTGGTGGTGGTGGTTGTTGTTGTTGGTGGTGGGTGGGTTTGGGGGTTGTGCTGCCGCTTCGGGAGTGGCCTTCTCCAGCAGGTGGTCCATCATGGCTAGAGCGGTAACCGAAGGAGATGTTGTGGTCGACTGGGGGGGGAGGTTGAAAGGAAGCACTCATGAGTCGGTCGAGAGAGAATGGTTTGATGGCATCTGGGTCGGCGTAGACTGCATTGACTCCGCCGCCACCGCCGCCGGCTGCGACTGCGACTGCGGCCGCGCGGGGGGCTGGTGCGGTTCTGTGGCCCTCGGGGGGTGGACGGGTGAGGTGGCGGGGCGTTTACCGTGGGGGTCGTTCTGGTTGGTGCCGCAGTAAACGCAGATGTTGTTGGGGGTGTCGACGACTTGCCCGCATTCCGGCTTCTTGCACCATTTGATGTCCGGTTTGCTCATTGTGGTGTTGTGGTGTGGGTGTGGAAGGGTGAAGTATTGACAGGTTTTGAGTGTATGTTGCTTGTGTGTGGTGAGTGTTGCTGGTGAGTGATGTAGAAAAAAAGGGAGGGCGAAGAGCAGCTCGAGGGCAAGGTAGATATACATGGTCTTGGAGAGGGTGGTAGAAGGGTTGACCGACAACTGTGATCATGTTGCCATCAATTGGGGCAAACACTAACATCACCAGACATCTTGAAGCAAAACGTGAGAAGGGGCAGATCACCATGCTCGATGGCTGAGCTTCTTGCGGCCGAAAACAGTTGAGGCAATTGGGATGGATACTAACGAGCCTTCTAGCCTGCAAACGCTTGGAAAAACGGCCGCATGATGTTCAACCTCTAGCAGAAAAGAAAGTAGGTAGATGTATGATAGTTCTCTATCAGAGCCTGCCAAGGCTGTGAAACCAAAGACTCCATCATGTGAGGAGTGGCTGAGTAGCTGGATATAGTTGACGAAATGATGCTTTGACCCATTTTGCCCCTTACGTATGACCAAGATCGTGATAGCGAAAGATAATTCCTCACAGAGTCTTTCTCTCGAGCGATCTTTTCAAGGAGGAAGCCATACTTTCTGCAAGGTCACTGTGTGTGTGGGGCTGTGCCGAGGGTAAGTTTGAGATCAAAGGATTTCTCTCAATCAAGATGGCTACATGTAGATTTATAAGCCTCATACTTATGAGAGGCGCGAAGAACTATGAGGGAAGACATACTTCTCCACGGTTACCGCAAGTGAAGAGCTCACAGACACTTCTGCAACCATGAAAGTACCTACCCCTCGCTTGTCTTTGTTCATGTGTACTGATATTTATGTCATGCTTCAGATGCAAGACAGAGTTTATTGAGATGGATAAAGGATGACACAAAAACACTTCGAGATACCGAATAAGTTGGGGGCAATGTAGCCCTCCTCAATTCTTCTTTCTAGCGCTTCAGTCAAATACCGTAGTGGCAAACAAGAGAATCTACAAAAGAACCTAGTGTGAGGTCAACATGTTTCATGGAACATGCTATAATCGGTAGGTAACTCATTGAGAGATGGGATTTCTCACACGACAGGAGTCCGGTGCCAAGGTTGAGAGAGCCGTGTAGTATTATTGCTCTCTAGCTTCATGTCTTCCAAAGAGTACTGACACCAGGTCAAGTACTCAGCTAAAGTTCCTCAACGCGACACCAGGTCAAGAAACCAATATAAACCACAAAGCAAAGGTCCTGTCAGTACCAGCTACAGTTTATAAGCCCAAAGCCAAAATTACCAAAGAAAAGCATCTATACCCTCCATTTCTATCCCTGAAAGTCCCAGCCGCCCTGCAGTCTGTCTTAACAGCAACCATTAACCCTAACCCTCGCCTCAAACCCAACAAAAAAGGGGGATGTAAACAAACCAAACCCCCTTTCAAGTTCAACTAAAATATCCGCCTCGCCATCACCTCCCAATCACCCAACTCAGCTCAACTCAGACCAGCCTTTTCTTGGATAGGTACAAGCGACCACAACCAAGAAAACTCTCTTACTTCCCCTTCTGCCCACCACCACCACTCGTCTTCTTCCCACTGCCACTACCATGACTTCCACCACCACTCTTATCCTTTCCACTATCACCACCATGACCCCCCCCATCACTGCTCTTCTTCCCACTGCCGCTACCTTGACCCCCATCACCACTCAGAGTCCTATTGCTCCATTCCTTACTTCCCGAAGCCTCCTGATCTTCCTTATCGTCATCACCGTTGTCACCCTCAGCAGGCTGAGTAGCAGAGGGCTGGTATTCTTGCGGTTCATTGGTATAGTAGGTTCCCCAACGAGGGTCGCCCCTGCCCGGGGGCGCAAGAAAGACGGCATTGGGGTTGATGACCCCTTCACCGGAGGGTTGACCGGAGGAGGGTTGACCGTAGGAGGGTTGAGCGGAGGGTTGAGCGTAGGGTTGAGCAGAGGGTTGAGCAGAGGGTTGAGCGTACTCGTACTGCCCTTGGCCAGAAGATACTGGATATTCCCCTCCATAACCACCCCCATAGCCACCGGCAGGGTTAGACTGGCTGGGAGGTTGATATTGGAGACTGGGGGATGGTGTATCCCCCCCCTCGGGAGTGCTGTAATGCTCGTAGCCAGGATTGATAGGTTGCGGGAGGGGGGGAGCGGCATCGGCGGTGGAGGACATGCTTGACACTGCTGTGGTTACGGCTGACATCACGTCGGGCTCAGGACCAGAGACTGGGGCGTCGGGTACTTCAGGCGGTGGCGAGTTTTGTTGGAGGTCTGAGAGGGATATAGGTGGCTCGCCTCTGAGTTTTCGTTGGTTGTTTACCTCGAGGAGGGCTAGTTGTCTGGTGAATAGTACGTATGGGTTTTCTTGGGGCGGCTGTGGATGGGCTGGTTGTTGCTGCTGAACTGACTGCTGAACTGACTGCTGCGTCTGTGCGGCCGAGAGCATTATTGCGTTATGCCGTATCTGCCGAGCAAGTATTTGCTGATCAGCATGTTTCCGCCGCTCCTCCAACAAACTGCTGCTTTGGGAAGGCTTTTTGATGCCTCCAGATTGACCTTCACTTCTCCCGGGCTGGGCGAAGGTTTGTTTAAGGGGCCCGGGCGGTGGTGGCAACATGGCTCCGGGAGCATTGGTGATTCCCCCAGTGACCGGAACTGTCTGGGCGTAGATGGTTTCCTTGATGGCTTCTTCTTGAGAAGGTCCGGCTCTGCGTTCGGGAGGAGACGCGGGGTCCTCGGCTGATCGTTTTCCTTTGCATTTGTTGCATTTGGTGTTGGGGTCAATTTCGGCCTTGCATTTGGGGCAGAGCGGCATTGTGAGTGCTGAAGTGGGGGAGTTAGCAGGTGCTTGTTTTTGTGACAGCCGAAGTGTTGAAAGTTCGCGAATGTGTATCGTTGTCTATGTGTAAAGTTGTTGCTGATTGTTGGTGCAGAGGAGAAGGAGAAGGAGAAGTTGTAACTGACGCCAGCGGCAGCGTAGATATACCTGGTATCGCTGGTGACTGTAAAATGGTAGGCAAGCTGATGACCTCGATACTGTTGCCCTCATCAACCGACAGCCGTTTGCTATTTCGAAACGAGGCGTGAGAAAGGTCAGATCACTACGTTTGAGAATCAAGCCTCTTGCGGCCGCAAATATTTGAGAAGAGGGGAAGGAGTGACTGAACAGACGGAAATGGCCAAGGGAAGTGACGCTTTGGAACCGCATCACACCTACGTACATACAAGTAGGTAATGTCATGATAGGTAGAGATAGAAAGCTTTCACGGAGTAGTTCTACTTGAGGGTTATTTTGATGAGAAACCTGGGTATACGCATTGCAATGACTTCTTGCAGGATTGTGACGATAGGAAGTCCAGTTGCATCAAGCCAAGCAGCTAAAAAGAAAGAGGAGAAAGAAAAAAAGTGCCCACTCAGTCATTCCATGCCCGATTTTTCTTCTCCCATCTGCAAGATCCATAGAATAGGAAATTCATCACTTGTTACCTTACCAATCAGTTCGCGCTGCCCAGCAATCGCAGCTATCCCAACACCATCCCCAAGCATCTCCCCCTGAATTCTGGTCCACAACAAAGGGGAAGTGGAAGGGGGGTGTAAACAAACAAGTAAAAGACCAACTGAACTTAATAGCTCACAAATCACACAAGAACCCCAGCAGTGAGGAATAATAGACCAAAGTAACCAACAACATGACCAAATCATCTGAATGATTAGATCCTCCCTTCATCATCACAGTCCGTGAAGCCAGTCACAGAACCCCATCCACCCCATACACCTTCAACGACAAGAAAAGTAAAGAGCAAAGAGCGGGAAACACAAGGTTAGGAAATTGGCTCCCCACAAAGGGAGCCTTGGGATCAATAATAAAGTCCACATTGCCTTACTGACTTCGTCCTCCTTGTCCTCCCTGTCCGCCTGAGCCACCCTGGGGAGGCCACCAGCGCCCCCTCGAGTCGATCCAGCCCGGTCCAGAGGATGCAGGCGGCTGTTGCTGCTGCTGTTGATACTGAGGTTGTTGATACTGAGGTTGTTGATACTGAGGTTGTTGATACTGAGGTTGTTGATACTGAGGTTGTTGATACTGCGATTGCTGATACTGCGATTGCTGATACTGTTGTGGTTGATACTGCGGTTGCTGATACTGCGATTGCTGATACTGTTGTGGTTGATACTGCGGTTGCTGATACTGCGGTTGCTGATACTGTGGTTGATACTGCGGTTGCTGTCCAGGATGGGCCTGTGCAGCAAGGTGCCCCTGAGCTCCTCCATATCCGGCGGGATTCTGCTGCTGAGGGTAGTACGCCTGGCCCTGGTATGCTTGTCGATTCTGGGCCTGAAGATAGACTTGATTTTGCTGCTGGGCATATTGTTGAGCATCCGCCGCTTGTTGCAAAGCCTGCTGCCGCTGTTGTTCAGCGGCTTCATACGCCTGCGCCCACACCTGTTGGTCTGCCTGCTGTTGCTGCAATCTCAGTTGCTCGGTGGCGGCAGCACTAGCGGCAGCATTGGCGGCACCTTGATCTTGAGCTTGTGCCGGCAGGGGATAATGGTAACGTTCGGGAGAACGCGAAAAGGCTCGTTCGCCGCGACATCCACCCGTCGAGCAATATTGAAGGCTGAAATCCCAAAGGCGGGAGCAGTAAGGACATTTCCATCCTCCTCCAGCAGACTCGGACATCGTGACTTCTAAAATGGGTAGGGAGGGGTTGGTGAACTTTGTGGGAGGATAAGGTGAGGGTTGTGGATGCGTGTGCTACTCAACTGTGGCTTGAGTGGTGGCTTTTATGAGAATGAATAGGTCGAAGACAGCGCTGGGGAGGAGAAGTAGAAGCAGAAGACAAATGCTGGCCATGACAGAGTAATTTATACCTGTGTTCCAAGGTATTACCTGCCTGTCTTGTGGCACAGCGTTGTTGATGCTCTCGCGACGTCGAGGGGTATTAGAGACTCGACTTGTTTGAGATCCTGAAGCAAGAAGTCAGAAGGGCAAGAATTCGAAGCGTGAAACCGAAAACACAGCCACCTGACGGCTGTTGGCGTTTGGACAAGATTGGATGATGACTGTAGGCGAGCCTCTGAAGGTGTGCAAACGCTGAGGACAAGGCAGCAAATTTAAGACCTGTAGAGATGAAAGGAAATACACGAAATGACAGCCTTTGAAACAGAGCCTGAAACGCGAAGCAAGAACCTGAGGACAGGAAATGTCAGAAGCTCAGGTAGGTAGACAGTGGGCTAGAGAACTCTTGTTGGGTGTGTGGAGGTCTCCGCATCGTCATCCAAAAGCCAGACTCGGATATGCTGATCATAAAGAACCTGCATACAACCACGAAAGTAACCACAGCTGTGTTTCTTTTAGAAACATGTAGCCATTGTGTAAGTTTCATGGAACACTTTGTGAGCGGAGGTTTCGTAATTCCAACACAGGCTGTGTCAGCTTTCATCAACAGACTGAAAAAGGGAAACGTTATGAATCCATGTGGCAGAGGTAAGTGTTACCAATCTTTTCTTTCAATGAATTATTTAATAGCCGGCTTGCCCAAGTTTATCTAGCATGCTCTTCTCACCAGTTTCCCATCATCATAACTTACAAACTCTTTTGCAACTCTTCGAGTCAGCTCACTTTCCATCAAGAACCCCTCACGCGTCCAATAGCTAATCCACAAAATGTGCAACCTAGTTCTACAAATTCATCCTTGTGGTTGCCAGTCTGCTACCGTCAACTCTTGCATGGGGGGGAAATCTAGCAACACCTCGAACGGCCAAACGGTATCCTGCCTACAAAACACTGTGATCACGGGCAGAGATTTTGTCACTCTCCATTGTCTGAACCGATGGTGCTATTATGTGGGAAGACCGTTTATCTGCTGTAGGTGCAATCAATGGGTTACCATAGAAGGCTACTGCAGAAACCCGCAATGCAATTCTCCGACTCAGCATGTTTGCTGCAAGAACTGCAGGCAGGATACAACTAAGGGTAGGTTAACTCAAGACAGCCCGTTGATCATGAGAAGTTGTTTACTAATTTATTGGTAGCCATTCCGCCCAATTACTACGAGAAGAGTATGTGGGACGACATGATTTAAGAGCCCCCGGAGTTGTGCTTTGAGGATGTGGATGGTAAGGTACCTGCTGGTTTGGTACTGCTTGAGGTTGTTATCATGGATGGAGCTGGCCCTCATCTCGGTATTCCTACTTGGAAAGTAGCAGTTTATCTTTTCGACATAGCCTCTGGAAGGCAATTATCGACAGTACTGTTTGTCTCGCAATGATCTCGTCATGACTTTGGCTGATTGTGACTTCTCCCAGAAACTTCAGTCTGTAAGCGGGAGGAAGAGTTTTGGGTTCCGCTACCTTGCCTGCCTTCTGAGTTGACGCCGTCTTGATCTTTCCCGACTCTGTGCGCCTTCCTTGGACACCAGACTTTCGGCACCGGGCTTGGGGCTTCCAGCAAACACACTGGTTTCGTCTATCTGTCCACTCTTATCATCATCATCTGCTTACTGCTCAACATCAGAATACGACCATTTATACTACGAAACTCGTCTATCATTACGAGCCGCCACAATGTGTATCAGGCACTCAATTTTGCACCCGTGCCATTGCTTCAGCTCCGCACGCCACCTTTGTTCAGCCTGTCCATCTCGTGACCCTCCTCTGACAGCAGCTCAGCTATGCAGAGAGGCTGAATTAATTGATCCCTCGGCGCCAGACCATTCGGTCCGTTCCTACCGGATCTACTCATCCCAACCATGTGTTTACCGGGCATGTTACTACCAGGGGCGAAGCTGGACTTGCTGCCAATGTCAGACGGAGATTACGGAAGGCGGGAGATGCACAAACAATGATTGCAGTGGGACTACGGCACAAAGCCGACACAGGTGCTGCAAAGACTGTAGACAGGATGATGAACTTCGTATGTTGAGGCTTTTTTGTATGTATGATTGGGTTGCCGTCTAACATTCAGATGTCAGCCATGGGAGATTACTACAACGTCAAGTTTCCTGAAGAGGAAGAGTTACCGCACACTCCTCCTTTCTATCCCAACGGTCTTACCGATAACATTGTTGACGATCATCTACCTGGTTCTCTGTTTAGTCCCCCATCCGTTCTTCCGCCTAGTCGTCTTCCCGATCCTCCACCTGGTCGTTCGCTTGGTCGTCCATCTGGTTCTCCATCTGGTCCTCCGCCTGGCTCTTCATTTGGCCGTCCGATTGCTCCTTTGCCTATTCGTTCGCGTGTTCCTGTTCGCTCTTCCGGTCCTCCGCCCGGTCTTCCGCCTGTTTCTTCGAACAACAGCCCTATCATCGATTCTTTCATCCTTGGCGGCGGTTCTAATGGTCATACCAATGGTCACTCCAATGGCAACCCTAGTAGCGATTCCAATGACAACTCTAGCGACGGTCCCAATGATAATAATAACGGAGGTGCCAATGATAACAATAACAACGGTTCCGCTGATACTGACAACGGCGGTTCCAATGACAACTCTGGCGGAGGTTCTGGCGGAGGCTCCAACAGCAACTCTGGTGGAGGTTCTGGCGGAGGCTCCAATAACAGCTCCAGGGGCGGCTCCAATCGCAATGTCGACCCTACTCGCCAGGCTGCGTCCCCATGACTGGCATGAGATTTATAGCGAGCTGCGAATGAAGACAATGGGCATGGAGCGGGCATTTCAGTTGGGGCGGTTGTGATCAGGGCTACTTGAACAACGGAGCACTTTCTGTTAGCGTTATGTTTTGATCTTTAGACGACAGCCAGCGACATCACAATTAATCCAACAATCATCTGTTACCGAACACAGCACTGCAATGTATGACAAGGCTGGCCCGGCCGTTGAATGTGACAGGCGCCGCTGTACGCAGGCTCCCGTGTGTTGGTGTTTGTCAAGGTGACACGGGGACCACGGCGCACAGTGACTCGGGAAGACACAGCATGATGCTGCTCCTATCCATTGAAGGTTTAAGTATAAAAGACCTCTCGGCCGTTTTTTCGCTGGTGGGTTTCCTTTTGCTCTCTACCGTTGTGTTTTGTTTTCTTTCTTGCCAGAGAGCCCTCAGCGCATTTGGGGTTCAGACGTTGTTGTCGTTTTTTGGTATGGTCAGCTGGTGTCACCAACATGATGACATGGACGTGCTGTCAGTGCGACTTTGACAATCGAGATGGGGGCTACTGTGGGGGACAGCTTCCTGGGGGAGGGCAAATTGCGTATCCGGTGGCTTGTGGTCATAGTCGGTGTTTGATGTGTGGGGAGGGGATGGAGAGTAAGTTTTTGGATGTTGGTTAGGTGGTGAGTTGCTGATAACAATGGTTAGGGCCAGCTCAGTTGTACTCCCAAGCTGGGTACCAGGGATATCATCAGCGTTTTTCACAGTCTGAGGCGTATCAACCTCTTTTTGCTTCTCCGCCAACAGAACACCTATCACACACCCAGGGCCATTATTTCCACACCGAACCCCCCGCCTTTCAGCACCACCGGTTTGATCAACCCCCCCACCTTCCAAACCATAACCCTCAAAACTACCCCCATGATCTAAACCCTGCCCCTCCAAACCAGACCCCCCAACATGGACCCCAACATGGACCCCAACATGTCCCCCAGCCATCACCACCCCCCACCAATCCAAACAGCCAGCAACAGCAACACCAACACCAAGAATCCATCCTCCAAAACTACCTCACCTCCCGAATCACCTCCCAATCCCGCAAACCCCTCGTCATGACAATCGGTGACTTCGACAAAATGATGTCCGGACCCCGGGTGTACACCCCCCCAGTGGGGTACCTAGCAGATTACGCCATCCTCACTTCGGGTTCTAACTCTTCCCACCCCTCAGACGACACGAGTCAAAAACTAAAGAAGCGAGACAAGAAAAGAGAGGAGATGATGCTCCGGGAGGAAAAAGCTTCTTTTGGGTTTGCGGAACGGGTGTGGAGGCGGCATTGTGAGGTGATGAAGGCTCAGAATGCAAATCTCGATGAGTATGGGGGTGGTATAGAAGAAGCAATGCAGCAGGGGGGAGAGGGGGTGAAGATGGAGTTGGATGAGGGGGAGTACTATCAGCAATTACAGCAGATGTCAAGGAAGCGAAGGGGGAAACAAAAAGAGATTGGGGAGGGGGATGACATTGGGGGGAGGAGTAAGAAGGCTAGGAATAAGGGGAGGGAAAAGCAATGGGAGAGGGAGAGGGAAGAGGTGGGGGAGGTGGCGAGGGTGCTGAGGAGGGATAAAGGGAAGGAGAGGGAAAGGGGGCAGGATTTCTTTACTGCGACGGTTCAGGGGGGGCAGAGGTGGAGTTTTGGGGGGTTGGATTTGGAGGAGGGGATGGATGTTGATGAGGGGGAGGGGGGTTAGAGGGAGGGGGGATGATAGGGGGTTGTTGTATCAGGCTACTGTTGAGGATGGGGAGGAGGAGGAGTTGTGATGGGGAGGGGGACAGGGGGAAAGGGGGGGTTTGTTTGTTGACTTTTTTTGGTTCTGTTGTCAGGGGAGGCGGGTTGAGGGGTTGGTTAGGGTTAGGGTAATGTCTGGGGAGGATGTTGGTTTATTTGTTTGGTTTAGAATGGTTGAGTTGTTTTGATAGTTGGGATGGGTTTAAGTGGGGAGAATATGTTGTGAGACAATTTGGTTAGGAAGTTAGATAGTAATAATCGTTGCAGGGCTGTAGTGGACGGTTCTTGTTGGAAATGAAGAGGATCGTTAAATTCCCAACCGACCACGAGCGAGACATCTTGCGACTTCAATTACATCCCTCCAAAAACAATCATGCTGCTTGATCTACTTGAAAAGAGAAAAAAACAAGATGACGCGCATAAACCCAGTAGAAACTAAAAGCAAAAGCTCACCCGCCCTCGATGGGGCGGGTTACGAAAACCCAGTTGTGGAGGGTTTTACGAGGAATCGAACGGAAGGCTCTTGGTGAGCCACGGCGGGCGGGCGGCCGGGAGCAACCCCAATACCTTGACCACTTGACTACGAGGGTGTTGTGGTGAGGGTATTGGGGCTGTTGGAAGGTGAGCGGTTGAACTAATACATATACCGTGGTGCGTCAGGCCTGTCCTTGTCCTTCCTGTTCAGGACAGGATGCGACTGCATACCACTGCAACCACCACCACGACCACGGCTCTCTGGGAGCTTTCTTACTCCATAACGCCGCCCCCTACAACTGTACCGTCTTCGCCCGCCGTAGCACCCATTACACCACACCAGTAATCGATCCACGCATCTCACGACCTTCTCTTTCTCCTCCACTGCGCATACGGATGTACCTCTCCCTCCCAATTAGGAATCAAATGATCCACCGCCCTCGTGTTCACCAACCCCGGATGCAGCCCCTCCAAGCTCGTCACCCCACACATCTTCATCGTCGTGACCAGCTCATCGTTCAAAACTATTCCCTAACGTTAGCAGCCTCTTTCCATCTTCGTATCCAGATTCTTCTCAGTCACTTACTCTCCAAATACCTCTCCACCCCCTCCCTCCCATACCCCCCCAGCGCCCACAGGGGCCCCCTCCCAACCCCAACCCCCCTCGCACCCAAACACAGCGCTTTAAAAACATCCGTCCCCCTTCTCACCCCCCCATCAATCAAAACCTCCATCTTGTCAAACACCCCCGGACAGCACTTCTGCAGCTCCAACAGAACTAATATCGTCGCGGTGGAGGTGTCTAGGCTCCGCCCGCCGTGATTGGAAATGACTATCCCATCTACAATCATAGTGTTCTTCGCCTTGACTGCATCAGCTGCTGTCTGCACGCCTTTTAGCACGAGTTTTACGTTTGGGGGTAGGAGCGATTTGATCCAAGGGAGATCATCCCAGGAGAAGGAAGAGTCGATGTAATTCCCCATCACCCTACCCAACGCGGCACCTTTGGAGTCGTCCTGGGCAAAAGTTGTCCCCGCCATGGGAGCTAACTGATCGTTGCCAGTGGTTGGGATACGCTCATCTGCCTCGCGCTTGCCTGGGACGGGAGCGTCGACTGTTATCATCACGGCCTTCACCCCGTTCTTGACAGCCTGTTGGATTATTCGCTCTGAGTTGGGGCGGTGCTTGTCGACGTATAACTGCAAAAAGGCCGGGTGGGTGGTGGATTGATCGGATAAGATTTCGGAGAGGGTGAAGGAGGCAGATGTGCTGATCGTTTGCGCGATGTTGAGGTTTGAACAAGCTAATGCTATGGCTTTTTCGCCTTGGGGGTGGATTATTTTGCCTAGGGAGGTTGGGGAGACGAAGATGGGAGATGATACGGGACATCCAAGAATGGTTTCGGAGAGGGAGATGGGCTTAGAGACGTTGACGAGGATGCGGGGACGGAGGGTGAGTTGGGAGTAGAGAGCATTGTTGGCTTGGTTGGTGAGGCAGTCTGTGGCGGCGGAGGAGATGAATGCCACTGCTTTTGGGGAGAGGTATGGGATAGCAGCGAGGGGGAAGTCATGGGGGGATATTAGGGATGATAATGGGGGCTTGGTGGGAGAAGATGAGACCGGGGTTGGAGCTGGGGCGATAGGAGGAGAGTCAAGCGATCCGATATGGGCGGAGGAGGGCAGGACAGATTGGATCAGGGAGGGTGAGTGCACTTTGTTGTAGGCTGATGAGGCGTCTTGGCCGGCATTTTGGAGGAGGATCTGAAGACCACCGGGGTGAGAGGGGGCAAAGGTGGCGAGGTCGTAGACGGTGCCGTTGACTGCTAACCAGAGGGACTCTAGGGTGTTGTGCTGAGCCAGTTCTGAGGGTGGTATATTGCGGGACATTTTTGTTGTTTACTGCCCCTCAGTTGCGATGTTGGGGGAAGAGGTGAAAGTCTGGGCTTACACCGGGGATACCCACCCCCGACCGACGTCGCCCATTTCGGCCGAGTTTGCCGACATTCGGGACAAAGAACCCCGAGCCCCGGAGCCGAGGCCGAGTCTCAAATCACCACTGAAAGAACTTTCCACTCAGTTTTGATGCTTATCCAACTTGTTGTATTTTTCAGGTTAAGCAAGGGCCTTCCCAACCAACATCTTGGCCCTCTCGCTCAAGTCCATCCCCAACGCCAGCGCCCTCCCCTCCTCGCTCATCTTGCCCCACGTCTTCTGCAAGATACTCACGATTTTCGCCTCGTCAATCTCGGGCTTGCTCTCAAAGTCATCGAATTGATCATCCAAAAACACGAGGCAGGCGACGTCCTCCAGCACCTGCGTCTCCTCATTGCTCTTCAAGTCCTCCTTCCTGACCAGCGCAGTGACCCGCTCGATTTCTTCTGGGGCGAGAGCGGGTTGGATCTGAGGGGAAGCGAGAAGTTCGGAGAGCTGAGCGGCGGCGACAGACTTTTGCTTTGCGCGCCAGGTGAGGTAGCCGGGGCGGGTCATGGGGTAGGTGGAGCGGGGGATTTCCCAGCTTTTTTTTCTTCATTAGCTTCATGGTGTGAGTGAAAGGGTCTTAAGAGGGAGGAAATACCGTCTAAAATGCTGAGCCCGGCACGCCAGCTGCAGCGCAGGCGACGCATCTGGTTTGCGCTGAGCCAGCCAGCGAGTCATTTTCTGGGCGTAGTGAAGCTCATAGGGGACGTCATTGGGACCTTTCCTCGGGTCTTGAGCGTGGGCTTCATCGATGAGCTTGAGGGCAGTCTCATAGTTGCTGGGGACGGGGTTGAGAGAGGTCATTTTGGAGGTGCTTTCGGTTGTTGCTGGTGAGTGACTCCTTTGTTTGGTGAAGTGGAGATAAGGGAGGATTGAGTTGAGTATGACAGTGACCCCTTTTGAGAGGTGGGACGGTTGCTTAGTCAGCAGGGACTTCATGGTTCACTTGTATGGCGTTGACAAAATAGATAAAAGGTGCAAGGCTTTTTATTTGGGGATTAACTAAAGGAAATTTGTGGTGTAGTGGTGTGTTCTGGTGGGAATGTCCTTCTGTTTGGGGCAATGCTTTCGGCTCAGCATTTCGTGGTCTCCATTCCATGGCGTGAATCTCAGGACCGAGTTCATGGTATGCTTCCCGAGGAGCAGCCTGTTGGTTGGTATGCTACCTATTTTACTGACTTTTCTGACCATTTGTCGAGGAGCTCGCTGTCCTTTTTGCTCTTCGAGCCCCTTCGCTGACGTGGGAGAGCAGGAGGTGGAAAGGACACATAGCCGGAGGACCCCCGGGGTTTCTCCCACATGCAGAGTCTAGACGGGCACTTCATGGAGGGAAAGTTGCTCTCTTGATGTGTGAGGTTTCTGCAAGCTGTGCGGATGGATGAGCCAGTCTTGACTTTTACTGATTTTGAATCCTCGCAGTAGACGGTGTTGGAGTAGGAATGGCCGCACCCGTAGTGGGTGTCTTTGGACTCGCACATCTTGCCTTGAGTGTGGGGGAGGGTTCCGTTGCATGGACGTCGTTTGCTTGGTGGTGCTGGATGGTGGAAAACCTGGGAGCTGGCCGCCAGCAGGCCAGAACTTATATAACTGCCTGAGTAGGTATTCACTTCAAGCAGACCAGAATGTGGGCACCTGGATATTCACTTGTGAGTATTCACTATCGTGAATAGGAGCGTGACGGTGACAACCACTTGCTCCGAGACCCAGTGAGATAACCAGAATGCTCCGTTGCCGTTTTAGATCACTGCCGGAGCTGCCCGTACAAGCGGAGAGCCTCAGTCAGCGTTTCCTATAATACCTCGCCTTCCAAAGGCCTCAAGCTCATCAACATTATCATTGATTATTATGCGAGCTATTTATCCCGATAGGCGTGCATCTCAGATCTCTGTCAGACCAGGGCAACTTTCTCAGTATTGACTGACACATACCTAATATCCTCCCCACCCTCAACCCGCAGATTCTTCACTAATTATTCTTGGGAGGCTCCGACCTGCACCACCGACTTAGACACTTCTTTTTTGGAAAGCTATCCCTCCGAAAAGTAACGTTATCGCAGACGACGCGGATGGATGAGCCCTCAGACACAGGCTTTGCGTCCTTGCAGTAGATTGTGTCAGTGTCGGCATGACCGCATGCGTAGTAGACTCTTCTTTCTTCGCACATCTTTTTCGGGGTGACTTCCGAGCCGATACCAGGTAGATAGGTCCTGTTGGTAAGGGATAGGTTGTGTTGATATGGTTCGGTTGATGCCGAGGATGACCATAAGCAATGGGCAACATGTAGACTGGGAAGCAGGTCTTCATATAGCTTCAATGGGAGCATGTAATGTGTTCACTGCCTTGGAGCGTGACCTTCCACTGCCACGGCCGGGTGGTCGTCTTTGACCACTTGCTCTGGGAACACGTATGGTCAGTGGGGGTTGGGACTTCAGTTTCTTTCTAGGTATCAGATGAAGAAAACAGATAAAGCACAGTTGAGAAAGTATCAAGATCACCAAGTATCTTGCCCATGACCTAGGTTAGATGACAAGGAAATAGCCCACCCTGTGAAGTGGCCCACGAAGCTTTCCAACGGTCAAGCCCTCAACGCACCTTAAACCCTCAACAACCCTGACGCCTCCCAACCACCACCATACTTTCTTTTCTTTCCCACGAGGTCAAAAATAAAGCTTTTTTTCTACTTTCTTTTGCTTTCGTTAACTAGCAATGGCTAATTATACTGAAGCCGACCTCAAAAATGCTGAATACGACGTTGAGGCTGGTATGAGCCTGCGTAAAGCGTCTAACAAACATTCAGTGCCCCGAACCACCCTGCGTCACCGCATTGAAGGAAGACTTCCCAGAGTGCTTGCCCACTCGGAAACTCAGTTCTCTGCCATAATGGAGCGATTTCAGGCTTCGAGTTTCCAGTCAAGGTCAATGTCAAGGCCACCACAAGCACTCATATCCCTTGACAATAAAAAGCAAGATCAACACAGAGCAAAAGCCTGATCCCATATGCTTATGGCAGGGGACAACGTTCTTTATTGTTCAACCTGCTATTCATTCCCCAGCAACAGCCTGTACCAAATCTCCTTGGCAATTATATTCTCTTTCAGAGGCCCTCAATCCCGAGAACCCCCCATCCCCCACCCTGTCACAACAAAACCGTGCTCCCCCCACCCCCGCCGCACCGAAGGCGACACCCAATCACAGTTGTTCGAAAAACACTTGCGTGTAGTCTTCATGTCGTCTTTATACGTGAGGTTCAGACAGACATCATAGGTGAAGCTGTCGTCTGAAATCTGGCGACGACTTGCATTCTTGCAGTAGATTGTTCTGGCGTCGGTGTGGCCGCAGGTGTAGTGAATGAGCATGGACTCGCACATGTTGATTTTTCGGGATGGGAGTCAAGGGGGTGGGGTGGATGTAGGAATGAAATGGTTGCGATGATATGGGTGTTGGTCGTAGTCTTGATGGAGGAGTCGTGGATGTCTTGACGGGGGAGTGATGGTCTTCTTGACGGTGAAGTAAAGTTGTTGTGATGGGAAGAGACTGTTTGTGTAGTGGGCGCGACCAAAGCAGTTGTTGAACAAGTCGTAGGTCAGAAAAAGAGTCGCTCAAAACTTCCACGACGGGAGGACCTCGATAAGAACCATCATGCTACTCGACGAGGGCCGTATCTTATCAGACAGGCTGCTCCCAGGACTACGCCACCAAAGACCTCCAAGTGTTTTCCTGAGGAGGAAGGAACGATGTGCTCACCGACAAGTCAAACAATCATGAACACGCAGTCGATACCCAGGTGGCCGACTCAACGAGAATAAATGCCAAAGCAAGATAAACAGAAGAACAACCTGAGTCATGGATGGCCCAGGAAAGAATAAAGTAGAGAAAAAAGAGCAAAAAGCTTACCGGCCAACCCTCCCCAACAATTCGGGGAAGGGTGGCTCGGTTACGAAAACCCGTAGGTTTTACTTCGACTCGAACGTGGGAGCTCTCGGTGAGTCCCGGCGGCGGCGGCGGCGGCGGCGGCGGAAGCCCCAATATCCTTACCACTTGACCACAGAGGGTGTTTGTGGTAGGGGTACTGGGGCTGTTGGAAGGAGTGTGGTTGAACTAATACATATACCACTGATCCCCCCTCCTGCTTCTACCGTGTCATGGGCTGTATGCGGGTTCGAGGCTGCAATCTCTGGTCTAGGATATCATTGGTGTGTTAGTTGATGTCGGTGATGCTGTGCTGCCGTCCTAGGTAAACTGTGCTTGGCAGATTTCATCAACGTGTCAATAAATTCTCTCTATCTGGAAGTGTTCATATCGAGCACTTGGACATGTCTATAAACAATTGAGTGACAGATGTCATAACTTATCTTCCTGACAGCGATGTCCAGCCCAAGGAAAGATCTCCTCTTGCCAAGGATGCAGCCTCAAAACTACAAACCTGTCATCGTGTGTAGAAGAACGTGTATAAAAGCCCCTTCAACATCCTCGTGATGTCCGCCAGTCCTGATGATCAACATCCTCCAGATACAAATGATACATATCACGCGACTCCAAGATGTGCCAAACCCAACCAACCCCCTTCGCATGCGGCCGCATCCTCAACATTCCCATCCCCTGCAAATACGTCAGCTACCACCCCCATGGCTAAGGTACCATAAGCAACCACCCTGCACCCAAAACATCAACCATACACTACCCCTCGTCAAAAAGACAACACTCGAGAATGCCTGAGCGTAGATTGTAGATGAATCGTCCTTCCCCGCCGGCCTCCTTCAAAGAGAAAGGGTGTTGGTAGTGGTGACCTTGTGCCATAATTCCCGTGCGCAGTGATCACAAAGGTAGAGATAGACAAGACTCTGGAAACTCTTCTATTCAAATACCAACTTGAAGTATTATTCCCCTCCCCACTCAGAAAGAAGCTAAATACTGCTGCAAAATATATGTATAATATCCTCTCAAAATCATTCCTTCATATCCTATATCTTCACCGCAAAATCGGTTTGTTTGTATTGTAAATCACATCACTGCAACTCCCTCACCTCCCCATCCCCCCTCTCAGTAGGCAACTCCGACACCCGCCCAGGTACATACCCCCCTTGCTGCTGCTGTTGTTGTTGTTGTCCTCCATAAGGATTATACACCGGCGGCCCCCCAAACTGCTGCTGCTGGCCCTGCCCCGGGTTATACTGATTCGGCGGCGTCACCGGGTTATGATTCTGAAAGTTATTATACCCCTGCCCCTGACCCCCAACAGTGGAAGGACTCACACTCCCCTGCTGCTGGTGTCCATACCCCCCAAACTGCTGCTGACCCTGCGGTGGTTGCTGATTCTGGAATCCAAACGCCGGAGGAGGGGAGGGTGTACCGTGGTTGTCAAAACCCGGGGAAGTATCACCACCGGTAGTGGTGCTCATGAATGATGGTTTGGCGATGCTGGCTCTGGGATCCATGGGGTTGAAGCCTGGCGCTGTCCCGGCGTAGTATTCGGAAATCTGGTTGGATGGGTGTTGGGCTTGGTTTTGAGTCTGGAAGGAGAGATGGGATGACGGCGGGGGCTGGGAGAAGGACATGTGTGAGGATGGCGGGGGGAGGTTGTTGACTTGGGTGATTGGTGGCTGGTTGTTTGCAGCGGCGGCGGCTTTGGATTTCTTGTTCATTTTAACAAGGAGCCAGATTCCGAGACCGATGAGAGCCAGAGCTGCGATGCCGCCTACTACTCCGCCTACTATTGGGCCGATTGGTGTTGAGCTGCCGCCGCTAGGTGGTTCGGTGGGACCAGGCGTGTTGGTATTGGTGCCGGTTGTGGAAGTCGAGGAGGTTGTTGTGGTGCTTGGGCCTGTTCTTGGGAGGACAGTGGCGTAGACAACGTCTGAGCCAGCTGCGACACCGCAACCCATGAGCGTGTAGGGTTTTAGGTCATTGTAGATGTGTGTGAGGCAGTGAGGGTATTCTGATTGACCGCACCAAAGAGTAAAGCCGTTTCTGGTGGTGAAAAGGGAGCGGTCGGTGGAGTCGAGGCATCTCGTGGGAACGGGGCAGTTGCTGGTGGAGGTGTCACAGCAGCCGATGTGGGTGAGTTGGGCGTTGTAATGGCAGCTTTGGGTGATGTCGCAGTAGAGCGGAATTGCTTTTACCGGCATCAGCATTCTTGCCTCTTCAGTCACAATAAAAAGGGAAATACTCACAAGCCAACCCACTAACATATCCACAAGTCGGACCCTTCAACTCCTCACTACTGCTGCCAGTAGCGCTGATCTGTCTCTTCCCCTGCAACCTCAAAATAACCTCATCCGTCTTCTGCCCCTCGGGCGGTGAGGTCATGGTAGGTGAAATCCCCATCATAAAGTCCTTATGATCACAACCCGACGTCTCCTTCGCCGGCTCCCACCGCGGCCCATTGTCACTCCCCCATTTGAGCGCTTTAGCCTCCGCCAGCCCAGCCCAACCCAGTGCGACGAAACCTTCGACGATCTTCTTCTTCATGCTTGTTCCGCGCGTGTGTTGATCAAATCTTTGTTTATGACTGCCAAAAACACGCCTGTTCAAGCGCGTAGCTTAAAATACCCGTCAATGCCACCTCTCGCCCACTGTATCTTGTGTTGTCTGTCAATTTGCCGTCAATTTGCCGTCAATTTGCCGTCAACACCAGCAACCAGTCATTCACATCCCAGTTCAATCCAGTCAAAACGATTAAAAAACCAAAAGAAACAAAACCGCGCAACGGTCGAAACCGGACAATCGGGACCTTTTAAACCACCATCCATCACACCCGCAAGGCAAGGCTCTGATCCCCCAGTCCCCAGTCCCCAGTCCCCCATCCTTGCCCATCCCCCTCCCAATCTTCAGCTGAAAGCAATAATGCATCCCTACCCCCTCTCCCATTGGCCATCCCCCTGTCCGACCATGTGCGCCCACTCTTCCCCCCTCTTTCTTGATGTGGCTTTTGTTATCCCCGTTCTCGCCAGACTTGTGTCAAGCCACTCCCACCACCAGACGGATCTTCTTTCACCTGCTGTTTTTCCCCCAGAGGGAAATGCGGCACCGAATCTTGACGAGTGTCACGGTGTTAAACCACACTTGGCTGTCGGTGGCGTTGGAACTTGCATATACCCTCTTGGCACCACTTACAATCCCTTCCCACCTCCCACCGAGCGAGGCTGAGCTTTTTTAGCTTGCAGGTTCCATCGATGTGCTGGCCCTGTGGTACCCCAAGCGGGGTTTTTTATCTTGCCTGGGACTCATCTTGGAGAAAGCTTGTACTGTTGATCATTCTTATCCTCGAGAGTAAGAAACAAGGCTCCGGTGGAGGAACATCTCACCGACCCCCCCCCCCCGGATCTCGTCAAAAACCTGGGTCACGTCACGACATCTTCAGCAGTGCGCGCGATTCGGATTACAAAAGATATAAGGTGACATCCACTTTATTCAGGTCGTCGGTTGTGCAACTCCAGATGGTCAAGCTGGTCGAAGTGGGCGGAACCTGAAATGCAAGTTTCTGCAGGGTATTGACGAGGGGTGTGGGCGAGGAGGTTGGTGATTGGTCAGAGCTTGATGAATGGTTCAGTTCGAGCTGGATGGCAAAGCAGGAACGGGAACGGGTAGGTTTTTGTTTCTCGTTTGAATGCTATTGTCTTTTTTTCGAACGCGGCCTTGCTGATGATTTTTGAGACATGCATTGCCTCTTGGGCTATGCTATGCCTAAGATGTAGGCAGACATCTCATGTTCACTGGCATCGTGGTACAGGGTTAGGGCTGTATACCGCAGCCTCCTGACCCAAAGGAAACATCGTGATGAATACTGCTGGCGAGCATTACTGTTGCTAATGATCACGATAAAGACATGGCAGACACACAAGGCATACTCTCATATCATTTCGCCAAATACCATCCAGAACAAACACAAAGTACGCATCGCTGACCCCCACAGATCCAGACTCCATGCTAGAAAGCAAGGTTTATAGTATAACACATTCCCTCGATTTACCCCCTTTCCGTTCTTCATTAATTTCATAGCCTGCTACAGAGGCCGACGCCGGACGACTTGAACCCTGAGCTCTCTAACTCAGGTCCATGTCCCCCCACCCTCCAAACCCCCACTGTCAAAGTCGGCCCCTACCAAGTTCGGCAGACCTCCAAATATATTATCCCCGTCCAGATCCCCTCCTGGGCCCCCTATCGCACTCCCGGCCGCACTCCCCAAGTCGACATCGTGATTATCAACCCCGCCCAGCCCTGTGGTGTCAATGGTCATGCCCTCGACACCAACATTGACGGGGACGCTGTCTCCCACCACCCCTTGAGCCGCGGCAGCCATGGCATTATCCAGCGCATCACCCGCGACGACTCCCAGCCCGCCAACCATGTCTGGCTGTCCAAGCAGCCCTGCCACAGCAGTCTGAGGCAGCTCCATCTGAGCTTCTACCTGTCTGTACAGCCGAACCACGGTTTCTGCCAGGACAGGATCTGACTTTTGGATCTTCTTCCAATCATCGGCTTCATGTTTGAGGACTTCACGAAGCGATAACCTCCTTTGGATGGAAGGGAGTGGAGCGGCAAAGGTCGCGCCTGTCTCGTTGCTTGGTGGATTGGAGGAGGCCAGGGAGGTGTCATTTATTACGTCTGGCGCACAAATAAGCGATGTAACAACGTCATAGGCGACGCTGCCCTGGCCCGATTCGGTCAAGATCTTGAGCTCATCCAGTAGAACTGTTAGTAGCTGTTTCGCGCCGAGCAGTTTGTGTGCGGCAAGGGCCTGGCGGTGCGTGTAGGCTGTTGGCATTGTGTTGCCGTTCAATGGGGCTTGTTGGACCCAATTCACGAGACTCTGGATCGTGTGGCGAATGGCGGCCAAGATACCGCCATCCAGCTTCTGGGCTGGCTGTTGGTTCGTATCGGGAAGGCTGCCCGGGAGCGGATGGCCGTTGCCAGCATTGCCAGGTGTGTGGTTGCCGTGCGTGGTGGTCCAGGACTCGAGTTCAACATGGTCGGCCCCGCCTGTTCGCCGAGAAACGGTGAGGTTCTCTTTGATTGCCCTGAGAAGAGGCTCGACTTCTTGAGCTTTTGGGTCTGAGCGTTGGTATGATCGCAAGGCGTGCTCTAATGGCTTTGCCACGATGTTGAGAACTGATTGAAACATGGCTGATGCCTCGTTGGAGATGGAATTCGGCCGAATGAGTAGCTGAAGAATTTTCATGATGGACTTCTGGCATACAGGGCCCTCTGCCCAAAGTTGGTTGGAAAGGTACAAGATGGCGGGAACCAAGGAAGGCAACAAGAAGACCTCGACCAAATCTGCGACAGTTAGCATTATTCGTGCCCAAAGGAATAAAGACAGAACTCACACTCGAGACCACTCTTCAACGTCTCCTCATTCAATAACCCCGCGCTTATAGCTACTGAGATCTGGCTGAAAAGCACCGGCATGAGCAGATAAAAGTCCTGCGGAGGACACGAAGCCATCAGCTCATCGCCCAGCTCATCGCCCAGCTCATCGCCCAGCCCACCCTCTGCAAACAGCCCCTGTATCCACCCATTAAGATGAGAATGCTCTTGTGGACTGAGATCTCCGAGCAGGCGAACACAATGACCTCCCGCTATCAGCTTTCCGACGAATGAATCTGGGGACCGGGCCCCCAAGTCGGCTGGCGAAAGGCTGTACCGGTACGCAAACGCCATGAGCAGCAGAAGTATCGACCCAAACTCCTCATAAACTGGCTGATACTCGCCCTGCTCTTCATCATACCCGCCCCAGTTGTCGATAAGCTCGCACAATGGATGGATAATCTTTTGCGCCGGGCTGAAGAGGAGCAAAATATCCAACGATAGCGGCTTGCTGGCTAGCTGGCTGCACAACTGCTTGAGAGCCATAGTCTCCTTGTTCCTGCACAGGCTGCCAATCACCTCAACAACTGCTTGCGCAGCGGCCCCCACGTTTCCGTTCATGTTATCCAATTCCCCAATCAACTTTCGTGTTCGGTCCGAGTCTTGCAGGCACGATTGGACCAAAATGTCCTTGACATAACGACCTTCGTCCGGCAGCGTCTGGTAGGTAATATCTCCCAGAAGGTTCTCTATAGCCGTCTGGGACAATAACCCGTGAAGCTGGCAGGCGAAGCAGAAGTCTTGTCGTACCGAATCCTGGAACGACGACCCGGTGTTGGAGGACATATCGAACATGCCCGAGAAGGTCGGGAAAACGTTCGTGTCTACCTGGCCCAGGGCCTCGGTGATGCAAAGCTCGGGATTGAACGTATACAGCGGCGATGACTGCGCAAGCGCAACCAAAACTAACGGCACCTTGTTGACCACAAAGGACTTGAGCAAATGGCCAGCCTTGGCCCCCTCGTTGCGGAAGACAGCGTTGGCCAGAACGTCAAATGATGCCAAGATCAGTTGGACTGCTGCTTGCTGAATATCGCCTCCATATCTGTTATGTAGGTATGTGAATAGAGCCACATCGTCGATCAGGGGCCGCCCGACGAGCTGCCATTTGTTAGCATACAAACCCTTCTTCATCAGAGACCAAACTGACACGTACTGCAGCACTGAGATAGATATATAACCCAGCTCGGGTGTTGACAATGGGGATTTCAGGGACCTGGAAATTGTCCAACACCATCAGGTTATCCATGTAGCTGTTCATGTCTGATGCAGCGGCGTCCTTCTTTTCGGCGGAATCGTAGGTCGCAAGACTCTGGGCTCGGAACATTTCCAGCTGATTGGCAATGGCAGGATTGACCTGCATTATCGACGGGAGAAATGCCTCGAGATTTTGCGAAAGCTGTTTTCTGATAGCTGTGGTGAAGCCAGTTAGCAGAAGGCCATTCCACACACATCCCTGGGTGACGTACCTTTGGCTGCCGGTATCTGAAAGGTTGTCGGCACTTTTGGGCTCGCACTGAAGGCATTCAAAAACATGATGAAGGATTCGCGCGACCTTTCCATCTCCAGCTTTGCATGCAGACTATGCATGCTGCCAAAAGCGTCCTGTGAAAAGACAGCGGCGGCCTCGGTGAACAAGGCCATCCACCTCACCAGAATCTTGGATATCTCTACCACATCCCTACCGCTCTTGATTCCAATTCCCTGGTTGACTGTTTGCGCCAGGCGCCAGAATAGGATGGCCTCGGAGGAGTATGATGTCGTCCATCGTATCAGCTTCTTCCGTGTCGGCGCGTTCGCGTTGTCGTCCTTGGGCTGTGGGTCCTCCGACTCTGGGTGTATCTTTGTGTGTATGGTGGAGTATTTGAACAGGGCCTTGAGGACGGAAGCTGTATCGACGCGCCTCTGTTTTAACAGGTGCTGGAGGTAGAGAGGCACGCGCGGATCGAGGGCCTCGTGGTTGTCGGTGGTGGGTCGCAGGAGGAGCTCGGCGATGATGGAGGGTGGGAGAGGGTGCTTGACAAACAGTATCTTGGAGAATACGGCGAACTTGTCAGGATCGAGACGTTGGGCTTCGGCGCGGGTGATGAGCTTTGTCCATTGAGCCACGGCTGCAGGCAAGCCTACCAAGCTCGAGCCTGCTGTCGCGGGGCGGCCTTCCATTTGGGTGGCCGGGGTGACATTGATTGACTAGAGATGGATTCTATGGCATGTATCGTGGGTATCGTATGTTGTAGTTGTTCGAAACTGAGTCACCTGTGCTGCGCCATGAGTTGTTTGGGGGAAAAGACGTGAACCTAAGCTTTCGTGGTCGGGGGATGATTGTTCTTCAGAAGCCAAAGGTTCCAATTGAGAGTTGCTGCGCGCGCGTTGCCTTGAGCAGCCATTGGGGAAGTGGGGCATTTGGGGTGACAGGGGTTCCAGGTTCTGGAACTTGGGGGAACTGCAGGGATTAGACCCACTCAAGCTCCGGCCCGCAGATCTGGTGTGGTCTGTGCCTTACTAAGCTTCAACTCAACTTCGACTTCAACTTCTCAGTTTCTTCAGTTTATTCTGTCTCATGTCATCATGTCGAGGCTCTGGCCTCCAGGATTGTCATTCGAAACATATTTTCATGCCGGGATGTTGTAATGTATCAAAGTCCCCATATCAAGGTTCCGACCCCGAGAGGCCATTTCTACCACATCAACAGCGTTCTTGGTTCCTTTCACCGTCATTCTTTCTGTTTGCATCAAGTGATCAACTGCGCCCTGCTGTGAGATGTCCTCTCTATTCTTCCAAGGTCATATGCATTTCCAAATGAATTTCTTCGTCGAGCCTACCCATGGACTTTTTCAGCAGGGGAGACGCGAGCCATGGCACGGCCCCTTGTGTGATCCACTGCTATCTTAGCGGTGATTGCTTTTTGACCGACTATCTGTGTCTCATTTATTTCTCTCACTGACCACCTTTTCTCGCCCCAACATCGCTCGCATCTTCATCTGTATCACTCCATAAACCCACCATGGATCACTATTCAGTTCCGCCCTCGGCCAAACGGCAGCGTGCCAACACAGAAGGCGAGGGTGCTGTCCCAGACACCAATTACCATCCTGTAAGTCATTTTTCCAAACATCTCACCAAATCTCAACATTTTGATCACTAACATTCGACCAAGACCCCTCAATATTATCAAGCCTATCACTATTCCCAGGCTCCTGCATACCCACAGGCATCTCAATATACTCAAGTTCAGCCTCAGTATGCTCAGACTCAGTATTATCAATCTTCTCAGCATGCACAAGGCCCACAGTATCACCAGACTTCCCAACACCTGACAAGGCCTCAGTATTCTCAGACAACTCAATACCCTCAGATTTCTCAGTATCAGACTTCTCAGCACGCTCAGGCTGCCCAAAATACCGAGCCTTCTCAATACCCTACCATGTCGCAATCCTCCCAAGCTGCACAGTATCCCCAATACCCTCAGTACATGCAGAGTTCACAGACCTCTCAGGCTTCCCAGACTTCTATGTACACTCAGTATGGTCAGCAGGTTCGACAGGCTCAACAGGTTCAACAGGCTCAACGGGCTCAGCAGGCTCAGCAGGCTCAGCAGGCTCAGCAGGCTCAGCAGGCTCAGCAGGCTCAGCAGGCTCAACAGGCCCATCACGCGCAGCAAGCCCAGCAGGCCCAGCAGGCTCAGCAGGCTCAGCAGGCTCAACACGCCCAATACGCTCAGCAGACTCAAAACGCCCAACACGCTCAGCAGGCTCAGCAGGTTCAGCAGGCCCAGCAGGCTCAGCAGGCTCAACACGCTCAGCAGGTTCAACAGGTTCAACAGGCTCAACAGACTCAACACACTCACCAGGCTCAACACACTCACCAGGCTTCACAGACACCGCAACCTCCACTTCAGTCCCAGACTTCTCAAGTTTCACGAGCGTCTGGAGCTCCAGCGGCTTCACGGGCACCTCCGACCCTTCAGTCCCTTCTTCAAGCAAACGCTTCCCGGGCCCCTCAGGATCGTCTGACCCTGCAAGACCTCAGCGCCTTCTTGCCTTCTTATACCGACTCGGAGCTCGGCAGAATGGTCACAGCTTTTGACCTCCTCACGACCCAACAGCTCCTTGTGGCTGCAGCCAAACTCCATCCTGACATCGGTTACATGATCGCCCAGTACGACAAGATCAATGTTAAACCCATGCCCGCAGATCCAGTCCAAGAACCGCCCAAAGTCTCAGCCGAAAAGACAACATATGATCAAGATTATGATGATGACGGAGATGACGACGAAGACGATGATGATGACGACAACCAGCTCAAAACCCAGGGCAGCTCATCCCTAAACTTTGATCATCTGTCTGAAGAAGCCCACTACATCCTCAACGTGAAATACGATCGATTGAGTGCGCGCGAACAATATGACCTTTCTGGTGATGCCTCTGACAGTGTGGACCGCTGCGTTCGCAAAATAGTCAGCAAGGTCAAGCAGCATCCCGACTATGGCACAAAGCTCAGTGCTGTGACTAATCTCTGGAAGATACTGTGGCACGTTCTTACTTCGCCGGGTCAAATTGCCCATGAAATTCAAAAGGACGGATGTGATTGGGATACACAATTTGTTAAGCTTCACAGGTTGATGAGCAAGGCCGATATCGAAAGGTTCAGGGTCCAGGAAGTAGACGGGAAAAGGTGGCCTGAAAAGGTGCAGGAGTTGATCGAGGAGGCGGACTCCTACGGCTATTACGGGGAGTTAAAGGAGGCGCTGGATTTGATACATGGGTGATAGGACAGGAATGGCTGAGGTAAGGGTTGCAGATGTATAGATCGGGTGGGTAGTTTCTTACAGTCGGGCTTTTTATATCCTCGAGCCGCTTATCATAACAGTGTCCCTGAGTTGCCCTGCCTGTGGCTGGTTCCCTGGCCTTCAACCTCTTCTTCTTGCAGAGTGGTTATGGTTGTGTGTTAAGGAGGCTATTTGGGGCAGGTGTAGGAGTTGAACTCGTCGGTGCCCTGGTTGGAGGCAAAAGCAGGCCAAAGCATGAAGAGGTCGGAGTTACCACGGCTGGTGAAAGCCATCTGCTCACTTTTTGACTCCAATGGCATCAAGAGACTGTGGCCACAACCGGAGTCCCGATGAAGCCACTTGGCTTATCCTTGAAGTGTAATTTTATGTGGCTGATGATTTTGAGGCGGCTGACCATCCGCCCTTGTTCCCCTTTCTCTCCTACTCTCTCTCAACACAATCTTTGGTGTTCTCAGCAAAGATAATTCAGCAAATATGATCATGGGCTGCAGATATTTATGGGATTTATTCCTGGGATTCATTTCTTAGTTTAAGGTGCGTGAATCTATCACGAAGTAATCTTGGAAGATAATACCTGAGTACTCGTGGGTCCTTGGATTAGTTTGCAAACCCCTCTGCAAGCAGAGTGGGGGACAATATCGACGGACAGGGTCGAACCGACCGGACAGTCTTTTATATGGGAAATTGGTTCAAAAGTGTTGAAAACCACGTACTTTAACACCAAATATCACAACCAAACTACATTTTAAAATTAATTTTAAAACCTACATTAAAATAAGAATCTTTTTCTTAGTATTTTGTACTCTTTAGGTTTCTTTTTAAAATGTTATTTCGTTAATTAAAGTTGGCTGCAGATAAGCTATTTTTTGGTGTGTTATGAGTTTTTGACGAAAATATCGTGAAAATAAAAAAGTATGAAGAAAACTACTATCTTAACTATATCTCTACAACCAACAGTCCAAATTAGCTGCAATTTAGACTAAGTATTCATTATATATATGTATACTTATATACTTATTTTGGTAAAAAAAAAAATCAAGGCCTATTAAATAGTAGATGGTTGAACGGTAGGTAAAAAAGTAGCCCATATATAACCCTGGCCTGGCCATATATAACCCTGATACAAGACTGTCCGGTCGGTTCGACCCTGTCCGTCGATATTGTCCCCCACTCTGCTTGCAGAGGGGTTTGCAAATCAATCAAGGACCCACAGGTACTCCTCCAACCAGATCCATCGTCTTCTCCATCACAATATAAACGCTGAACAATGGCACGGTCCTCCGCGCGGCCCACTAAGGTAATCTTAACCCCTGCTCAGCACTCATTGCTTCTTTTGCGCGTCACAACCCATGATTGCCTCGCGCCTGTCTCAACATCCTCAAGTATTTATACGTCCCCAGATTATTCTCAGAGCCGCTTTGCAAGCAGGCCAGCAACCCAGAAGTAGCAATGGACCCCCCCCCCCCCCCCCCACCCAAACGCCAACGGGCCGACACAGCAGGCCATGATGTCATCCCCAATCAAACCGCAAGCCTCAAGCACCACCATCACAGCAGCCCCAAAACCAACATCTCACAGGCAGCCCCTCCAACAGCCCAGTCTCCTCCCCCTCCTCCTCCCAGCCCCTCCAAACTTCAGGACATGATCTCCGCCCTCCCCTCCTCCCTCCTCCCCTCCCTCCTCCTAACGGCCGCCCAAGCACACCCCGATATCTCTTCCCTTATTACGTTCCACCACCAATCCCAACTCGACGCTGAAGCCGCGCGCACACTCAACTTTGACCAGCACTCCAAAACCGCATGGTATATCCTCAACAAGAAATACGGTCGTCTTTCAGGTTCGCGGCAGTATGAAGCCGTCTATGATGCGCGATGAGCGAAGTAGAGGAGTGTCTCGATGCCATTGTGGCCAACGTCAAGCCGCCCTCAAATTTTGAGACTAAATTTAGCGCGGTGGAGACCGTGCGCAAGATTTTTAAGAGTGTGCTGATGGCTAATGGCATGGTTGGACACGAGGTTCGTAAGGATGCATGGGGCTGGGAGGACAGAATGGTGGGGTTGCTTGGGATGTTTACGGAGGAGGAACTTGTAAAGCTGTGTCACTGGGAGATGCCTGGTGAGAATGGGACGGTTACCTGGGTGGAGAAGTTGGAGGAGTTGAAGAGGCTGGCGGATGGATATGGTATCTTTGAGGGGCTGGGGGAGGCGTTGGAGTATCTGGAGGGGGAGGGGGATGAAGAGGAAGGAGAAGACGAGGAGGGGGAGGAGGAGGAAGAGGGGGATGATGAGGGTGGTGTTGAGGGATGGTGAGGGAAAGGGGAGTAGAGAGAGGTGTCGAGACGGTAAGCACGCCGTTGATAAAAGCTAGAGACTGCTACACAAAACACCGACTTTAAAATATGCTCCTTAAGGAGCTGAAATATAATAGACAGAAAGCCAGAATGGTTTAATAGGCTCTTTAAACGCCTACCGACTGCATTTAAAGGCCGACCCAAATAGTTAAGAAGCCTCTCCGACAATTGCAGTACTTGTTCTTTTGTCCACAGTGTGGTGGGTAAGGTACGTACATACCATGATTGTGAATATCTCAGCATGGGAAATAAGCTCCTCTGCCACCTCACCGACGAAACGCCAAAACTTTAATTCTTCCGATTTCCTTGACTCACCTGATCAGGCGTATGACGCAGAACGAAGTTTGGGGCAGCCACGTATCCATTCTGAAGTTTCGATCCGCCGCTATGGCTATTTAAAGGCGTACCCTGCTGTCCCTTCCATCCTCTCTCCCACAATCCCCAGTTTCTTATCTCGTGTTTCCTCACTCATACGCAGATCACCATGGCGGCGCCCGATCAACTAGCCATGTGCCAGCGCTCTGAAACTGATGGCCACGAGGAGGTTGCTGTCAAATCTGAAAATGTTGAAACAAAGCCTGTAAGTGCTGTTCTTAGGTAGACATACCGTTCACTCTCTCAATTTCGTTGTACCAACACTCGGCCCAGGTTCCTCCCGCTTCTCCGGAACCCATCCCCTACTTGCAGTTGCGACATATGGCCCGAGATCTCCAAACACCACAAACTCCTCCACATTGTCATAAGGGCGGCCCATTCTCACCCGGATGTCCTAGAGCGACTGAAAGAAGAGCTCGCAGTCGCAGACAACAGAATACGGCTCTTCGACTCCTACAACGCTGAACTGATACTCGACCCCCGGTATTGGAAGGATACCCATGGGAATTTCAACAGATTTCACCCGTGGGCGCAGACGATCAACAGGATAATCCAACACGATATAGTTGAGCAGTTGGGAGCAAACTCCCACTTCGAAGACAAGATCAGCGCGATCGAGACGCTTACCGAGATCTTGAGGCTCATACTCACGGCCAAAAGCCCCGTCGGGGACATTGTCCGAGAGAAGGCCCCTCAATTTCGCTGGGATCTGTCGATTCTCAGTGTGCTGAACCTGTGCAGCATTGAGGAGCGTGGTTATTTGCGCAGTTGGGAGGATCAGCTGGTAGAGCTTGTCGACCTCGCGAGCGAACAGGGCCCTGACTTGCTTGTCAAAGATTTGCAGTATACGCTGGATACTTTTCGATCAGAGACTTGTGTGGCCGAGCAGGATAGCCTCATCTCGCCGTCGGTGAAGGAGAAGGAGGAGGAACACGCTGTGGAGAAGGAGGAGTCGGAACACGCTGTGGAGAGGGAGGAGGAGGAAAATTGCTGGGAGGTTGTCCTTGATTTTGAAGAGTAAGACCATTCTGAGCTCTACCGTAACTTGTTCTCTTGTATATATAAGAGAAATACATGCTCTTCTTCGGAATGTTCGAGATGGCTCATCAATGCCCGTGACCTGCACGGACCATGATTTGCTGTGACGGCAGGAACGATGCTTGGAGGCGGACAGCAACATGACGAGCTTTGTTTGCACGCTCCTGCCAGTCCAACCAATGCTGCCTGAACACCCCGCAGTGATTGTTTGTTTCTGTTTGCTGAAGAGGCAATTCAGGCCGACCTTACTTATTATTGTCTCTCTCGCTCTCTCTCTCCCGCTCTTCCCCGCCACCATCAACACCAAGTAACAACAGTCCCGCAAAGATGCCGTCGTCCAAGACTGCCAAAAAGAAGCAGCGCCAGAAGAAGGCGGCTGCTGAGAAGAACCAGGTCGTAAGCAGTGTCAGCTATCTACTAACCTTCAGTTCCCCTGGAGGCTGACATGGTACCAGATTCCCGAAATGACCGAGGAGGAACTGACCTCCATGATTTCCGGCCTTGAACCCACGGCATATGAGAAGACTCTCGTCGATGCTGCCCGCAAACATGGCGATGTTGCCGACATGATCATCACCCGCCACGACTCGCTCCTCAAGATCAGGGTCCATGAGGAAATCCTCGTTGTCGACTTCGCCAAGATGGCCAAAGCCATCAACAGGTCTCTGAATGCGAAATATTACGAACTGCTCGAGTCTACCACAGCCGAGAACCGCACTATCCAGGTGCGAAAGTACGCCAAGACCCTGGTCAACAACATCAATGGCGCACTGAACTACATGACCGCTCAAATCACAGAGGACTCGCTCTTTTCCACCAAGTTCGCCGCCTTGGATAGCGTCCGAAGTGTGCTGGAGAGCATTCTCCGCGGTCCCAAGCCTCTCCAGGACAACATGTCTCGATTCCCAGCTTTCCAGAAGTGGGACGTCAAATTGATGGTTGTGTTGAAACACTTCAAGCCCGCTGAGATGTGCAAGATCAGATGTAGCGGGTACAGGTGTGACGAGCACGATACTCCAACTCAGTGGATGAAAGACATGAAGCGCCTGTGTCTTCTCAATGAGATCACCGACAAGAAGCTCTTTGGCCATTGGATCGACCATGCCTACAACTTTGGCTATGATAGGGTGCAATCAGCCGAAGTGCCTGACGCCACAGAGCATGAGGTCGCCATCAGAGAGAAGAATCTCGTGAGTTTCACTAAACTATTTTATCCCTGCTTTGTCCAAAACTCAGCCGTGGCTAACACCTTATGCAGCCTGCGCCCTCACAGACTGAAGTTTCATCCTCACAGATTAAGGCTTCATCCTCGCAAAACCCTTCACTTGAGGACGATCTAACTCAGTCTTTTGAGACAACCTCCTCTTCAGAACCCCTGAGGAAAGAGCCACCCAGGCCAAAGCTGACCAAGGAGGAGATCACGAACATGATCTCTCCCCTTTTCCCGACCGTGCTCAACGAAGTCATGATCTCCACAGCCCTCGCCCACCCTTCGGTCATTCCTGCCATCAAGGTCGCCTATGAGGCCAAGGTTGCAACTGAATCGTCCAGGACCAAGGCATGGGATACTCTCTGCCTCGTCATGAACACCGGCCTCAACGACTACTATCGCCTCTATATACGCAGCGGAATCAGTGTCGCAAGATATGCCGACCAATCGGCCACATATATCGATGACGCATTGACACAGGTTTACACGGATTTCAGGGCGCTGCATAAACCCCTGTACAGCACCAAGATCGCTGCTTTGGAAGGCATTCGCAAGATCTTGGAGGAGGTTCTCCGCTGTCCAGACGAACTTCGAGATGCGCTTTGCTGGCATGTGGAGGTTGAAACGACCAACGATTGGGCGCATAATCTGGTGAGAATTCTGGAGTGTTTTGAAGACGAGGAGATATACAAGCTGGTCAAGGGCAAGACTGATGAGCCGAATGACTTTTGGTCGAACCGTGGCGTGCCGGCTCTGCTGGAGCTTGCGAGGAAGGTGAAAGGGCCTGATTGCCACCCCTGGAGGAAGGAATTCTTTCGTGACAGTCTTTTGGAGGTTTCCTCCCTTCTGTGGAAGGCTGTCACCAAGTGTGTGGACCCGCTCATGGTGGAGGACGACTATGAGCAAGGTTTCCCGGTGGAGTGTACTTGTGGTTTCTTTGAGGATTCCGATGAGGATGGTGACTCGGGGTGTCGCTGTTATTCTTGTGAGGGTATTGATGATATTGATGACGAGGATCTGGAGCTATATTCGCTGATGCCTCTTGCTTGATCAGAGCCAGAAGTATCACCTGGGATTTGAAAGAATGGCAGAGGAGGATACGCTGGGCAAACCAGATAGGGTCAGAGTAGCAACAGGGTCATGTAGAACAATGCCATAGGTCATCATCTGTCTGACAACACATATTTGCTCGCCCTGCTAGCTGGACTTGCGCACGAGAGTGGGATTAGTATGAGGGGGTGGTGGACGAGGAGCCTGGGGAGGAGTATGGGGTAGAAAAAATTGAGTATATGGATAGTGAGGTTGAGGGTGCAGAGGTTAGGCAGCGGAAACCTAGGCTTCAGGAGGTCCGGTGAGGGGATTGGTAGGGACTGGATGTGTGATGCGATTCCAGTCTAGAAGAGCTAATTACAGCAACCAGAATAAGGTACTGATTCAGGTGATTCAGACATCCCCATGGATGAAGAAGAATGTGATATCTCCAGTCACGAAAGCAGGCCCTATTGCCTCCATGACCCTCTTCAAATGTCTCAATTGCACGTCCCCATTTACCTATGTGAGGCCGGAGGACACCAAGCTCAAAGGTGAATATGGGCTGGGCTGCTCTTGGTGTCGCTCCCATTCACTCGAGCTCCACGAACCACTGGCTACGATGATCATCCTGAGCCCCACGATGATGTCGTCGTCGATGGACAGCTCGACGACCTGGAAATTGAAAATTCCGATTATTTATTAAAAATTGCGCAGCACATCCTTTCCTTTTCGCTTTACCTTCAACACCGATAGAATCCAGCAACGTTCACAACAATGCAACGTCAGTCATCAATGACAAAAAAGACAGAGCAAAGTGGGCACCTGATCAAACAAACCTGCCTCTTGTATCATACCTACCTAAGTAGCTATCTGATAGAAAGGAGCAAGTTCACGTCATCCCATGAAGCTTCCAGAAGGAAAGGACGAGTCGTACCGTGGTTATCAGACAATCTGGTCATCACTTATTATTAACAAAGATAAAAATGAGCACCTGGGAAAGCAAACCTGCTCCTTGTAGGTATCTTATCTGATAGCAAGGCGTAAATCCACGTCATCCCCTCAATCTCAAAGATAAAAGGGCGGGTCCGTCAGTGCTCACTTGCTCCAAGATCGAAGCCGGGGCCACAGAGATACCCCCAGTCCTTCAATATATAAACTACATTAACCTACTTCTTCAACTCTCTTCCCTCATCAACAACAGCCATCAACAACAGCCATCAACAACAGCCATCAACAACAGCCATCAACAACAGCCATCAACAACAGCCATCAACAACAGCCATCAACAACAGCCATCAACAACAGCCATAAATAACACCAACACCATCTCCGAACCAAATATCACAGACAACATGTCTCACACCGCCAACAGAGGCCAATTCGTGCCTTGGGGCATCGTAAGTTATCCTCAGCACGCGGCGTTGGAGATGATCCGTAAGACCCTCCACGGTGTAATCACCACTTTGATCTGGGTTGGCACTCCGAGAAGTGGTGTGGTTGAGTACGCTGGCGGCGCCTGCGGTTCGGCTACTATAAGCCGTTTGTTTGACACTTTCACCACTTGGGAGATGGACAGGCTGATTTTCGAGGATGGGGGGGCTTGGTTGGAGGAGGTGAGGCTTTTGAAGGGTGCGGTGGAGAATTACAACATCTTGCCTGAGATTGAGCAGGTTTGGGAGGTCCTGAGGGCTAGGGAGAAGGCTGTTAAGAGGGAGAAGAAGGCCCTCTTGAGCGGTGTCTACTAGGGGGATAATAGACGTGGGGATAGGTAGCAGAGTGCATTTGCGTTGCGGTTCAGCCGGGCAGTCAATGAAGTCATGCATACTTATCTGTGTCGCTGTGTGCTATGATCGTTGTGAAAATGTGCCCTTACGTGAGAACTGGGAGTCTAACAGACTCGATTACCTTAGTGTCTATTTGTTTGGTGAATGTCGAACTGCGTCTTAGCAGTGCCTTTCTAGCTGGGGAAGGGAGGGTCCCTGTCCCGATGGCAAAAGCGAACATCTATAGGCGTAACTTATCGATCAAATTGTGTTAAAATAGCATGCTTTACTGATCTCAGAGACACGGAAAGAGCCATTTGCCACTGGAGAATCTGATGATCGCAGCATCCATGATGTTCCGCCATGTCCAGCACCAGACACCAATCATGTCTAAAATCTGTCCACTAACAAGCCTTTCATATTGGATATTAGAAATAAGGCATTGTAGGTATACTCACAATGCCTTTTACTAAAGAGATGTCCATTTAGGGGGTCTTTTTGAACTCCTCTTCACAAATATATCCTGTCTTGTTTGCACCCTCCCACAAAAGTTTCCTGTCTTCACAGCGCCCCTTCACAAAAACCAGCTCAACCCAGCACCGTACCTAGGGTAAGGTAAAATTGATAATCAGTATTCGTTTGTGCTCAACAATCCCCCTATAGAGACCAGACCTCCCAAGAATCCAGAAACGGCATCCATCACGGTCATTGAGAATTTAACCGCCTCTAACTCTACCAGTTACCATAGAGGTCCTTAAGTTCTCACATGTTTCTTCGACGACGACAGCGAAAATATTTGCATTACTAAGATTTACGATGGCTTACATTACCCCGTCCAAGGCGTGCAGTCCGGCGTGCACAAGCGGGAGCCTATGGCAGTGGCAGGACCGCTCGCGTACGTTGCTATTACCAACAAAGCACCGTTTGTGCACGACTTCTATAGCTGTCCTGCCATTGCTATAGGCTCCCGGTTGTGTACGCCGGACTGCACGTATAGCAGTATCAACCAACTTTTCCACTACCTCGCACAATAATTTCTAAGTCGAAAGATTTTCAAACATCCCTGCCAATATGGTACAGTACCGCTTACGCACGAATTTTAAAAGTTTAACACCGCTACAGTGGATCTGAAAACTATGCACCAATTGTCTGGATTAGCGTCAAGCCTGGCTCTCTGGATTCAGTCAACGGCGCATGATCTTTGAAGAATATAACACCGCTTGTGCACGATGTAATTATCAACACAGCAGCGCTTGCTCACGATGCTAGGATAAACACAGCAGCGAGCAGAGGAGAGGCGGGCAGAGGAGAGCGGCTTAGAGGAACTGATGCTAGTAGGCGAGCAGAGGAGAGGCGGGCAGATGAAGGGTCGAGTTTGCGAACAAGTGGAGGCAGACAGAAGAGAGGCGGGCAGAAGAGGGGCCGAGTCCCTGAACAAGCAGAAATAAGTAAAAGCGGTGTTGCCGGAGAATGGAACGTCGAGTTGACCAACGGGTAGAGGTGAGTAGCCCAGAGGAGCTGATGCTAGTGAGGAGAAGCTTGGATGAAGTTTGAAAAAGCTAAAGATGAATATAAATTGAATATTATATAGCATAATTAGGAGAAAATAAGTGTTGTGTTTATTAGGGGTGTGGATAGAGCTGGGTAAAGAAATCAAGGGGGTTACTAGGGTGATAAAAAGGGGTCCAAACAGAGGTCCCCTATTCATATCAGTGATATCATGGCCAGTCATCCACAACACGGCAAATTGGGCACGTGAGTAGAAGAAATTGGTTTTTATCCCTTCCATATCATTGGCATCTACTGCTAGGAGCAATTCCACGTGATCCCTTCTACCTGAGAGCTTGAGAACAATACAAACGGTGACTTCGTACTGTGCTTATCGTTAGTTAGGTCGTCATTCGTCAAGAAAACAGAGAAAATGAGCACGTGGGGAGAAAAATACCGATTCTAGCATCCTATCGAAGATATCGAATGGTCCACATGATCCCTTCAGGCTTGATAAGAGAAGAGCAGCTTGAGGCGACCACCGAAGGTAGGGACTCTGACACCCGTCGATAGACCGGCGCCCGGGCCATATATAGACCCCCAGCTGCCTCAATATTTACTTCGACTCTATAAACCTCTTCCCTCCACTCTCTCTCTCCTCTCAAATTCTCACGTTGTCTTCCGTTCCGACTCCCTTCCTCCACCAACAACACCCTCACAAACCCCCCGCGTCCCCAACAAAATGTCCGAGTCGAACACAAAACCCCAATTCGCCCTCAACGGCGCTGTAAGTTCTTCCCCTTGCACAATCACTCGTTGTTCCCCGTCCAAAAACTTACACCCCAAACCCAAACCCCAGGACCACATCGCCCTCCTCGAGCACCGCCGCCACAGCCAAACCCACCACCCCCCCACCGTGTCAGACCTCCGCCTCTTCGACCCCGAATGGGCCGGCATGTCCAGCATCCTCTCAGAATACTCCCTCTTCACCCCCACCACCAAAGCGAAATTCTCCCTGGCCCTCGTCCGCAAAGCCAACGCCTCCTTCGAGAAGATCCTCTCCCAGCTCGACGACTCTTCACCATCGACAAGCTACTACGCCAAGTTCGCCGCCATGGAAACCATCCGCAAGATCCTCCACGGCCTAATCGACGCTCTCCTCTCCTCTGCTCCCCCCGGGGCCGTCGTTTCAGAAGTTGGTTTGGCTGCGCACATGAAAGCCTGTGTTGGCTCGGCCGCGATGGGCAAGGTGTTCAACACGTTTGTTCCCTGGCAGATGGACCAGATAATCTTCGAAGATGACGGGGCGTGGGTGGAGGATCTGCGGGTTTTGCAGGCCAAGCCCGAGGTGCAGGCTCACTGGGGGGATGTCCGGCGTGTTTGGCAGGTTCTCTGCGCTAGGAAGAGGGCGGTGCTGGAGGACAAGTTTGCTAGGGAGAGGGAGATTGCAAAGTACAGTGTGCAGAGGGGGAATGCCCGGTGAGGAGACTGGACTTGGAAGGGGCCTTTTTCTTTTTTTTTTTTTTAAAAAAAAAAAAAAGAAAAAAGAAAAACTTCAATATGCATAAGAAGTTTCAGTTGACGCCTTGTTGACATGTAAAGACGCGTATTTGCATTGTAAATAGGCCTATTTAAATCGCCAGCATGTTTATTTAAATCGGGAACATGTCTATTTGGATCGTAAACACGCATATCTGCATCGTAAATACACCTCTTTGGACTTCAAAGAGGCCTATTCTCAGAATGCAAGTCGCACACGGACTACTTAAGAAGCGTTTGGCTGATCTTGGAGCGAGTGAAAAGACGATGGATAGAATGGAGGGAATGAGTAAGAAAGTGAAACAAGGGATGATTTCTTTTGTTGGATATTGCGAGGAGCAAGTAGCATGGTAAGAAAAAGGAACATAGCAAGCGACTTTTCCATTTCTTGTTTCTTTCTTTCTCAAACATGGCAAAAGAGGAAAGTTGTCATTGAGCGGGACATGACTTGGCTTGGCGTGGCGGAGGGCATCGTGGGAGATGACATGACAAAGCATTATCACATATCATGGGGTATGGACTGACGAATGAGTTATCATCAAGGATGGCTTGAGTAAGGTGTTACTTTTTCCCTTGGCCCTAACGCCCCATCATAAAACAATCGATCGAGGGCACGCCCCGTTCAGCAAGCATCGCCCTGGCATCATCAAGCCTTTCTGGTGATAACGAAAACACCCCGAAATAAAAACTGTTCCAAGCCTTGTGCACTTCACAAAATGTACCTGCCTTCTCGAGAAGATCCCAGAAATCCTCGATCCAGGCCCCGCCGTCTTCATGCACCAGGCGATCCAAATCACCACACTGCATGTGCTCTAGTACTGCTAATATGACATCCGAAGCCTCACAGGTCTCGGTCCGCTCGAAGAGGCACGGGGTCGGCGTGAACTCCGGGTCGAGAATGTACACCATGTAGCGGAGGATCTTGCGGACTGTGTCGAGAGCGGCGAAATGAGTTTCGAATGAGTACTTATAGTTCATGCGAGATTGGAACTTGTCTGAGATTTCCCGCAGTACTTTATTGATAGCCTCCATGACGACGGGTAAAGTTTCCTCTCGCTCTTCGGGGGAACTATGCGAATATCCTCTGAGCAAGGTCCTGGCGGCTATCCACTGACGGTCGAACTGGGCGAGGTCGATGATTTGTCGAGGCCCCTTGCGGAGGTGTTCACTCAGATGAAGGCCGAGATAGTCCTTGTAGGAAGTCAGCAGAGGAACGGGTGATAAAGACCATGTGTGAATGTAGACAACTTACGCCAGGTCGAGGGCCTGGAATCGGCGACTTCTCAGCGGCGTCGCTGACGGCTCTCTTGATTTCGTGATGCATCGTGGCGATATGTAGGGTTTTGTGTGAAGGTGGAAAGTCGGAAGAGAACGGCGAGGGGTAGATAAATTTGAGCAACGCAATTTGCCAAACAGAAAATTTCTGATTTGCTCTCTGTCGGAAGGAGCTACTGGTAGTTTGCTTCTCCCATGTGAGATGGGAAGGAGCGACTCAGTAGACCTCTTTCCATGATTTGCCTGGGTGTGTAATCTTTGGTGTGGTCCCCATTCTCTCTCAATTATTTTCTTCTCTCGACACCGCATCACCATCGGCAAGCCCATCTGCATCAAGATGGTGCAAGGAACCAAAAGACGCCTGAGCAATGTGGCGGAAGAGGAGTCGCTGGCTCCAAACAAACGAGCTGCCTGTGGCGATGTAAGCAGCATCATCAATTGTTTATCTTTATTTTGATCTAAAGGCTGACGTTGTACAAGAACAGACCGGCCGACAGAATCAAAGTTACTACCCATTTTGATGACCTACTGCTAGCCGCCACGACCACACTGGAGAAATATGACCATATCTCGGATCCCTGGGGCGAGCATAGGGAAGAAACCCATCCGGCCGTTGTCAAGGCTATCAACAACACCCCGGGAGAGATCTTCACCAGGCTGGAGTCCATCAACGATCCTTTAATCGTGGTTCGGTTTGCGGCGGTCCAGGCGGTCGACAAGATGATGCAGCATTATGTAGCCACTCTGTCCCAATATTATAATCCTGACGAGAACTCTAAATATATCTGTAACTCGACTGATATAGCAATCATCAAATTGGTAGGTGGCCATGATGATGTTATGGATCCTATGTCGAAAGACTATGGAGCGCTATACAACTCGCTATATCTTGAGAATTCTCGAATTTGGGGCTGGCACTGGTACGGTAGCTGGAGAATCTTCCCTGCCAAGACGGATTGCTAGATTGAAACAAATAGGTTCCGGTTGGCAGGAAGTCTGGAATGTTTTAGCCGTCTCTTCCTCGAGACCCAAGAGTTTGCAAGAGGGTGTATACGGATAAGAATACCATCTGGACTGCGCTAAAGTGTCTTTTCCACAAATGGATGTCAAATTTCGTCAGCTCTACAAAACTCGGCCTGAAATCTATCATACACTAAGACTGGCAGAATGTTGACAGCCCCATGTATGTTTCTGGCGCGGGGTTTATGTACACTGATTTGCCAAAAGATCACAATGACAATCCGAGCGATTAGATTGGATTCAGAGTGGCCAGCTATTGTTTCATTTATGGTTCTGGTCGTGAGCTGGAAAGACCAGATAGCCAGCTGGTGTTGTAGGTGTTGTTTCGTTAGGGAGCTAAATCCTGGGAACTATTTCCTATCTCCCTCATTTATGGCAACAACGAACAAGTGCAAAAGCATCGTATATCAAACGTGAAAAGAACTATATTAACAAGGAACAAAAGTATTGAGCAGCAGAAATGTCAGGCAAGAAAATCGAAAATGTAGGAATCGTCTTCAACGATAAGGTATACAGCTCGTCCCCTGTGTCTTTTTCCCCACTCACTAATGTTGTTGTTCTCGAACCAGGATGTTCTTTACGGCTTTGTTAAGCGTCTTCCACCTACCTAACAAACAAAATGTTATTCTGAAAGAGGCCGCTTTTAAGGATGTAAAAGTTCTTGATCTCATTGAACAATACATTGAGTACGATGATAGACCGGACAAGCAGGCAGGAGATGAATATGATGGAAGTGGTTGTCTTCCCAAGACACTTCTGTTCTCGTTATACAAGCTAATCCAATTCCACAAACACCAGAAATACATTACCAACCTGGTCAACTATCTCGGCAACCGGGACCAGATAGAGCTCATCGCCGAAGCCTACACTTGCTCACATTACACGATATATCTTGTAGAAGAGAAGTTCTTCAACCACGAGTGGAAGACAGTTAAGGAACTCTTTCAGAAGTTGAACAAGCGCCAGGATCAGTGCAATGATGACTGCAAAGATGATTGCGGTCATCAAGCGAACGAGTTTCGCGCAGCCGACGCTTTAGCAAAAGCAGCAGCAACCGCCATGAAGAATATTGCTATGTTGATATGGAGCCAGTCTGACTATTACAGCAGGTTGAACGCTCTGGGGACAATGCAGAGGATTGCTCAAGTCATACATACACTACGACGTTGCGGACAGTTGCTCTGGAGACCAACTGAAAATTGTTTTTAAATCTTTTAAATATGGATTCTGGAATATGGCAAGGGTAATAAGGCTCTTTGATGATGACGACTTGGGTCGTCTCGCTCTTGAGTCCGAGGGTAACAAGGTGTGGTTCAAGGAGATTGACGCTATGTAAAGAGATGCTAGCAGTTTTCCCGTGGCCTTATTCAAAATTAAAAATGGCTTAGGCATCGTCACTTCGTTTCTGGAGGAATTCGGAGGAGGTGAGCGAAGAGGGTTAAAGGCCTTTGGTGTGTGTGTTGGAAGCAGCAACAGGGCCGTGGAACTGACAGCTGGATACCTTACCTAGGTACCTAGCTGGGCCACGAGACAATTCACTCTCCTTTGCAAGCATTTGGAAAACACCAATGAATGGTTCCTTATGCCATAAGGGGTGATACCGGCCGTATGAACGCGCTCGCCTTTGTTGAGGGATAGATTGGAGATATTCCTGACGGCAGCGGACGTGCCAGCGGCAGGAGAATGGTTCTACATGGCTGAGAAGTCAGCTTCATGACAACTAAGAGCGCATTCGGGACGTAGTCTACATCATTCTGAGATATTCTGTAATTGTTGTTGTTCTCAACGCTTTGAGACAGGGGTTCGGGCGTGGTGTTGGCGTCTGCCATGGTATCGTGTGGTGGCAGAAGAAAGATATGGCGGTGTAACAGTAGGTAAAAGGAGGAGACGTACTTGGCAAGGATGAAAGATATATACTTGCGCAAAGGAGGCCCGGGCTTTGCAGACAACCTGCTCTTTCCCCAAGTGAATTCGATGATAAGATGCAGATCCGGAAATTAGGAGCATACGGTTCTTCCCATCTCAGCTCCATGTTCAACCTGGAAGCCGCCTGATCAAGCCAACAGATCTGGGGGGAGGGAAGGAGCAACCGTCTTGTCTAGGTATAATTTTTGTGTGAGCCACCATCTTTAACCCTCGCACACTTCCTAAGTCACATGACAGTCATCTGATGAGTGGAACATCAGGATGACACAGACAAAGAGTCTGCACGGACAAGCAGGAGACACGCAAGATCATAGAGGTTAGTAAGAGCCTTTGGATGGGATAGCCTCACTCTGTCAGGTTAACGACGCCAAAAGGTCGATATTAAGGTCCGTGATGACGAGACTTCCGCGGCAAACCGTAGCTACCTTACCTAAGGTACTCTGCCATCCCATCCCATGACTGCCTTCCACATGCTCCTTCCACTGTTGCTCCTGGCTCCTGCCAGTCACGTAGATAGCGGCTTTTCTGGAAGCCATGATTCTCATCCGTTCTTGCCTTGTCTGCTGTCTTCTAGGTTCTTTGTTTGTCGGACCTACATATACCTAGCTAGGTACCTAGCCATCGCTCTGGCCCAGCCAGCTTGCTCAACGTTTTCCCATCAGTTTGCAGTCCTCTTCAACTGTTTGCTTTGTATGGGCGCCTGGGTAATCTATCTCTCCTTCAACTCCTAGCTACCTCTGCAATCACCCATGGCAGACGACAACGAAGCCAACTTTACTGAGGCCAAGGCCTCTCCCAGCCACAATGTCAGTCCCAGGCTGCTAAGTGTACCCAAGCTGTCCAGTTGTTAATCTTTTTTAGGCACCTCCCCAGAAGAAGAAGGACATCTTGGAGCGTATCGCCTGGCTTCCTCCCCCAGTGTTGCAAGAAGTCTTGGTCAGAGCCGTCGAACATCACCCCGAAATTGCCGACTGGATCAACCAGGAATACGAATTCCGAGGCTGTGGCTTACAAGACACAAATTTGTGGATCAATGAATCGCGCAAGATCACCTGCCTCATCTCCTCAATCGCCAGGGATGAGCACGTGCATGAGTTTGGTTTCTGGGAAACAGCGGAGAAGATTGGCAGACTGATCAAGAGTTTATTCGACGATATTCTCAGGGCCATCACAGATGACCCTTCCCGTGCGGCCAAAGTCGATGCTGTTGAGGTTATGGTCGAGGTCCTTCGCGCTCTTGTCTACACCGGCCGCACACAAGCTGGGCTTGTGGAAGAGATCTACCAATATACTGATGGGTCCGGGGCAAAGTTGGCGGGGGTATTGTGCCGTCTCGGTCCTGTCCAGCTACGTCAATTTCTTCGTGAGAACGAGAACTTCATGCACAACCGTCTTCACCTGATGTTTATACACTCGAGATCCTTCACTTCAACTCAACTCGATGATATCCAGTGCGATCTCCACGCAGCTTACAGAGTGGTTACCGAGTACGACTAAGTTTGGGGCAAGGGGAGAAGGAAAACGAAAGGGAGTACTTCATAGCTTCAATGCCAAGGCACCGGAAGACTGCATCTCCATCAACCCTGCAACGAGTTAGAAAGGGCAAGAGATGGTGGCAGCAAAATAGAGATAGTTTCACTGGCAAGTCGACAGCTTCAAAAGCTGGACGTCAAGGTTCTTGTTGGCGCGACTTTTGCGTTGAATAGTGTCACATATTGACCCATGACTGTCTTTCCCACTGTGGTTATCAGTGACAATGTCAATAAGATAGAGGATCGATAAATGAGTGGGAGCTCTTCCACTGCCTTCCATGAGCACCTGTCTTCTGCTGCTCCTGCCAACTGTAGAAGGAACGTGGTCCTTGATGACCTAGATTTTGTTTGTTTACTTTTGTGGGTGCGCAAATTCCTCTCTTCTCTTTTCTCTCTTCATCCCACCTTTCAACTTCCGCCTCCTCAACCACCATGGCGGGTGATAACACAACCACGATGTCGGACGACGACAAAGCTACCCTTATCTCGGATGGGGATGATGAATGGCGCGAACATGGTTCCGACATATATGAGGAATGGAACTCGGAAGATCTCAACAACAGTGCGGAAGATCTTGAGAACGGTGAATGCGATTCGAAAAAGCCCAATGACTTTGAATGGGGCTCGGAAAAGTTCAAGGCGAGTTCAACATTACCATGATTTCTTTAACGAAGCGGTTACTGACTTTCTTTCAGGAGGATTCCCAGAAAGACAGTGTCATCTTGTCGCATGTCTCTCTTCTCCACAGACAATCGTTGCACGAAGTGCTGCTCAAAGCCGTTGCCCGTCACCCTGAGATCAAGGATTGGCTCCGGCACCCCACCTACGAGAGGCCACACACGGCTTACCAGTGTGGGAGCTGCTGGAACTCCGATAACGCATGGGCTGACAAGGCGTACTGGATCTGCATTGACTTCGATGACTTCGATTACAGCCAAAAGGCAGAGTATGACGAGAAGTTGGAAGAGCTTTCCAGCAGAATCAAGGATCTATTCAGCAGTATCATAAGGGAGGTTGGCTACGACTCTTCGTATGAAACCAAGGCCAAGGCTGCGGAGGTCATGTTTGAGATTATCGGTATGTTTGTATATGCTGAAGCAGACTCAGCCAATTTTGCAAGCGAGCTTTACCGGTGCACCGATGGGGCTTGCGTGAAGTTGGCAGGCCTCCTGTGTCGTTTTAAGGAATGCGAGCTGGAGCGATTCTTTACTGAAGACGACAAACGGTTCAGAATTAAATTCGACCTCCTGTTAGAGAAATCCCTTCATTCGCATCCTCGGACGCATCCCAATCTTCATCACGACATCAACACATCTTGGAGGATCATAAAACATATCCGTTGATGTTGAAGATATGACGGGAGGGTAAGAAATGGCAAGATGGAACAGCCTCAATGCCATGTCGATCACATTGCCGTCAAGTTCGTGCTCATAGAGAAGGGTACAAGGGCAAACGGAAGAGGGCGTCAAGTACATTAGCTTCGTTGTCAAGTCAATCACATCTCCTCTCAACACTAATAACTCCCAAAGCCTGGCCAAGTGACATGGTTCCTCTCACTCACCTATACCCTCAACACCTTTCCCATGTTCGATGCACGTCCTCCCAGATACGTAAAAATGCTACCATTTGGCACTTTGCTTTCAACCACTTCTTTGGCGTGACACCAACACGTAACCCCATCCATGATCCCAGTGAACATCAACACCGGCAAAGAATGGCTTCGACCAAATTTCCCACGGCGGTGACACCCAATACTACATTCCCTCCCATCTACTAGAATATCCTCACCCCAAACGATCAGCAAAGCTTCTCTATGTAGGTAGCCAACCCCCAACGTCGCATCCACCCACCCGACAACCCGGAACGCTGCCCGTCAAAAGAGGCGTAGACCAAAACATGTCAACAACCAACAGACACCCTTCCCAACCCCCATGTTCACCATCAAACCTAACCCCATCTCTTCTCCCCAGACTCTTTAATAAGCTTCTCATCACTATCCTTCTCGTCACAACATCTTCAACATTATTGACCTCCTCAGCTACAGTATCATCACGTAAAAAAGCTCGACATTCACCAAAACCAATCCTTTCCAGCCCCTGTGCAACACCAACACCCAACATCAACCCCACTCCCCTTTTCTCTCTCCCTCGGTATTCCCTACCTCCCCTACCTCACCTCAACCTAAGGTAAGGTACGCAGCCACAAGCCACAGCATCACATACCTAAATTACCCTCAACCCAGCAGAAAAGAAAGCGTACCTACATCCAACCATGTCCCACGTTCCACGACATGGCTGTTGCCCCCGGGGATTGTTACACAACTCAGGGGCAAAAGGCTGCTGTACCTCTCCGTACCCTTCTTCACTTACCCATCACTTCTAACATCTGATACAGGGGGTACCACTAGACCTGAACGACAGCAACAACTAATGCTCCTCAACCAACATTTCTCATACATCCAACTCTACTCTGTTCATTCGTTACACATTTCCTTTACTCCTCGGTACATCCCCTTCCATATCATCATGATGCTCATACAGTTCATGTCATGCCATGCCATACTGCTGGTATCTCTCACAACCTCATATAACCCTCCCATCTTTGTACCCCCATCCCATTCTTGTCTTCGTCAAGGTCTAATAAACCTATTCACCCATTCCCAAACCACGGAAACCAAAGTCTTATACCAACCCAAAAGCAAGAAAAGAAACAAGTCATCCCAACCGCCCCTTATCCCCCTGTGCTATGCCCGAGCCGACAAAGACAAAATACCACCAGCCCTTAACCCCAAGTCGCAATGCCATGTTAGTACCCCAACAAATGACCGAAATAATAAAATGTCGTCAGTATACAAGTCCGCCTCTCCCACTGGTATGTTTCATGCCCGAACCAAGCTTTAGTTCTCCTCTCTCTTGATATGTAGCTTCCCTCGTCGCCCATGCCCGCCGCCGGAGGGGGAGTTATTCATCGCGGCCAGTGCTCGTGGTCCAACCATCCTGTTTCTATCTCGTTAGTCAGTTGCCCTTTTCCGTTACTGCCTTTCATAACCCCTTGAGAAAGAGGACTTACCAATCTTGCATGGCTAACCACTCACTCCACGCCGCCTCGGCCGCCTGGATCTCCTTCTCCGTCGCATTCTGTAACGGTTTCAGAAACGGAATCGTCTCCTCCGTCCCCATATCATACGCCGCCTTGACATCCAACCAGCTGTTGCTCTTCGTCGCAAACAAATAGTTCCTCCTCTCCTGCTCGTGGAACTGCCCTATCCCCCTCTGCCAGTCATCCCCAAAGAACCCATGCAGCACCGCAGGGAAGTCGAATCCAGTGGCCACCAACCGGCGTATATACGGCAGCAGCGAGACGTGCGAAGGGAACGCTGCTAGTACACCCGCCCCCCTGGTCCAGCAACCCCCGGCCCAACACCAGCAGCTGTTCGGCTCGACGACCCCGGCGCGGCAAACCCAGCTGCACTTAACCCTGGACCACCACCCGAGGGAGAATTGGCCCGGGAGGATAACACCGGGTTAGGGGACTTCTGAAAGGGAAGCTGGATGTTGACAAAGGCGGCGAGGGCCTGGATCGGACCTTCGTATTGGGCGTGGTCGAGAAAGTACCGCACACAGGACTGGAAATAGGGGTGCCAGTCAAAAATGTCAAACTGGGCGTCGGCAAAAGGCTGGACGGGAGGACTGTTACTAATTGTCTGAGACGACCGGCACGAAGGAGGCTCGTTGTGAGAATAGTAGAAGCCCGGAGTCGGCCCTGAGGGAGACCAAAATACCTGTTCCCCTTGGAAGTTGCGGTTATCACCGGGCCGAGCCATGGTCGGTGTTGTTTCGTCGGACGGACGGGGGTGTTCGATGTTCCAAGTCTCCGGAGTGGAGAACTGATTCGGTGTTAGCAGTGTTAGTTGTCAACCCGCAGTTGCAAACAGAACCAAGAAAGCAAGCAGATGGAATCAGTACCCTGGATTCCAACGTGTCTAATAACACAATTTCAGAGGAAGATGGTCAAGTTAGTGGGTTGTTTGTTGGCTTCCTTCGCTCAGACCTCTTCTCGAATGCTGGAATGATGGAAGGGTCCACTGCTCGCGTGTGAATCTGCACTGAACCGTCGGCAACAAGCTGGTACAAGTCGGTTGGAACGTTAATCAAGCGAGGTACTGCGCTACAGCTACAGCTGGAAATAGATACGGCATAAAAGATTGCCGCCAAAGGGACATTGGGTGATCTGGGGATAAGATGGGGGGATGAATGGGGGCGGCAACTGCGTTAGGGCGCTTGGGAGGGATCCTTTTTATAGCCGCCCGCGCTTGACCAAACTTTGGGACGACGTGCATATGCCTGCCCCGGGAAAAATAGAGAGAGAAAAAACGTGTTGTGGGAGAAGACACTGCAGCCCGCAGGACAACAACGGTCAAGAGCCTGCGACCCAGAGGAAGCCAAGACAGACGGCAAGGCGAGGATGCCGCTGTAGCTGAGCCGTAGTTAGCTCCTGGGAGAGCAGGGTCCACGGTACCTGGTGCACAGCTGCGAGGGACTCGTCAGAGCTGTGGGGATGACGATGATCAACAAAGTCCAAGAAGCTCTCATCGACCTATACACCGACTCTAGGCAGAGGGATTGCCATGTGCGATACAGGGCAGGACCAGCATGACCAGCTTCGGGTCCGAGGGGGTCGATGCCCGCTGCAGCAAGCAATGTCTTTGTTGTAGAGCGCGTGGACGTATCATAGGCTGGTCATGGTGTCATCCGAAGTGGTCGATTAGCTGCCGGTGACCAAATGCAGTCGGAGAATTAGAGGGAGAGGCTCGATGCTGCCGGCATTCCGTGTTGGAGCTTATCATCAGCAGCCAGGCTCGCCAGGGGACGAAAAGAAAGACGAGGGACGGGAGCTGTGAGAGGAGGATGAAGAAGGCTAGACAGGGGGGGTAGCTTCGTACCTACAACCTCCAAAAACGACGGTTGAAAGATAGTGTAAGCAAGGGGTGATATTGGCTCATGTACACTATAAGGTAAGGTAGGCACGCTAGTCGCTTCATCGAACAATGTCAATGGCTACGTGGGCCTGACGAGGGTAGCAGCCAAGAGCAGCAGTGAGCTAGATGGTGATATGTCGAGGCATGTCGTTGGTGAGGAATAGTTGCGGACACTCCATCGAGTGCTCCGGTGGGTGGAGAGTTGGGATGAGGCGCATACTGGATTCCAGGGTCCTTGGGGGTACCGGTCCGGGATCTGGCGGCCAATTCAGATGCAGCATGGGAACTCAGCCGGCAGGGGCGTCGATGATGGTCCAGGATGGTCCAGGATGGTCCAGGATGGTCAAGGATGTGTTGGAGAAGGCTGGAAAAAAGGGCTGGGCGCGCCCGAGTCTCTGGGCCGCTGCAACCCTCTCACGACCCCATGCTTTGTGCGAAGTGGGCGGCGTTTGCTTCAGCTTTTGTGGCTCCGAGGGCTTGCTCATTTCAGCAAGTGCTGTATCTCTTTTGCCGATTACCAAAGCGATGCGTTGTTGTTATCCATCAACTGTGGCAGGCGGTTCCCTCTTTGTCACCCCACTGTCTCTGCCTGTGTATCCACTATCTGGGCTTGAGCCATGCAAGTAACACTGGACGCCACTGGAACCTGCTCAATTCAACCTCGATCGCTCGTGTCATTCATCACGTCGGTTAGAAAAAATTAAAGACGCAGGAGCAGTCTAGAAAAGTAGGTGAGGGCATGGAAGGTATACGTCATGACTCGGTAGATAGCACCTGCCCTGGCTGCCTCTCGAGTCCATCTCGAAGTTCCCTGACGGGAGCTGAGGAAGTCACCCTCCGGTTGTGAAATATCAGAAATGAACTCGCAAGCAATTCTCCTTTCAGATTGATGTCCGTTGGGGCAATATTTTGCCGTATAATCACCAAGTTTTACCGCACAGGAAGTCAAGCTGGCCGGGATAAGGTAGGTACACAGTGCGGCATGGGTCGGTACCCCGGACGGGCAGCGGGAGGGGGTTGCGGCAATATGGCTTAGCAACCCGCACTGACCTCGGCGACCTTCAATTGTGTACTTCTTGGCCTCAGAAAGGACTTCCATGGCTCACAAGTTCCATTGATATCATTTGTTTTGGAAATTTACAGCTGCAGGGACCGACAAAATGTGTGCATGTCCGAGTACGGGCCGCGGTACGACGCAGCGCGGCAGCTTGTCAAAGCTTCTGGCTTCCTGGAACTGTTACAGAGCACGCATATTCTGTTGCAGCACCTCATACCGCCTGTGCCACCAGGCCAATGCAGCATGTCCTGTGCGCCCATTCTGAACTGCTTGATAATGATATGGAACGAATGTGAGAAAATATTTGTGAAAATCACCTGAAGAGGAGTGGCGGCTCCGCGGCTCCGGAGAATTGGTCAAGAACCGAATGCAACCCTCCTGTTTTGTTCAGCTACGCAAGCATTCGGACCTTGGAGCAGAAAGGCAGGAGGAGAGCAATTATTGGCGACTTTGCGGGCCAAGCGATAATACGGCCTCTTGGTATCATTTTCTGTGTGTACCTTACTGCGTACACACTGAGTGATCCGTCCGTTCTGTCAAGTCCATGTGAATCGTTCCAGGTGGGTGGTCCGGTGTGACCCCGAGCTGGGAGAAATTCCGACATGCAGCTCAACGAACCATCAATTGTCCAATATAAACTGCTTCCGCTGATGCTGTGATGTCAATCGAGAAATGCACAATTAGCCCCGAGGCCTTTCGGGCACATATTATTAACTACTGAGGTATCTACTGTCGTTCTTTTCGGGGACACAACCTTGTCACCGAGAGAGACTCCGAGGTTCGATGGCAGCCGGCGCACAGATACTTGGGTTGCAGCCGCTTGAACTTTGATGTGTTCGGGAAGCTCTCTCTTTGGTTCCCAGGATCATCGCATTTACTGCAGTATGTCAGAATGCCGCGGTCCTTTGACCTTCTTCAAGTGCTGGTGCTGTTGAAGATATCCTGTGCGCGCTTCAGGTGATAACTTCAGCACTCGCACTGTGGGTAGTCGACAAGCCCTGCGGATCACACCAAGCCCTAACGGGTTAGGAGGTAGATCGCAGACCTGGACCCTGGGACTTAGGTGCGCAATTAATGGAGGCTTCGGCTTCAGCTACCGACGCTCCGAACCTGTAGAGCATGTACAGCTGAAAGATACATGAGACTTGGGCAAGTTTGGGTGAAGATCCACGTACTTCGACTGCCAATTCTCTCAGAAGGCAAATCTCCCATGTAAGGGCGGCCGGAGTAACCTGGAAACAGTGACTTGAGTGATTGACTGGCCTCAAGTTTCTGCAATCAGAGCCAGGAAGCGAGCAAATCAGGTAAGGTCTAGACCGCAACTTCTCTCGACGTCTGGCAATTCCGTCTGATTGTATCGCACCTTCTGATTGGCCAATTGAGTCGGGAAACAACGACGGGCCTTGGCACCACCACCACACATCCATGGAACCTTGCATCTTTGAAGTTTGCATCTTGGAAAGTGCTTTGCTTTCTTTTTCTGTGTCCAGGTCAGAATTTGGGAACAGCGAAGCGAACCTGCATTTTCCAAGCAGCTGGACGAATCGGATCTCTTTTCTTGTACGAAACACCCTTGTTTTATTCAACCAAGCTCCACCCAGAGACACGACACGACAGCATGAATAATATTTCTTTTTCTCAAAGGCTCACGACACTCATCCCTTTCTTTGCTGCCCGATATACTTGCGGCTTTTCTTTTCTAGGACGCCAATCAGATGACTCTGCGAGATCCCCGGACGCTCTATCTTCTTTCAACGCAGTCGTCGGTTGATGGCGCCGCTCCATGCACACAAGCCCAACCAACCTCGCGATTCCTGCGCTGTCGTTTTCAAGGGACCGGCTTTTCTGTCTCGCGCAGCCCTTGTCTCAGTTCTACCGTTGGCATGTTCCACCGTGTTTCTGTGGCTCTCTCGGCTGCCTTGTGTCTAATGAAAGGGGCAGATACACGAGTCCTATGGAGGGTTGGCTCTGACAGGTACTTGAATACCACGATCCCCGGCCTTCGATAATTCCTTCTGCGATCGTAGGCGGTGCGGAGAAAACAGCCATCGGAAAGAAAGACGTCATTGCTATTTCAACACTATCGAAATCGCGGCTTCAACATTTGGCTCAACTCTGCAACATCACTCCCACCAATTCCACTTACTTGGTTCATCGGTTTCAGCGCTTGGCTAGACTAGACCACCGGGAAATTCTCTCCGTTTGGATCCCTTACATCATACTACAAACAAGGGTAGAGCGACTGACTTTGAATGTCCGTCTTTGCCTGCGGTTGCGAGGAAAGCTCGACCGGTGAGTACCTAGAATAGGGTCTTGGCAGTATGCATCGGGTCGGAACCCCTTAAGCGTCGAGCACATGGACAAGCGTGGTATACGGTAAGCACATGAAGATGGGATCACCAACTTCCCTGTTCTTCCCATGCGCCGATGCCTCCTGACTTGACCGAATATTCAAATCAAAGGGTCCTACAGCATCCTGGTAGCCCTGTGCCCCGGGTCTTGATGTTGATACCTCTTGAATAGGTATGCTGAGGCGCACGTCATGTATATCACGGGACAGTACAGTTGCAAGCAGCCGACGCTTATCGACCTCCGACCAGCATCCGGGCATCTTCGCGGAGCTGCAACGCCATCACCTGCAGCTACCCGTCTACCGACAGGGGCTATCCCAGATCCCGGGACGCGATCAAGAACAAGCTCATGCGCGACCTGAGATCGTTCGCCGTTGACAGGCTCGCCCTGCCGCACTTGGTTCGCGTTAGCGGTCCCCCTGAGCTCTTGGACCCCTAAAACCATGGTCGCACTCGGAGCAGGACCAGCCCTTTTCTTAGCGACCGTTTCTGGAGTTGAGACAAGCAGTCCCGTGGACGTCATTAGCCTGTGGCTTCCCGGTGTGGTTGGTTTCACTGGTACCTCCAACATGACTGCATGCGTTTCTTCCGACCAGCCAAGTCCCGTCTATCTAAGATGGCATTCCTTGCTCTCTTCACCCCGACGACGAGGCTCTGCTTGTTTGTTCAGGGCTCACTGGTTAAGACAGACCCTAGTTGAAATCTTTTGGAGTTTTCAGGGTCCAAGGACAATTTCTTCATCCTCCCAAGGCAGTGTCACCGCACTTGTTCGGTCATTTTTCCATTTCTTGATTTTGGACGCCGAGCCCCCGGCTTCCGGCCTGTTCACCCATGGACAAACGCACCTGGGAACTTTTCAGACCAATCATCCATACCTACTGGCAGCACACGGGTGAGAAGCTCATACTTGAGGTTGTGTACGTTCCCTGTGGTCATTTCTCGATCCTGGCCCTCTAGGTAGTCTATCTGCTCGATCACGATGGACCCCTATTTCCTCACGATCGCAACTTTCCAAAGCTTTATCCTCCGCCATAGCCCACATTCAGCCGTATGTTCCTGCTGCTTATTCAAAGCTGATGTCATTTCGACCCACAGAACAGTTCCCAAGTCTGCAGTCATCGGATTGTTTAGTTTGGCATCGACAAAAGATGGGAACTCTGTTTGCGTTTCCCGATCGATCATTTCATGGTAAGTGGTTCTGTTGAGATCAGATGGCATCAGACGACGTCGAAGGCCGATTTGTCGTCATGTGGATGAGAGTGCAACAAGCCGGTTACGTCACGGCACAGGTTTGTATTCATCTTCTCGGAAAGACAACAACGGCAACACCGGAGCAGCCACCACCATATCATTTTGACGTACCGAATCTTCAACCTGGCTAAGTTCAATGCCAGAATCTCACAATCTTGGTTCTATTTATGGGGACATAGTCTAAGAATCAAATACGCTGCTAATGAAAGAATGTAGGATGATGTATTCGGCATCCTGTTCTGTTTGAGGAAGCAGAAACCAACAAAACCACACAGGTGGCCTTTAATTGATTCCCCATACCATCTCTAGCTACAGTTTAACAGCAGGTAGCTCATCAGTTGAGCCATGGCTTCTTTTTGCAGTCCGGAAATCTTTGATGGAATATCACACCCTTTTCATTTTCCAGTTGTCTTCTTCTTGCCTATCTACTTTACATCGGCAAGTCTAGATTTAACCCACTCGAGTGCCATCTTCACGAAAATAGGTACTCCCAAGGGGCCGTGTTTGCTGCCACTCGGAATCTCCCGCCTCTACTGTCACTGACCTCTTCTTGTTGGTGAATAACAGAGACTCTTGTGAAACGCTTCATACCTACCGGCCGATCTCAACAGCTATACAAGTGGCCGTTTCAAGCGGACGCTCAAGGCTCGGTACGAGTCAACGGTGTCGGTTTAGTTTCCGTCCAGTTACTATGTTTACAGCTTCTAGAGGAAGGCCTTTGATTTTGTCCAACTACTTGATTGGCCCAAAAAAAGATGGCCAGTGGTTTAAGGGGCTGTCCAGGGGTTAGGGTCTCGTCAGGGTTACATGTCAAACCTCCAGGGTTACGTAGGGTGCGAATACTTTCCGAGCACCGGAACAACAAAGAAACTCCAAGTTTTGAGACAAAAACATTGCCATTAAGCTCACGATAGATAAAAAAAGATAGGAGTGATTCACTCTTTGTAAACAAGATTACCTCAACAAAAACAAGTATGCCAAACAGTATGTGCTTGAGGCGCTCGATTGCTCCAACCGAGTTATCGTGGATGGCCTCGATAGGTGCATTTTCGGGAGCACCCCTCCCCTCCCCTGTTGCTTGCGCTTGGGCCAAGCGTGGGAGCTGTGACGCTAGGGGGTGCCACTCGAAGGCCAGATTGCACACATCACTTTTTACGTGATCGACCGTCACCGTCCTGCTTGCTTCCAAGCTTCCTTTTGGTACTTGGAATTCTTCTTCATTCTTCCTTTTCTCAACCCCGTCGACCCCCTTCTGGAACCCGGCACAATGGTCAACTTCAAGTGGTCTTCTCTTGCTCTTCTCGCTTTGCGCGCAGCCACCGTCTTTGCTCAAGACGATGTAAGTGTCGAGGTTCCGTCATCGCGCCACTCGCCAGCTTGAGCTTCCAGCTCCAGCTACTGTCAACGCGCAAGCTATCAATTGGCATCGGCATGTCGTGATCTGCAAGACTGACACCGTATGAACCTCCAGGTCGATGCCGAGCCCAATGTTTCTTCTGCCACCGAGACTCCCGAGCTCAAGGCCGATATCGAGACCACCTTCCCCGACTCCGACATCTTTGGCGTGAAGCTCGTCAACAACCGCATCAACAAGGCCCTCATTCAGATCACCAACAATGAGGCGACCCCAATTGACGTTGTGTACATCGGCGGCGCCTTCAAGACCACCCAGCCCCTTCCCGAGGATGCTCCCGCTTGGGGCGCCATTATTCGCAACCTGACTGCCGTCAAGGTTGAGGCCTCGATCCCTCCCGGTGGCAAGCACCAGATCCCCTTCCAGTTCACCCAGGACATGAACCCCCAAGATGTCATCCTTGATCTCATGGCTGTCATCACCCACGCCGACTCGGGTCACATCTACCAGGTTCTCGCCCACTCTGGTCCCGCCACCATTGTTGAGCCCCCTACCAGCATCTTTGACCCTCAGATGTACGTTGCTTCTTGCGCTCTGCAATCCTCTCAGGCAGTTACTAACATTACTTCCAGCATCTTCCTCTATCTGTTCCTCTCCGGTCTCTTCGGAGCTACCCTCTACTTCGTCTATAAGACATGGATCGAGGCTCTCTTCCCCCAGGCCCGCCGCGCTCCCGCCGTCAAGGGTGGCAAGAAGGTCAAGAAGGTCGAGGTTGAGCCTCTTTCCGGCTCCGAGTCGGCCGGTGCCACCAGCACTGGCGCCGACAAGGACTACGATGAGGCCTGGATCCCCAACCACCACATCAACCGCCCCGTTGCCAAGCGCGTCAAGAGCGGTGCCAGCGGCAAGGCCAAATAAATTTTGGTCGGCCACGGTATACAGATGGGAAGGATGGGAAGGGGGAAAGACGAGTTGGGTCATGTCTTCCTCAGTGTAAGATGGGTCTTTGCGGTTACAGCGGGGTTGGTTGGCAGGTACATTTTATAAGGCGGGCATTATATTCATACAAATTACATGGAAACTGGGGATCCTGGGTCTGACGATAAGAAAAAGTTGGAGCATGACGGGTGCATTCTTTTTGTATGTACAATATGCTTGTATGTTGTCTGGAATTTATGATTAATGTCTGATTTTGAGGGGGTTTGACACGTGCGCGGGAGCGCGTTTGACGGGGGAGGTGACGCGTTTGAGGTTGGAGATCTTGACTTGAGGTGTTGGGGACGGATGAATGGGTGTGGTTATGCGACTTGCGACGTGGATATGGAGTTGGAGTCTATATGATCGCATATCTGCACTGCCTGAGCTAGGACCAATATCGCGTCCTCGCGCATAGAGGTATTGATCCTTTCGATTGGTGATAAACCATCTAAAAAGAAATCGCGAAAAAAACAGAGCAATACAATGCGCCGGGAAATTTAATGACATTTAATTCATAAAAAAACGAACGAACAACGTTCGACCGTCAACCGATAGGTATTGCCCCATGGACTTGTTGGATGCCCGGGTTAAAAAGGAAGAAGGTTACGCCAGGTGGCTCCCCTCTAAAAAAAAAAAAAAAAGTTTAGTGATTCTGGGTAGGGGCCGCCTGTTTTTTTGAAGGGGGCAGGAGGGGTGCCCAGTGGTGGCTTAATTTTACCGGCTGGCGGGCTGGCTGATTTTAACTCTCCCATTTAATTCCCATCGACCATTTTATCATCTGTCCTCTTTTTGCACCACGCAACAAAACATCACATCAATTGATTTCGTCTTTCATTGTTAATTTTTCCACCGAGAGAGAATACCTTTCAATTACTTTTCAATTACTGTCAACAACAAAATCAAAGGAAAAAAACACGCGTCGGATTTTGCGAGCAGTTTCCCCCTCGTGCAGCAACAAGCAACAAGACAACAAGACAACAAGACACGTCAACGCGTCTCGTTTCGTCTCGTCCCATCATCCATTTCGTTTATCGACAAAGAGAAGAGTGTAGCAACAACAACAACAAACAATGGCACCCACCACCCCTACCAACAGCAATGGCGAGACGCCGGTCAAGCGCGGCCGCGGCCGGCCTCCCAAGCCCGAGCACGAGAAGAAGCTCAAGCCTGCGCCCAGTGGGAGGGGCAGGGGACGTCCCAAGGGGAGTGGGGTGAAGAAGACGGGTGGTACTGCTGCTGCTGCGGAGAGTCCGGCGAAGAAGAAGGAGACTACTGCGAGGGCGAAGGCTATGCAGGCGAATGCGGAGAAGGTGGAGGCTGAGGCGGAGAAGGCGGCGGCGAAGGTTAAGGATAAGGCTGCTGGGACGGGGACGACGGGGAAGAAGAGGGGTCGGCCGGCGGGGGCGGGGGCGGGGAGTGTGAAGAAGACGGAGACCGTTAAGAGGGGTGGTCCGAAGCGGGGGAGGGTGGCTAAGAGTGAGAGTGAGGAGGTTGAGGAGGAGGAGGAGGGAGAGGATGATGGGGAGCAGGAGGAGGAGGGGGAGGAGGAGGAGAGCGAATAGGATGGGGGGTGATTGAGCTTTTTTGTTGACTGTACGATATGGGCTTATGGGTATGGGTTGGGGTATGGGTATTCAAGTGCGTTGTGGAGTTGGGAGGGTGTGTTTTATGTCTGTCTCTTAAGGAGGATACCTATTGTACCTTGCCAGAGGGTTGGTTGTGTGTCATGCCCCGTTCAATGCCTGGCAATGGTCCGTTTATCGTGGAACAAGGTTCTGGTCCATGCCTAGCGAGATTACTAGATACGTGTCGCATAGGCTGTTCAAGGTCTAGACGGGATCAATATATCCCTGTGTCGACAATAGTAGCGTTTGAAGAATAGATACCTGTCCCTGTGCCTTGGGTAGGCATACTTTTGGCTGGGGAGGGTGACGGTGATGCTACTGGGAGAGTTACTGATATAGAGAATATATGTAACTAACCCGAAGTTTGTTATCCGAGTCAGGCTCCTGCTCACCAGCCCACGCAAAGGTCAAAGCGTTTTTTAGAACCTCCTACTGCCAAGAAATCCTCTGCTCAACCCTGTTACTGTGGTAAGCCTCAGGGGAAGGGCATCCAATCGACTCTCCTGCCTGAAACCTTGCCTTGAACGAAATTTCGATACTCTTTGCGACTCGAAAAGATTTGTCTCACCGTTTACATCTTTTTAGGGGGCTCTCATAAGACTATGGAGAGCTGCGCACGACGGCTGATTTCATTCCGGGGGTCTTCATTCGTCACGACGTGAAAAAATTCACCAGCGCCCTGATTCATTCAGAATTCTTTTACACCAACAGCTTTTAGCCCCGCCATCGAACTTTCTTATCACAGATATCTATCAACACCAGCCGACCAAGATGGCAAAACACAAGAAAACACCGGCACCACCGCCACCGCCACCGGCAGCGTCTGGTTCAGCGGGAAAGGGATCTTCTTCTGGTAAAAAGGATACGAAGAAAAAGCCACCAGCGGAAGACGACAGCTTCATTGTATTCACCAACTCGGACAAAGATCCCAAGCGCCGCGGGGGGAACAGTAGTGGTGGTGGTGGTGGCCCCAGCAGCAAAGGCGGGCCTTCTTCCGGTCCAGCAGCAGGACAGGAGAGTCTTGACTCTGGCCCCCCAAAGCCCACTGTCAAGCAAATCATCGGCGGCGCTTCCTGGACGGGAAAACTACCAGTGAATTTACTTTCGGAGCACTGCCAACGGCAGAAATGGGACCGCCCAGAGTACAACACGATGAAGACCAAAGACGGGTTTTCCGTCATTGTCTCGCTGTCGGCACGCAACCCAAAGACGCAGGAAGTGACGAAGCTGCCGCCTTTTAAGCTGCCGCCTAGTCATGTTCATCTTGCTATCAAGCCTACCGCGTTGGAGGCGAAGCACTTCGCGGCGACGTATGCGTTGTTTAGGGTGTGCAGTATGAAGAATATTCATATGACGTTGCCGCCGGATCATAGGGGGTATTGGAAGGAGCTGGAGCAGCTGAAGAAGGAGGATGTGAAGGAGGGGAAGGGGTGGATGTATGAGGCTGATCCGTTCCAGGCGTTGAGGGAGAGGGAGGAGGCGAAGAAGGAGGCGGAGAAGAAGAGGGCTCAGCTGCAGGTGCAGAGGGAGAAGGCGCAGCAGGAACAGGCGAGTTTTGGGGGGATACCGATGAGGGGGGCTGGGGGGAGTTCAGGGGGTGGGGGTGGGGGTGGAGGGGGAACGACGAATTTGATGAGGGGGTGGGCTACTGTGCCGAAGATTGAGATGGGGAATAAGACTAGGACGCAGCTGGAGGAGATACTGAGGAGGGAGACGGTGTGGAATCCGCATGGGGTTGTTTTGACGGAGAGGCAGAAACAAGATATTGTGAGGGAGTTGAAGGGGTTGGGGTTCAGGCAGAGTCATGTGGAGGAGGCGGTGGAGGAGTGCAAGGATAGGGAGGAGGCGCTGGAGTGGTTGCTGGTGCATATTCCTGAGGATGATTTGCCTAGGTGGGCGCTGCCGGAGAAGTATAGTGCTGGTGTGACGGTTGCGGCGACGGATTTGAAGAGGGAGGGGACGATTAAGAGGTTGGCCGAGTCGGGGTATTCGGTTGATCTTTGTCGGAAGATTTATGATGCCAATGGGGGTGATGAGGGGAAGGCTGCTTGTGCGCTGCAGGAGTTGTTGTTGGCTAGCGGGAATGGCGGCCAGGATGTGGCTGAAGACGAAGAAGTTGACACCTGGAGGGACTCGGATGAGTGCTGGGAAGAGGAGATGGCTACGCTGGAGGCGAGCTTTGGGGATCTTTACTCTAGCAGCTCGCCAGACGTGTGCAAGATTCGTCTTGAGGGGGTTGTCAACGGAACAAACAAGAATGTGGAGACCTATTTGCAATTCCGCAAGTCACCTGAGTATCCAGCGCAGGTGATCTTGGCCATCGAGGCACAGCTTCCTGCGTACATCAAGCTGAGTATCATCAAGAAGGCGCTGGCATATGCTAGGGAATCACTGCAAGGCGAGGAAACCAAGATCTACTTCATTGTGGACTGGGTTCAGCAAAATATCAATGAGATCATTGAGAAACCCGGAGCGCTGAGAGATGTCGCGGCGGTGGCATCAGCAGCTTCTGAAGTCCCGAGGCCAGTGGCCAGGTCATCACGTAAACGACAGCGGTATCCAAAGCCAATCAACTGGACACCAAACCCACAGAGCAAGCAGGAGTGGTTGGCCCGAACCGAAGCTCCAAACTACAAGAAGATGGTGGCCCAGAGAGAAAGACTGCCGGCTTGGCAAGTCAGGGCAAGAGTCGTTCAGACTGTCCAACAAAACCAAGTCACCATCATCTCCGGAGAGACTGGTTCCGGAAAATCCACCCAGTCTGTGCAGTTCATACTGGATGATCTGTACAACCAGGGGCTCGGTAATAGTACCAACATTATCGTCACTCAGCCTCGCCGTATCTCAGCTCTTGGACTTGCCGATCGTGTGGCTGAAGAACGGTGCAGTCAGGTTGGCCAAGAAGTCGGTTTCTCGATCCGCGGCGAGCACAAGACAAGCCCAAACACCAAGATCACTTTTGTGACGACTGGTGTGTTGCTGCGGAGATTACAGACATCTGGTGGCCGGGTTGAGGATGTGGTGGCATCTCTTGCCGATGTCAGTCATATCGTTATCGATGAAGTCCACGAACGCAGTCTCGACACAGATTTCCTCTTGAGCATTGTCCGCGATGTTCTGTACAAGCGGAGGGACCTCAAGCTCATTCTTATGAGCGCTACCCTTGATGCATCAACATTCAGGGATTACTTTATGGTGGACAAACAAAACGTCACGGTTGGAATGGTTGAGATTGCTGGCCGCACGTACCCTGTCAATGACTTCTATCTGGACGATGTGATTCGGATCACAGGCTTCAGCGGGGGCAATCTTGGGGGTAGGAATGACTACTACGACGACGGAGCAAACCAGACATCTGGTAAAGATGTAGACCCTATCAATAAGATCATCCAGAGGCTGGGGCACCGGATCAACTACGATCTGCTTACTGATACCGTCAAGGCTATCGATGAGGAGCTCTCGAGCTTGCAAAAGGCTGGTGGTATTTTGATATTCTTGCCTGGCGTGGCAGAGATCAACCGGGCATGCAATGTCCTGAGATCGGTAACTTCTCTTCATGTTCTGCCGCTTCATGCCTCTTTGGAGACGAGAGAGCAAAAGAAGGTGTTCTTGCCGCCGCCGCACGGCAAGAGAAAGGTGGTTGTTGCCACCAACGTTGCCGAGACGTCTATTACCATTGACGACATTGTTGCCGTCATTGATAGTGGTCGCGTGAAGGAGACCTCGTTCGACCCACAGAACAATATGCGCAAACTCGAAGAGACTTGGGCCTCTCGAGCAGCTTGCAAGCAGCGCCGTGGTCGTGCCGGTCGTGTCCAAGAAGGCAACTGCTACAAGCTCTACACGCGGAATCTCGAGCAGCAAATGGCAGAGCGGCCAGACCCTGAGATCAGGAGAGTGCCCCTCGAGCAGCTCTGCTTGGCTGTCCGGGCGATGGGCATCCGGGATGTCAGCCACTTCTTGTCTCGGGCGCCAACGCCTCCTGAGGTGACCGCCGTAGAGGCCGCCATCAACATGCTTCGTCGCATGGGTGCTCTCGACGGCGACGAGCTTACCGCTCTTGGTCAACAGCTTTCCTTGATCCCGGCTGACTTGAGATGTGGTAAGCTCATGGTCTACGGCGCCATCTTTGGATGCCTTGATGACTGCGTCACTATCGCCGCCATCCTCAGCACCAAGAGTCCGTTCCTGTCACCACCAGACAAGCGTGAGGAGGCCAAACAGGCCAAGATGCGCTTCGCTAGAGGCGATGGTGACCTGCTTACCGACCTCCGCGCCCACCAAGAATTTGACGCCATGATGTCAGATCGCGCCCCCCAGCATCGCATCCGTCAGTTCTGCTCTGAAAACTTTTTGTCCTATCCGACAATGTCGGATATCTCTTCCACCCGCACCCAGTTCTACTCCAGCCTGACTGAAATGGGGATCATTCCCCGCTGGTACTCGCCCCAATCCTCGCCATCACAACAACAGCAGTCAATGGTCCTCCTCCGCGCACTGACAGCCTCGGCTTTCTCTCCACAAATCTGCCGCATTCAGTTCCCTGACAAGAAGTTCGCTGCCTCCATGGCCGGCGCCGTCGAGCTTGACCCCGAGGCGAAGACGATCAAGTACTTCGCCCAAGAGAGCGGGAGGGTATTTATCCACCCTAGCAGCACGCTGTTTGACTCGCAGGGATTCTCCGGCAACGCGAGCTTTGTGTCGTATTTCAGCATGATTTCGACGAGCAAGATCTTCGTCAGAGATCTCACTCGTAGGTTCCTCTCCTTTATCACCTTTGCCATTTTATCTAGCTAACAAATAATAGCATTCAATGCCTACACCCTCCTCCTCTTCTCCGGCGCCATTGAACTCGACACGCAAGGCAGAGGCTTGGTGGTAGACGGCTGGCTGCGACTGAGGGGCTGGGCAAGAATCGGAGTGTTGGTGTCGAGGCTGAGGGGCGTGATCGACAAGCTGATTGAGACCAAGGTCGAGAACCCGGGCGTGGATTTTGATAAGCAGAAGCAGGATGTGATCAAGCTGGTGGTGAAGATGATTGAGTTGGATGGTATGGATGCTTAAATGTGAATAGAGGGATAGAGGGGGATAGATAAAAGCGTAGAAGGAGATCAACCGAAACAACGATTCAAGAACCATCCTGATTTGAAAGCCTGGCACGATTTAGATGGTGGGATAAAACGGGCGGGGGGTGAGATAGAACAACGCCCTCATCACCGCAAAGGCATGAACAGCAACAACAAAGCGAGATGGCGGCGTGGGTGAAGGGCTGCAGTCAAGCCACATCATGTTGTCCATTATCATCCTGGTTAGCCAGCACGACAACAAAGGCACCAGAACCACGGTATATATATTAGTTTAACCACACTCCTTCCAACAGCCCCAGTACCCCTACCACAACACCCTCTGTGGTCAAGTGGTAAGGGTATTGGGGCTTTCCCCCGGGACTCACCGAGAGCTCCCACGTTCGAGTCGAAGTAAAACCTATCGGTTTTCGTAACCGAGCCACCCTTCCCCAAATTGTTGGGAGGGTTGGCCGGTGAGCTTTTTTTTCTTCCTACTTAAAACGTTAAGTTTGCGACTTTTATCTGCTTTTTTTTCTTTTCCTTTTGTATTTGGCGATGCGGCTTACGGGTTTGGATTTCAGTTTAGGGTTCCATCGTTTGTAGCAAGTAGGTGGTGAGTTGCTACATCGTGATGATCGACTTGAGAGAACATATCCGCTTGAGATTTTTGAACACATACCTTGAGATGTAAACTCGCATATAACAGCAACTTCAAAGACACTTTTTGTATTATTAAACACGTCTGTGTATTTATATCATTGACGCCTCGAACACTTCCAAACTACTTATTACTTCTCTCACAAAGTGTAGCACTTGTCTTGCTTAAGTATATCCAACTCAGCCTCTCAGCAATTCTTGCATGGTAATCTTTATCTCTATACTCCCAACTATTATTTAAGTATCTTTACGAACTGACTCTATCGATTTCTTTGCCTGCACCAACAATCGAGCATACCCCCGAATCTTCACGAGTCGAGGCCACATCTCACTCCAATACCGCCGTTTCCTGATCTGGGACATAGTCCTGAGCAGCCTTTTCAACATGAAATTGATGAAACAAATGTACATGCGATTATACATATCATGGGTATCTACTTGCGCTGTCTCGCCTCTCGCTACCCCAAAACTCCTGACCCTTCGGTGTCTTCCCAATCCTTCAATGATAGAACCTGTAGCCTCTATATTCCCCAAAGAACGGGCAGCCCAAAGGGTGTCTCGTCCTCCACCTCGAAGCACCATTATCACGATGTAACACGCTTTGCCACTAAACTGACTTCCTTCAATATAAACTCTTTCCCCCATCTATCCCTCACTCAATCCTCCTCTCCTCATCCCTATCCTCCCCCAACAACCCCTCCCCCTCCCCAACCTTCCCCTCCGCCCCCTTATACAACACATAATGCTGCACCATAAAAACCCCATCATACACCATACTCACATTCCCCAGCGCAAACTTGACCGGATTCCCCGTAATCCCGCTCCAATCCCCTGCAACCAGCTATCAATCCCCTGCTGCCCCATACTCAACACCCCCCCACTGAAATCCAGCAAAATCTGCGTGATACTCCAGCCCCTCGTGCTTTTATTCCTGTAATTCACCAACACCTGCGGTGTGTATTTAATCAGCGTCACAATGAGCTTCACATAGCTAATCGCGTACACGGCGTCGAGCCAGATCCAGGCTTGTCTATCACCCCCCGCGGAGGGGTTGTTTCTTTCGGACGAAGACAAAACGATGAATACAACGAGAACGACGCCGAGGATGCAACCAAAAAAAATGCCGAGGATGAACCGGGAGGGTTTGTTGCCTTTGGAGGGGGTGAAGCCCCAGAGGTGGGGGAGGAGGTATTGGGTGGTGCAGATGATGGAGAGAGCAAGGCCGTGGAGCGCAAAGGTGATGTCGTTGAGTTGGACGGTGGGGGTGAGGTTGTGGTAGCGGGAGGCGTATTGGGAGCGGATGAGGGGGGAGGAGTAGAACAAAAAGTTGGAGATTGTGTAGGAGAGGAAACCTGGGAGAAGGTATGTTAGTATAGAAGGAATAATCAAGGGGTGGAAAAAAATGGGGGGTAAAATACCAAGACAATTGATCAAGGGAAAGTCAACGGTTGTGCCGGAGGTTGATCGCCGGGTATAATTGAGCATGGATTGCGGATAAAAAGAGAGGGACCAGCAGAGGAAGTACACCCAGCCGAAAACGGCAGAGGTGAATTCCGGGAAGGACATTGTAACCCTTCTCTCTCTCTATTTCAGGTGGCGATCGTCGTGCTGTGCGATCGGGACACTGCACCGGGGACAGTGTGCGCAATGCGATGCGATGCAACCGCGCGATGGGAATTGAAAGAATGCGCAGTCGCAGTCGCTGATCAGGGAGAACCTGGATGGACAGCGACCCGCCATTCAGGGTCCAGCACGCGCAAAGAGTGGGTCATTGCGTCAAAGACAGGCGCACGTGCCCATGATCCAAACCGTGGGGTCAAGCGAGGGTTAGGGTAGTTCGCTGCCGAGAGAATTATCGGGTGACCCGGGAGTCCCGTCCACGACCATGGGCACCCACCGCGGAGGCGTAGCACCGCCCGCCTTTTTCTTTTCCTCTATCCTCTTGCGCAACCTCTCGTAATATCTCACCTTGTTTGCCATGAACCTCTCGACAGAAAGGGAGCGGGAGAGACGCTTCTTTCTCAATCTTGTCACGGGATACCTCCACTGAATGACACTCCCCTCGTCAAGCCCGATCGCCATCAGCCGCCCGTTTTCCCACAAGGCAATATACTCCGTGCCCTCGGAAAATCCAATTCCGTATTTCCCCATGACCGCAGTCCGCAGTTGTTTGTTTGCCATGGTCTCATCGAATCCCAGACTCGAATCCGCCGCCGTTGAAGTGGCAACCGTTCCATAGGATAATAAGAGAATATGGCCAAGGTTCTCGCCGTGCTGTTTGATCTCTGGTTGTGCTGGTAGTGGATAGGGAACCGGTAGGTCAAACAACCCAAAACACACCGGCACCACCCGTTCCCGCCCGTTCTTAACAAACGTATCAATCCGGTTATACATGTCAAGCTCGTGAGCGGCGCGCCGTTTCCACCAGTAGGTATACCCCTTCGCCAAAAAAGTATAGCCGTATGGTTCGGAGCAAAATGCCCCAAGCCTGCTGTATGTCGGTTGTCCCGGCATACTTTCCCCGATGCAACGCAGATTTTGATAGTCGTCTTGTTCTCGCGACAACTGCTCGTTGATGAGAAACTTGAGCTTTATCGCTGAGATGGGGTGTCTTCCGCGTTTTTTCACTTGTTGATGTCTCGCAGCGTTTGGGCAGCTCATATCCAGCTTCCCGCCTTGCTTCAATCCTAGCAGGCATTCCGGTGTACAAAACTTGGGGAAAGCGTTGTGGTTTTGGGCGCCTGGGAGTGTCTTTGCCCCAAATGCTGGCCTGTCGTCTTTCCAGTTTTTCAAGATTTCTTCCCGCTTCTTAATCTCTTCTTCCAGATTTTGCTTGCTCACGGTAATCTTGTACCAGAATTCGGCTCTTTGTTTCCTGGCTTCGTCGGCTTTTTGTTTCGAGTCCGTTAGTCGCTTCATTTCCTTGCAGCGCTCTTCGGCAGACAGAAAACATGAGATCTTCATGTACAACCATTGCTCTTTGTATCTCTTGTCGAATTGTCTGTCGCTCTCTTTCTCGGACTTTTGGAGCGCAGTGGTCCAGCTCTGGAAGTCCTGGCGGGCCTTGACTAAGGCCTCGAGAGTCTTTTCGTGGGCACGCTTGGCTCTTTTGTTGGAGCTTTGCGCGGGATTGCCGCTGGATGCCTTCATGTTGTAGGTAGGTGTGGTCGCGGATAGAAGAGATCTTGATTGAAGAGATGTTGGTTGAAGAGACGTTGAAGACACGTCAGTTGAAGAGACGTTGACGAAGAGACGTTGATTGAAGAGATGTTGATGGAGAGATCAGGCGTGAAGTTAGTAGAAGAGACGAAGAATTAAACTTGCTACCTTTCAAAAGCTAAAATACAGAACCACATGATCGAAGTGAAACCTTCCTGCTGCCTTGCCCGTGACCCCCGAACACCATCGTGGCGCCTTAAAGTTTTGGCGAATACGTCTGAGCCTTCACGCCACAAAACTCAACCCTCGCCGTCGACAATCACATCCAGCGTCAACACTCCCTCACTCTCCTATCTTCCCCCAATATATCACCATCCCCTTCCTCCCAAAATACCACCCCTTCCCCTTCCCTGACCTCCCCCCCTTCATCCCCGCACCATTTATCCCTTCATCCCCTAACTCCACCCCCTCAACCTCCTCTGTTCCTCCTCATCCCCCCCCTCATATACCTCCCCCACCCCCTCCCCTATTTGTTTCTGCATAACCCCCTCCAACCACCCCCTATACCCCTCAAACCCCCCCAACATCCCCCTCACCTTCACCCTCCCCACCCCCCTCACCCCCTCAAACCCCTTCAACGTCCCCACCCCAACCCCCCCCAAAAAGAACTCTGCCACACCTCCAACGTCAGCTCCCCCACCCCCGTAAAGCACCGCCTAATCACCTCCCCCTCCCACGGCGGTGGCGAGTCCAGTTTCACTCTCAACCGCCACTTCCTAATCAGTGGTATACACACCGCCGGAATCACCGGCTGATTCAACGGCGCTGAAACAAACGGCGACAGAGGAATCGTGATCACCCCCCCTTGAGACGGTGGAGTAAACGGCCTCCCTTCTGGAGGAGTTGGGGATGGTGCGGGTGTCGGAAGGGAAGGGATAATAAGAGATGGTTTGCTCTGCTGAGATGGGTAAAGAGACGGTTGGGAAGTCAGAAAAGTGGGGTGGGCGGTGAAGGTGTTTAGCTGGTATAGTAAAGGGAGGGATTCGATGTGGGTTTGGCGGGAGACGTATAATATCGAGGTGTGGATTTTTGGTTTGGGGGGGGAGAAGGATGATAATGGCGGGGTGGTGGAGCGGTAGGGGGGGGATTCTTCCCCTGATTGAGGGGAGAGGGGGAGGTAGAGGAGGTGGGAGTAGATTTCTAGGCGGAGTTCGAGGGGGAGGGATAGGAATGATGCTCTTTGTTGTTGTTTTTGGTAGGGGGTGGAGAGGTGGAAGGGGAGGAGGGGCATTGGTTCTGTTGTGATAACGGCGGTGGTTGTTGTTGTTGTTGTGGTGGTCGCCATTTTGGTGATGAGATGGATAGATGGTGGTGATGTGGTGATGTGGTGGTGAGATGGTGTAATGTGTGGTGAGATGGTGGTGACGTTGATATACGATCAGATCAGTAATACCTCGCACTTTTCAGGTTTAGGTATCGGAAAATTAAACAATCAAAAAGTTACAGTACCACCCTTCTTTACAGTAATCCAGAACTTCAAAGGAAGATCAAAAGAACAAAAAGATTGGCGGCCCGGGCCAGAGTATATGACCTCTTGCTAACTGTACCCCTATTCCAACAAAGAACATCATCCAAACTAATACAGTTTTGGAAGCTAAGCGGTGAGCCTCAACCGACCTCACCAGGGCTTACTTACAACCAGGGGCGTCATCACCCCAGCAGCACCTATTTGGCCCCCATGGCTGCCATGGGGGGAAAGACACAATCCATTTGGTTTTGGTAGGGGGGTCAGTTAAACGTGGTGGGTTGCTTCGGTGAACTCTGCTCGAATGTGCATCATCGGACCCATCCCCAAAACAAAAGGAACCAGTGGTTTGAATTGACCTCAGGTTGACCGGGGTGACCGGATTGTATGATCTGGCCGGGCAGCCAACGGAGTTAACCCCGGCAGGTAGTTGTGCTGATTATTGTGGTTATGCATGGATAGAATAGGCAGTATTAAACACTGCCAGCTGGACCACTGCCGAGCTGTTCTCGTCTTGGGGACCTTGGTAGGCCCAAGGTTGTGGGCACGGGGTTATGGCGGTGACGCTCGGGTGACCTCGACCAGGGGGCAGCAGCGAAGAAACTCTGACCCCCACACATCAGCTTTCTTTCCAGGTTCTGGAAGGAGGGCCGAAGTGCATTCGTTGATTGGATTCAAACGGACCAATTGGCCTCTTGTTGGATTCCTGATTTGAAGGGAGATTGATATAAGATCAGTGATTCGGACTGATAAAAATGTCAGACCGAATCAGGACGGGAGTCGGAGGTAGGCCTGTCGGATGCACCCGACAACAACCAACCCCCGCGCCGCAGACGGCGCATGTAAGACACTCACCCCCGGTCCCCCGGAAGAGGCCCCGGCAGGTGGCTTCGGTTCAGAATGTTCTAAACAACCCCGGCCTCGACCCCGGCCCATCATCAACAACTGTTGTTGTCCATGCTTGTGAACAACTCCTAGACCGCCACGACAGCAACAGCATGTGATACTATTGCCTGGGGTGCAGCAGCCATGTACATACCTAACCGATCTGTTTCAAGTAGAACTTGCAGCATCGAGCTGCATGGCACAAGACACCTACCTACCAGCCAGCCATCCATCCAATCCAATCCATCATCTATTATCACCCTCTCATCCAAAGAAATCACTCCAGAATGGGATGATCAGATGAACTTTCATATGCGTGACCGCCCGTTTTTCATCTGTCTGTCTGGCTCTAATTCTCTTTATCTTTCTAATCAGTAGTCTGTCAGTTGTATCGTCTACAATGTATACGTATGACCACCAACTCCAAACCAAACAAGCCGGATCTAGGTCTAGCAAGCCTTCCATCTATTTTCAGTCTTTCCTCCCCATCTTCTCAGCAAATAACAAGCGACCAGGTATTTTTCATTCATCTCATACACGAAATAGCCAAACGCAACGACACTTCAGAAGCGCGCGCAAAAGTTATCAACTAGAAAACATAACAAGATAGAGAAGAAAAAAAATACATAAGAAAATATGAATTTTGTTGCCGCCGCCCAAGTGAGTAAAAACAACCCCAGAAACGCCCTGCCGCCTACCCTGCCAGCCAGCCTGCCGCTGCCGACCATGAAAAAGAATAAAATGCAATGCAAAAAGATGCGGTTGTTCGTTTTTTCTGCGACTCCCCCCTCAGGCTCAATACGGGTGGCCGGCTCTTTGTTCAACACCCCGCGGGGAATGACGGCAGATGGTAGGTAGTGATAGCCCTCCCGATCTCAAGTCGACTCGTGGAACAAATTGAGGGAACATGTCCACCACCATACATCATCACAAGGAGTGAGTGATGATGTCTGTGTTGTAAGCCGTCGAGTGTGGATCCAACCTGGAGCGGAATGGGTAAGGTGAGGTGGACAGGACCTCCGATCCCCATTGCCGGACTCTCCACCCACTCCCCCATTGCCGAAAGGCCGTCCATCCACCCGCCCGCATCCTTCGCGTTTATAAACAACGAGCCGGCCGAAACTTAATACCACCCTACCAAGCCACCCATTATACTCCCGTTTCTCCCATTCTTTTCCTCTTTTTGTTTAGGCACTCTTTACCGGATTCTTCATCCATCCAGGCAGTGTTTGCCAACCCTTCGCCCCCAATCCCAACGGCGCCCTCCCAAAGTTCTCATCCAAATCCAGCAGAATCTTCAGCGCGTTCCTCGACCGGTAAAATGGGCTGTCTGGGTGCTTCTCCTTGAGCGTCTGCACCACCTCCGCGACGCCGGTCGCCACCTCCGCCTTGTCCTTACCCGGGAACGGGAGAGCAGTCTGCAAAAACTCGTACGCCGCAAGCGTGAAACCGAACTGCGGTGACGACCGCATGATTCTCGCCGGACCGCCCTTGAAGAAAGCCCGGAATCCTTCCTCCTTCCAGATGGTCTTGGCAGCGTGACGCAGGCCAGTGTACTGGGTATCGCCCTTGCGAGCTTCGACCTGGAGACGGGTCTTGATGACGTCGCAGGGCGTGGTGAGATAGGCAGCGGGCATACCGGCGATGGCACCGGCGGTGAGGAGCTGGAGGATGCCCAGCTTCTTGGTCTGCGACTCGCCGAAGAGGTCCTTCTTCAGGTGGGAGTATGTGGGGAAGTAGATGGCAGAAAATGGCACATCGCGCAGCAAGCAGGCAGAGGCGCCCTTGTACAGACCGACGAGACCGAGGTTGCGGATGATCCACATGGCAGAACGTCTTGGGGCGCCCTCGACGCTCTTGGCGACCTCGCCCTGAACCTGAAGACGAATCTTGACAATCTCCAGAGGGTTGGTGAAAACGACCTGGCAACCACCGGCAGCACCACCAGCGATGACCTCGTGGCCCCACCAGATCTGTTTATCCTTGGTGGTGAACCAACCGCGAACGAGGTCGTTGACGGTCAGCTTGATGGCCTTTTCTGGGGCGACACCGACCAGTTGTGGGAGGACACCAGAGTACAGACCCCGGAAACCCTCGTTGCGAACAACCTTCTTGAAGCAGTCAATCGAGTTGTTGTATAACCTTTGGCCCACGTTGGCGCCTCTTTGGTTCTGCATGCGGGTCTTGACAAGATCAATGGGGTACACCATGAAGGCACCGAAAGCACCAGCGATACTGCCGAGAGCGAAACCATAAGCAGACTCGAGACCTTGGGACAGGAACCTTTGGCCGGCCGATCTGGTGACATCTTTAACAAGACGGGCAGCATCCTCGTCCTGTTGTCTACTCCTCCATGATGGGTCAAGAACCTTCTTGAAATCCTTGAGACCGAGACGACCGGATGGCTCGTCGAGGCTGGCAAAGTGGAAAAGAATATCGGCCTCCATTGGGGTGAACAGTGAGAAACGGGTGATCTTGGCGGCCTGGTTGAGGAATTCCGTCCTGGTAATCTTGCCATCGGTGCTCTTGGCGCAAGCACGGCGGATGATGAGTTCTACAAGATCCATCTCGTGGATCATGTTCTGGAACGCCCGGACGTTGGCGTAAGAAATCTTGCTGCCCTGAGAAATGTTGCAGAGGGTGCTGAGGTTGTCAAGAAGGTAATCCGACAGCTTGTGCTTGGACGTCTCCTTGATAATGCGCTCAAACTCTTCAGGCTCGATGTACCCATCGCCGTCCTTATCCAGATGCTGGAAAGCCTGGCGGACACGCTCACCCTGCAGACCCCGCAGCATCTGGGAGAACTGCTGGTAATCCATGCTATGCCTCGCCTTGCTGCCAATGTAAAGCTTCGCCCAGTCGCAATCCCAGTTGAATGGGATGCTATCCGGTCCCTTGTTCAGCTCGTAGAGTCTGCGAAAGTCCTCGTACTTGACCTTCCCGAGGCGCTCAATGTCGAAGAGGCGGAAGGCGATCTCATATTCGGCGTCGGGCTTGGTGAGGAGGTTCTCAAAGTAGCCCCAGTCGGCGAGGGTTACCGTGCCCTTGTTTGATCGGTCGGCAACATTGAACAGGATCGAGTACTGTTCCCGCTTGATTTTGTGCTATTTATATAAAAGATTATATGTCAGAAAAGAAGATCAAGAACAAGAATGCGCCGGCCGGGCGCAGAGAGAATGACTCACGTAATCCTCAGAAGGAGGGGCAACGGCGTCGATAAACTGCTCGGGGCCGAGGAAGAGCTCGCCAGTCTCGTTGTCCTTGATGGCATGGCGGGTGAAGCGCGCCTTGGTCTGAGCCGAGAGCTGTTGTGGTTCTGTCGACCCAACCAGCGTCTCCTTGACGGCCTCCTTCACGACGGCGACCTTGGACATGTTGTGGCTCTTTGAAGCAATGACTCCGGTTTATGTGTCAAAAGGTCTAGTCTAGTGCGTGTTTGCGAAACGAAGGATTGTGGTCAGCAAAGCACCAACGAGCATTCAAGCCGTTAACGCCGTTGTCGCAATCAGCCTAGTGGGTCGCAAGAGGGCTGGCGCCGAAGTTGAGTCAATTTGCGCGCTGGCAAAAGACGTTTGGACGTTGTTTTCCGTGCGCAAAGAAATTGCGAGGAAGAGAGAGAGTAGAGAAGTCGTCGAGAAAGAGAAAAAAAAAAAAAAAGGATCGAGACTTGTGTCACGCGAGGAGGGGGGCTTGGTTGGGGCGCGTGGAAAGTGGGAAAGTTTTCTCTTGAGAGTTTGTTGCAACTTTTCTGACTCAAGCCTTCCAATGCGCAACAAAGTGTCGACAACAAAGTGTCGGATGACTGGCCCAAGCACGAAGAAGGGGGAGGGGCTGGATGGCAGAAAGAGGAGGGATGTGGGTTGGAGTGCCGAACCGGAGAAGACGGGGTCAGGGTCTTGTGGAAGAGTGGATCACACAAGAGTCTGGGGGATATTTGCTCGAGACGAGGTACAATAAAAAAAAAAAAGATCACAGAAATTCCGAGCCTTCCTCACAAAAAATGTGAAGTTGCTCTCTTTTTTTTTTCCTCAATTCTCCACCACCTGACCAATCCTAACCAGCAATTCAGAGGTTACAGTGGGGGTTCTCCCAGTCTTGGCAGCGGGCATCTCCAGTTACACAATAGCCGAGAGGAATTGGCTCGGCAGCGCGGGAGGCGCCTCCGATCTACGCCGTTCTGGACTCCTATCCAAGCCGAAAAGACATCCGTCAACTCCGAGGCTGAGGGCTCCTAGCTCCATACCTATCAAGTGGTTGCTCTGATACTCATTTTACATCGAGGCTCGTGACCATCGTCTGAAGAATATCTAATTTGTACCATCTCTGACAAGAAAACGCCACGTCGATCAACCTTGCCTCAACCAAGATTTGCAACCCGGGTTCTGTCAGGGACAAAAAAAGCTTAAATTCCGAGATCTGCACCAGCGTTTCAATGACAGGACATTGACAGCACTGACAGGCAACCCCTTTCCCTCCGTCAAAGTCATCTCTTCTCCTGCTTTATAGAACATTTATTTGTTTCTAGAAGACATCTGATGTTCATGCCTAGGTAGAATGTTGTCACGACCTGAAGAGATTTCCCACTAGTATCATGAGGTCATCAACTGATCTTCAACATACATCATCACTTTATGCAAGATCATGTTTCAAGATCCAGTCGCAAACATGCATAAACACATCACACGTTGAGAAACCTTTTGTCTACCATTGTCTATTGGTGTGAAATAACTTCGTCTGCAAGCAGCCCCAGGTGCCGCCGCCGTTGACATGATGCCTGCCTACTATTTGTTTCTCATCTCCTTTGAAGAAGAGAAAAAATAAAGAAATGTATCCGCCGCCAGCCGCCAGCTTTAACCTAGAGCAAAGATATTATAATTTATACATGTAGCCCTCTAGAAACCATGCGTAGAGGCACACACATTCCCGTAAACCCATTTCCCAGTTCCGTACCGTAAAAGACGCCGTGCTTGCAGCCTCCCAATCTCTTGGGTGCCACAGGGATATCATTCCATACCGCCTCCAGATGTTTGACCTGGCCCGAAAAAACTAAAACCTCTCGCCCCAATGCCATATATGTCCCCTCAACGCCATGTAAAGAGCCATGCTTGCTCAACACAGCTCCGGTGGAAAGGGTGCTTGTTGCTTGCAATCGGCAAAAAAACGGTATCGACAATGAAAAGGAAATCGCGCAAAGAAAAAAAAGGTATCGTAAGGCATTCGTCACATCGTGAGAGGCGAATTGTTGTTGACTTTTTGTTGTCGTAAAAACATGTGCATCGATCCTGGAAGTCCCAGTAACCAAGACGCGGTGCTTCGCGATACCTATGCATGATGATGCATTGAAAAGCGAGTCGTGCGACGAGTGCCTGGAAAGTCCGATGCGAGAATAAAAGCAGTGAAAAAGAGAAAAAAAAAAAAAAAAAAAGAAAATTGTTGGTAGTAGTCGGCAGCAAAAGCAAACAAATCTCTGCTACAGTTTTTTCGTGCTTGTCGAGTTGAGGTACATCCCAAAAGACGCTCGCTGGCCCAGAAAAGGTAAAGCACCGGAGCAGCAAGGTGATCAAAAAAAGAGAGATCCATGCTCGGCTGTGGTGCTGGCAACTGTTTCTAGCAAGTACATGCCGGAAGTTGTCGCAAAGATGAACAAGTACATCGAAGTAAAAGCGTATCAACGTGGTTTCTGGGTGCAAGCGAGGTCTGGGACTTAAGCCTCAAGTGCAACGAGCGAGTGGTGGTTCGCGCGGAACGCCTCCGCCTCGGAGCCGGATGAGTTCGCAGCCTCAGCCATGGCGTTGTAGAGGTAGGACAGCGTCACACCACGAAGCATCTTGCTCTCAACAAAGGTCGAGGCATTCTTGTACTTGGGGGACGAGTACTTGTCGTAGACGGCGCTGTGGTGCTTGCGGGGCTCCCGGCAGCACTCAAACATCATGTTGATGAGAGGCTTGAGTTGGCTCAGGGTGTAACCAGAATAGTGAACGTGGGAAAGGGTCTGGGAATCATTAGCGTCTGAACATAACTAACATAAAAAAAATAAAATAAAAAAAAGGAAAACTTACCCAATCGCCCTTCTCAAGAAACATGCGAGAGATGCAGTGGGCACCGGCGGCAATGTAGCTGGCAGGGCTGCCAACAAAGCGCTCGTCCATGATGGTGATCTCCAAAAAGTACTTGGCAAGAGTGCGAGTCTCCAGCTCGTAATCATCAGCCTTGCTAATGCGACGCAGGAAGCTCATGGGACCAGGCCAGCCAAGCTCAAACTGCAGCATACTAAGCATGAAGCGCTCCGCCTTGAGAATCTCGTCCACGTTGTAGCCAGAGTCCACCATGTACACAATTTCCTGAACTGATGGGCAGTTGATTTCCTCATACTTTGCCGCGACGAAAAGGGCAGTGGCGCCAACAAGCTGAAGCTTGCCGAGCGAGACAATCTTGACCGAGAGGAAGCGGTCAATGTAGTTGACCGTGAGAAACAGCGTCTCGGGGAGCAGGCAAAACCGGTGGTGTACCTGAACCAACCAGTCCATGAGAACCGCGCGCATCGACCACTGGATCTCGGTCTGGTTATCCATGTAGTGAGGGTTGGGGACCATTGAATCCTGTCATAAACTGTTAGTACAATGACCAATGGAATTCCTCACGGTGACAAACATACCTCAAGCTGTCTCATGTAGGCAAAAATCTCTTCGCCATATTCAGCCACCATGCTCACGTCCCAAGCTTCCTCTTCAATCTCCTCCTCGGTCTGGGTCGAAAGAACCCAGTCCTTGGCAATGGCAAGCTCTGTCTGAGCATGGACTGTGACGACGGGAGCGACCATAGTGGTTGGGCCGCCTGTGGTGTTATCACCATGGGACCGATACGAGTGAGCCGTGGTGTAGCCCTGGTCCTCGTAAACACCTGAGTGATCTTCATCCTCATCCGAATACTCATCCTCCTCAGAGGCAAGGGGAGCAGCGGGGAGGGCCTTGGTGGGGTGGGAAATGTGGGAGCGGGCCGTGATGGAGACGGCAACCTCGGACTCGAGCTCAACAAGCTCACGGCTCGAAGTGGTGGCAGGGTCATACGACAGCTGTTCCACGGCGTCCTCGTAAGCCGCCTCGGTAACGTTGTCGTCGAAATCGCTCTCCTCGTCGAACTCAACAAGCTTCTCGGTCTTGGCCACAAAGTTGGTCTGGGTCTGCTTCTGGGTAGTCTGCTCGGCCTTCAGGGCTGGCTGACTCTTGTACTGACGTGGGCGCTTAATCTGCTTGTCAACCAAGGCGACCAAATCGTCGACAGCGCTACCAACCTCGACACGACCAGCAACATCTTGTTCGTTGTTGTCCCTGTAGATCATGGTGGGCTTGATGTTTCTGGGAACACCGTTCTTGAGAGGAGGTTGGGCAAGGGCGCCGACGGGACGTTGCTGGTTGAGGCTGTTGGCGTTACGAACGGCGGGCCTTGTGGCGTTGATCGGAGCCACGTTGTAGGACTTTGCAACCTGAGCAGGCGCAATCTGCCGATTCTCCTTCTCGTCGGCGCGAACCACCTCGCCCACGACAACGGGAGCGGCAGGACCAACGACCGACTTGGCGCGAGCGCGGAAGGCCTTACCGACCGGCTCATCAGCCAAGGGACGATTGGTGTTGCTTAGGTCGTGGAGAATCGACCGCTTGGGAGGGGCGTTGAGGGCGCCCGTATTCGCCATGGTCTTGACGTTGCCGACCGACTTGTTTCGCTGGTGCAAGGACGGCTTGCCGGGAAGAATATTCTCGTTGCTATGGGCGGCCTGGTAGCCGCGCAGAGGGCGCTGAGGCTGTTCGGGGAGAGAAGTTGGTCAGTTTGGCTTTCTTCAATATTTCGCAGAATGATCCGGGCCACGGAACGGCTCGGACTGGGCGATTTGTGACGAGGGATGGGGCAGGAAGATTTCCACTGGAGTAAGTGGTGTATGGAGGGGAAAAAGGGTGGGGGCTCGCAGACTTGCGACCAACGATGGGACGCCAGAGGGTAGATAGTGAATGTGGGGAGGAGTTCTGGGCAGGACAACATACCTTGGCGTCCATATTGTCGGATTGTTACCTTGTAGTCGATGTTGGTTGAGGCTGTTGTCGCAAAGACCTTTTCCTTCTGGATATCTTGTTGTTTGCGGAAACGATGAGAGGATCGGTTGAGAGTGAAGTTGGCCAGGCCAGAGAAGAAGTACTCGGTTTCTCTGGAAAGTGAATTTGTCGTGGAAGAAGTAGAGGGTGGTTGCGAAGAAGAAAAGCAGGCGGCTGGTCCCTCTGGCCCCAGTTGTTGAAGCAATCAAGGCGGAGCAAGGTGGTCCCCGCTCCTGAATCAAAATTTGATACTTATTGTCGTCCGCCGAGATGGATTCACTTGCTGACAATACTTGGGAGCTGGCGAATAGGCCTGTTGATGCCGAGATATAAAGCGGAGCACGTAGGGGGAGGGGAGGGGAGGGGAGGGAAGGTTGAGGCGATCGTGGGTATGGGTTGCTGCGGCGTCGCAAAAAACAAAAGCTCGACAGGAAGGAGGGCGCGAGGGCTCAGGAAGGCGCCTCAAGGTTTCGACACGGTCAAGCGGGGCGCACCTTCACACACTAGATCGAGGTCGAGGACATGAGGAAGAGCAAACTGGAACAAAGATGTTGCTGAGTGCCGACAATGCCTTCCTTGCGGCAGTTGTTGCTTGTGGAGCGCAGGTTAAAGAGAGCAGCGGGAATGTTTTCACCATGTGTTTATTGACAAGATGCAAGTAAACACAGACAGAGTTCCATCAGTCATGATGGTCCGTGCAGCCCCTGTCTCGAACCGCTTCTGGTCGTTACGGGCGACCCAAATCATGCACATCTGATTCCTGGGACTCAAAGAAACGGCATCAACCGAGCTTCAAAGACCATATATCTAAGAAATCCATCACCATTTACGCCCGTTTCACCTTAAAGCCAAGACTCGATAATTATGGAGTTATCATCTCCATCGTGGAGTCTGCAAGTGCAAGTCCAGCGATGCAGTCTGCAGCTGGCACCAATCAGATGCTTGTTTATACATGCAAGACACACGCACGGCTTACATAAGTCTCTGCTTTTTTTGTCAAATCTACTTCACGTGTATGTAGTGTAGTGTGACGTAGCCCCACCGTCTGGGCGCTGGCCTTCGATTTGCGCTCGTCGCGTCAACTTTTCAGACTCATTAATCGACCAAATTGCGGCGCATCCCACCCCCGTGTTTCTCAGAAGCTATTGTCCAGCTATAACAATGGCATTGTCCACCCAAAGCTATTGCAGTACTTTTTCTCGATTAGGCAGCCTCCTATTGGCCCCCCAGCTGCGTCTTTTTCATTCGCGTCGCATCTGCCAAGTCCCACCTTGGCGGGGCATTCAGCCGCGCGCTCTTGTCACGTAGTCACGTGAGCTCCTTCCCAGAATTCCAGGCTCTATTCATTCGAAATATTCCTATTGTAAGTTCGCCAAATCCATCTTTTTCCTTCTCTGAGACTCTTTAGATATACATCACAGCAAGATCAGGTCATTTCTGGAAGTAGCTATGCGCCACGGTCCCCGTCGCATGGAAACTCCGGCGCGGTGGTGGGTGGAGAAGTCGGCCACTTGACCAACGGCCACCGATGCCTACCAGTTACCCAGCCAGGCGCAGCAATGGCTGAAGCACGCCTTCGACCAACACGAGAAACTATCAGAGATGTATTAGAATCATGGAACCATTTGCCTTTCTCTTTGGCAGCGATTCTGGTCAGCGCGGGGTTTTCCAGAGGCGACACCGAGAAACCTGTTCCGGGGGCCACAAATTGCCTCGAAGTGTCTCGACCCCTCTTGCGGAATGCGACAAGACAAGACCCCTCTTCAACTCCTCTTCAGCATGTGCCATGTGGTGGATCCCACGCTACAATACATCACAAGAGGTGAAGACGGAACCCCATCGTTACCGAGAGCTGGTGGCTTCTTCCGCGACTCGCTCCGCTGCGGAGTAGAGTGGTTCACTGGTTATTAATATGATGCGATCTCTTTCGCAGCTTCGATTTATGTAGCGCAACCGACAGCGTGTGCCCTTCCAGCTTCCTGCAGGACAGACACTACTGGCACACACGTCAAGGTGTTTGTGTGGGCGTGGCGAAACAGGGACCGTCCCCTCCTTGCGATAGCATGCCCGTCGCAGAGAGGAGTTTTCGTCTCCCCCAAATGCAGAGCTTCCATCATTTTGCTGGGGTGTCTGGGTGTCAAGTGTTTGGTCAGGTCTGGGGAACAACGAAGCCACAAGCCAATTGTGTGGAGTCGGAGCTTGTGTGCCCCACAGGATCGTGGGCTTCCTCTTTGTGAGTTGGTTGCGACAAACATGACGGATAGAGTGATCGCAACCTTCCAAAAACAATGCGCAGTTGTACCTGGTAACACCAATGGCTGGATCCTGCCCGGAAAGCCCGTCAGGGACTCTTGCAACAAAGCCGGGACATCAAGCAAAGAGGAGAGATCGAGGGCGTTTGGCGGTTGCAGATCGGGCGCTCGAAACGGGCAAGGGTGCATTGCGGTCATGGTCATGGAAGCAGCCAAGATCCACGGAATGGCAGCCACTGGCGCTGACAACCGACGCCTTCAACAATCTGGACACAAATCTGGCTGGCAATGGTCCAGCCACTCAAGCCAGAACCCAAAACTCTATGTATGTACGAGCATGCACGACCCGCCACCACCAAGAACCCCCTACTGCACAAAGAGAATTGCTTCCTCGCTCGCCTGTCCGCCCCCTCCGTGAGGGTGGAGCGGGGGGAGGTGCCATGGACGCAAGTGCGCTCATCCGGGCCTGAGCTGCTGCGGTAGTCGTGATGGATGGCGTGGAGGGGTATTTACCTCGAGATATCACCACTCACCCAACTTGTCAGCTGCCTTCCTAGCGTTTCTGCAATAGCGAGCTTCAAGGCGACCAAGGACCCAGTATCACGAATAATAAAGCAGTGACAGGTAATAGGCGGGTCTAGGGTCCTTTGTTGACGGTCTGACGCTGAGAGAGCTCGGGGAATCTGGCGCGATGATTCGATGCAGGCTTTGCATTTGAAACTTTGCCAGCGCATCGAGCCGCGCCCGATCCTCCCCTCTACAAACCAAGGACGACACACCCGCACACGCGCAGCGCACAAAGTTACCTCAACAATTGCCAAAAAAGAGGGGAGAGCAAAAGGGTCGACATACGGCCGGCTTGCCTCGAAGACACTCGGCCCAAGACAACCCTATGTCACTTCGGGCCCTATCCACCACCCTCTATCCCTATCCAGTGTCATTTCTCGCCATTGGCACTGGCCGGGGCAGGCAAACTGTTTCTTGCTGCGTACTCAAGTACCTTCATTATCGGCGTGTCCTCGATCGTTCGGTCAATGCCGGAAGCTCTCCCGTTTGCCCCGCTATTGATGTGAATTTACAATCTCAGAAATCTTTCCATATCGTACCCCGCGCATTTGCGGTGAGCTCAGTCTGATGCTCCCAGGTACCTCGCGCCGTGTCCAGTATGGAATCTGACCATCTCTCTTGAAAGACGCTGCCCACCAGCGGAGATTTTATCTGAAAATGCAACTGCTCTGCTGCAGGCAGGGCATGGTGCGTGCTTGCTGGCCTTGGGCAGTCCTGCCTATCAGTGCCAGGCACATCTACAAGCAGACCCCTGTTGTTGCGCTACCTTGCTGGTGGCTGCCATTGGCTGATCAATGGGTTCGAAATGGCCGCGACGGACACCTTGGGGGTTCATGAACCTCTCTGGCGCATTCTCGTCCAGTGGCTCGGCTTGGCCAGCCCAGAGGGGACCTGGGGCGTTGACCCTACATCGATTTCTTGTGTGTGTGTGTGCCCAAGAATACCAGAAAATGGAAAGCCAAAACGGGTCGTGCGGTCAGGCGGTCCCAATGGTCAGACCAACAACGGCTTTCCCCAGGCCGTCATTGGTGAGACCCAGGAGCAGGAGGTTCCTCCCGGTGAGCAGCGCGTGTTTCGCAAACCAGATGCCAGTATGCGCCTCGCAAGGCAAGCAACAAGCTTCGCGACTGTAAACACACCTTGATGTTCAGAAACACGCACAGATATTAGCCGCGCGCAGAAGGAGAAAAGATAGCGCTGTCTCTTGTCTTGTGCTGCTAGGAGCGGTCTACCGTACCGGACCGTCGGCATGGCTACCCTAGGTATTTTCAATATCCACCACCGGAAGGCGAATAAGATGATCTCTCAGAAGTGCTATTCGTACAGACACACTCTCTCGACACGCACAACCTTACCTACCTGCAGCGGGCCTTTGCCTTGGCTGCCCTGCTACTGCTTCGGGACACTGCGCAATCGCATGCTTTGGGTTTCAGGTTTCTGAAGGTTCTGAAGGAGGAACCTGGTATCAAAAGATAAGCAGGAATCATAATAATAAGACCTGGCAGATGATGGCCAAGTTTAAATCGGAATGTGTCTGCCCTGAAAGAATATCGCACATTCTCAGATCTCGGCGCAAAGCGGAATGCGCCCCGGATGCGCTGTGCATAATAGAAGAGACCCGAAACAAAGCAGCCGCTCTCTTTCTTGAGAGAGAGAGAGATCTCAATGGTCTCAATCATACAGAAGAGAATCTTCAAACCCCAAGAAATACTGGCAGGGGAGGGGAAATGGAAGTCCAGATTCGGGTTCTCCAGGTTGGCAAAAGCCAATGGGTGATCAGTGACCTGGAAGCTTGCCAGAGGTGAGGTAAGGTTAGGTGCGGTCAGTGTGGATTACCACGTCTGCAACCTGAAAGCGCTAGGTCCGCTGGCCGTGCGAAAAGCGCCCAGTTGGCAGCTCCTCACACCCTGGCGCAAGGGCTAGATGAGGATGCGATCGGGGTGCGCAAGGCCGGAAATTGCCCAAATCACAGATATCAAAATCCATCGAGAGCCAGGAAAGAAGAGAGAACATCTTTTCACCAACATTATCACTGCCATCAAGTTGGTCCTGTTGTTCTGTCGTGTCTGGCCATTGTGTGGTGGCACAGTGTCGAGGACAGACGGACCCGCGCAAAGGTCAGGCAGTTTGGTGTGCGGGTGTGCGATTACCGGCATCTGCTCTTTTAATGCAGATTCTTTGCGACTCCTCCATTCTCTTCCTCGCCCACAACCTCCGAATTGCTCAACTCGGTCCCATCAAACCACCCAAGTTCCTCTGGTAAGCCATTGTCATCCCCCAAGCACCACATCACACGCCATCCCATCGCCGGCTGCCCATCGCCGACTTCCGGCTGTCCCGACTTTGCTCCCATGTTGCTCACACTGCCTCTGACTAGATCGGGCCCGCAATCTTCAACGAGACGACAAGAGATCGCAGCTCAATTCCTCCACGACACCACCGCTTCCTCAACATTGCCGTAAGCAGCCTCGCTCATTTCGTCCCTTGCGATCACACCACCTTGCTCCGTATACCCTCTTACCTTGATCTTCCCATAAGAAGCTCGCCTTACCTGTCGAGCACCTGCTTTTGCTGCGTTGCGCTCGTCCCCCGACCATCATCACCCATCGAGCATTCCTAACCCCGGTTCCCCACCACATTCGTGTTGGAATAGCCCTTCATGGCATTGCCTCCTCTTCTTGCTTCTATACATCCACAGCATAGCTCTAACTGTCGCATTGCTCTGTCCAGATCCCAGAGGTTCCAGCAACCGTCGAAACAGCGTTTTGCCGACGTCCCCCAACACCATCCGGCACCACCCCGGCACCCACAAGACCCATCTTGGTCCTTGCGGCACTGGCGGTGACCTCAATCCAGGATAGACCACTGTCCATCCACCCTCAGAGCCGACCCCGACCATTAACATCGTACCCTCGTCTGTTTTTCCGAGCGCTTGTCCACTCCGAATGCGATTGTTGAGTCCTTTATCAACTTCACAAAACCCTCGGTGCTGAGCTCCATCAGCGACACACATCGGTCTCGACCCCCTTACAAAGCCACCGTCGACGGTGCGATACACTACATCCACACATATACAGACAATAAAAAATGGCAGCCGTGTCGCCAACCGGGATAGGTCACGGGCGCCCGGGCCAGCCTAATGGCAGCATCTCGCCCCGTACCGTCATGGAGCCCAAACAAGTCACATTTGTATTGATCTTCCGAGCGGCGCGGGGGCGCTTGCCCCTGCGTGTCAAGATCTACCCTCACGATGCTACAGAGTCGATCGTGTCGACGGTCAAGAACTTCTATGGTCTGTATACCACTCAAACCATCTCCAAGGGTGTCAGTTTTGAGGACGGAGAGGGCAATGTCCTCATCCCCAGCTACGAGAATTTTGGTGATGATATGACCGTGTTTGTACGGGTTCATGACGAGCTTCCCCCACCATATTCCTATGACCACCCTCCAGCATCCCATCACGCCTTTTATAACGCCGACAGCTACATGCCGCAGACCCATGTGCCACCTCCGCGCCCAGATGACCATCTCTTCGCCAGACCACATTCACCTGTATCACGTCTGCGCAGCCCTTCGCCGAATGGCGGTCGTGGTCGTCGCAGCGGTTCGGCAAACAACAACCCCAGCTCTAAGAAGGGAAGATCGCGCTCTGCCAAGAATCGCACCCAGCCGAATGGCGACAGTCACGCGGAGAGCTTCAACGGATACAGCAGCGGCGACGGCGCGCCGGGCTCGTCTTCGGGAAGAAGCAAGGACCATCTCGGAAACACCGAGATTAGCGTGGACAACATCGTCGAGGGCGGCCGTCGCAAGCGCCCCAAGTTTGAGAGTTCGGTATGTTGCCTGCTGTGCCCTGTTGGGTTGCGGATTCCTGTTCGCTGACCTATGTGTTTGCTGTGCCCAGGAGTTGCCTCTCTTTGCTCCTCCGCAGATGCCCGCCGCCACATCCAATCCTTCTGTGTCACCAGCGCGGCGTCCTGATCACCAACATCGTCCTTCGTTGCCCTTTCTCCAGTCCGGGCCAAATCCCTTCAGCAATCCTCGGCCTTTACACTCCCCACACAGTTACAACAATGGGTTCGCGCACCCTTCCATGTACCCCACACCCAGCAGTGATATTCGGCGCTCGCGCGGCAGCTTCGGCTTTGCGGCCACGCCAGGGATGCCCATGGTGGCCACGCCAGACGGTACTGCCAACAGCTGTATGTCCGAGGAAGATAAGGATGTCGCCATCCAGCTTATGCGCCTGGGTGAGATCTCTACGCATGGCCGGACCTCAGCGTCGACCATGGATGACACCTTTAGCGGCAGAGCTGATGCCGCGTCGTCGACGGGTGCTACCAGCGATGCCGATAGCGATCATGACGTGCCGGCGGCGCGGAGACAGAAACTCGACGCTGCAGGTCACCACAAAAAGGTTGTTCAGACTACCGAGAGCCACTTTGTTGCCCCTACTGAGGGGGCCGATACCAGCGGTGAAGATGGCTGTTATTCAGACAGCGCTCCCAAGACTAGCATGGCTGCCCCTAAACCAAGAACCAAACTCAAGGCCAACACGCTACACCAGACCAAGGCCGCTGCGCAGTCGAAGCCCAGGCCCCAGAAGCCCAAGGTCAAAAAGGCACCTGCGGCAGTGACAACAACGACAGCAACAGCCGGCGGGGCCACAGCGGCCCTTGGGCCCATGTCTCCCGCATCGCTTCCCGCTTCACGCAAACAGTCTGTTGCGTCCAACACGGCGCTCTCACTCAATGCCGGTGACGATGAGCACCCTGACCTTTCTACAAAGCCGCGCTGCCAGAGGTGCCGCAAGAGCAAGAAGGGCTGCGATAGACAAAGACCATGTGGCCGTTGCAAGGACGCGGGCCTTGGCGCGGACCAGTGCATCAGCGAAGACGAAGGCAATGGTCGCAAGGGCCGCTACGGCCGACACATGGGCGTTCCGCTTGTTAAGGAGGAGGTAGCGGCGCCAGCCACAACGCTTCCTTCGATGATCGCACCTCCCATGACCAATGGTGTTTCATCTGATTTCCCCGAGCTCGGGGCCCCTAACGGCGCGCTTGATAAGAGCAAGAAGCGCAAGAGATAGGCTGCTTGCTGCGGCTATCCCATCTGTTGCGCCCGCTCCTCTCGGTACCCAGTTTTCTGATATGCATCGACGACCTCTTTGCCCCTGCCTCAACAGGTTCAGGAGTCAGCAGGTGGGAAGCCGCTAAGAAGGCATCACCAGCTTTTAGAGCCTGTCTCAACTCACCGATTCTTACCCACCTCCTCTTATATCATAAAAAACAATCTTGGACAGAGTCAACTGTCTTGTAAAAGCACACGCAACCAGGATGGATGGCAGGAAAGCGGACACTACATCAAAACTCCCTCTACGGTATATCATACTAAGTCTTGTGAGGTTCTCCTTGATCAACAGCCGCACTTTTGGGGCGGGCGATATCAATGTTTCTTACGTGGACGGTTTCACCTTTCCGATCATGTGCCGTTGCACACTTTGGCCACCCACTTTTCATGTTACTGTCATTCCTTCTTTTAGTCCTGGCATATTTTCCACTCATCAAAGAATTCATTTTGTTAAAAAGCGCTGCGTTTTAGGGGTGGTGGGTGGTTGGGTTTGGTTGGGCTGGGTTGGGTGGGACGGAAGGGTGAATTGGTGGCAACTAACTGGGTGGTTAATCAAAGCGAAGATTTTTTTCCCCTTTTGACTGCGGTTGTTGTTGTTGTTGTTCTTTTTGGAGCGAAATGGTAGTTGTTAAATGCGAAAAAGTTACATTCATCGATTTTGCATCTACGCGACTACACACGATTACAACAACTACTTTATTTTCACTACCTTCATTACCTCTACCACCTCCACGATCATATACAGACGTCAGATCTGTATCATCCCAATCAGGGAAGCTTAGAGAAGAGAATGGGAGGGTGGAAGGATGGTTCAAATGGTGGTTCAAGAACTCAGGGGTTCAGGGGTTGAATTGGTGTAAACGATGGAAGAGGGGTGTGTATATTAGGGCTCTGGGGTATACTCGGGAGAGGAAAGGGTTATTTGCAACATCATCACTCATGGTTTAAGGGTTGAATTTTGTTTTTTTCCCCTCGTCTTTCTGTCGTTTTTAACAATATCAAGTTTCATGGACAACAAATTATCTGTTTTTTTTCTGCGTTGGTTTCGTGTGTTGACGTTTGTATTATTGTCTTGGTTGATCGGGCTGTTGATAAGCATGCATCTCTTTCAGCCCTTCTTCTACTTGTTCAGGCTTTTCAGGACAAGGTCTTTTCTGATTGGGTCCGAGGGATCGGAATGATGGGGGGTTGTATGTACATTGGACTGAACTGGAGCGGGTGTTTTTTGTCTTGTGTGTTCTTAGTTTGTTTACTATGTATGTGTGACGGCAGCTTGCCTTTTCTGTTGCGCTGTGTCGACTCTACTTTCCGGGTGTTTCTGTGCTATCATGCGCCGCGAATACCTACCCATGTTTTACTGAATCAAGGTCGTCGAAAAGTAGTTGAAATATGTATCTGTCTTGGGGGGCGAGTTGTTGAGTATTTAGCTAGGCTTTTTGTACTGTATTCAAACAAAGGTGAAGGTTTTTTTTTCCCCTCTCTACCCTCCCTCCTTTATCCTGAGTTTGGTATGTCGGTCGCAAAGACGAAAACCATTTATGAGAGACTAGATGCGCTGGTTCCCCTGTCAGCGCGCATGTCCCGCTTAGTTAAGGATTTTGATCGCAAAACTATTGCGATCTCATTTTCTGTCTCCAAAATGACGATGTTTCGTGTGGTTGTCGAATGTGTGCGTTGTCATTGTATTCAAGCCTTGCGATTTTTCTGTGCGCAGACACGCAGAGAATTCCGTGTAAGTTCTGCGATGTGATTGGTCAGGCGCAAGGGATTTAGAGTTTAAACCTGAATGGGATTGGTGACGGTAACGGTTAACCGTTGGGAGGGGCGCTAAGCCTTCTCGGGCTTGTACATTTAAATTCCGGCACTTTTCTCGTTCGCGCGCTGACTTTCTGTTTGATTGAAGGCAGCGCATCGGTAAAGCTTGTTGAGAGCTATGATATAGATTTATCTGAATGTTGAAAGAGACAGTTTGTGAGTAAAGTGGGATGGAAATAAACAGATTGTGTGGAGGTCCATGGGATCCAATGGTGTGGCTCTAAGAGGCCCCACTCATTTGTCTTCCTTCCCTTTTGGTACGGGTTTTAGCTGAGACGGAGCGCTGATTGGTTGGTTGAGATGGACATGGGTTCTGGGGCCGGTTGGGAGCTTGTCGAAATGCAGTTTGGTTGGGGTTTATTTTTGTCGCCACTGGTTCTGTGTCCGGTCATTGAAGATTTCTGATGGTTTACTTCATTACAGTAGAAACTGATACTCTGTAATGTTCTTGAAGTATGGATTGAAAATATATGCAGTATGATAAGCTGTTATTAGGAACTGTGTGAAAGTCAAGGTTCAAGGTGAGAAGCTGCAGCTGTTGATGCCCACTGACTGTGAATGGCGGTCTGAAATTCCATGCATCTCCTTATGACTAAAACTTCCTTTTTTCCCTAATAGCGCGCTGGTAGAAATTTCTGAATTGGGTATGGGGAGCGACGCGATGTTTGAGTCATCTGACACTTTGACGCTTTTCGCTGCTGAAATTTAAGCGATTGGTTGGCCTGAAGAACTTGTTTTTGTTTCATTAGTTTGAATGTTTCGGCAGCACGACATTCAGGAGGAGTAAGAGCCTCGTGGTACTGAGACAGTTTATGTGTGACATGAAGACTGGGAAATTTATGATAGCTCGTGGCAAGACGGATTAACAGCGACGATCGCGGTTATGTGTGTTGGTTTCTTCAACGATGGCGACAAAGCCGATGCAATGCGATTGAGGTTGAAGTCTTATCTTGAGTGGGGTGATTGATTATGGAGTTGCGATGCTGATGGCAAGTCGATCTCGAGCTCCGACTTTTGGAAGCCATGACCAGTTGTGATGAGATGCAATGAGATGCGTCTTGCCTTGTCAAACGTGGCTTCCCGAAAAAAAGTCAACAACGCATACCAGTCGCCCAACTCGGAAAAAAATCCCGCCTCACTTCGGCATCCTCCCGTCTCTTCCGGGCAGCCGGTGACAGTGAGGTTCCACCGCCGTTATCGGGAGTGGAGTGCATCGGGTGAGAGCCTCGGTTTCGGTGCTCGGAGGGTTCCTCCAACCACACAACTCCTACCCGACAGACAACCTGAACGGCCCGGGATAGTCCGTCTTGATTATCGCCTGCATGTTTGCTCTGATATCATATCCAGCCACCTGCATCCATCCAGTGAGAACGACAGTCGCATATACTATTCCATGCTATTCCCGACTGCGGGTTATCCGCCATTGCGGGGAAATGCAAGCCTCTTTTCCCACAATCGCTACATACAATGGGGCATGTCAAACAAGGGCGCAAGGTCTCTGCAGTATGACATCTTGACAACCTCCACCGACACCCACCATTTGCTGGATAACGGTTCTCGAGCGATATGCCGGGAATAAACGAACATCCAACCTGCCAAACCAGGGTAGTCTACCCGTGGGAACTGGGGTAGGGATTACGTCCAGCAAATCCACACCACCTCCCACCCACTGGGTCTTCTAGAAAACTTTTGGATGGCGGAGTTAAAAAGTCGTGGTGGTTTCCTATCGCCGATGAAAATCAACGGCTAATATACAACTACTTACTACCCCCAACGGCTGGCCACCTCCTTTCTTGTCTTGCCGTCATTTTGCTTGCTTGCTTCACTTGTTGCAAGCGGACAATATTGTCAGGCAAACGATAAACATCATGAATGTCGACATCGAAAAAGTCGCCTCGGCGCCATCACCACCACCACCACCAGACGAGAAGAAGTCAAAACTCAGAAACCAGCAAGATGCCGATTTATCAGACAGCACAGAGCTGAATTCGCCAACAACAGACGATGATGTCGTCCTGCCGGAAGAAGAATTCATCCCCCCTGACGGGGGCATACTCGCCTGGTCCCAAGTCCTCGCCGCCTGCCTCATCAACATGCTTGCATGGGGTTATCCTACTGCCTTTGGCGTTTTTCAGCTTTATTATCGCGATACCCTCCAACTCCCCGAAGCCCAAGTCTCCTGGATCGGATCCCTCCAAGTATTCCTTGCCTTTGCGCTGTGTATCTTCTCCGGCCGGCTGGCAGACGCAGGGTACATCAAATCTACCATCATCGTCGGGACCTTCCTGGTGGTATTCGGGACGTTCATGACCAGTCTGTGTAAGGAATACTGGCAGATTTTCCTCGCTCAGGGGTTATGTACCGGGTTGGGGCTGGGGATCATTTTCATGCCACCGCTGTCGGTGGTCAACTCTTATTTCAAAAAGAATAAAGCTTTGGCGCTGGCGATTTCGGCGACGGGGACGGGGTTGGGATCTGTGGTTTTCCCGGCGGTGATTCAGTATCTGATTCCGCAGGTTGGGTTCCCCTGGGCGGTGAGGTGCGCGGCGTTTGTGGCCTTGTTTATCTCGGTGGTTTCGGTGCTGTTGTTGAGGCCGGTGTTGAAGCCGAGGAGGTCGGGGCCGGTGTTTGAGTGGGATGCGTTTAGGGAGGGGCCATATTTGTTGTTTACGCTGGGGGCGTTTTTGTTCTTTTGGGCGCTGTTTTTTGGGAGTTTCTTTGTGAGTATTTCGTGGAGTATTGAAATTGATGTTGGCTAATATCAAGAACAGATCAATGCGTTTGCTCGGAACATTGTCGGTTTTTCGACGACGGATTCAGTACAGCTGCTGCTCATCACGAATGGAATGAGTGTTGTCGCCCGGCCTATTACAGGCTACTTGGCTGATAATTATATCGGTCCTATCAACATGCATGCCTTTCAGATGTTCCTTTTGGGGTGTATGTTTTTCTTCTGGTTGGCTGTCAACTCTGCTACCGGCCTCTACGTGTTTGCGATCTTCCTTGGCTTTGCCATGGGCGCGGCTCAAGGCGTGTTTGGTGGTGCGCTGGCCAGTCTCTTGAAGGACCCTCGAAAGATGGGCACTCGGTTTGGCATGGTCTGCACACTTTGTGCCTTTTCGTCATTAGCAGGGCCGCCAACGGCTGGTGCTATTATCGACAGATCAAACGGGGAATATACGTGGGCGTGTGTTTGGGCCGGAACAATCGTGGTGTTGGCTTCATTGACGATCATGTCCGCGAGAGTTGCTGTGACGGGGCTCAAACTATTTGTCAGGATTTGAGGGCGCATAGCAGATTGTGTCATGAGAATAACAAAAAGGACCACAGGCGATGGGACCATTTCGTCTGGGTCTCGGGATATCAACCTGGGAAGGCATCACAAAAGACCTGCGGAATGACAGCATACAGCGGCCTGAGACAACATGCCGGGATAAGGGAAGTTGTCAACACCATCCAATGTTTAATTGGAAGGTTTTCCGCCAACAACGAATGTCGGAGGGGTGAGACAGGGCTCCCACAGATCGAGGAGTAATCCTCTAATACAATACGATATCGAGGAACAAATGATATGCCATCATGTCCGATACAACAGTGCATCTGATATGCATGTTGCGCCGGCATGCATGGTGGTCATGAAATACCGAACCGATATCGTCTGCCGTACTGGTGCAAGGAAGGCTATTTCCGACTAGCTGTCAAACCGTCGACTTCGGCCTGTTCCTTGGGTCCGGATCCGTCACCCCGCGTTCTCTCACCCTTTGATTTACCCCAGGTTATTCCCCGCCTTATGGACGCTTGTTACCGCTGCCCCCACTTGGTCCCGGTTACACTGGACCGGTGACTACTAGGACATGTGTCTCAAATGTGATACATTAAAGCGCCACGCCGATGGGTGATGTGAGATGTGATGTTTTGAGGTTGCGATTGACAACTGTAGAAGAGGGGAACAAGTGTTGGTAAAATCACCCCCTTACTGTCTGGCTCATTATCTTACACTCACCTCGCCTCTTCAATAAACTCATACACATCTACAATGATACTCTCATCAACTGATGAGGCCAAAGAGGCACAAAGACCAGAGACAAGTCCCAATACAGAAACCCAGGATGAAGGCCTTCACCTCATCGTCATCGGTGCCGGTCTGGCAGGTTTAGCAGCAGCCCTATCAACCAAGCTTGCCAACCCCAACCATAAAGTCACCATTCTCGAAGCCGTCAAAGAACTTCAAGAAGTCGGCGTATGTAACCCCTATTTACCCCTATATTCCCCTTCAACCACTAACAACCCCAGGCTGGCCTCCAAGTAACCCCCAATGGCACCCGCCTCCTCTCCCACTGGGGATTATCTCCCGTCCTCTCCCCCCTCGCCGCGGTCCCCACCTCCCTCTCCGTCCACCGCTACGACGGCACCAAACTCCTCGCCCACGAACCCAACCTCCAAGAGCGCATGCTCTCCCGTTACGGGCACCCCTTCTGGGACCTCCACCGCGTCGACCTCCAGCGAGAAATGGTCAAGAAGTGCCTCTCCCTCGGCATCACCATCCGCCTCAACTCCCGCGTCACCTCCATCGACTTTTCCACCTCAACAGTAACCCTCGGCGCCGTCACCAACCCCACCAAACGCACCCTATCCGGCGACCTCATCCTCCTAACCGACGGCCTCTGGTCCTCCCTCCGCCCCCAATTTTTGGGGGCTCCCTCCCCGGCAATCCTAACCGGCGACCTCGCCTATCGCATAACCCTCCACCTCCCCGACCTCACCGGCCCCGACGCGCCCTTTCTCTCCTCCTTCATCACCCAACCAACCGTCAACTTCTGGATAGGCCCTCACTCCCACTGCGTGGGGTACTCCGTCTCCTCCTCCCAAACCTACAACCTCGTCTTCCTCTGCCCCGACGACCTCCCCCCCGAAACCACCAAATCCTCTGCCCCCCTCTCCGAATTTGTCTCCAAGTTCTCCAACTGGGACCCCCTCCTCCAGAAATTCATCTCCCAGATCAAGTCCGTCCAAAAATGGAAACTAATGTGGCTTCCCCCCCTCCCCCGCTGGACCTCCCCCCAGGGGAACTTCTTCCTAGCAGGCGACTGCTGCCACCCTATGCTGCCCTACCTCGCGCAAGGCGCCAACTCCTCCCTTGAAGACGGGGCGGTGTTCGGGCATCTCCTCAGCAAAGTTTCAAAGTCCACTTCTGGGGAACAACTACCCAAAATGGCGGAAATGTATGAACAGCTGAGAATGGAGAGGGGGAGGAGGATACAGCTTGAGACGTTTAAACAGAGGGATGATTCTCATTTGCCTGATGGGCCGGAACAGGAAGCGAGGGATGAGATAATGACTAGTCAGCTGGGGCAAGAGGATGTACGGCCGGGATTTCCAAGCCGGTGGACGGACCCAGAGATACAAGGGTTTTTATATGGGTATGATGCTTATGGGGAGGCCGAGAGGGCGTGGAAGGAGAATCCGTATTGATTGGTTGGATGTTTTGGATGGGTGGAATTAGACAACTACAGCGCTGTTGCTAGAGATATAAGATGAACATGAGAACCTGCCAGTTAATACCTATCGAAAATGCAGATAGGTGTAGAATAATTTCTCAGGTTCACATTACAAACAAAGGACGCCGAGAAATATTACAGGAAGGCCTTCCTTTTATTTAAAACGGGAAATAGTCTATGGGTATCAACACATTCTATTCCCATATGCCTCTCCAATAACGGGGTAGGGGTTCGCAGAAATCCAAGACCCCTAATTATCCACCACCCACGGCTCCATATCACTGGTCCGCAGTACCGAAGAAAATACCGCTTCTACACGGCCCAGGGAGTAGGCAAAGCCTCTAGGTGTCTCACCCGGCTTAGCATCCTCCATTTCGAGCAAGACAGCCGTCGACAGGTGCCTGGGTGCTACACCAGTGCCAGAATCCATGGGATAACCACCCCAATCGATTTCGACTTTCCCTGACTTCCTTACGATCAACTTGCCCAGATATCCTGCATGTGGTACCGCCTCCTCCGGCTCATCTTTCTTGCTCTCCTCTTCAGCTACCTCCTCCTCCTTAACCTCAGCAGTCAAATCGACGGGGCCATTGTCTGCTTGCTGACCGTCCAACATGACGACATCATCGTTTGGTTCTGACTTCGCCAGCGAGCCGTCATCTTTGACGACGTACAAAGGTGGCCTGACAGGGAACTGAAAGATGAATGCACGGTCATCCAATGGTTGCGCAAAGAGGTGACGCTGTCTCCGCAGCTCCTCGGCTTTGCCGCTGCTGATGTTGAGCTTCTGGCTGGTCTCCACTCGCAACATGTCGTCATAGTCGATTGAGTCGGCTTCCGCGTAGCTTGGCGGGATGCTGGCCATGTCAACATTCTTGTCTCCACCCTCGGTTTTTACTGCGCCAGCTTGTTGGGCAGCTGCCTCCCTATCCTTCTCGGCTCGCTCCTTCTCATTGACAAAAAGGCCTTCCTCGTCTGAGTCTTCCTCTCCGTCCGCATCCTTGTTCGATCGTGGGGAGGACCCTTCCTTACTGGCGTCCTCCTTCGATTTGGGTTGCGTACGTCGGATACCCATGGGCAAGAGGGGTTGTTGGCTGTCCTCGTCGTCGTAGTCTTGGACATAGTCGTGCAATAAGTCGGCATTGATTCTGCTGTCCCGTCCGACAAGACCGCCGCCGCCGCCGCCGCCCTCGTACTTGATGTAATCGGCCCTAGCAAAGCGGCCACCGCCCGAGGAGCCGCCAACTACCAGTATCAGTCAGTGTGAAAGCCCAGTAATAACTTGAGAAAAGTAGAACTCACAACTCATCCCACCACTAAGGGGACCGGCAGCCACTGGACCTTGAAAGCCACCACGAAAACCTCCACGCCCGCGGCCTCGTACTACGGCCTTGGCAAGACGAGCTTTTCGTCTCTCTTCGGCTTCATCTTTGGCTTGGTTTGCCTGGCCGAGCTCACGGGCGATTCTGTTGCGTTCTGCTGAGGAACGACGAACAGCCTTTGGTTTGAATTTGGGGCCACCTGCTCCTCTGGTGGCGGGGACAGCAGTCGTTGACCGGCCTCTTGGGGGATCTGATGTAGATGTTGAGGCTGGCGCTGGAGTGACTACGTCGGATCTGGCTTCGGAGGGCGTTGGCTCGACGGGGGTACTATCCCCCATATCGGCGACAGGTACGGCATTCGTAGCGCTGGCAGAGACAGAACCTCCCCGGGCTGTACCCCCTCTGCCACGGCCGCGCCCTCGGGGGCGGCTTTCGGGGGCATGGTTGTTGGTTATAGGCGTCCTGAGAAGAATTGGATGCGTAGTTGAAAATTCTTCAGTAGATTTGGCTAAGAACTTGGTGGCGGTACTTCGTATTAAGAGATTAGTGAGACGCTATCAATTGATTTCGACGCGTTCGTTTTTTTTTTGGAGGCGTGTGTGAAGATGGCATTCTGACTGTCCCGCCGAACTTTTTGACCAGGGTACCCGGATATCGGCAAGGTGGGGGACGATAGCTTTCAAGCTCGTTTCGCGGGGCAGGGCGCAGATCAACAGGCGATGGAGGAAAAGGGTCTCCGCTCTTGAAACAAGATCCCATACACAACCCTCATCTTGGCACCCTTGCACGCGCACCTATATGAGGTAGACACATCATACAGCTCCGACCAAGGAAGTGAGACCTATCATCAACACTGGAATTATACTGTGACAAACACAATGAACTCGCCATTTCCAACGTCGTCGTCTGTTGCGGGAGAGGGACACCTCCGCGCCAAGCTCCTTCCCCATGGCAATTCGGGGCTCGAGTCCTTCAAATACCAGTACCCTCTTAAACTCATCTCACCTTCACGCCCATCCGAGACCCAGAGCGTCCTGGTGTTTCTGCTCTCCTATGGCGGTGGTCTGGTGGGCGGCGACCATGTCAAGCTCAAAGTTGACGTGCAGCCCAAAGCTAAGCTGACCATGGTCACACAAGGACACACCAAGGTGTTCACCTCTACTGCCCCTGACACCGTCACACGACAGGACATGAATGTCCATATAGCATGTGAGGGCGGCCTCTGTCTCTTGCCCGACCCAGTCCAGCCTTTCGCGGGGAGTGTATATGAGCAAACACAAATATTTCATCTTGAGGAGGATGCGTCGCTGTGTCTGCTTGACTGGGTTACCCGGGGCCGTACGGCACGAGGAGAGGACTGGAGCTTTGATTGCTGGGTTGGGCGCAACGAGATATGGACTGTGCCGACTGCCAAGGAAGACACGGAAGCGGATTCCAGAGAAAGGCTGCTGGTAAGGGATGCGGTTATTCTGGAAAGCAACAGGCCTCACCCAGAGCTGGCCATATTGCGAGACTCTATGCAGGGCATGGGCGTTGTAGGAACATTGCTGCTCAGGGGACCTTTGATGAAGTTGCTGGGAGACTTCTTCTTGGCCGAGTTTGCTGCCCTTCCAAGAATGGGAGCTCGTGATTTCCGGAGCGACGCTGCTAAACAGGCAGCAGAGGATGCTCACTTGTCTCCTCGAGAAAAATGGCGAACCGAAAGACTCGCAATGGAAAAGGAAAGCAAGCTGTTGTGGTCAGCGGCCAACGTGCGAGGATGTGTTGTGGTCAAGTTTGGGGCCCCTGAGGTGGAAGCTGGGCGGTTGTGGATTGGATCTATGCTGAAAGAAGAAGGCAGCATCTCACACCACTTTGGTGATCATGCTCTAATATGTGTACGGGAATGATTTGTATAGTTTTGTATATAGGCTTTTCATGATGGAATGACAATTCAAGATGTTCAATAATCCAATGCATGTAAACGATTGCGTCACAGCTGCAGGGGCATGTACTCAAGCGCAGGCAGCAGTAGGGGATAATAGGCCCCGGTATGTGCATATGGCGCTGATTGGCAGTGATTCTGATCGGAGGTGGTCCAGGCGCAGGGCCGTGTTAGTGGGGGAGAAGCGGTTCAATCCGCCAAAATAATCTGGCGATCGCACCGACGCCCCCAGCTTCGAAGACGCGTCAATTGCCCCCAAATCGCAGTCAGATCTGTGTTTTGGACAGCCCTGTATCCCCCCAACACCCAACAAATGTGATGCTATCCAGACGGCAGCCACTCATGGAAACCTCAGACAACAACGCGACGGGCTCGCCAGCTCCCACTTCCTCAGCGCGCCGTTCAGGACGCGTCTCCAAGGCGCCCTCCAAATTCACCCCCGATGCGCCTGTCGCCAGTAAGCGCAAGCGCGCCGCCGATAACGATGATGATGATGACGATCAGGAAAACGACGATGTCGAGAATGAGGTCCCCGATGATGAAGAGGACAACAATGCGAGCGACGACGACGACGGTTCCGAGACAGCCGCCGAAGAACCCCGGCGCGCCAAAAAGAAAAAGAAGGCTCCGTCTTCATCAGCGCGGCCAAGGAAACCAGCTACCAAAAAGCCGAAAACCAATGGCGACGCGCCCAGTCATGATCATCAAATAGCAGGCCATCTGCCCAGCAGGCCAAAGAAGGCAGTTCGGATCGCCATCACGCGGCCAACAGATGTTGGACTTTATGGTGTGTACAATGCTATCCTGGAGCGGATGTTTGTAGCGTTGTTGCGGATCATTTACTAATCGAAATACAGCCGACATCTTTGCTTCCGGCGACTCCTCAGACAAAGTTGCGACAGAGTGGTACCACAAATACCAGGCAGACGATGCGGCTGCTGTGACGGAGCTTGTAAATTGCATCTTGTTGTCGGCTGGGTGCGATCAGCAGGTTACGCCGGATGACATCCGAGACCCCGAAAACTGCTCTAACAGACTGGCGGATCTACAGAACGTTTATACGGAGGTGGGCAGCAGACATTCCCCTGACCTTGACCAGTGCTAACTATCCAATACAGGAGGGCATCACCGACTATCCTTTGGTCGCAAAGTCCAAAACAACCCGGTCTTTCCGCGATCTTTTGGTTGGCTTCTTCAAATCGCTGTTGACGGTGCTGCACGAGACCGACATTCTCTACAAGGACACTGCGTTGATGGAAAATATTGCCAGATGGGTGGCCTCCATGTCTTCGTCCACTCTCCGACCATTCAGACATACGGCCACCACCGTTGCGCTTGCAATGGAAGCTGCGCTGGTTGATATCGCCAAGAAATTGGATGACCGTGTCAGCAAAATGACCCAACAGCTTGACGCGGAAAAGAAGCGCAAGGGCAAAAACAAGGAGCGCCTTGCTGTGATTGAGAAGAATTTGAAGGAAGCTGAAGAGAGCCAGTCTATTTGCCAGGCGCAGATTCTGGACTTCTTCGACACTGTGTTCCTCCAGCGGTATAGGGATGTTGACCCTAGGATTCGCTGTGAATGTGTGGAGGCTCTTGGTGGCTGGATCTGGAATCTGCCCCCACAGTTTGAGACACCAGAATTTCTGAGGTACTTGGGTTGGATGTTGACGGATGTGATGCCACAAACGAGACTGGAGTCCCTGAAGCAGGTTACTCGCTTGTTCAAACGGGACGCCGAGAAGCTGGGTCATTTCATCGACCGGTTCAGACCTCGCCTTGTCGAGATGGCGACCAAGGACTCTGATGTGAGCGTCCGAGTTGCTGCTATTCTCGCCATTCACATTCTCAAGGATACCGGCATGTTGGAACCAGATGAGATTGACTCGATTGGCCGGTTAATATTCGACTCGGAGCTGCGTGTCCGGAGAGCTGTTATTGACTTCTTTGCCGGTTGTGTTAATGATTCGATCGAGAACAAGGTTGAAGAGATGGGTGGCAGCGATGTGATTGACGAGGTTCTCGGTGAGGAAGACGACGATGACTATTCCTCTCCTCGCCGGGACTGGATCAGCATTAAGTGTCTTGCTGAGCTTCTTGCGGCATACGACGCACAGCTGGAGGAAGAAACCAACACCGCACCACCCCGCGGCCTTGATATTGCCGTGGAGATGGTCCAGGCTGTGGCGCCAGAGACGAGGATATCTCTAGCCTCACAAGTATTGTATGAGAAGATCGATCAGGTGAAGAACTGGGAAATACTGTCCGGTTATCTCCTTCACGATCACACCACCAGCACGAAATCAAAGTCCAAGTCCAAGGCATCCAAGAGCAACTCTAATGAAGCTGCTTTCAAGGCCGCTGTGGCGCCTGAGGGCAATGAGGAAGCCATCATTCTCGAGATTCTTGCGTCGGCCGTCAGGCTCAGTCTATCGCCAAACTCTGAGGTTGACAGACATAGGAGGAAACACCGACCAGATGCCGCTGATGCTGCTGAAGAATCGGCGATACACTTGGCGACGAATATTCCTCGTCTGCTCAACAAGTTTGGTGCGGATGAGAAGACGGCAGTGATAGTATTACGCCTCGAACACTCCCTCCCGCTCGACATTTTCCAACAGCTCCGCCAGGATTCCACCACCTTCAGCCGCCTCCTCGATGAGATTTGCACCCAATTCGACCGTCATGTGGACCGCGGTGTTTTGACAGAAGCCACTGCCGCTCTCTTGCATGCCCGCAAGCATGACGAACTCCAAGAAATCACCGACAGCAAGATTGCTGACCTGTGGGAGATCGTCATCAATGCCCTCCGACACTTTGACAAGAACAACGAGCTCTCTGTCCGCGGCAACATGGATCCACCTACCATCACCGGACTGGGGAACATCCTCCTCAAAACGTCCAAACTGGCCTCAATAGCCAACCCAACCGAGTTCCTCGAGTCCTCCGACAACCCCGCCATTGAGCTCCTCATCAAGATCATCCACCGCGGTAAACTCGACGCGGTAGATGAAGCCCTTGACGACCTCGAGGACGAAGCTGTCTCCTTTGCCGTTTCGACCGTGCAATTCTACTTTATGTGGAAAGTCCGATCACTAATCGGCAGCGTTCAGTCCCGGGCTGACATCTCCCGCGAGACCATCCTCAACCTCAACTCCCTCAGACAGGATTACTCCCGCAATCTGATCTGGACCCTCTCCTCCCGCGGCACAAACGACGAGCTCCGTCTCTTTTCTACTGGCGGGCTCTGCGATTTGCATGTTTGTTTCGCCACCCTCCGCACAGCCATCGCTCAGCAGTCTACTCAAGGAGCAGCCAGTCCAAAAGCCTACACCGACCTTGAACCCCTTCTTGAACCTATCCGCTCTAACTTGACTAACGAGCTCATTGAAATCTTTGACGCAGCCGAGAGGGCGTACGCCAAGTGTCTAAAACGCACACTTAACGAGCCAGCAGAGGATGAGGACCCCATTGATGAGGAATTATCTGATGACGATGGCGACGATGAGGATTCTATGACTCCGCTGGAAAAGAAGGGGAAGGAACTTAGGTTAGAACGTGCGTTGTGCGAGTTGGCGGGGAAATATGTTCTTGCTATTCTGGCGAAAATGCTTGATCAGTCTAATGGCGGCCGGTTACGAAAGAGAATGTTGCGGAACCAGAACAAACTGGGGGGAAACCTAAAGGAGGTGCTGGCGTATTTGGATGAGGGGAAACTAAGGGATAGAGTGGAGAAGCATACTAATAGGCATAGGAAGCCTGCTAAGGGGGTGAAGAAACCGGTTGCGGGGGGTGCTGCTAAGGGTGGGAATGGGGGTGGTGGTGGTGGTGGTGGTGGTGGTACTGCGGCGGCAGGAGGGGGGAAGGAGCTGAGTGAGGAGATTGTGGTTGATGGGGAGGATGATAGTGAGTTGTCGGAGGTAGAGGGGGAGGAGGTGGAGGTGGAGTTGGAGTTGGAGGAGGATCCGATTGAGGAGGAGGAGGAGGGGACGGAGGAGGATTTGAGGAGACGGGGGTTGGAGGAGGAGGAGGTTATTGATGAGGGGGAAGAGGAGGGAGGGGGGGATAGGATGGAGGAGGATAGTGTTATAGGGGATTAAGGGGTTTATTTATGCCTGCTGTGAAGATAACTGGTTTTGGGCTTGTTGTTGACAGGGACAAGCTGTTATAATGATTTGGGATGGGAATGGGGTGTACTAGGGAAAGGTTATTGGGGGCGGATGGGAATTGCGCTTTTTGTGTTTCATGTTAGATTATTATGTATCTTTGTTGCTTTTCATGTTCTTGATTTTTCATTCTTGCTATGAACCTTTTCGCTGACGACGAGAAGAAAGATGGGAGGGAAGTCGTTGTCTTTTTGAGTGTTCATTCATCGCTAGCAGGCAGGCTGGTGGCGGCTTTGTTGATGCATCATGCGTGGAGTAGGAGTAGGGCTACATAGCAAAGGTTGTAATTCAGTCCTGTTTTGTTTGCCTTGCCGACTTGAGCGAGCATAGCTGCTGGAGATTCTCTCCTCTTAATTCATATCTTGTACCTTCTTCATGGCTCGCAGTGGTGTAATCCTTGATATGCTGTGTGTGTTATGATCTAAACAAATGATTACAAAGAGCTGCGGTATCAATCAATTTCTACGCTGCGGTGACAAGTGACCAATGGAGAGTGTTGCTTTGTTGGTGGCGTTGAAGTTATCTTCAATGTTCCTGTTCAAATCATGTGCAATCAAACTTATCAGGGTGACACTAATGCTGCTTGTCCCTGTTGATGGCAGGCTCATGTGAACCCAAGATACAGGTAATGATCAAGAACGGATACGGTACCTCTGACCTTTGCTGCTTCTACAATATATTGAAAGGTACCTATATACATGTTTGTACCAATTCGATAGCAACCTTGCAAACATAAAGCGCTGTACCTAAGCCATGTTCTTCCCTTGCCCGGTGTCCGCCATGAACCTCCATGCTCACAGGTTTGGCTTCCTAGCCGACCTGTCCCAAACGCCTTGCTAGAGCCATGATGCATATAACATTTGAAATAGCTGTAATACAGACCCCTCCCGCCGAAATCATGAAATGAAGTCCTAACTCCCCCGATTGGCAACAAGATGATGGCTCGTTAGTAGTTGTATGTCATGTCCCCCAAAATGAAGAAAATGAATAAAGTACTCCTTCCATGTCTTGTACACTGTAGTAAGACCCACAGTAGCGTGGATTTCTGACATATCTCATCAGACATCCTTGATACGAACACCGTCCATCGCAAACACCCGCATCCATTTGTCTTTCTTGCCTGTTCTGACACCGTACTGTTTGATACAGCACATGAAGGGCTTGTTGACCAGGGGTATCTCCTTTGATCCCGGCTCATCCTGTCTTTCATGAGCATTGGCCTGCTCTTCCTCATCAGAGTCGATGTTGGGCATCTGAGTGTGTTTACCCCCGCCACTCCTCGAGTTAGGTCTTGACCTCTCTTGCTGTTTGGGAGCCTGGTTCTTGGAGTCAACCTCCTTGGACGCCTTGACTTCCTCCAAATTGCCCCACAGAATGCGCATTGTGTCCCGGAGCTGGGACAGGCATTTGTTATTTTTTCGGAGGTCGTCAGAATCAAGATTGGTCAGACACTGTGCTGAAGGGTTGTCTATCACCACCCACACCTGGGAGGGCGATGAGCGTCCATCGGTCGGCGATGCATCTTCGAGCAGTAGTGAGAAGCGCCACTCCCAGACACGCCTGACAGTAGGGTCGTTATCCCCACCAGAAGATTCGTCCTCGTCGAGAGATGATTGATCACTGCCCTCGCTGTCTAAAAGATCTTGGTACTGGGTAATCTTGCGGCTGACGGCAAAATCTTCCATCGAGGACGGGGCGAAGTCGACGACGCGAACAAACGACAGGTATTTTTGGTTCACAAATGGAACTGGAAGCTTGACAACGTCTGTGTCCATCTCGGCATGTATATAGCAGGTCTCAAGCATGGTCTCGATGGTGGTCGGGGAAACTTTGACCTGCTCGCATATTACCTGCCGATTGCCGACACGAATGAGATCTTGGGTTGAGTTCTGTTTTGATGTATCACTCTTCGTACTCGGAGTCACCGGCTGGGCAGTAACGGCGCTCTGGTGAGCCTCTACCTTACTTTTCTTTTCCTGCAATGCTCTCTTCTCCGCCCGGCGCTGTTTGGAGTTGAGAGCGGGCTGTTCCTCGGCAGCTTGCACCTCAGAGACCTTCCGCTTCTGACCCGCGGCTTGAGCGGATTTGATGCTCTTGATCTGCTTTTTCTTCTCTTTGTCCGAAGCGTGGAGGCGGCGCAAGGCTTCTTTGAGGCGATCATCCATGTTCTCACGATCGTCCAGTTTAAGGGGGTGGATGTTGATTCTGTCCGGATATGTCTGGTCTTCTCGCAAAAAGCCCTCCAGATACTTGAAATCGTGGCCGTATTTGATCTGTATATTTCGAAGCTTGATCCAGGAGCCTAGCTTCACCTCACCCCGCAGGAGACCAGCATGGGGCTCCCAGCAGGTGATCTGAAGGGACCTTTTCCCCTCTGGTCCGATCCATTTCTCTGCTGCCGACTCGGGCTGGGTGAAGGTATAACCCCATTTATCACCACCTTCGCCTGCCGTGAGATTCTGGGGAATGTGATCGTGAAATTCTGGGTTTTCAGTATAGTCGGACACGTAAAGAGTGGCCTTGTTGTCGTAGTCATGATGTGCTTGTCGCACTACGCGAACAATGATGTCGTAGAACTTGTCTGCTTGCACATCTTGGAGTAGACTGAATTTGTCCTTGATATTTGAGGATTGCTGGATTGCCTGTCGAAACACATCCTCTGATGGAGCATTGCTCTTGTCCAGCTTGTGGTAGAAGGCTGCCACATAGTGGTGGATCTCTTTTTTCAGTTCCGGGCGTTCGTCCTTTTTTGTGGGAGCTCTCAGGGCCACATGTGCGGATTTTGGGGGTCTCGGGATTTTGGAAGAGTCATAGACCCTGATGGATGTCTCGTGGTTGGTGATGAGTGACAGACCGGCGCCGTATCTTTGGACCTTGACTTTCCGGACCACTACGACATCCTGGAAACTAACCTCGGGAATGTCGGACTCACAGGGCCGGAAGATATTGAACTTGATACCAGAAGCCTCATCTTCAATGGACCTATCGATAAGGGCCCACGTTGCCTTGAAGTCTGGCGATGTCGGTAAGCCGGGTGAAACAGAGAAGCCCGAGCGAAGAGCAAGACATACCTTTGCTTGTTTTAAACGGGGCCTGGCAATCAGTGACTGAGCCCATGACATTCACGATTTTTCCAGGAGCGAGGTTGTTATCCACCATATCCCGAAGTGGAACGAACCCGTCAGGGAGGTCTCCCTCCTCTGTGGAGGTGCCAGACATGGTTGACTGTGCTCAGAGAAGGGAGCTCAAAACATGAAGGCGACGTTCTCGTAGACTCTGTCTGAGGTCAGAAAACAGGAGAGGAGAAGCAGGTGATGGGCTTCTGCAGGCCCCGCGCATCACTCAGCGCGTCTTGAAAGGCAGGGAACGCGTCTAAGTGCACAAATGTCGCCAACCCATCGCGGAAGCATGTGCAGTGGCCTGTGCGCTCCTTTGTCTGGGCCTTTTTGCCATGGAGGGGTAACTTCTTGTGGCCTTAGGCAGCCGCAGGCAGCGCTGACTCGAAAAGTGTGGAAGTGTGGTGGGAGAGTGGGGCACAACTAGGCCAAACTGATCCTTGCGTTGCGGGCGGGCGCCAGCCCAGGAGCAAAGCCCAGAAGGAGACCCATTTTCATTTTCAGTTTCTGCAAACTCCAATTCTTTCATCGCCCAAACCAAAACCAAAAACTTTTTTTTTCCTTTGCCGCATCGTGCATCTTGCGACCATCTCCTGGGCCAACTCATTCTGAAAGCCACCCAACTATAAACATCCAGCTCAGCCCCTCCCGAGTTTCAGTCCACCGCCTGCTGCCTGCTCTGGTCTATCGTCCATCGACTACTGCCACCCCCGTACCGACACCATGTCTGAACGTTACATCCCCGAGCATCGCAGAACTCAGTTCAAGGCGAAGAACACATTCAAGCCCGAAGAGCTTCGCCGTCGCCGCGAGGAGCAACAGGTTGAGATCCGCAAGGCGAAGCGCGAGGAGAACTTGGCCAAGCGCCGTGGTATTGGGACTGGTGCGGACCGCCCTGGCGCGTCTCTCGGTGCTGCCCCCGACAGTGACGATGAGAACCCTCCCAGCGAGTCTCAGGTATGTGATTTCTGTTTCCCATCTTCTCTTGCCTCTGTTGCCGAGCGTGGCTGGTCCCCTCTGCCCTACGCTGTTGATTTTGCGCTCCAGCATCATCCTCTCATTTCCACCCCACTTGTACCCCGCTGCGTGTTGTGGTTGCTGCTGGGCGACTGGGGCCGCATTCGGCACAACACCCCGCGATGACACCCCCTGCTTTTGGATGTGATCCTCATACCAGACTGCTTTAACTATAGTCATCATGACAAGATGCTAACGGAAATGTATACAGCTCAACGAGGACCTCCCTCAGATGGTCGCTGGCGTCTTCTCGGACCAGATTGACCTCCAGATCCAGGCCACTACCAAGTTCCGGAAGTTGCTCAGTAAGGAGCGCAATCCCCCAATCGAAGAGGTCATCAAGACTGGCGTTGTGAGCCGCTTCGTCGAGTTCCTCCGTTCTCCTCATACTCTTGTCCAGTTCGAGGCCGCATGGGCTCTTACCAACATCGCCTCGGGCTCTGCTGCGCAGACCCAGGTCGTTATCGAGGCCGGTGCTGTTCCCATCTTTGTCGAGCTCCTCGGCAGCCCCGAACCCGATGTCCGCGAGCAGGCTGTGTGGGCTTTGGGCAACATCGCCGGCGATAGCCCCAACTGCCGCGACTTCGTCCTGAGCCAGGGTGCTCTTCGCCCTCTTCTCGCCCTCCTCGGCGACAGCCGCAAGCTCTCCATGCTTAGAAATGCCACATGGACTCTGAGCAACTTCTGCCGTGGAAAGGCTCCCCAGCCTGACTGGTCTACTGTATGTCGTCCTTTGCGCTCTACTACCTTGAATCACTTATCACGTGATGCTAATTGTAATGTTTTCCAGATTGCCCCCGCGCTTCCAGTGCTCGCCAAGCTGGTTTATTCGTTGGATGATGAGGTTTTGATCGACGCATGCTGGGCTATCTCTTACCTTTCGGATGGCGCTAACGACAAGATCCAAGCTGTTATCGAGGCGGGCATCCCTCGCCGTCTCGTCGAGCTCCTCATGCACGCTTCGACCTCGGTCCAGACTCCCGCCCTCCGCTCCGTCGGCAACATTGTCACTGGTGACGATGTTCAGACCCAAGTCATTATCAACTGCGGTGCCCTTCCCTGCTTGTTGTCTCTCTTGAGCTCCAACAAGGATGGCATTCGCAAGGAGGCTTGCTGGACCATCTCCAACATTACCGCTGGTAACTCGGCTCAGATTCAGTCGGTTATTGACGCCAACATCATTCCTCCTTTGATTCATCTTCTCTCTAATGGCGATCTCAAGACGCGCAAGGAGGCCTGCTGGGCCATCAGCAACGCCACCTCGGGTGGTCTGCAGAAGCCCGACCAGATCCGCTACCTGGTTGCGCAGGGCTGCATCAAGCCTCTTTGCGACCTCCTCGCTTGCCCAGATAACAAGATCATCCAGGTTGCTCTCGACGGCTT